>LR738716.1:77843115-77903431 GCA_902687465.1 Secale cereale
GGGGGGGGGGGGGGGGGGGGGCGCCTGGGCCCCCCGAGGCTCCTCCGATGCCCCCCTTTGGCATATATTTAAAGCGTCTCCCGAAACCCTTGAGGGAGGAACTTTTTTCGCGATCCCATCTCTGTTCCGCCGCCGCCGCCGCTTCCAAGATCGGGAGCACCAGGAGAACTCTTCCCGGCACCCTGCCGGAGGGGAGGATCACCACCGGGAGCCTCTCCACCACCATGGACGCCTCCCGGATGAGTTGTGAGTAGTCTCCCTTGGACCATGAGTCCATGACCAGTAGCTATGTGATGTTCTCCTCCCGTTCTTGTGCTTCACTAATTAGTCCTCGTGAGCTGCCCTACATGATCGAGGCACATATGTAATCCTTATACTGTTGCTATGATGAGTTTGCTGGGATCCGATGGATTATGAGATTATGTTCAGATTGTGTTTGAGTAATATATTTGATCTACCTCTTTTATATTTATGTTCGTAAGTAATTCTTGCATGTTCTCCGTTGTTATTTATTGCTTTGGCCAAGTAGTAGGTAGTGGCTCCAAGAGGGAACGTTATGCTTGATTGTGGGTTCATGCCCCTCGATGACTAGCTTGAGTGACAGAAACATGAGTCTAGGGGATGTGCTGTTGCCACAAGGGGGAAAACAACGGTGCTTGTGCCCGCGGGTGCAAGGATTGTTTACTTTACGCAAAGTTCTTTTAATGCAGTTGTCTGTTGCATTGAGTTTACACTATGGGTGGGACTTGCAACTTAATACCAGCGAGATGTTCTGGATAGATATCTCAAGGTGGATGATTAGTAGTAGATATTGATGGATTTCGGTCTACTTACTTTGGCGTACTGCCCATGCTTTGAACCTCAACCTTTCTTGCAATGTAGTCAGCATTGGTTTGCGCACATGGTCCTGTCAATTGCCCAGCTGTAATTCATTTACCTCACATAGCTGTTTTATCGTCTTTTGGGAGAGAGACATCACTAGTGAACATCATGAGACTCCGGTCCATATTACCATCATTGATCACATCCGCTATTTACTTTTCGCTTTTATTTACTATTGCAATTATATCTATCACTACTATCACTTGTGTTTAATCCTTTGTGAACTACAAGGCCGGAGGGATTGACAACCTCTGTGTACTCGTTGGCAGCAAAGTTATTTGTATCTGTGTGCAGGTCCACGTTGATTGCTAATATCTGGCGCCGTAGCAGTTGACACCTTCTTGTTGAACCTAGGAGTCTCTGGGATTCGATCCTTGGTATCTTTGCCAAGGGAAAAACTTCCGCAACACTACATCTCACACCTCCCACTTAGGGTAACCAACGAGGGGCGAGAAGCCTAGCACGCGCGCACACACACACACACACTTTTCTGTTGTTATACAAAGTTTTAGATGAATTAATTAATTAGATTAGATTAATATCAAATAGTATATAGAAATGTTAGTTATAATGTAATGTCAAATAGTATATAGAAATGTTAGTTATATAGAAATGTTAGAAATTTTAGAAATGTTAGTTTTAGCTAGATGAATTAGATTAATTTCAAATTGTTAGACGATGATCGATGTTTTTTTAGTTTCTTATTGTTTTAGTTATAGAAATTTAGAATGTTACGTTTGCATATAGTATTTGTTCTCGACGATGCCCGGCCCGCATCCTTGCCGTCGATCCGTTTGCGACGACGTCCTGCTTCAGAGGACCCATGTCCGGGACTGGGCTCCGCCGGGCTGGCACTGGGAGGTGCTACCTTCAGGGGCTCGCCGCTTGGTGAGGAACGCGGCCCTGGGTCCCGTCGTCGACCCTGAGCTCCTTTGGTGGCGTTCGCGTGGGCTACTTTCGATGCGGAGGAAGCGGCACCGGCGGAGGTGGTGCGTCGCCGTGTCAGGGAGGAGGACGAGCACGTCTGTCGCTACATGGCTGCTATGGACGTCAAGTTCTCCAATTGCTGACAGATTCTTTGGGGAGATGATCAGAGCTATGATCCTGTGATGGTTCCTTCTCTTTGGGTGTCCATCGCCCGCGCCTCAGGAACCGCGAGTGAACTAGATTATTCTGTAGTATTTTATCTTTATTAGCTAGCTAGTGATGTATACGATATATAATATTCGAGATGATCGATGTATCCGAGATTGTATATATTATTCGAGACCATGTATTCGAGATTATATATTATTCGAGACGATGTATTCGAGATTATATATTATTCTGTACGATGCATATTATGTACTATGATTCAGATTTTCCTTAATGGTTGCATGCATGCATTGTAATTTGAATACTAAATTGTTTTATATTTCTTCTGGATTAGTTAAATAATAGCTATGGCGGATAATACCGGCAGAGAGGGAGAAGCTGCCATGTTCGAGATCATACGCTCCCCTTGTGAGCCAGATGATCATAATGAAGAAGATGACGGCTCCCAATATCTGAACAATACTGGGGAGGGTGATGATATGATATTCGATCGTGACGAGCAAATTGATGAAGTCATGAACTATGATATCGATGATGACGCCGAAAATGTTGATCTTGAAATAACAGAGACCGGCGAGGTATATTTATATAAGCAGGCATCTGGTGATCATCACATGTTTTTAATGATTTGAAGATATATTAACGAATCGATCTCTTTCTTTTTTCAGCCCTCCCGATCGAACAAATCTACAAGTAGCAGGACAGTGCGAGGCCCGGCTAAAAAGTTGAAGGAGGGCGTAAAGTACAACATCGATGCCATCAAAGCTGATGGCGAACCAGTAGCGCCTAAGACAGTTGCGAACAAGTTCGTTCGTCAGTGCGGAGTTATTGTGAAGGACCAACTCCCGATCTCCATTCAAGAATGGAAAGAGGCAGCAAAGAGACGTCCAGATCTTACTTTTGTCGACGATAGAGCAAAATCTCTGCTTTGGGAAAAACTCATGGAACATTTCACCCTACCAGATCATTTCACAGAGGATGACAAGAAGAAAGTCAAGGACGCTGCTCTTAGGAAGATGGCAATTGCATTCAACAACCACAAGAAAACTGTATGGGGCAACTACGTCAAAGGAGGAAAGAAGACTCCAGAATTCAAGGGAACACTGGAGAAGCAAAGAGAACACTGGTCCGCTTTCGTGAAATTCAAGAAATCAGAACTATCAAAGGAACGGTCGAGAAAAAACAAGGCGAATGCCGAAAGAAATGAGCAGTTCCATAGGCTGGGGCCAAGTGGCTACGCGGTGGCAATGACTAGGTGGGATCTCTCTGAGCAACAGATGATAAATGCATGGGCGACTCCAGTTACATTGATGTGGCCCCCCAGGTGCAGGACTTGGTTCTATGCGCATGGGGGGCATTGGACCCAAAGACATGCCAGCTTTCGATGAAAGCATGTCTTAAAGGAGCCGAAAAGAAGATACTTGATGCAATAGAAGAAGCTCGAAATGGGGTGTTCACGCCCAACAGAGAGAACGACGAGTTTACGCATGCCCTGGGAAATCCTGAACACCCGGGAAGAACACGAGGCAACGGCGTTGTTCCGTGGTATGAGGGCTTTTCGGACTGGAGGGCCGACTACAGAAGCCGTGTGAGAAGGATGAACCTGGAGGAGGAGCAGAGGAAGAAGGAAGCAAAACGCCTTCAAGACCTAGAATCAGTGCACGCGGTCTTGGCACTCAACTTACACCAGTAGCAGCAGCAGATCGACTCACTTGGCAAGGAAAGGGGGTCTCAACAGCGGTAGCAGCTAGCGGATGATCCAGCTTTGGATAGCACCGTCCCATCCATGCCGAGAAGCAGCATGGGTTCAACCCCGGGCGACGCACTGCTGGATAGATACCCTGTGGATGACATCATGGAGAACACTAACCATGACCTACACTTCAAAATGAAGAACATATCCATGAAGGTGGCGGACGGCATTGCTTATACAAATCCCCCCGAAGCAACCTTCCATTGCAACCTGATTCCAGCCGGCTATGCTCGTGTCCAGGTTGATGAGGTGGTGGACCAATATTCGGGGCTAGAGCTTGACATTCCTGGAGGTGACGAGGAGCACACACTAGGAGAGGCCATACGTCGTATCATCCTATGGAGTAAGGATTGCATCATCTTTCGGAGGCCACCGACACCACGTCAGCCGACTCCTCCTCGAAGTCCGCCACCGCGTCAGCAGACTCCCGCTCCTCCATGTCCATCACCACGTCAGCCGAGTCCTCCTCCAAGTCCGGCACAGCGTCAGCAGACTCCCGCTCCTCCAAGTCCGCCACCATATCAGCCGACTCCTCCTCCAAGTCCGGCACAACGTCAGCCGACTCCTCCTCGAAGTCCGCCACCGCGTCAGCATACTCCCGCTCCTTCAAGTCCGGCACAGCGTCAGGCCACTCCTCCCGCTCCGACTCAGCCATGTCAGCCGTCTCCGTCGCCTCAGCTATCGCGGAAGAGAGCCGCCGCAGCTATGGTGCGTAGCGGTACAACAAGTCAAGGTAGTATAGGAGGTACATGCGGAGGCAAGCGATGTCAATATGGTCCAAGCCTCACTCCTCTTCCTCGGAGGCCTTACGACATGATCGAGGAGGAAAACACATCCATAGTGAAGGCCCAAGTGGACGCCCGTTTTGGACCGAAACCGCCACCGCCGCCAAAGGAGAAAGTGCCTGCGAAAGTCATTGACCACTTTATTCATATGGCAAGAAAACCAGCTCCCAAGCCTGTTGACTCAGACTAAGAGCGCCAAATCAGGAAGGCACATCGAGCACGACTACAGAAGGAGTCGAGCTCGAGCTCGAGCCAAGCAGCTGGCAAAAAATGCGGGAAACCCGTTCCCTAGCTGGGAGAACAGGCGGCGCAATCAATCCCCTCGCTTGTTGTACTAACACATGAGAGTACCGGCCACGGTCGGTTGATAATAACTGACGAGCATAGAAGGCAGGCTGAAATGCTCGGTATCACTGTTGGACAACTCCTCGAGACCGAGCCCATCTCTCCGCTTAGAGAGGAGGACATAAAATGAAAATATGCCCGCGGCAAACCTTTGGTCAAGACTAAGGAGGTCCAAAACCTCCCAACGTGAATGTATGAATTGCATAATTGGTACATGAAAATTACCAAGAGTTCCAATCGAGAGTCCCTCATGGTGAACATCAAGGAAGAGCATTACTTCCATAAGCTAGCTCTGACCGTCGAGTATTCAGAACTATTTCAATTATTCAATCAAGACGCACTCGACAAAACTCTCATCAGTTGCTATTGTCTGTAAGTGATTTCTTTCTGTAATTGAAGTCTCAGGCTAGCTGTAGTGCTCATTGATCGATCATTAGCTGTAATTATCCTCACTATATTCTTTTCTGTGGTATTATGCAGGATGAAGATATATGAAATGAAAAAATTTGAATGCTATGGCATTGGGTTCATTGACCCAAATACCATTAATGAACAGACATGGAGTTACGACTATTATAAAAAAGAAGTAGAGGAAAACATGCTAGAGTTCTTGAAGCACCTCAATACCAATGAAAATATACTACTTCCTTACAACTTCCTGTGAGTGACACTGTCTTGTACTACAAATTCTGTTTTTGCTTACTTGCTAGCTAGCTAGATGTTAATAATTAAGTGTATAGGGTTTAGGGTAGTTGATGAGTATTATGCACATGCTCGCTTAATTAAGACATGCAAATGTGTGCGCATGCAGTTACCACTGGATCTTGTTAATCATTAAAGTTGAAGAAGGAACAGTTGAAGTACTGGACTCACTATGGAGAAAACAAAGTGACTACACCATCTTGAAGGGGATAGTCGACAGGTAATTTCAATCATTATTAACTATATCTCGGCCTATTTAATTAGTTCATTATTTCCTGATATCAACTATTTAATAACCTCTTTATTCATTTTCTTTGCTGGCGGGCAGGGCTTGGGAAAAGTTCATCAAAGTGACTCCACGCAAATGGCGACAAAAGCTGTATTGGTTTCGACCTAAGGTAAGTAATTAAGTAGTAGTAGCTAGCTATCTCTTTAATCCTTGTTTCAGTACAATTAATTATCATGCTTGATTATTTATTATCTGACTAAATTTCATTCTCGTAAAGGCCCTAAAGCAGGCGCCGGGGACTGAACTATGTGCATATTACGTTTGCGAGAACATTTGGATGATGGCGTCCGAAAAGAGCAAATCTAATAGACAGCTATGGGTACGTTTGCGAGAACACTACTCACAATTTTTACATCATTATCAATATCTATCACACAACTAACACGTGCATATTCATCTCCTTATTTTGAAGTTTAATGATATGCGGGATAAGCTCCTATCGGAGGATCGGATACGAGCAATTGAGAAGGAAATAGCGGGATTATTGCTCGACCAGGTCATAAATCCTGACGAGAATACCATTACCCGCTATCGCCCCCATGAGCCACTCCCAATTGTCATCGTACTCCGAAGGCACCAAGGCAAATGCCGCTGGCTCCGAAATATATATATACATCCCAGCTATTCTGCAACCCATTTGTAAATAAGCTATTCAGGAACCGTTCCTAACTGCTCGAAAACAGATAAGCTAACTGTGCGTTATATACTAGTTAACTGCCGGGCGGACTTTTTATAGCACTGTTTTTTGCACTATTTTTTATTGTAATTTTTGAACCGTTTATCGGAATGATGTGAATGATGTATCGTTGGATAGCTACTGAATATGCGGAACTTCTGTATGTTGACCATTTTCCCAAAATCCTTACAGTTTTTAAACAAAATTCAAAAAATAGAAATTCTTCAAACACGTTTTCGGTGTTTTAGTGAAAGAAATTTTCAAACCGTTTTTCGGAATGATGCGTATGATACACCATTGGAAAGCTATGGATTAGCTCGAACTTTTGTATATATAACTCATTTTCACATTCGCCGTGGTTTAAGAGTAGTTTTCAAAAAACTAACAATATTTTTGTCATTTTCCTCCCAAACTGCTACACTACATGCTAACTGCCCGACCATAACAGCTAACTGATGTATGCTACTTCTCGAGCTTGCGTTGTATTTCCTCGAAAAGGAAAGGGTGATGCAGCACAGTAGCGTAAGTATTACCCTCAGTTTTTGAGAACCAATGTATCAATACAGTAGGAGACCACGCGCGAGTCCCTCGCACCTGCACAAACAAATAAGAACTTCACAGCCAACGCGATAAGGGGTTATCAATCCCTTTACAGTCACTTACGAAAGTGAGATCTGATAGATAGGATAGTTTGATATTTTTGGTATTTTTGGATATAAGAACAGAAAGTAAAAAAAACAGCAAAGTAAAGTAGATTGTAGATTGATATGTTGAGAATAGACCCGGGGGCCGTAGGTTTCACTAGTGGCTTCTCTCATGATAGCAGATTTCTACGGTGGGTGAACGAATTACTGTCGAGCAATTGATAGAAAAGCGAATAATTATGAGAATATCTAGGCATGCTCATTATATATAGGCATCACGTCCGTGACAAGTAGAATGCTTGGCAATTTACCCCAAGTGGTTTTGCAGCTTCCATGGGACCTCCTGTGTTTGAGGGTATCCACTATAAGAGGTGGCGCGTGTGAGCCATTCTGTGGTTTCAAACCATGAGTTGCTATGACGCCACTCTTGGCAAACCTGAAGGAGATTATGATGCTCAACAGGAACAAGCTTTTCTGAAAATGGATAGCCTGTTTAGGGCTGCTCTCTTGAGTGTTCTTGGTGAGAACATAGTTGATGCTTATGCGTCAATTGATAATGGAAAAGATATGTGGGACGCACTCGAGGCCAAGTTTGGGGTCTCGGATGCCGGCACTGAGCTGTACATCTGATGGCTTCTCGCCCCTCGTTGGTTACCCCAAGTGGAAGGTTTGAGATGCAGTGTAGCGGAAGTTTTCCCTTGGCAAAGATACCAAGGATCGATTTCCCCTGAGACTCCAAGGTTCAACAAGAAGGTGTCAACTGCTAACGGCGCCAGATACTTAGCAATCAACTTGGACTTGCACACAGATACAAATAACTTTGCTCCCAACGAGTACAGAGAGGTTGTCAATCCCTCCGGCCTTGTCGTTTACAAAGGATCAAACACAAGAGATAATAGTGATAGATATTGCTGCAACTAGTAAGTAAAGACGGAAAGTAAATAGCAGATGTGATCAATGATGGTAATATGGACCGGGGTCCCATGATGTTCACTAGTGATGTCTCTCTCCCAAAAGACGATAAAGCAGCTATGTGAGGTAAACGAATTACAGCTGGGCAATTGACAGAATTATGTGCGCAAACCAATGCTAACTATGTTGCAAGAAAGGTAGAGGTTCAAAGCATGGGCGGTACGCCAAGGCAAGTAGACCGAAATCCATCTGCATCTACTACTAATCATCCACCTTGAGATATCTATCCAGAACATCTCGTTGGTATTAAGTTGCGAGTCCCACCCATAGTGTAAACTCAAAGCAACAGACAACTGCATTAAAAGAACTTTGCGTAAAGTAAACAATCCTTGCACCCGCGAGTACAAGCACCGTTGTTTCCCCCCTTGTGGCAACAGCACATCCCCTAGACTCATGTTTCTGTCACTCAAGCTAGTCATCGAGGGGCATGAACCCACAATCGAGCATAACGTTCCCTCTTGGAGTCACTACCTACTACCTGGCCAAAGCAATAAATAGCAACGGAGAACATGCAAGAATTACTTAAGAACATAAATATAAAAGAGGTAAATCAAATATATTACTCAAACACAATCTGAACATAATCTCACAATCCATCGGATCCCAGCAAACTCATCATAGCAACAGCATAAGGATTACATATGTGCCTCGATCATGTAGGGCAGCTCACGAGATCTAATTAGTGAAGCACAAGAAGGAGAGGAGAACATCACATAGCTACTGGTCATGGACCCATGGTCCAAGGGAGACTACTCACAACTCATCCGGGAGGCGTCCATGGTGGTGGAGAGGCTCCCGGTGGGGATCCTCCCCTCCGGCAGGGTGCCGGGAAGAGTTCTCCTAGTGCTCCCGATCTTGGAAGCGCGGCGGCGGCGGAATAGAGATGAGATCACGAAAAAGGGTTTCGTCGTCGAGGGTTTCGGGACGCGTGTTAAATATATGCCAAAGGGGGGCATCAGCGGAGGCCTGGGGGGCCCAGGCGCCCCCCCGGCGCGGCCAGGAGGGGGGCCGCGCCACCAGGGCGCCTGGAGCCCTGGTGGCCCCCCCTCCGGCCCTACTTCGGCCGTGTGGAAGCTTCCGGAACGCTGATTTTTTATATAATTTTTCCGGGGTTTTTCTGGCAGTTTTCGTGACGGGAAAACCTGAAATACAAAAACAGCAGAAAATAGAAACTGGCACTGGGGTGCACTGAGTTAATAGGTTAGTCCAAATATGATCAAAAGTTTATGGAAGTGTATAAATATCATAGCAATATCACCCAAAAGAGGCATGGAGCAAGCAGAAATTATAGATACGTTTTGGACGTATCAACATCCCCAAGCTTAATTCCTGCTCATCCTCGAGTAGGTAAATGATAACAAGAATAATTTCTGTGGTGACATGTTATTAACCATATAAGGACTTTTCATAGTCATATGACAAAAGCTTACTGAGACAATGAATCTGTAGTAATTAAGTTGCCTCATGAGAAAATCAGAAAGAACTGAAAGTTTTACAATATGATACTGAAACATAAAAAAGATTTGTAATGAGCATGGTGTGCAAATATGATAAAGTGATATCTCGCTTGCCCCCTTTAGTGAAGCAAAACATAAATGCAGGGGCACCTCCAAGGTTTAAGTGATTACTAGATACAATAATTTCAGAATAAACAATATCACAATCATGCAAAAGACAATGCTACTTTGGGACAATGCACATTACACTCAGAATGACAATCATGCTCTTAATAGTTGGTGCTTTAAAAGAAGGTGGAGACTCTCGAACCGTGGCTTTTGTTGGCAAGGTTGAAAACCTGTAGTCGGAAACAAAGACAAAACATGTACCAGAGCTCTTGTTTTTAAAAACAGAGGTAATAATTATTTTTTTGATTATGCATGTTCCGTCAACGAATGCTAGCAAATAACTCAATCACTTCTTGAGATGGACAAGTTTCGAGGAACGGCTCCCGAATGAGGACGATCACATCCTCTTAATCTCGTTTGTTTATCACTGCCAAAGTTTTCTGATTTCTCATGAACAAAGCGTGAAGGAGGGTTTGTTTGTTATATTAATTTTGAGCCGGGCGCACTCTTTGCCAGTTCCTTCTCGTATTATGGGTTTGCACATTAGACATGCAATCCCGGGGTGAAGCTTGTCCAACTTAAAAAGATCATGGATTAACTACTACTTCCTCATGAACTAAAACAGAGGCACAAAATAGGAATGCTTTTTTTGAATAATTTCGAGATGGTACATGAAAGTCTCCGTTAGGAATGGCAGGTAAATACCATGTATAGGAAGGTATGGTGGACTCATATGGCATAACTGGTTTAAAAGAATTTGGATGCACAAGCAGTCAGTCCGCTTAGTACAGGTGGAGGTTAGCAAAAGACTGGGAGCGACCAACTAAAAGAGCAATGACGGTCAAAATCATGCAGAGCGACAAAGCAACATTGAATCAGGCATGGTAGTTATATCGCTACTCAGAAACAAAAGATCATCAAGGCTTGACAGACTTTCTTTACAGTCTTAAATATGCGTGAGCATACGCCAAGTCAATCAAAATAAATTCTTGAAGGAAGATATCACTAAACCATACCACATCATAGGCAAACAAATCATGTTGGTACTCCAATAACACATTGGGAACCCCCCAGCTATTTCAGACTAACCATAAGAAAACATGAACTACTAAGCACCATTATGCACGTAGCATTTTTATCATAGACATATCGACCAATGCAACAGAAGCCAACTCTCTTAATAAGATAAGCATGATAAATAAAGAGAGTCCCAACAACCAACTAAACAAAAGCTCTTTAAAAAGATAAGCATGAAAACTAAAAGCTAAACATGATAGTAGCTATTGAAATACCAACAACACACACAGCATGGATAGACATGAAAATTCTATGTTGTGTTCTAGGTTGACGTGGAGCGTGTTTCTCTCCCACACAAAGAAAGCTGAGTTCCGACTCGTTATGAAAAGCTAAAGAAAACTAAAAAGGAAACTAAGAGCAAGATGCTCCAAGCATAGCACATAACACATGAAGTGATAAAAATATAGTGGAACGAAAGACGAACTGATAATGTTGATGGAGAAGGGGATGCACGGGGGCATCCCCAAGCTTAGACGCTTGAGTCTTCTTGAATATTTCTTGGGGGTGCATGGGGGCATCCCCAAGCTTCAGCGTTTGACACTCCTGAATCTTTTTATCATCTTCCCTCGCACACTTGAAAACTCCCTTCATACATAACTCATCATAATCTGATTAGCGAGGTTAGTACCCATAATAGTATAATTTTTCCTTGCTGGAAATAAGGATATTCTAGAAGGTCTACTGTTTCTCAAGATTGCCAAAAGGTTTTTGCAAAGAAAAAGCAAGCTCAAGGTTTGCAAAATGAAGGAAAGGCAAAACAGGACAGAATTTGTGAAAAACAGACCAGCAGGTAGTAAATGATTTTTTCGGGGCACTTCTGCAACTCTAATAAAAAAACTCAGAACTGACGCACGAAAGAAAATTGTATAGAGCACGCTGTAGAAAAAATTCAGACCAAAAAGATGATCTGGTGATTTTATACGAATTTTTCTATCCAAGGACAGAATCTGTTTCCTGGACAGCACGTCACAACTTTTGAACTTTCTTGCAATCAGAGGCTAAACTTGGCACAAAGTTGAAAAGTAAAGATACAATGATGATGCTACTGTAGTAACAACATCAAGACACAACAAAAGCAAAATAAAATTTTATTCATGTGGGCTGCCTCCCAAAAGCGCTTTCTTTTATGCCTTTAAGCTAGGCATAATGCAAAGAGATCAAGTTTTATCAAGAGTAAAAGAATAGCTAGCCCGTATAACGGACTCAAAAGGTAACTTAATCTTCTTTCTAGGGAAGTGTTCCATCCCTTTCTTGAGAGGAAATTGGAATTTTATATTCCCCTCTTTCATGTCAATGATAGCACCAACGGTGCGTAGAAAAGGACGTCCCAAAATAATTGGACAAGAAGGTTCACATTCAATATCCATAATAGTAAAATCAACGGGAACGTAGTTGTCATTGACAATGATAAGAACATCGTCGATCCTCCCCAAAGGTTTCTTTATGGAAGAATCGACAAGACGAACACCAAAAGAACAAGAATCAAAAGGTTTCAATTTAAGCATATCATATATTCTTTTGGGCATAACGGAGGTACCAGCTTTAACATCACATAATGCATAGCAAGAGAAGTTATTCAACTTAATTTTAATCATAGGATCCCAACCATCTTCTAGCTTTCTAGGTATGGAGGCTTCTACTCTAAGTTTCTCCTCCCTAGCTTTGATGAGAGCATTAGTGATATGCTCTGTGAAGGCAAGGTTAAGCGTGCTAGTGCGGGGATCTCTAGACATCTTGTGAAGGAAATCAATAACTTCGGTAAGAGTGCAATTATCAAAATCAAGGTCACTACTATCAAGTAAGGTGGTAGTGGTGTCCTTTAGGTTCACTTGTTTGGTAGTTTCTATGGTCATAGCATCACCATTAATAGGTCCAATGGGACCAGGAGTGCATTGGGTGCTAAGAGTTTGGATATCCTCAACAACTTGGATAGTAGCAACAGTGTGGTGGGTAGGAAGGTTCTTAATTCTATCTTCTTCCTCCCTTTCTCTAGCCCATCTCTCTTTAAGTTTAGCCAACATCCTAATGTTTTCATTAATTTGCACTTGAATAGCATTCATAGGAGTGACCTTCCTCTCCTCAAGAGGAGAAGTTCTAATTTTAAGCAATTCTACCTCATGGGCTAAATTGTCTACCTTCGAAGAGAGATTGTCTAGTTTGTTTAGTTTCTCTTCTACACTCTTATTAAAAGCCTTTTGGGTAGTGATGAAATCTTTAAGCATAATCTCTAGTTCAGTAGTGGAGTTCTTGGTGTTAGGATAAGCATTGTTGTTCCCATAAGAATTAGAGGGGAACGGTCTAGGATTGCTACCAAAATTACTCCTATAAGCATTGTTATTAAAATTGTTTCTAGAGATAAATTTCACACCTACTTGTTCTTGAGCAATCAAAGAATTTAAAGGAACATCACGAGGATCAATAGAAGATTGCTTCGAAAGTAGAGACATGATCAAGTCAACTTTTTCATTTAGGGAGGAAATCTCATCGACAGAGTTTACCTTCCTACCTGTTGGAGCGCGTTCGGTGTGCCATTGGGAATAATTGGTCATCATCTCATCGAGAAGCTTCGTGGCAGCACCAAGTGTAGTTGACATAAAGGTTCCTCCCGCGGCCGAATCTAACAAGTTCCGCGAGGTAAAGTTCAAGCCTGCATAAAAAGTTTGGATAACCATCCAAGTAGTCAAACCATGAGTAGGGCAGTTCTTGACAAGAGATTTCATGCGTTCCCAAGCTTGGGCAACGTGTTCATTATCCAATTGTTTAAAATTCATTATGTTACTTCTTAGTTGGATAATTTTAGCAGGTGGATAGTATTTTCCAATAAAAGCATCTTTGCACTTGTCCCAAGAATCTATGATATTTCTAGGCAAAGATTGAAACCAAATTTTAGCTCCTCCTCTCAAGGAGAAAGGAAAAAGCTTAAGCTTAACAATATTACCATCTATTTCTTGGTACTTTTGCATATCACAGAGTTCAACAAAATTGTTTAAGTGTAAAGCACCATCATCTCCAGCACCGGAGAATTGATCTTTCATGACTAAGTTCAGTAAAGCAGGTTTAATTTCATAAGAAGGTGCTGAAGTGGCAGGTGTAGTGATAGGCGTGCAAATAAAGTCATCATTGTTATGACTAGTGAAGTCACACAACTTGGTGTTCTCGGTGGAACCCATAGTAGCAAGCAAGCAACATAACTATTTTTGTGATTTTCGATAAAGACACTAAAGCAAAACTGAGAGGTAAGCTAACAAGACTAAAAAGCAAAGGTAAAAGATAGCGTGCAACTCCCCTATCTTGAAGAGTGGAGTCCCCGGCAACGGCGCCAGAAAACTTTGCTTGATGGCTTCTCGCCCCTCGTTGGTTACCCCAAGTGGAAGGTTTGAGATGCAGTGTAGCGGAAGTTTTCCCTTGGCAAAGATACCAAGGATCGATTTCTCCTGAGACTCCAAGGTTCAACAAGAAGGTGTCAACTGCTAACGGCGCCAGATACTTAGCAATCAACTTGGACCTGCACACAGATACAAATAACTTTGCTCCCAACGAGTACAGAGAGGTTGTCAATCCCTCCGGCCTTGTCGTTTACAAAGGATCAAACACAAGAGATAATAGTGATAGATATTGCTGCAACTAGTAAGTAAAGACGGAAAGTAAATAGCGGATGTGATCAATGATGGTAATATGGACCGGGGTCCCATGATGTTCACTAGTGATGTCTCTCTCCCGAAAGACGATAAAACAGCTATGTGAGGTAAACGAATTACAGCTGGGCAATTGACAGAATTATGTGCGCAAACCAATGCTAACTATGTTGCAAGAAAGGTAGAGGTTCAAAGCATGGGCGGTACGCCAAGGCAAGTAGACCGAAATCTATCTGCATCTACTACTAATCATCCACCTTGAGATATCTATCCAGAACATCTCGCTGGTATTAAGTTGCGAGTCCCACCCATAGTGTAAACTCAAAGCAACAGACAACTGCATTAAAAGAACTTTGCGTAAAGTAAACAATCCTTGCACCCGCGAGTACAAGCATCGTTGTTTTCCCCCTTGTGGCAACAACACATCCCCTAGACTCATGTTTCTGTCACTCAAGCTAGTCATCGAGGGGCATGAACCCACAATCGAGCATAATGTTCCCTCTTGGAGTCACTACCTACTACTTGGCCAAAGCAATAAATAGCAACGGAGAACATGCAAGAATTACTTAAGAACATAAATATAAAAGAGCTAAATCAAATATATTACTCAAACACAATCTGAACATAATCGCACAATCCATCGGATCCCAGCAAACTCATCATAGCAATAGCATAAGGATTACATATGTGCCTCGATCATGTAGGGCAGCTCACGAGGTCTAATTAGTGAAGCACAAGAAGGGGAGGAGAACATCACATAGCTACTGGTCATGGACCCATGGTCCAAGGGAGACTACTCACAACTCATCCGGGAGGCGTCCATGGTGGTGGAGAGGCTCCCGGTGGTGATCCTCTCCTCCGGCAGGGTGCCGGGAAGAGTTCTCCTGGTGCTCCCGATCTTGGAAGCGCGGCGGCGGCGGAACAGAGATGAGATCGCGAAAAAGGGTTTCGTCGTCGAGGGTTTTGGGACGCGTGTTAAATATATGCCAAAGGGGGGCATCAGCGGAGGCCTGGGGGGCCCAGGCGCCCCCCCGGCGCGGCCAGGAGGGGGGCCGCGCCACCAGGGCGCCTGGAGCCCTGGTGGCCCCCCTCCGGCCCTACTTCGGCCGTGTGGAAGCTTCCGGAACGCTGGTTTTTTATATAATTTTTCCGGGATTTTTCTGGCAGTTTTCGTGACGGGAAAACCTGAAATACAAAAACAGCAGAAAACAGAAACTGGCACTGGGGTGCACTGAGTTAATAGGTTAGTCCAAATATGATCAAAAGTGTATGGAAGTGTATAAATATCATAGCAATATCACCCAAAAGAGGCATGGAGCAAGCAGAAATTATAGATACGTTTTGGACGTATCAACATCATGGAGCAATTCTATGATTACAGGATGACTGAAGAGCGCTCTGTGGTTGAGCAAGCTCATGAAATACAGTCAATTGCTAGAGAACTTGAGCACTTCAATTGCATGCTACCGGACAAGTTTGTTTTCGGGGGTATCATCACTAAGCTTCCTCCTTCGTGGAGGAACTTTGCTACCTTACTGAAGCATAAGAGACAGGAGTTTTCCGTTCCGGATCTCATTGGTACTCTTGATATGGAAGAAAAGGCGAGAGCAAAGGACACACGTGCTCGAAGTATTGAGGGAGGATCTAGTGCCAATATGGTACAGAAGAAAAACTTCCAGTCCCAGAAGTTCAAGAACAAGGGCAAGTTTGATGGTAAAGCAAAGTTTGATGGGAAGAACAAGGCTGTGCAACAAACCAACTTCAAGAAGAAGAATGACAAGAAGAAAGGTGTATGTCATGTGTGTGGAGATCCTGGTCATTGGGTTCCTAGTTGTCCTAATCGCTATGACAAGCATCATCTTGGGAAAGGTGGCAAGACCGTCAATGTTGTCATTGGAGACACTAACATGAAGGATGATGGGTATGGTATATTTCCCACTATTCTTTCAGTATGTCATTCTCCTGATTGCTCATATGTGGATATTTATTGCATTATGGGCTGTTCTTACATGTTTTGTCACAATACTTATGCCTTTTCTCTCTTATTTTACAAGGTTCACATGAAGAGGGAGAATGTCGACAGCTGGAATTCTGGGCTGAAAAAGGAGCAAACTCTAGAAACCTATTATGCATAACTCCAAAAGCCCTGAAACTCAACAGAACATCGTTTTGGAAAATATAAAAAATATCTGGCGAAAGAAACCCACGATGGGGGGCCACCGGCTGTCCACGAGGGTGGGGGCGCGCCCCCCTTCCCAGGGCGCACCCCCTGCCTCGTGGGCCAGCCGACAGGCCCCTGATGCCCATCTTCTCCTATATGAGGTGTTTTGACCTGGAAAAAATGATAAGGAGGCTTTCGGGACCAGACGCCGCCGTCTCGAGGCGGAACCGAGGCGAAAACCAATCTAGGGATCTGGTAGAGCTGTTTTGCCGGGGATACTTCCCTTCTGGAGGGAGAAATCGTCACCGCCGTCATCACCAACAACTCTTCCATCTTGGGGAGGGCTATCTTCATCAACATCTTCACCAGCACCATCTCCTCTCAAATCCTAGTTCATCTCTTGTATCCAATCTTTGTACCCAAACCTCAGATTAGTACCTGTGGGTTGCTAATAGTGTTGATTACTGCTTGTAGTTGATGCTAGTTGGTTTATTTTGTGGAAGATCATATGTTCAGATCCATTATGCATATTAATATCCCTCTGATCATGAACAATATTATATCTTGTGAGTAGTTACTTTTGTTCCTGAGGACATGGGAGAAGAATTGCTATTAGTAGTCATGCGAATTTGGTCTTTATTCGATATTTCGATGAGATGTATGTTGTGTCTCCTCTAGTGGTGTCATGTGAACGTCGAGTACATGACACTTCACCATTATTTGGGCCTAGAGGAAGGCATTGGGAAGTAATAAGTGGATGATGGGTTGCTAGAGTGACAAAAGCTTAAACCCTAGTTTATGTGTTGCTTCGTAAGGGGCTGATTTGGATCCATATGTTTCAGGCTATGGTTAGGTTTACCTTAATACTTCTTTTGTAGTTGCGGATGCTTGCATTAGAGGTTAATCATAAGTGGGAGGCTTTTCCAAGTAAGGGCAGCACCCAAGCACTCGTCCACCCACATACCAAATTATCAAAGTACCGAACGCGAATCGGATGATCATGATGAAAACTAACTTGACGATAATTCCCATGTGTCCTCGGGAGCGCTATCCTTTATATAATAGTTTGTCCAGGCTTGTCCTTTGCTACAAAAAGGATTGGGCCATCTTGCTGCACCTTATTTACTTTTACCTTTTGTCACTTGCTACCAATTACCTTATCACAAAACTATCTGCTACCAATAATTTCAGTGCTTGCAGAAAATACCTTACTGAAAACTGCCTATCATTTCCTTCTGCTCCTCGTTGGGTTCGAGACTCTTACTTATCGAAAGGACTACGATAGATCCCCTACACTTGTGGGTCATCAAGACTCTTTTCTGGCGTCGTTGCCGGGGAGTGAAGCGCCTTTGGTAAGTGGAATTTGGTAAGGAAAAATTTACATAGTGTGCTGAAATTTATTGTCACTTGTTACTATGGCTCAAAATCCTTTGAGGGGCTTGTTCGGGGTATCTTCACCCCGAGCAGAAGAGCAAAGAGTTGCTCCTCAACCTACTGCACCTATTGAAAATGTTTGCTTTTGAGATTCCTTCGGATATGATAGAGAAACTGCTTGAAAATCCCTTTACAGGAGACGGAACACTGCATCCCGACTTACACCTAATCTATGTGGATGAATTTTGTGGATTGTTTAAGCTTGCAGGTATGCCCGAGGATGTTATCAAGAAGAAGGTCTTCCCTTTATCTTTGAAGGGAGATGCATTGACATGGTTTAGGCTATGCGATGATATGGGATCATGGAACTATAATCGTCTGAAGTTGAAATTTCATCAGAAGTTCTACCCTATGCACCGGATTCATCGTGATCATAATTATATTTATAATTTCTGGCCTCGCGAAGGAGAAAGCATCGCTCAAGCTTGGGGGAGGCTTAAGTCAATGTAATATTCATGCCCCAATCATGAGCTCTCAAGAGAAATGATCATTCAAAACTTCTATGCTCGGCTTTCTCTTAATAATCGCTCCATGCTCGATACTTCTTGTCCTGGCTCTTATATGATGAGACTATTGATTTCAAATGGGATTTATAGGAAAGAATTAAACGCAACTCTGAAGATTGGTATCTCGACGAAGGTAAGGAGTCAGGTATGACCCCTAAGTTTGGTTGTGTTAAAGCTTTTATGGATACCGATGTTTTTCGTGAGTTTAGCACTAAATATGGACTTGACTCTGAGATAGTAGCTTCTTTCTGTGAATCTTTTGCTACTCATGTTGATCTCCCAAGGAGAAGTGGTTTAAATACCATCCCCCTATTGAAGTAAAAGTAGTTGAACTTATTAAAGTTGAAGAAAAGACTATCACTTATAATGTTGATCCTGTTATACCTACCGCTTATATTAAGAAACCACCTTTCCCTGTTAGGATAAAGGATCATGCTCAAGCTTCAACTGTAGTTCATAAGAGTAATACTAGAACACCTACACCCTCTGAGCAAATTAAAGTTGAACCTAGTGTTGCTATGGTTAAAGATCTCTTGGTAGAAGATTTAGATGGACATGTTATTTACCTCCAAGAAGAGTCTGCTAGAATAGCCAAACCCAATGCTAGGAATAAACATAAACCTGTTGTAGGCTTGCCTGTTATCTCTGTTAAGATAGGAGACCATTGCTATCATGGTTTATGTGACGTAGGTGCTAGTGCGAGTATTATCCCTCTTGATTTATATAACGAAATTATGCACCTGTTGAGCTAGAAGGGATTGATGTTACTATTAAGCTTGCCAATAGAGACACTATTTCACCAGTTGGGATTGTTAGAGATATTGAAGTCTTGTGTGGGAAGGTTAAATACCCTGCTGATTTTCTTGTTCTTAGTTCCCCACAAGATGCATTTTTTTCCATTATATTTGGTAGACCCTTCTTGAATACTGTTAATGCCAAGATAGACTGCGTGAAAGATATTGTCACGGTTGGATTAAGGGATATGTCTCATGATTTTAACTTTGCTAAATTCCGTAAACAACCCCTTGAAAAGGCACCGCCCAGTAAGGATGAAATTATTGGTCTTGCTTCTATTGTCGTACCACCAAATGATCCTTCAGAACAATACTTGTTACACTAGTAGAAAACAGGGCTTTGGTTCGGCCAGAAAAGAGCATTAATCCCGGTTGCATTACGAACCGGGACTAATGTGAGCATTAATCCCGGTTCGTGCGGCGAGGTCACCATACAGGCATTATTCGCGGTTCAAATGGGACCTTTAGTCCCGGTTCGTGCCTCGAACCGGTACTAAAGGGTGCGATGCCCATTAGTACCGGTTCGTGGCACGAACCGGTACTAAAGGTCTAACCTTTAGTACCGGTTCGTGCCACAAACCGGTACTAATGGGGTTGAGACCTTTAGTACCGGTTCGTGTCACGAACCGGTACTAATGGTGCAATTTTCAAATCCTACCACCCCCTTGTGTATCGCCTTTTCAGTTTTGTAAAAATTAAAAGAAAATGATAAAAACTTCAAAAGTTAAAATCCTTCGAGATGTAGTTATGTTACCACATCTACTAGTTAGGAAAATTTAAAAACTTAAATTTGGACATGTTTTGCAAAAAAAGTGTAGGGAAAATGTAAAACGGCAATAACTTTTCCATACGATGTCAGAAAAAAACGTATAATATATCAAAATATTCAGCACAAAAATCCGCATTCAATTTCGACAGCTTACGGCATGTTTGCAATTTTTTAGAATCCTCAAATTCTAAAAGGGAAAAAAGATATGCTCAAATTTCTGTTTTTCTGAATTTTAATTAAATCTTGTCAAACTATGGTCAAACTACTTATTCAAGAAGTATTAGTGCTACTAAATAATTATTCAAGAATATTAGTGTTACTAAATAATTATTTCAATTTTTTTGATTTTTGGTCAAATCTGGTGAAACTGTGGTCAAACTGTGGCCAAACTACTTATTCAAGAAATATTAGTGTTACTAAATAATTATTCAAGAATATTAGTGTTACTAAATAATTATTTCAGTTTTTTTTGAATTTTGGTTAAATCTGGTCAAACTATGGTCAAAGTATGGTCAAACTACTAATTCAAGAAATATTAGTGTTACTAAATAATTATTCAAGAATAATAGTGTTACTAAATAATTATTTCAGGTTTTTATGAATTTTGGTCAAATCTGGTCAAACTGTGGTCAAAGTATGGTCAAACTACGGTCAAACTACTAATTCAAGAAATATTAGTGTTACTAAATAACTATTGTTTTTAAGAATAATAGTTTCAAACTCAAACAGTTAAATGTGTGACTTCATGCTCAAGCTAAACTCCTGAAGGTTAATAGGATTGACATGTTACTATTGTCAGGAAAACAACAAGTGCAGACTTGGAAACGAGGGGGAATAGAACCCGAAAGTTAAGCGTGCTCAAGCTGGAGTAGTGGGAGGATGGCTGACCAGCCGGGAAGTTAGATGATTTGGAATGATGGGGTGAATAGAGATTAGAGGTTAAATTGAGAAGTGATGAGGGGTGGGTGATTAGAGAATAAATTGTAAGATAATTGAAAATTTCGAAATTCAAAAAAAAAATCTAAAAAAATTTCTATTTTTTTTTCGTAAATTACCTTTAGTCCCGGTTGGTGTTACCAACCGGGACTAAAGGTGGAGTTCTAGACAGCAGCCATGTGGAGGGCCTTTAATTCCGGTTCGTATAAGAACCGGGACTCAAGGTGGAAGCATTTATATCGACCCTTTAGTCCCGGTTCCCCAACCGGGACTAAAGGCCCTTATGAACCGGGACAAATGGCCCATTTTCTACTAGTGCTAGACCATGAAAATGATATGCATATGAACGAGAGAAGGGAGATAGGTGAAATATTCCTTACACAGGGACCCGTGTTGAAAAACAACTTGCCTGTTGAAATCCTAGGGGATCTTCCTCCACCCAAGGGTGATCCCGTGTTTGAACTTAAACCTTTGCCTGATAATCTTAAGTATGTTTATCTTGATGAAAAGAAGATATATCCTGTTATTATTAGTGCTAACCTTTCAGAGCAGGAAGAGGACAAATTATTGAAAACTCTGAAGAAGCACTGAGCTGCTATTGGATATACTCTGGATGATCTTAAGGGCATTAGTCCCACTATATGCCAACACAAGATAAAATTGGAAGAAAATGCTAAAACGGTTATTGATCATCAGCGATGGTTAAATACGAAGATGAAAGAAGTGGTAAGAAAGGAAATACTAAAGCTTCTAGAGGCATGTATTATCTATCCAGTTGCTGATAGCCAGTGGGTAAGTCATGTCCATTGTGTTCCTAAGAAAGGAGGTATGACTGTTGTCCCTAATGATAAAGATGAATTGATCCAACAAAGAATAGTTATAGGTTATAGGATGGTAATTGATTTCCGTAAGTTAAATAAAGCTACTAAGAAAGATCATTACCCCTTGCCATTCATTGATCGAATGCTAGAAAGGTTATCCAAGCATACTCATTTCAGCTTTCTAGATGGTTATTCTGGTTTCTCTCAAATACCTGTGTCAAAAGGGGATCAAGAAAAGACCACTTTTACTTGTCCTTTCGGTACCTTTGCTTATAGACGTATGCCTTTTGGTTTATGTAATGCACCTGCTACCTTTCAAAGATGCATGATGGCTATATTCTCTGATTTTTGTGAAAAGATTGTTAAGGTTTTCATGGATGATTTCTTCGTTTACGGAACTTCTTTTGATGATTGCTTAAGCAACCTTGATCGAGTTTTGCAGAGATGTGAAGATACTAACCTTGTCTTGAATTGGGAGAAGTGCCACTTTATGGTTAATGAAGGCATCGTCTTGGGATATAAAATTTCTGAAAGAGGTATTGAAGTTGACAAAGCTAAAGTTGATGCTATTGAAAAGATGCCATGCCCTAAGGACATCAAAGGTATACGAAGTTTCCTTGGTCATGCCGGGTTTTATAGGAGGTTCATTAAGGACTTCTCCAAAATCTCCACGCCTCTGACGAATCTTTTACAAAAAGATATTCCTTTTGTCTTTGATGATGATTGTCTAGAAGCATTTGAAATACTTAAGAAAGCATTGATCTCTGCACCTATTGTCCAGCCTCCTGACTGGAATTTACCCTTTGAGATTATGTTCGATGCTAGTGATTATCCTGTAGGAGCTGTTTTAGGGCAAAGAGTTGATAATAAATTGAATGTTATCCAGTATTCTAGTAAAACTCTAGATAGTGCCCAAAGAAATTATGCCACTACTGAGAAATAATTTTTAGCAGTTGTATTTTGCTTGTGATAAGTTTAGACCCTATATCGTTGATTCTAAAGTAACTATTCACACTCATCATGCTGCTATCAAATACCTCATGGAAAAGAAAGATGCTAAACCTAGACTTATTAGATGGGTCCTCTTGCTGCAAGAATTTGATTTGCATATTATTGATCAAAAGGGAGCTGAGAACCCTGTTGCAGATAACTTTTCTAGGTTAGAGAATGTGCTTGATGACCCACAACCTATTGATGATAGCTTTCCTGGTTAACAACTAGCTATCATAAATACTTCTCGTACTGCTCCATGGTATGCTGATTATGCTAATTATATTGTTGGTAAGTTTATACCTCCTAGCTTCACATACCAGCAAAAGAAAAAGTTCTTCTATGATTTGAGACATTACTTCTGGGATGACCCACATCTTTATAAAGAAGGATTAGATGGTATCATTAGACGTTGTGTACCTGAGCATGAACAGGAACAGATCCTACGCAAGTGCCACTCCGAAGCTTATGGAGGACACCATGCGGGAGATAGAACTGCACACAAGGTATTGCAATCCAGTTTTTATTGGCCTACTCTCTTCAAGGATGCCCGTAAGTTTGTCTTATCTTGTGATGAATGTCAAAGAATAGGTAATATTAGTAGACGTCAAGAAATGCCTATGAATTATTCACTTGTTATTGAACCATTTGATGTTTGGGGCTTTGATTATATGGGACCTTTTCCTGCCTTTTAATGGGTACACACATATTTTAGTTGCTGTTGATTACATTACTAAGTGGGTAGAAGCTATTCCAACTAGTAGTGCTGATCACACCACCTCTATTAAGATGCTTAAAGAAGTTATATTTCCGAGGTTCGGAGTCCCTAGATATCTAATGACTGATGGTGGTTCACACTTTATTCATGGTGCTTTCCGTAAGATGCTTGCAAAGTATGATGTCAACCATAGAATTTCATCCCCTTATCACCCACAGACTAGTGGTCAAGTAGAACTAAGTAATAGGGAGTTGAAACTAATCTTGCAAAAGACAGTTAATAGGCCTAGGAAGAATTGGTCCAAGAAACTTGATGATGCATTATGGGCCTATAGAACTGCATACAAAAATCCTATGGGTATGTCTCCATATAAGATGGTATATAGGAAAGCTTGTCACTTACCTCTTGATCTAGAACATAAGGCATATTGGGCTATTAAAGAGCTCAACTATGATTTCAAACTTGCCGGTGAGAAGATGCTATTTGACATTAGCTGCCTTGATGAGTGGAGAACCCTGGCCTATGAGAATGCCAAGCTGTTTAAAGAAAAAGTTAAAATATGGCATGACAAAAGGATACAAAAGCATGACTTTAACGTAGGTGATTATGTCTTGTTATTCAACTCTCGTTTAAGATTTTTTGCAGGAAAACTTCTCTCCAAGTGGGAAGGACCTTACGTTATCGAGGCGGTCTATCGTTCCGGTGCCATAAAAATCAACAACTTCGAAGGCACAAATCCGAAGGTGGTGAACGGTCAAAGAATCAAACAATATATCTCAGGTAATCCTATAAATGTTGAAACCAATATTATTGAAACCGTAACCCCGGAGGAATACATAAGGGACACTTTCCAGAATGATTCAGCCTCCGAAAAGGAAGAGGTATGTGATACGGTAAGTAAACTGACTCCAAAACAGTTCTAAAGGGAGTTTTTCTCCGTTTTGGAATATTTAGAAAAATAGAAAAATAAAGCGCAGTCCGGAAGACACACGAGGTGTCCACGAGGGTGGAGGGCGCGCCCCGTGCCTCGTGGGCACCCCGTGTGTCCCCCGGACTCCGTTTTCTTGTGGGTTACTCCTTTTGGTCGGGAAAAATTCATTATATATACTCCGAAGGTTTTGACCTCTGTATCACGCAGAAATCCCTTGTTTTAGTTTCGAGCTGCTGTTTTTGACAGATCTAGATCATCATGGCATCCTCCAACACCCCCAAGGACAAGTTCTTCGAGAAGGTCATCAACCCCTATCTTGCGGAGGTGCTACACCACCCCAAAACCATGGAGTTGCATGAGGGGGTGCTGCACATCCGTGATGTTGAGGGGCCGAGGAGGACCGAAAGCGTGGAGACAAGACTCGAGGCAATGGAGCAACAAGTTTTCAAGTGCCAAGGTATGGTGGAACGAGGACTCAATGCCAACCACATGATGATCTCGGAGCTCGCCAACAACCTCAAGCTGGACTCAAGGATCTTTGGGGAAGCTATCTCCAATCTTCAAGAGAAGATCGAACACCTCCAAGCCCATATCTATGACCTGCAAAACCAAAACTGTGAGTGTGAATATAGATTCAAGAAGATGAGTTTGGCTGCATATTTGACTACCTCGGAGACTCGATCATCCTTCTACGATGGTGAACCCATGCCTTGGAAGGTGGACAACCGGCCTACATCATCAACAACTCCATCCTCACCACCCCTGAAGAAGGAGACATAATCATATGGGTATGGGCACTCCCCTTGGCAACTGCCAAGCTTGGGGGAGTGACCCCGGTATCGTATCACCATCACTCCTATCTTTACTGTTTTACTTAGTTCGATCCTTTTGGTAGTATCTTGATCTATTAGAATAAAGTTAGCATGATATAGTTGTGAGTTTTAGCTTTGTGAGCTTTATCCTTTGTTATCGAGTCTTTGAGCTATATAATAAAGATTAGTGTTGAGTCAAGGGCTTGATTTCCTCACTTGGTTCATGATAAAAGAAAGAAAACATAATCAAAGCGATCATATCGATCTTATGGGAAGTAATGACTTCACATACAAGAGTATGATAAATAAAAGTTGTTGGGAGGTGACAAACATAGTTTTGGTCATCGTTGCAATTAATAGGAAGTAATAAAAGAGGAGAGGCTTCACATACAAATATACTATCTTGGACATCTTTTATGATTGTGAGCACTCATTAAAGTATGACATGCTAAAGAGTAGATGTTGGACAAGGAAGACAACATAATGGGTTATGTCTTCTTATATCCTAAATAAAGTATATTGTCATGGATCATCCAACATGTTGAGCTTGCCTTTCCCCCTCATGCTAGCCAAAACTCCTCGCACTAAGTAGGGATGCTACTTGTGCTTCTATATATCCTTAAACCCAGTTTTGCCATGAGAGTCCACCATACCTACCTATGGATTGAAAAAGATCCTTCCAAGTAAGTTGTCATGTTGCAAATCCGCTAAAATATGTATGATTTATTAGTGTGGGAGAAATTAGCTTTATACGATCTTGTGATATGGAAGTAATAAAAGCGATGGACTGCATACTAAAGGTCCTTATCACAAGCGGCAATATAAAGCGAAGTTCTTCTATGCTAAGACTGTGTGCATCCAACCACAAAAACACATGACAACCTTTGCTTCCCTCTGCGAAGGGCCTATCAATTATTCTTGTCTCCACCTCTCCTTTTTACATTTTATCCTTTGGCAAGCACATTGTGTTGGAAAGATCCTGACATATATACCCACTTGGATGTAAGTTTTCATGATCTATTATTGTTGACATTACCCTTGAGGTAAAAGGTTGGGAGGCAACACCATAAGCCCCTATCTTGCTTTGTGTCCGATTAAAACTCCATAAACATAAGCATTGCGTGAGTGTGAGCAATTGTGAAAGACTATATGATAGTTGAGTATGTAGGCTTGCTGAAAAGCTCTAATATTGACTCTTTCCGATGTTATGATAAATTGCAATTGCTTCAATGACCGAGATCAAAGTTTGTTAGTTTCCAATGAAGTTTATGATTCATACTTGATATTGTGGATGATTTTTTACTTTAGCATAAGAATCATATGACTATATTTATATAAGTTGCTGTTATGGGAATGATCATGATGTCCTCAGGTCCGTATTTTGTTTTATCGACAACTCTATCTCTAAACATGTGGACATATTGTTCGATATCGGCTTTCGCTTGAGGACAAGCGAGGTCTAAGCTTGGGGGAGTTGATACGTCCATTTTGCATCATGCTTATATGTGGATATTTATTGCATCATGGGCTGTTCTTACATGTTTTGTCACAATACTTATGCCTTTTCTCTCTTATTTTACAAGGTTCACATGAAGAGGGAGAATGCCGGCAGCTGGAATTCTGGGCTGGAAAAGGAGCAAACTCTGGGAACCTATTCTGCATAACTCCAAAAGCCCTGAAACTCAACAGAACATCGTTTCGGAAAATATAAAAATATCTGGCGAAAGAAACCCACGAGGGGGGCCACCGGCTGTCCACGAGGGTGGGGGGCGCGCCCCCTGCCTCGTGGGCCAGCCGGCAGGCCCCCGATGCACATCCTCTCCTATATGAGGTGTTTTGACCTGGAAAAAATTATAAGGAGGCTTTCGGGACCAGACGCCGCCGTCTCGAGGCGGAACCAAGACGGAAACCAATCTAGCTCCGGCAGAGCTGTTCTGCTGGGGATACTTCCCTCCGGGAGGGGGAAATCGTCACCCCCGTCATCACCAACAACTCTCCCATCTTGGGGAGGGCTATCTTCATCAACATCTTCACCAGCACCATATCCTCTCAAACCCTAGTTCATCTCTTGTATCCAATCTTTGTACCCAAACCTTAGATTGGTACATGTGGGTTGCTAATAGTGTTGATTACTCCTTGTAGTTGATGCTAGTTGGTTTATTTGGTGGAAGATCATATGTTCAGATCCATTATGCATATTAATATCCCTCTGATCATGAACAATATTATGTCTTGTGAGTAGTTACTTTTGTTCCTGAGGACATGGGAGAAGTCTTGCTATTAGTAGTCATGTGAATTTGGTCTTCGTTCGATATTTTGATGAGATGTATGTTGTCTCTCCTCTAGTGGTGTCATGTGAACGTCGACTACATGACACTTCACCATTATTTGGGCCTAGAGGAAAGCATTGGGAAGTAATAAGTGGATGATGGGTTGCTAGAGTGACAGAAGCTTAAACCCTAGTTTATGCGTTGCTTCGTAAGGGGCTGATTTGGATCCATATGTTTCAGGCTATGGTTAGGTTTACCTTAATACTTCTTTTGTATTTGCATATGCTTGCATTAGAGGTTAATCATAAGTGGGAGGCTTGTCCAAGTAAGGGCAGCACCCAAGCACCGGTCCACTCACATACCAAATTATCAAAGTACCGAACGCGAATCGGATGATCGTGATGAAAACTAGCTTGACGATAATTCCCATGTGTCCTCGGGAGCGCTTTCCTTTATATAAGAGTTTGTCGAGGCTTGTCCTTTGCTACACAAAGGATTGGGCCATCTTGCTGCACCTTATTTACTTTTACCTTTTTTCACTTGCTACCAATTACCTTATCACAAAACTATTTGTTACCTATAATTTCAGTGCTTGCAGAAAATACCTTACTGAAAACTGCCTATCATTTCCTTCTGCTCCTCGTTGGGTTTGACACTCTTACTTATCGAAAGGACTACGATAGATCCCCTACACTTGTGGGTCATCAATTGACATGGGTGCTAATGTGCATGTATGCGGTGATATTTCCATGTTTTCTTCTTATCAGACCGCAGGGACTTCAACCGTGTTGATGAGCAACGGTTCAAGTGCTTCTGTTCGTGGTGTTGGCACGGTCGATCTGAAGTTTACTTCGGGGAAGATCATGCGACTGAAGAACATGCATTATGTCCCCTCCGTCAATAAGAATCTTGTTAACGGATCTCTGTTATGTAGAGATAGCTACAAGCTTGTCTTTGAGTCGAACAAATTTGTAATATCCAAGTATTGAATGTTTGTTGGCAAAGGCTATGAGTCAGGAGGCCTGTTTCGTCTATCCTTGTCAGATGTTTGCAATAAAGTTATTAATCATGTTTGCAACAATAGTGAATCAAATATGTGGCATTCATGTCTGTGTCATGTTAACTTTGGTTGCATGTCGTGACTAGCCAAATTAAACTTAATCCCTAGTTTCACCACCGTCAAGGGATCTAAGTGTCAAGTTTGTGTGCAAGCTAAGCAACCTCGTAAGTCTCACACGACTGCGGAAACGAGAAATCTTGTGCCACTAGAGCTCATACATTCAGATCTATGTGAAATGAATGGTGTTTTGACAAAAGGTGGAAAGAAATATTTCATGACATTAGTTGATGACTCCACTAGATACTGTCATGTGTATCTTCTGAAATCTAAGGATGAGCTTGAACTTTTTCAAGATCTATAAAGCTGAAGTGGAAAACCAACTTGATCACAAGATCAAGAGGCTTCGGTCCGACCGTGGTGAAGAGTATTTTCCAATGAATTTGATGATTTTTGTGCGGAACATGGTATAATCCATGAGAGGACGCCTCCCTATTCACCTCAGTCAAATGGGGTGGCCGAAAGAAAGAACCGTACTCTAACTGATTTGGTTAACGCCATGTTAGATACATCGGGTCTATCCAAGGCATGGTGGGGGGAGGCGATATTGACTGCATGTCATGTCCTAAACCGAGTTCCCACAAAGAACAAAAAGATAACTCCATTCGAGGAATGGGAGAAGAAAAGGTTAAAACTCTCTTATCTACGAACTTGGAGTTGTTTGGCGGAAGTCAATGTGCCAATTTCAAAGAAGCTCAAACTTGGACCAAAGACTGTGGATTGTGTTTTCCTGGGATATGCTTTTCGAAGCATTGGATATGGATTCTTGGTTGTAAAATCCGAAGTATCTGACATGCATGTCGGTACAATCATGGAGTCGAATGATGCGACTTTCTTTGAAGATATCTTTCCCATGAAGGATATGGCTACCTCATCTACTCAGGAGATGCCTAGTTCATCGAATCAAGAATCAGTTACAATTACTGAACCTACCATTTCGATGGAACACTTTGACAAACCCATGGAGGAAAACAATGAAGCTCCTACTAGGA
The DNA here is from genome assembly GCA_902687465.1 of Secale cereale. Taxonomy (NCBI): domain Eukaryota; kingdom Viridiplantae; phylum Streptophyta; class Magnoliopsida; order Poales; family Poaceae; genus Secale; species Secale cereale. The sequence continues at coordinate 77,872,787 of LR738716.1, forward strand.
GCAAGAGACAGAGGACTGCAAAGTCCTTTGGTGATGATTTTCTTGTCTATCTAATAGATGACACTCCCAGTTCTATTTCAGAGGCCTATGCGTCTGAAGATGCTGACTACTGGAAGGAAGCGGTACGTAGTGAGATGGATTCCATCTTAGCGAATGAAACTTGGGAGATAACCGATCGTCCTTATGGGTGCAAACCTATAGGGTGCAAATGGGTATTCAAGAAGAAGCTTAGGTCTGATGGTACTATCGAAAAGTACAAGGCACAGCTCGTGGCTAAGGGTTATACCCAAAAGGAAGGTGAAGACTTCTTTGATACTTACTCACCTGTGGCGCGGTTGACCACTATTCGAGTTCTACTTTCACTAGTTGCCTCACATGGTCTTCTCGTTCATCAAATGGATGTTGAGACTGCTTTCCTAAATGGAGAGTTGGATGAGGAAATTTATATGGAACAACCAGATGGGTTTGTAATAGATGTTCAGGAAGGAAAAGTGTGAAAGTTGCTGAAGTCTTTGTATGGACTCAAGCAAGCACCCAAACAGTGGCATGAGAAGTTTGAAAGAACTTTAACAGCTGCAGGCTTTGTTGTGAACGAAGCTGACAAATGTGTGTACTATCGCCATGGTGGGGGCGAGGGAGTTATCCTTTGCTTGTATGTTGATGACATACTGATTTTTGGAACAAATTTGAATGTTATTAAGGAGGTCAAGAATTTCCTATCTCATTGTTTTGAGATGAAGGATTTAGGAGTGGCTGATGTCATTCTGAACATCAAGTTGTTGAGAGACGATGATGGTGGGATTACTTTGCTTAAATCTCACTATATGGAAAAGATCTTGAGTCGTTTTGGCTATAGTTACTGCAAGCCCTCTCCAACACCATATGATGCCAACGTGCTACTTCGAAAGAATCGAAGAATTGCTAGAGATCAATCGAAATATTCTTAGACTGTTGGCTTGCTTATGTACTTAGCCAGTGCTACACGACCTGACATCTCTTTTGCTGTTAGCAAAACTGAGTCGGTTTGTCTCAAAACCAGGAGATGTGCATTGGAAAGCTCTAGAGAGAGTTTTGCGTTATTTGAAAGGCACTGCAAACTATGGAATTCACTACACCGGGCATCCCAAGGTGCTTGAAGGGTATAGTGACTCAAACTGGATCTCAGATGCTGATGAGATAAAGGACACGAGCGGATATGTATTCACTCATGGAGGTGGCGCTGTTTATTGGAAGTCTTGCAAGTAGACCATCTTAACGAGGTCAACTATGGAAACAGAACTCACAGCACTAGATACAGCTACGATCGAAGCAGATTGGCTTCGTCGGCTCTTGAATGACTTGCCGGTAGTTGAGAAACCTGTACCGGGTATCCTTATGAATTGCGACAATCAAACTGTGATCACGAAAGTGAGCAACTCAAAGGATAACATGAAGTCATCAAGACACGTTCAAAGAAGGTTCAAGTCTGTCAAGAAGATGAAAAACTCCGGAGTAATTGCATTGGATTATATCCAAACGTCTAAAAATCTGGCAGATCCGTTTACTAAGGGTCTATCACGAAATATGATAGATAATTCATCGAGGGAGATGGGTATGAGACCCACAATATGAGTTGTTCACAGTGGTAACATAGCCTTTGTGATCGGAGATCCCGTCAATTAGATGTGGCAGACAAGCTGTTGGTCAATTGAGAGGAGAGTATCCTTACTATCAATACCACTCCATGAAGATGCAATACTCTCCTAAATCTGCATGGCAGGTGTATATCTTAATGTGTTCTTAGTGGCTCATGTAAGCAGGGATGTTGTCCCGCAGAACATCTTTTGAAGAACACACCTATATGAGTCTGATTGTCAAACGTCGCAATCTATGAGAGTAGGGTTCTCTCTAGTAAACTCATGAAAGGTCACGGAGTATGACGCATAAGCTCCACCCACGGGGAAGACCCACGGTAGCCAAGTATCGGTCAAGGCTTTGTGTGAAGCTAGATTCGCAGAAAACTTGCAGTTCAAGGCCCAGTCCACTATTCAAGTTGCTTACTAGTGTAACATAGAGTTCTAGGTGGAAGTTCAACTTAACAGTCTCCACTGCAGTACCGGTATATAAAACAGTGTTTTGGAACCAAAGACAAATTATGCGTGCCTCTGGGATCTGGTGGGGGATTGCTGGAATTTTATCTACTTTGGGCCAGCCCAATAATAATTTCAGAAATTCATAATAAATCCTAGAGGCCCACTTAGCCCATTCGTGCAAGGCAAGGGGCACTACTAAAGTTTAGTCCCACATTGCTAGTTTACAGGGAGTTGGACCTCTTTATAAGGGAGCCTCTTTCTCCACTTGTACGAGCATGAGAACAAGAGGGACATCCACGGGCGCTCCTCCTCCGCCGCCCGCCTCGCCACGCCACACCTCGCCTCGTCACAACGCGCCGCGGGTTACGGGAATGAGCCGAGCCGATGTCTTATTTTTGCCACGCACGATGGGTATACGAAAGGTCACGCGGAAGCTGAATTGTTTTTCTGTAGTGGACACTGAATCCGAACGGCCCGCCTCTTCGGCTGCTGCCTGTTCGGTTCGTCTCCCTCACTCCCTTCAGCTCCCGTCGCTGGCTTCTCACCTTCTTCTCTTGCGCCTATATAAGGGAGGTCGCTCCTCCTCAGAGAGACGCACCAGAATCTCTCCTTCCTCTCGCCACCAGTTCCATCTCTGAGCTGCTGCTGTCTTCCTCATCCCGGCTTGCGGCGTGCACCGCAGGTCGGGACAGTAGGCCCCCAAAACCGCACCACTTTGGGTCCTGTACGGGAGAAGGGTGATAAGGTTTTTTGGGAGCGCTCGGCGCGACTACTGGCTATTTCATCATGGACAATCCGGTCGCCGATGACTACTTCCCCAACGACGACTTCTTCCCCGACCTCGACAACCTCTTCAGCGACATGGCCGTCGAGGACATCGCACCCAAGACCGGGGCTTCTGCTGCTACTTCGTATGTCTCCATGATCTCTCTAGTTTATCATGTTCTATTCTCTGGCCCGTATGCGTTCTTGCTCTTTCTGTTAGAAACACTGTCACTGTTCCTTGTTCTAGTGTTTGCTCTAAATATGTTAGGTCCTACTTCATATATGCAACTAGTTTTACTATCTGTTCCATATAAGAAGATGCTATTTACCTTCTCTTTGTCAGATCACATGACTTGGTCTATTACTGCTATATTAGTCATGCTTTATCTTGTATTTCTGTTAATAAAATCACTTGGTAAATTGCTCATATTTCCAACAGCAAAGACTCAAATCATACATGACACTCCAAGTAAAACACATATCATGTGGTGAGTAAAAATATAGTCCCGAGTATAGTTACCGATTGATGAAGACGAAAGAGGGGATGCCTTCCCGGGGCATCCCCAAGCTTATGCTTTTGGTTGTTGTCGGTGTACTAAAGTAGGGGTACCTTAGTATCCCGACTTGTGCACGGGCAGTAGCAGCGTCCCGTGGTCTGGCTCACCACGCGCCCGCCAAAGCCCACTCTAGACCCCTTTAAGCCATTCAAGAACAAAGTATTCAAGTTAAGAGACAAGACCCCGGCAAGAGGAGCTTGCCGGGAAGGCCGCACCAGGCTCAAGGTTATCATTTCAGCACAAGACCCTGGCAAGAGGAGCTTGCCAGGAAGGCCAAGAGAACGGCACCTCAAGAAGGTATATCGCGGTGCATAATGCGCCCCGGCAGGGCCCGGAGAGCGACAAGCTTCCGGGCCCGACAAGACTGCGACCCCGGCAAGGCGCTTGCCGGGGGAAGCTTACGCTGTGTGCCTGCGCTCCAGCTCATCTGGCAACGCGTCGCCCTGGGGCCCTTCCAGGGGCACGTGGCAGATGGCTATGCAGCCTGGGGTACACGGTGGCAAGCCGCGGTGACGAGGCTATCGCCGTGGCGAACGGAGACGCATGGACGGACGCTTTTGGGGCGACGGCGACGGGCATTCAATGCCCTTGTCCCCCACCGTCAGAGTTAGGTGAAGACCACTGTTCATACACTGTTCATGCACTGCTACAACCACCACCAGTTTTACACTTTTGCCCTTCTCTACGTTGACACCTGTCGGCGACCCCTTTGAGCTATAAAAGGAGGCCCATGCACAACGTAGAGGAGGTTCGATCCCAGAAACTCGATCACTCCTACGCTCGGTGCAGCTAGTACTGTAGATCTTCAAGCTCCCGAGCTCAAGGACTCAATACAACCAAAGGCAAGAGTAGTGTTTTACGCGTCCGCGCGGCCCAAACCTGCGTAAACTGCCCGCGTGTGCCCCTCGATCCGCTCTTCGTGCTCCCTCCGCACCCTTGCCGTACCGTAGAAGGGGCTCCGGTCCCATAGGTGTTTGTGGGCGACCAGTTTCCCCGACATCTTTGGCGCGCCAGGTAGGGGGCGTCAAGGTTGTGCGAACCTGATCCGGCGCTCACGCGGGCGCAACCTTCAGCAACTTCACCAGCTTCATCAACCTCATCCACTACATCAACATGCCTCCGAAGAAGAAGGCTTCGGAGGTTGGAGGCCCGTCCGCGTCAATCCCACCACCACCAGAGCCAACGGTTGGTGGGGGAGACGCCGGCGGAAGGGTGGACGCCGGTGGGGAGACTCATGGCGCCACCAAGTCCAAGGACAAGACGGACGACCGGGCGAACTCCAAAGCCTCGGTGTCCGTGCACGCACCCCGTCCCTCTCAGGAGGCGCCGGGCCAGCAGCGACGTGGTACCCACGGTACCATCCGTCTGCTGGGACAAGGCCAAACTGGCGGGTCACGGGACGCTCAAGGCCAGCGTCCTGGCACGAGCAAGGCGCGGTCACCGGGGCGAGAACATGCTCCTTCTAACGCGGTTAGAAGTCCGAGCATATCTCGCTCCTCACACCGCTCGCCACCGTTTCCCTCCTCTCCAGCAGAAGCCTTAGCCAGGGCTCAACTGCTCCTCAACTTCCCTCCAGCGGCAGACAAAGCCGAAGACTGGAGGGCTACGATCCAGAGCCTCATCGCCTTCGCCAACAACGACACGCCGCAGCAGCCGGCAATATCACGGCCACGGCAAGTCGACCAAGCGAAGGCTGACGGTGACAAGACCGCCGGGGGTGCAACTACCGTGCATTCCCCGCCGCGGAAGCAGAAATTGCCGACCCGCCGGATCAACGTCGACGACGACTCTACAGCGTCGTCAGATCCGTGGGCTCGCCGCGATCAGCGCCAAGTCCTCGACGACAGGCGACAAGAGGACGCTCGGACTCGTATCGAGCGTCAAAGAGAAGCCCGAAGACAGTCCGACCAGCGCGCTGGGACTGCTGTCGACATGCACGCGCCCGGTGAACCAGGCGACTTGCCGTACGCGGCAGGTTGCCCTGCGTTCACCCGAGAGCTGCGGCAAGTCCAGTGGCCCAGCATGAAGAACTTTAAACCCGACGTACCCGAGAAGTACGACGGCAAGACACACCCCTCTGAGTTCCTCAGCATCTACACCATTGTGGTGCAGGCTGCCGGGGGACGCGACGAGAAGATTCTAGCCAACTACTTCCCGCTAGTGCTTAAGCCAAACGTCAGGTCTTGGCTTATGCACTTGCCGGAGAACTCCATCTCTTCATGGGCGGATTTGTGCCACCAGTTTGTTGGCGCCTTCACGGGCGGTCACAAACCCCACGGCCAGGAGAGCGATCTCCACATTCTTGCCCAGAAGGAGGGAGAATCCCTGCGTAAGTATATCCAGAGATTCAGCCGTGTTCAGCACAACATCCCCGATGTCCACCCTGCCGCGGTTATCTGCGCGTTCCACCAGAACGTGCGTAACCGCCGGATGAGGGAGGAGATGGGGATGACCAAGATCCGGGATGTCAGCGAGCTTTACGCTCTAGCTGATAAATGTGCGCGTGCCGAAGAGGGGAGGAGACTCCCCGGAAAGGATACTGGAGCAGGAGGAAGTGACAGCGAGGATGCCGCCCCGGCAAGGAAAAACCGGCGGCGGAATAACAGGAAGAAGAAGAACAAGGAGGTACTGGTCGTCGAGCAGTCCGGCAAGGAGGCTGCCGCCAAGAAGACACAGGCTGGTGGCTCCGGCAAGGAGACCGCCCCTGTAGCGGCAGCCGACAAGCAGGACGGCTCCGACAAGCAGTACTGCAAGATCCACCGCACCAAGGGCCACGATCTCCAAAACTGCAAGAGAGTAGAGTACCTCGTAGAGCAGCAGAAGGTTGAATACGAGCGTCGCGACAAGGAGAAGGCCCAAGGAGGCGGAGGGGAACCCAGCAAGAAGCGGCCGTTCAATGGCCGGGGAGGGCGCCACGGCAAGGCCAAGCAGCGGCAAGGAGACAGACCTCCCCGGGGCCGCGACAAGGACGAAGACGAAGACGATGACGAGGACATGGATGAAGGAGATAACAGCGAGCAGGAGTTCCAGAAGGCCACAGAAGTTCTGTGCGTCGATGGAGGTGCCTCTCTGCACACTTCCCACCGCCAACTCAAGCAGTGGGTGCGGGAAGTGAATGCGGCAGAGCCACCCGTCGAATCGCGCAGGCTACTGAAGTGGTCCGGCACGCCCATCATCTTCGACCTTGAGGATCACCCTGACCGCACAACTGCGGTCGGGTGTTTGCCGATGTTGGTATCACCAACTATCCGCAACCTCAAGGTCACCAAGATGTTGGTTGACGGCGTGGCCGGCCTCAACTTGATCTCCTCTGCTGTGATCAAGAAGCTGCAGATCCCCGACAGCGAGCTCGAGGAGACCGGGACGTTCCAAGGAATCAACCCGGGAAGGAGCAAGCCGAAGGGGAAGATCACGCTGCCGGTGACCTTTGGCGGAGAGCTTAACTTCAGGACGGAGAGGATCACCTTCGATGTTGCCGATATCCCATTGCCGTACAATGGGATACTTGGCCGTCCTGCGCTCGCCAAGTTCATGGCAGCCTCCCACTATGCATACAACATGCTCAAGATGCCGGGGCCAATCAGCGTCATCTCTGTCCCCGGCGACAAGAAGGACGCCCTCATCTGCGCCGACAAGATCTACCGGGATGCAGCAGCCGCGGCAGACAGCAAGGCACTTGCCGCTGAAGCTCCCGGGGGGAAGACCAAGACCAAGTCCGGCAAGAGCTCTGGAGCCCACCCCGGCAAACGCACCTATTCGGAGTGTTTCGCTGCCGTCGAGGACGCACCATCGAGCTCCACCGGCAAGTGCAAGAAGGGAATGGTAGCTCCACCGGCAACCAAGAAGGTGCCCGCCAAGGAGGATGGCACTGATGGTACCTTCACCATCAATGCTACACTCGACCCCAAATAGGATAGCGCGCTCATTGCCTTCCTGCGGGCGAATGTTGACGTGTTTGCATGGCAACCGTCCGACATCCCCGGCGTTCCCAGGAAGGTAATTGAGCACAAGCTTGCTGTTTGTCCTCACGCGCGGCCCGTCAAGCAGAAGGTCAGAAAGCAAGCGGTGGAGCGCCAAGAGTTCATTGCCGAAGAGATCAAGAAGTTGGAAGCAGCAGGCCTTGTCAGAGGTGTACTTCATCCCACGTGGCTGGCCAATCTAGTTGTCGTGCGCAAAGCCAATGGGAAATGGAGACTTTGTATAGACTTCACTGATGTGAATAAAGCTTGTCCCAAGGATCCATTTCCCTTGCCGCGCATTGACCAGATTGTTGACTCCACGGCTGGGTGCGAGTTGCTTTCATTTCTCGATGCATACTCAGGTTACCACCAGATATTCATGGCTGAGGAAGACGAAGAGAAGACCGCATTCATTACTCCATGTGGCACATACTGTTTCATACGTATGCCCTTTGGACTGAAGAATGCGGGCTCAACATTTGCAAGGGTGGTCCACACTGCTTTTGAGCCACAGATACACAAGAATGTAGAAGCCTACATGGATGATATAGTGGTCAAGAGCAAGAGCAAGGATACCCTGATCCAAGACTTAGAAGAAACCTTTGAGAATCTGCGCAAGATACAACTCAAGCTGAACCCCGAGAAGTGCGTCTTCGGAGTCCCCTCCGGCAAGCTTCTCGGGTTCTTTGTGTCCCGGAGGGGAATTGAAGCCAATCCCGACAAGATAAAGGCCATCGAGCAGATCGAAGCCCCGAAGCGCGTCAAGGACGTAAGGAGACTTGCTGGTTGTGTGGCTGCCCTCAGCAGGTTCATTTCGAAGTCCGCAGAACGCGTCCTGCCTTTCTTCAAAATCTTGAAAAAGGCGGGTCCTATGAAATGGACTCCGGAAGCGGAGGCAGCGCTGCAAGACTTGAAAGGATACCTGTCCTCCACTCCGATACTTGTCGCACCTAGGCCACAAGAGAAGTTGCTGCTGTACCTAGCGGCAACCAATCAAGTGGTTAGTGCTGCGTTAGTAGCGGAGAGGGAGGCAGATGAGGAACCCACATCCCCGGCAAGCGCATCCAGCGACAAGCAGGGGGCTTCCCCGACAAGCTCTGGCCCCGACAAGGACAAACCTGCGCAGGAACAAGGAGAAGTGCGAAAGAAGATGGTGCAGCGCCCAGTTTATTTTGTAAGTTCCCTCTTGCAGGGGGCTAGATCAAGATACTCTGGAGTGCAGAAGTTGCTTTTCGGCCTCCTCATGGCCTCAAGAAAGCTGCGCCACTACTTCCAAGCACATGAGATAACGGTGGTCACTCGCTTTCCATTGAAGAGGATATTGCAAAACCCAGAAGCAACAGGCAGGATCGTCGAGTGGGCACTGGAGCTGTCGAGCTTTGGTCTCAAGTTTGAGAGTACTTCAACCATACAGAGCAGAGCTTTGGCAGAGTTCATAGCAGAATGGACACCAACGCCTGATGAAGAAGTTCCAGAGACAAACATCCCCGTCCAAGAAGCAAGCAGAGAGTGGATAATGTACTTCGATGGTGCCTTCTCGCTGCAAGGCGCCGGCGCCGGCATGTTACTCATAGCGCCCACCGGAGAGCACCTCAAGTATGTTGTTCAAATGCACTTTCCCAAGGAGCAAGCGACAAACAATACTGCTGAGTATGAAGGTCTGCTTGCCGGCCTCAGAATTGCGGCCGAACTTGGGATTAAGAAGCTGATTGTGCGGGGAGACTCACAGCTAGTGGTCCGACAAGTGAACAAGAGTTACCAGAGTCCTCTGATGGAAGCTTATGTCGACGAAGTGAGGAAGCTTGAAGAACACTTTGAAGGCTTACAGATGGAGCATGTCCCAAGAGCTCAGAATGATATCACAGATGGCCTCTCAAAGTGTGCTGCAATGAAGTTACCTGTGGAACCAGGGGTCTTCGTGCTCAAGCTAACTCAGCCATCCGTTACACCATCAGTTGGGCAGAGCAAGAAGAGGAAGTTGGTCTCCGGCGACTACTTGCCGGCGGACCTTCCTGAAGCCGCCGCCAAGGTCCCCAAGACCAACAACCAAGATGCTGAGGAACAGTCTGCTCCTGCGGACCCAAGGGTCTGTACAGTTGAAGCAGGCGTTCCCGACAAGCCTTGCCCCGGCAGGCTTGCCGGGGAACACTCAGCTCCGGCGGAACCGCAGGTTCTTGCCGTGGAAACTGATGTTCCCACAGCAGCACTGATGCCTTTAGTCCTTACTGTTGAGCCTCAAGCTCCAGCATGGGCACAGCAAATTGTCCGTTTTCTTCAAACTGGGGAACTTCCCGAAGAACCAGAAGAGATAGAGAGGATAACCCGGCAGTCAAGTATGTACCAGTTCGTCGGCAATGAACTGTACAGAAGAAGACTCAATGGTGTCAGATTGAAGTGCATTTCTCGGGAAGATGGACAGAAGCTGTTGGCAGAGATACACGGAGGCATATGTGGCCACCACATTGGCGCAAGAGCACTTGCCGGGAAGGCGTTCCGGCAAGGTTTCTTTTGGCCAGAAGCCCTCCAAGATGCAACTGCACAAGTAACCAAGCGTGAAGCGTGCCAGTTCCATGCCAAGCAAATACACCAGCCAGCTCAAGCTCTCCAGACGATACCTTTGTCCTGGCCCTTCTCGGTCTGGGGGCTCGATATCCTCGGCCCCTTTCCCCGCGCAGTCGGGGGCTTTGAGTACTTGTACGTTGCCATCGACAAGTTCACAAAGTGGCCAGAAGTGGAACCAGTGAGAAAGGTGACCGCACAGTCAGCTGTCAGGTTCTTCAGGTCGATCGTTTGCCGTTTCGGAATCCCTAACAGGATCATCACCGACAACGGCACACAGTTCACAAGTCGCACCTTCATGCAGTACGTCCAAGACCTTGGCGCCAAGGTCTGCTTCGCTTCCGTTGCTCACCCAAGGAGCAATGGTCAAGCAGAGAGGGCCAATGCTGAAGTGCTGCGCGGACTCAAGACAAGAACCTTCGACAGGCTGCACAAATGTGGAAGAAACTGGATAGAGGAGTTGCCGGCGGCTCTTTGGTCGATCAGGACGACACCAAATCGAGCCACCGGACAGACACCCTTTGCTCTTGTCTACGGAGCAGAGGCAGTTCTCCCCACGGAACTCGTATACGGATCTCCTCGAGTGCTCGCTTACGACGAGCTCGAGCAAGAGCAACTGCGGCAAGATGATGCATTGCTCCTCGAGGAGAGCCGTCTCCAGGCTGCTGTACGAGCTGCTCGATACCAGCAGGCCTTGCGCCGCTATCATAGCCGCAAGGTCAAGGCCAGGAGTCTCGAGGAAGGCGACCTTGTTCTTCGGCGCGTTCAGTCCGCCAAGAATTCCAACAAGTTGACGCCGAAGTGGGAAGGCCCTTATCGGGTGAGACAAGTCACAAGGCCCGGAGCTGTCCTCCTTGAGACCGAAGAAGGATTACCGGGGAGCAACTCCTGGAACATTGAGCATCTTCGCAAGTTTCACCCATGAGGCGCGGTTGCCGTGATCCACTCCGGCAACCACCTTTTGTACGAGTCTTGCCGCTGTTGCATGTAAACCTTTGTACAAAGCCGGGCGCAGACCCCGTGCATCAGTAAAGCTCTTGTGCTTCGCACTATTTGTCGTTTCGTGCTTTTCTTTTTTACTTGCATGTATCATCTGACATTCTGTGCAGAACACATCTCCGGTAAGCAGCAACAAGCCGCAAGGTTCCATACTTGTGTTTTCCTCCTCTTTTTTCTTTCTCTCTTAAACAGAAGAAGGGTCCCTCGCGCACAAGTTTGCTGGGGGGAAGGAGATAGGAGTATGGACCAAGTGCTGTTCAAGAAAAGCTAAGCCTCGCTGGGAAGCAAACAACCCATGAAAGCTAAGTTGCCAGAGTTTGAGCAATTCAAATTTTTTAAAATTTTAGTTGTCTTCCTTGAACAACCACACTTTGTATGGAAAACCTATGCGCGGAGGAACCTACCCGTGGCTAGCCGTGCCCTTATTTTGTTTCGAGCACGCTCAACGGCTTAAGTGAGCTGCGACAAGTGTCGCGCCCTTACTTCGTTTTTGAGTTCGCTCAGCAACCTAAGTGTGCTGCGACTAGCTGCGGCAAGGTTCCTTGCCGGCAAGAGCATTGCCAGCAGGCTGCTAAGAGTCCCGCACTCAGCGCTCGCGGCGAGGGTCCCTTTGCCGGCAAATTCCCTAAAAGCGTAGGGTGAAAAGCATACAAAGTGAAGGGACTAAAACAAGGGACATAACACTGCATTGATTACCCAAAATAAAAGTATATATTACAGAGATAGCTTGCCGCTGTTCTAACCAACTACTACCCATGACTTAATCGGCAGCGACAAGGAAAGTGGGAAGAAGGAAGCCTAGTCTCTACGGACTCCATCGACCATCTGGATCTTGCCCGCCTTGGCTACGATATGGGCGACTTGTGCCTTCAACGCCTCCTGGTCGGCAGGGTCCGGAGGACGTTGACGAGGTTGATCCCGGGGTTGCGGTAGACGATCTTCGACAACACCCGCTCCATAGTACCCATGCAAAGCCGGCGCGCCTCGTCAGCCAGCTGCGCGGGGATCTTCTCCCGTAGCCGCGCGAGAGCCGGCGCCACTCCTCTGAAGAACAGGCTCAGCTTGGCGCTGTGGGGGAGACTCTCGTCGGGGGAGTACGCGAGGTGCTCCGCCCTCAGCGCCACCATCTCCATATCGATGTTGGCGGCGGAGGCGACGAGCTCCTCGGTCCACTGCTCCACCGTCCGCTGGAAGTGGTTTTGCGAGACGGCGGCGCTTTCCAGCAAGGCCCTCTCAGTACGGAGATCGTCCTTCAGCTTCGTCTCGCGGTCCCGGGCGGCGTCAAGCGAGTCGGTGAGGGTAGAAACCTTCAGCACCAAGTCGGCGATGGAGTCCTTGGCGTCGTTGAGCTCTTTGCCCTTCTCGGAGAGGCGGACTTGCAGCTCCGAGTTGGTGTGGGCGTCTTTCTCCCGCGCCACATTGAGCGCAGCGACCCTGTCTTCACTCGCCTTCAAGTTCGACTCCATCTGCGCCACCCTGGCCTCCAGATCCCTCTTGGCGGTCTCTGCAGCAGTGGCGGCATCCCTCGCCTCCTGCAGAGCCCCGCCAATGGCCTGCTCACGAGCGGTGAGGTCGTCCTCGTGGCTGTCGAGGTCGACCTTCCGCTGGTTGAGCTCCCCCTTCCGCCGAGACAGTTCCTCGGCGGCCAGTCGTTGCTGCTCTTCCACCTCGGCCTTCTCGAGGAGGAACGCTTGGTGCGCTCCGGCAAGCTCTTCGCGCTCCTCCGCCAAGTTTCGGAGGGCCGCCTGGTTAGCGGCACGGAGCTCCGCGGCGCGCTTCTCCAGATCAGCACCGGCCTTGGCAGCCAGAGCCTCTCGGGACTCCAGCTTGGCTTGCCTGGCCCGGTACAAACCCAGGAGTCGACGCAGGAGTTGCTCCTCTTCGGGCTCGTCGCTGCTGCCGGGCGCGTCGACGACCTTCAACCTAGCGGAGGCGAGAACTTCTCCGTCGAAGGTCTCCCCCTCCGTGGGTGCCCTTGATGAGGACGCCCACGGGACTTGGATGAAGACCCCGTTGGCGGCCTCCAGATAGACCCCCGACCCAGCTGCAGGGGCGGAAGGGTCGGCGGCCGGCGCAGCGTCCGGCGCTCCTACAGCCTCAGGGCCAGCAGTACGGTCACCGGACCCTTCCCCAGCTGCCGCGTCAGCGGTCGGGGCAGTCTCCTCGGCGGCTGGCTCGTCAGCACCGGCCATTCCTTCCGCAGCGGTGCCGTCACCAGCGTCGCCGCGCACCTCCTCCTCGGCGATGGTTTCCGTCTCCATCGGCTCCGGGGCGGGCGGGTCTGACAACAAAAGAAAAAGAAAAGAAAGAATCGTCAAGCAAATATCCAAAAAAGTTGAATCCAAGAAGAAATTACAATGGTTACCTTCGCGGGCCTCTTCAACAACGGGGTCCCTCGCCGGGGAGTTCTCCCTTGGCGGCGGAGAAGAAGCCCCCGCCGGCGGAGGGCCGCTGGCGCCTTCCCTTGGCGGGGAGTTCATCCTTGTCGGGGTGCTCGCCCTTGGCGGGGTGCTCGCCCTTGGCGGAGTACCCATCCTTGGCGGAGCACTGTCCCTTGCCGGGGAACTCATCCTTGGCGGGGAGGGTGGAACAAGCGGTCCGTCGGAGGCGACCTCCTGGTGCTCCTGCGGCTGCGGCTCCACCTCTGCACAAGACAACAAAACGTTAATAAGGATAACTACCTCAAGCGCGCCCGACAAACAGAAAAGTGAACAAAGGACTTACGCTGGGGGCTGCGCTGGGGGCTGCTCCCCGGAGCAGCAGGCTGGTCCGACAAGTTTGTCGCTGGCGCATCCCCCGTCGCTGCGGCAGGCTCGTCGTCCTCAAGATCAACCATAGGGATCTTGGCCCTCTTCACCATCCGCTGGGTCAAGGTCCTGGAAGCCAAACAAGATCAGAGTTAGACGAAGAAGAAATCAAGACAAAGCAACAAAAATAAAAGGAAATTAAAGCTGCAAGTACTTACTCTTCCTCCTCTTCATCGGAGCTGAGGGCGGAGAAGTCAAACTACGCCTCACGTGCTCCGGCGCGAGGAGCTGGAGGAGAAGGCTCCCTCGGGCGCTTGGCGGGCTCCGGAGCTGCGGGTTGCAAAGACCCCGCGCCGGTCGTCGCTGAAGACCGAGGGGCGGAAGGAACCCCAGAGCCACTCCGGGAAGATCCCCCTCCGCTTGTCGCTCGGGCACGGGGCGCTTGACGACCTTGCTCGTCGTGGTGGCGCGCGTCGCCCGGCGCTTCGGCTGCCGTCGGGGCGCATGTGGCCTCACCGTCTCGGCGGCCTTGCGGAGGCGCTTCTTCTGTTGTGGTGGAGGACTTGGTGGTGGCGGAGAATTCTCTGAGGATGAGGAGGCGTCGTCGTCCAGGTTCAGTGACCCGCCCGAGTCTTCGTCGGAATCGCCCGATTCGGCGTCCTCCTCGGCGGGCTCACTGGACTCGGGGCCCTGCCCGGTGGCCTCGCTCGTCCCGACAGGCCCCCCGGCGGGCTCCCCGGCAAACTCCTCGGGCGCAATCTTCAGCAGCTTGAGGATTTCCTCCTCCTCGGCCTGGCTCATTGCGTCCGCTGCCTCTGCTTCATCCACAGTTGTAGGAGATATGCCCTAGAGGCAATGATAAATTCTATTATTTATCTCACTGTTCATAATTAGGTTTATGTTCCATGCTATAACTGCTATGGTTCTCGAGTCTGCAAATAAAACGAGGCTCGGAGGAAGACTCATATGCACGTGTGGAATAATAAACGATATAATGTATTCCTGGTCTGGCCTCTAAGACTAGCTCAAGTGTTGCATGATGGTTCTGTTTTCCTGATCATGGGCATGTCTATGCCAGCAACTTTGAGGGCACAATGTTAGCAGAACATTTGTGTTGAATCGACCCGATTGATGTTATGCTATGAGATACATTCGTCACAAGTTTATGGTTTATAACACAGAGATAGTTAATGTTTGCATAATTCCTTAGACCATGAGAGTATCGAGTTTCTTCATGCTTGCTTCATGAACTTTGGGGTTTGTTAAACGTCATCCGTAAATGGGTGGCTATTACGGCGGCTTACGGGTTCATGGAAAAGTATGGCAAGTAACGAGATAGCTCAAGATTGGGATTTGCTCCTCCGACGATGGAGAGATATACTCGGGCCCTCTCGGTGTAACGGTATCCATCATCGTCTGGCCAGACACAGGGTGATTTGATCACTGGGATGCCGGAACACGAAAACGAGAAAAGAGAACAAAACCGGTAACGAGGTAACTTGCAAAGTGGACAAAGTGTTTGCCCACGGGGATACAATAAATCTCACCTCGGGTGTTTGTGACATATCGCGAAGCAAAAGGAATAGCTCACGTAAACTGGAGGTTCACTCGAATATTCATTCGTGTGGGTATAGGGGGTCAATATGGGTGTCCACGGCTCCGATGTTGATAATTGATCGGAAGAGGTTCCGTGTCATGTCTATACTTCACCGAACCTATAGGGTCACACGCTTAAGGGTCATCTATCTGCTGAATACTAGACAGGGAGTCTGAGAGAAAGTTTCCGGAAAAAGTTTTTCGGAAACGTCAGAAAAGTTCTGACGAGAGAGGTCACCGGATGAGTTCCGGTGAAACTGAAAAGTTGTTTCAGAGGATACCATAAAGTCAAATTGGTTTTGGCACATGCCCGATAATTCTTGGAGGATGCCAGAATCGTTCTGGAAACTTTCTGGAATTTTCGGAGATGAAAACCGGGAATGTCCCGGAGCTGCCGGAACCGCTTCAGATGCTTTTCGCAGATGAAAATCACTAAACTGGAATTGTTCCAGAATGCGTTGAAAATAATTATGGTGGGTACTGGAAATGTTCTAAGCCCACATAAATATTTTCAGTTCGATCAGACGCTGAAAAATGTCGTCGTGAATAGTGAAAATCAGCTTTATGGTTACTTTATGGAAAGCCACCTTTTGGGGCTTTGCTCCAAAAGATCTTGGGGATGACATGGATGGATAGGAGCCATTTTTTGGGCCCCTCATGGGGGTGTGGCCGGCCACATGGGGTATCCCCCCTTGGGGACCCTCTTGTTCCATGGTTTCACTCCTAGGTCCTTGTGGAAGGACTTCATTCAAGTGCATTTTGGGTTTTTGTGTGAAACTACCCTACCCCTTGGGATTTCCTATAAATAGAGGTGGAGGGGCAGCCCTCCACACTCACTCCTTCTCACATACATGTGCCATGCATGATCTGGCTTCTCTCTCCCTCCCCGCGAAATAGTTTCGTAGAGCCGAAAGGCTGTCTGGGTTCCGGTAGGAACTAGTTCTGGACGGCGAAGCCCTGCCGGATAGATGACACCGTATGTGTGCAACTCTGTAGAGAGGTCGTAGTTTCGATCTTAGTGCCCTGAGGGGCTGTTCGTGAGTGCCTCCCGAAGGGCTGTCCGGGTGACCGTTCGAGTTTCGAAGGTCCTCCCGGAGGGCTGTCCGCGACACCGTCCGGGGGACTGTTCGACCGTCTCCCGGAGGGCTGTCCGAGGAGAAGATGAGGGTATACATCCTCGCGGTTGGGAGGTTGTAAATCCTAGCTGCGGGGGTCTGCACCGACGATCGTCATCGACTCTACTTCCGCTGCGCTACGAGTCGGTAACGAAAATGATCAAAACCTTGTATGCAGTCTTCATAGTGGTCCTGGGCTGGTGCGTAGGTCGGAAATTTTTATTTTCTGCTGCGTTACCCTACAGTGGTATCAGAGCCGTGCTATGCGTAGATGCAGGTTGCGATCTAGAATACATGGAGATGTATGGGTGTTGCACAATATAATTAGGTAGTAGATAAGATCTATTACTGAAAATTATTTGTGCGGGTAGCAGATGAAATCTGTTACCTGATGTTCTTGTTGCTTCCCTTAAATTTGCGTAGTCCTGATCTTGACAGCATTGTGGAATCTGACAAAGTTCTGGCAATCCGCGATCCTTTCATGCTGCTCCTGAGTATGCTGATTGACAGATCAACGAAGTGCTAACAGTTCTTTGGGTTCCACTTTAGTCAAAGAAAGATGGATGTTTCGCAGACGAAAGGGCAATGCAGATATGATCTGCACGGGGTTCATGCGTATGACGAAGTTCAGTATGGGGCTCGAGATTTTATTATCTCGTGTTTCATACACCCCGCAAAAGTTAATCTAGCGACTTGAATTATCATGCTTGATGATGGACGTTGGTAGCTTCGGTTTGTTTCGAAACCTTAGAAGCCACGTAAGATAAACTTTTGTATGAACCGATTAGAGGCGTCTAACTTGGTTTTGCAGGAGGGTTTGCATGTGCATGTGATGTGGTATAGCAGAGCTCATAATAATTTGATTATGTATGAGATGACTATATGATGTAAATTAATTAACATGACCTGCGTGTCATGATTCGGCATGATGGCTGGAGCCATATGATTGCACTTTAATGACCTGCGTGTCAACCTTGTGTAATGCATTTATTTTATCTGCTATAGAGATAGCAATATTATCTGGTGCATCGACAAGGTGGTGGCAATCTTCGCGAAGGTCAATACCGACGCGAATGCCGAAGACGAAGAAATGAAAGACTTCTCCGTCAGAAAGGGCTATACCATATCATGCTAATTATGAATTGCCTGAGATGTTTATCCCTTTGATGCACCCTTCTTGATTGCGCGGTAGTCGCTTTTATTAGGGTGATCTCTCACAAAAATATCAAGTAGTTAGTGTTCTCCCAAGTGTAGCACCGTCACGGCACCTAACTTTTCGGGGTGCGCCATGTCCACATGGGTACGAACGATTAGGGATGTGTGAGGCGGGTGAGGTCAGACCTCGCAGCGAGATCACTTGGTTGTCTTGACGTTCTAGCTTGATCGTCCTGAGCTCGGAACACGCCCATCGAAAGATGAACAGGAGTCACATAGAGATGTGATCGGCATGTTGGCCTACCGATTGAAATTCTCGTCATCAGTGATGTCCACATCAATGGCGTTGAATTGAAATGCGGATCTTGAATCACTCACAATCAATTATGAGAGATATTGATTTGAGTGGGAGCGCACTGTTGAATTAACTTGTTTAATTCTCAGTGCAATTAATTTTGAACACCGTCTAAGTGTTTTTTGCATAATAGTTGTAGAATAATGGCTCGCGTTTCCACCTTCCCTATTATAATTGAATAGTTGTTAAATATCTGGTTAAAACTTTATAGTTGGTAACATAATGTGAGGATTTTCCTCAAGAGTGCCGAGAAGGACTTTGTCCTATCGCATACTTTCGGTATTCTCCCGCTAATGCTATGGATCATGTGACTCTCGTCCTTCGATCCAAAAGCTAGAATTCCGTTTTTTTTGTCAAGTGCAATATGTTTGCTTCCATGAGACCCGAACTTCGAAAGTTTGGATAGTTATGTGATATTCATGGAATCTGAAAATCATTTTCAGAGACAGACAAAGGCTGAAAGATATGAGATATCCAAAGCAGTGTTTGTTTGCAAACTATTAGTAAAGGAGTTTACTATGCATTAGACTGATAAGAGAGGGATCCAGAAGAAAGCCTTTCATATGATGAAGTTGGATGCTTTTTCTGGAAGTAGGAGAAATACTAAAAGTTAAACTGTTAGAAGTATAAGGGCAATGAGAAAGAAGACTGGAATATCCAGCTCATGTATGAATGTCATACAAGTTTTTGATGTATAGAAGGCTGGTCAAAGATATAGTCCTTGGGAATTATGATTAAATTGTTGATCACTGATTCTTGGGTATTGTGAGTTAATCACAAAGATACCCGCTCGATTGCATTCTGTTGCAACTCGATGTAAGAACTACTATGGCCTGAGAGACTAGCCAGGAATGAGGTTTAGGTATACACAGGGAACATAGTAAATGTTACTATACCTTCCATCGGTGTATTACCGTCTGTATTTATTTTCATAATTCATTTTAGAGTTTCATAAACTCTAGCCCATTGCATAAGGTATCTTGCAAGAAGGTTGTTCATAAGAGAACTTTTAATGTTCGGTGTTATGAATAACATAAGGGCCATACTTTCATTATGAATGAGATGTATGTTATGAATATTGATAATAATATATTACCTCTGTGTTTACTTTCATAATTCATTTTAGAGTTTCATACACTCTAGCCCATTGCACAGTGTTTGTTGCAAAAGAGTTGTTCATAAAAACAACAATTGTTGTTCAGTATTATGAATAACATGAAGGGCCATGCTTCCATCCGAGATGGGATGTATGTTATGAATATTGATGGTAATATGATACATCCATAACACTGACGCTAAATGTCGCAAGACTAAAAGAATACCACATATGTGTGGCACTGCATTTGGTCACATTGGAGAAACCCGCATGGAAAATTCCATTATGATGGATTTTGAAGTCATTTGATTTTGAATCGTCTGACACTTGCAACTTTCCCCCGAAAAGAGAAGTGACTGAAATACCGTTCACAGGCCATAAGGAACGAGGAACAAACTTATTGGTGATCATACATTTGATGTGTGTAGTCCGATAAATGTTGTTAGTAGTGGATTTATCTATCTTCAGAAATGACTCAAGTAGATATATGGATATTTACTTGATGAGACGTAAGTCTGGATCTTTTGAAATCATTCGAAAGATTTTCAAAAATGAAGTAGAAGTTATTGTAACAAGAAAATTATGTTTCTACAATTCGATTGTAGAAAGGAATATTTGAGTTACAAGTTTAGCGAATGTCTGATGAGTTGTGGAAGGGGTTTCATAACTTACACTTCCCGGAACACCACTGCAAAGTGGAAAGTCTGTGAAGATGTAATCAAACCATTTATGACATGGTAAGATCAAAGATGACATAAATAAATTTGCCATTATCCCTTTTGAAGAGTGATGCTTTAGAGACTGCGGCTTTTACACTGAAAAGAGCTCCATCGGGTCTGTTGAAATGAAGCCATGGTATGGTACGCCCAACCATGTTATATCCTTTCTTAACATTTGGAATATGGGGCTTGTGTAAAAGGTTACAAACCTATTCCAAATCAGACAAGTGCTACTTTGTAGGTTAACCCAAGATTGGGTATTCCTCCCTCACTATACCGAGGCAAATAGTTTTGCCACGAAACGGTATGCTTTTAAAGAGAATAGTTCTTTCAAAAAGGTGAGTGGGAGGACAGTGCAAACTCGACGAGATAACAGTATCTTCGTCATCAGGTCAAAGGAAAGAAACCTTGGAAGTAATTCCGGAGTTTCCTACTGCGACTGATACGAAAGTCTCTACAATAAAATGTATGGACTTCGGTCGAACTTGCAGCTGAACCACGTAGGCAAGGCTCGTGCAAACCTCTCAGGTGCGCACACGAGATATTGTTGTTAGACAACAGTATACCTATGATACACAAGGAAGCGTTGATGGGCCCTGACTCCGGAATTGGCTGAATGCCAATACAACCCGAGTTAGTTTCCATATAAGTGATTCAAGATTAAAACCTTGATACACCTTTCGGAAGACTTAGAGTCTGACGAATATTTATGGAACTTAAAACTGATACGGATAAAATGTTTTATCCATAAAGCTCGACTTGTTGCAATAAACAAGTTCAAGGAGTTGACTACGATGAGATTGTCTCACCGTAGCGATGCTTAAAGTCGGTTCGGGTTGAACTAGCAATTAATAAATATTTCAATCTTGAGATATGAAACATGGATGACAAAAGTATTTCCATCTGATGGAAATGAAACCTAGGACTTGTATGTGATACAGTCCAAAGTAATTTGTCGATCCAGAGGATGCTAGTAGGTGTGCAAACTTCAGAGTTCCAGCGATGGACAGAAGAGAGCAAAAAGGAGTTGGAATCTTCGTGTTTTGATGAAATGGTCAAAAGGAGTTTTGACTTCATCAATGGGTAACGAAGATGCTTGAAATACAAGAAAGTAAGTGGGAGCGTAATATTATTTCTAAAAACCTTGTGTGCTTGACACATTGGTAATTGGAAATAATTTTCTTGACACAAATTAAGGACTTCATTTGAAAATAGTTTTTCGATGAAGTGCTTAGTCTAAATAGCCTTGATATTAGGCATGATGATCTATGGAGATAGATTTACCTAATGGGGCTAAGCAATGAATACATATTGACAAGATGCTAAAACTTTTTAGCATATAAAACGCCAAGGAGTGATTCTTGCCGAAGTCACATGGAAAGAGTTTTTGCAAGACTCGGTGTCCCTAAAACACTGATGAGCAAAATACATGATGGAGATTCCACACACCTTCGTGTTTGGATTAATCATGTATTCCATGGTATGTAGAACAACCAGATATGTCCAATACTCCAAAGGTGTTGCGAGTATGGATACCAAAGTGATCAAAGTACTGATCATAGGACAACAGTGAAAGATGTCATTTAGTACCAGAGTAGTACTGATGACATGGTTTCTCGCAAGCGGAGATCATGAAGAGTTCGTTGTAAAATGTTACATCGATACAGTCTTCATCTTTTCCCCGTGCGATTTTCGATTTTAATTAAGGGTTTTGTGTAACACACAATGTGGTGGCACAGTTAGTTGGAAAATGTTCCAAACAAGTTACTGTGGCGAATTCTATAACAAAGGCGAAGTATGTTGCCGCTTTTGAAGCGACAAAGAAGATGTTGAATCATATAGTTCATTCATGAACTTAGTATGGTTCCAAGATGGCTTTTGTCAATGGGACACTACTGAGGTAGTTGCTCCATAACTCAGTCTGAGGAATCCAGGTTCGACCTGTGATTCGCATACATACAAAGCCAGGTCCACACAAAATATGAATTTTGTGAAGGCGTGAAAACGCGAAGGATATGCAAAGATACACACGGAGCTGAAGTCGTCAGATCCGTTGGACATCAGGCTATACCACAAGCGAAGCATATTTACACCAATGTGCCATAGGTGTAAAGTGCATTAGCATTGACTAGATTATTGACTCTAGTGCAAGTGGGAGTCTGTAGGAGATATGCCCTAGAGGCAATGATAAATTCTATTATTTATCTCACTGTTCATAATTAGGTTTATGTTCCATGCTATAACTGCTATGGTTCTCGAGTCTGCAAATAAAACGAGGCTCGGAGGAAGACTCATATGCACGTGTGGAATAATAAACGATATAATGTATTCCTGGTCTGGCCTCTAAGACTAGCTCAAGTGTTGCATGATGGTTCTGTTTTCCTGATCATGGGCATGTCTATGCCAGCAACTTTGAGGGCACAATGTTAGCAGAACATTTGTGTTGAATCGACCCGATTGATGTTATGCTATGAGATACATTCGTCACAAGTTTATGGTTTATAACACAGAGATAGTTAATGTTTGCATAATTCCTTAGACCATGAGAGTATCGAGTTTCTTCATGCTTGCTTCATGAACTTTGGGGTTTGTTAAACGTCATCCGTAAATGGGTAGCTATTACGGCGGCTTACGGGTTCATGGAAAAGTATGGCAAGTAACGAGATAGCTCAAGATTGGGATTTGCTCCTCCGACGATGGAGAGATATACTCGGGCCCTCTCGGTGTAACGGTATCCATCATCGTCTGGCCAGACACAGGGTGATTTGATCACTGGGATGCCGGAACACGAAAACGAGAAAAGAGAACAAAACCGGTAACGAGGTAACTTGCATAGTGGACAAAGTGTTTGCCCACGGGGATACAATAAATCTCACCTCGGGTATTTGTGACATATCGCGAAGCAAAAGGAATAGCTCACGTAAACTGGAGGTTCACTCGAATATTCATTCGTGTGGGTATAGGGGGTCAATATGGGTGTCCACGGCTCCGATGTTGATAATTGATCGGAAGAGGTTCCGTGTCATGTCTATACTTCACCGAACCTATAGGGTCACACGCTTAAGGGTCATCTATCTGCTGAATACTAGACAGGGAGTCTGAGAGAAAGTTTCCGGAAAAAGTTTTTCGGAAACGTCAGAAAAGTTCTGACGAGAGAGGTCACCGGATGAGTTCCGGTGAAACTGAAAAGTTGTTTCAGAGGATACCATAAAGTCAAATTGGTTTTGGCACATGCCCGATAATTCTTGGAGGATGCCAGAATCGTTCTGGAAACTTTCTGGAATTTTCGGAGATGAAAACCGGGAATGTCCCGGAGCTGCCGGAACCGCTTCAGATGCTTTTCGCAGATGAAAATCACTAAACTGGAATTGTTCCAGAACGCGTTGAAAATAATTATGGTGGGTACTGGAAATGTTCTAAGCCCACATAAATATTTTCAGTTCGATCAGACGCTGAAAAATGTCGTCGTGAATAGTGAAAATCAGCTTTATGGTTACTTTATGGAAAGCCACCTTTTGGGGCTTTGCTCCAAAAGATCTTGGGGATGACATGGATGGATAGGAGCCATTTTTTGGGCCCCTCATGGGGGTGTGGCCGGCCACATGGGGTATCCCCCCTTGGGGACCCTCTTGTTCCATGGTTTCACTCCTAGGTCCTTGTGGAAGGACTTCATTCAAGTGCATTTTGGGTTTTTGTGTGAAACTACCCTACCCCTTGGGATTTCCTATAAATAGAGGTGGAGGGGCAGCCCTCCACACTCACTCCTTCTCACATACATGTGCCATGCATGATCTGGCTTCTCTCTCCCTCCCCGCGAAATAGTTTCGTAGAGCCGAAAGGCTGTCTGGGTTCCGGTAGGAACTAGTTCTGGACGGCGAAGCCCTGCCGGATAGATGACACCGTATGTGTGCAACTCTGTAGAGAGGTCGTAGTTTCGATCTTAGTGCCCTGAGGGGCTGTTCGTGAGTGCCTCCCGAAGGGCTGTCCTGGTGACCGTTCGAGTTTCGAAGGTCCTCCCGGAGGGCTGTCCGCGACACCGTCCGGGGGACTGTTCGACCGTCTCCCGGAGGGCTGTCCGAGGAGAAGATGAGGGTATACATCCTCGCGGTTGGGAGGTTGTAAATCCTAGCTGCGGGGGTCTGCACCGATGATCGTCATCGACTCTACTTCCGCTGCGCTACGAGTCGGTAACGAAAATGATCAAAACCTTGTATGCAGTCTTCATAGTGGTCCTGGGCTGGTGCGTAGGTCGGAAATTTTTATTTTCTGCTGCGTTACCCTACAACAGTGTACCCAAATTCACCTGCAGCCGCAGCCGCAGCGGCTCCTCCATCCTGGAGGCAATGTACGCCATATCTCGCTCGGTGGTCTCCCGGGTGAGCCCCTTCTTCTCCTCGGCGTTGCGTGGTTTTTCAACCAGGTTGTCGAAGAAGGCCTGCACGGTCTCCTCTGAAGGCATCAGCCAAGTGGGGACGACCCCGTGGGAATCACACTCAGGCATCACCGCGCGGATGGCACTAAGGGCAGTATTGTTGCACAGCGGAACTACTCCCCGGGACGGGGTGAACCACTCCTTGTGCCTGGGGTCGTGTTTGAACAGCTCCCGGACCATCCCCTTCAGCTCCAAGACAGTGAAGTTATAGTTCAACCCGGGGCGCAGCCTCATGCGGTCTGCCGCGTTGCCGAACTCCCAAGCGGGTCTCTTCCTTTCCTGCAGAGGGGCAATGCGGCGGCGGAGGAAATCGGCCCCAACTTCACCCACAGTCAGGTTGGCAGCCCGGAGGCGAAGGATCCCAGTAAGGGCAATCTGCAGCTTGTCATCCTCCGGGGCCAAGTCGCTCCAATCCTTGCCGCGCACTATTGCAGTCTGGCGCGACGAGGTAAACTGCTCGGGCGCATCTTCCAGAATCCAGCACCAGTCAGCTCTCCACTCTTCCCACTTGCCGCGTAGCTCTCCAATCAAGTACGCCTCCTTCTTGCGGAGCCTGAAGATCCAGGAGATACCGCCGGAGAGTGGGGATCCAGATTCTACTCTAGGTGTGAAGAAGTGGCGGAAGAGGGCTACGTTTGGGTGGACCCCGACATAGTTTTCGCACAGATGTGCGAAAACGGCCAAAGTGAGGACGGCATTCGGGGTAAAATCTAAGAGGTGGAGTCCATATGTGTTCATCACATCGCAGAAAAATTCTGAATACGGAGGACAGAGACCGCAATGGAAGAATGAAGCGAAGTAGTAGTAACCTCCCGGGAACATGTCGACGGCTACGGCGGGGAGGACTCTGGTGCGAGGATGAGCCTTCGTCTCCCTCGCCCAGAACAAGTAATACTTGTCCCGCAGCTCCCTCGCGCCGAGCCTCGGCGGGAAGACCACCATCCTTCTCCGCATGGATGCTAGCTTCGCCGCCTTCTCGGATTTCTTCTTCTTCGCCTGGTCGCTCTTTGCCTTGTCGCTCTTTGGGGCCATGGCGGGGACGGCGGGGAGGTCGACGGCGCTGCGGATGTTGGAGACGGCGGAGGAGAGGGTGGAGCTCGGCTCTCTGTCGACCTTTGCGGAGGCAGAGAGCGGCGGGGGTTTCTGGAGATTCAAGACGCAATGAAAGCAATGGGGGAAACTGCCCCTGCTCCCTCTGCTTTTAAGGGGGAAGTGGGGGACGTTCCGCATTTCCCCATTAAAGGAACAGGCCACGATCTCTCCCACGACGCCGCAATCGACGCATGCCGTTAGGGAGGGATGTGGCGAATCTGGAGCGGGAAACGGCGCGCCGTGGGCCGCGTGTGCCCGTGCACTGTTCTGGGCCTAGCCCAACAGCGCTCGGCACCGTGTGTGGCCCAGGCCCGGGGGCTCCTGTCGGTGTACTAAAGTAGGGGTACCTTAGTATCCCGACTTGTGCACGGGCAGTAGCAGCGTCCCGTGGTATGGCTCACCACGCGCCCGCCAAAGCCCACTCTAGACCCCTTTAAGCCATTCAAGAACAAAGTATTCAAGTTAAGAGACAAGACCCCGGCAAGAGGAGCTTGCCGGGAAGGCCGCACCAGGCTCAAGATTATCATTTCAGCACAAGATCCTGGCAAGAGGAGCTTGCCAGGAAGGCCAAGAGAACGGCACCTCAAGAAGGTATATCGCGGTGCATAATGCGCCCCGGCAGGGCCCGGAGAGCGACAAGCTTCCGGGCCCTTCAAGGTTGCGACCCCGGCAAGGCGCTTGCCGGGGGAAGCTTACGCTGTGTGCCTGCACTCCAGCTCATCTGGCCACGCGTCGCCCTGGGGCCCTTCCAGAGGCACGTGGCAGATTGCTGTGCAGCCTGGGGTACACGGTGGCAAGCCGCGGTGACGAGGCTATCGCCGTGGCGAACGGAGACGCATGGACGGACGCTTTTGGGGCGACGGCGACGGGCATTCAATGCCCTTGTCCCCCACCGTCAGAGTTAGGTGAAGACCACTGTTCATACACTGTTCATGCACTGTTACAACCACCACCAGTTTTACACTTTTGCCCTTCTCTACGTTGACACCTGTCGGTGACCCCTTTGAGCTATAAAAGGAGGCCCATGCACAACGTAGAGGGGGTTCGATCCCAGAAACTCGATCACTCCTACGCTCGATGCAGCTAGTACTGTAGATCTTCAAGCTCCCGAGCTCAAGGACTCAATACAACCAAAGGCAGGAGTAGGGTTTTACGCGTCCGCGCGGCCCGAACCTGGGTAAACTGCCCGCGTGTGCCCCTCGATCCGCTATTCGTGCTCCCTCCGCACCCTTGCCGTACCGTAGAAGGGGCTCCGGTCCCATAGGTGTTCGTGGGCGACCAGTTTCCCCGACAGTTGTACTTGAATTTTACCTTGGGGTGCCTTGGGCATCCCCAATCTTAGGCTCTTGCCACTCTTTGTTCCATAGTCCATGAAAGCCATACTCAAAACTTGAAAACTTCACAGCACAAAACTTAGCCAAAAATCTCGTGAGTTCCGTTAGTATAAGAAATAAAACCACCACTCAAAGGTATTGTAATGAACTCAATCTTTGTTTATATTGGTGTTAAACCTACTGTATTCCAACTTATCTATGATTCATATCCTCCAATACTACTCATAGATTCATCAAAATAAGCAAACAACACACGAAAAACAGAATCTGTCAAAAACAGAACAGTCTGTAGTAATCTGTAACTTTTGCATACTTATGTAACTCCAAATTTTTTGAAATAAATTGGTAAACGTGAGGAATTTGTCTATTAATCATCTGCAAAAAGAATCAACTAAATAGCACGCTCTAGTAAAATCTGGTGACTATTCTCTTGAGCGCTAACGTTTCTGTTTTTTATAGCAAGATCATATAAACTTCACACAAGTCTTCCCAAAGGTTCTACTTCGCACACACACTAATTAAAACACAAAACCACATCTAAACAGAAGCTAGATGCAATATTTATTCCTAAACAGAAGCAAAAACAAAGAAAATAAAATTCGGTTGCCTCCCAACAAGCGCTATCGTTTAACGCCCCTAGCTAGGCATGATACTAGGATAGATCTAGGTATTGTCATCTTTGATCTTTACCCTTTTAACGGTGACAAGCTCGAATCCGGGAGGTTCTTTACGTTTCCCTTCATATTCGGAAATCTTTATATCTAATGAATCCAACCGCTTATTACAAAGGGTAATCAACATATTCATGCGGTGGAGATTTCCACTACCACTCTTAAGAGGTTCAAGAGATTTTTGTAATATTTTTGTTACTTCGCAAATTTTCTCAAAAACTTGTGTCTCTTCCTCGGTCTGATGTAACCCTTTTTGTTGAGGTAGTGTTCCCACTATTCCCTCTATAAGTTCATGTGCAATACTAGGATCAATTTCGATAAAATTTCCTTTGGCAACGCAATCCAAGAGTTATCTATGGGACATATTTAGTCCAACATAAAATTATGAAGTACAATCCTAAAATTCACCTCTAAGGTACGGTTACGATAAGATTTCATCATCCTGAACCAAGCCTCTTTTAAGTTTTCTCCTTACTTTTGCATGAAGTGAATAACTTCAAACTCGGGGGACAAAGGAGCGGATAAGGAACTAGCCATGACGGCAAGGCAAGGCAAACGATAAACACACAGCAAAAAGAAGGGCAAATAAAACGGCAAGGGTGAAGTGGGGGAGAGGAAAACGAGAAGTAAAAAATGTAATGCGAAGGATAAGGGTTTGTGATAGATACTTGGTATATGACTTTTGCGTAGGCCTCCCCGGCAACGGCGCCAGAAATTCTTCTTGCTACTTCTCGAGCTTGCATTGTATTCCCTCGAAGAGGAAAGGGTGATGCAGCACAGTAGCGTAAGTATTTCCCTCAGTTTTTGAGAACCAAGGTATCAATCCAGTAAGAGACCACGCGTGAGTCCCTCGCACCTGCACAAACAAATAAGAATTTCACAGCCAACGTGATAAGGGGTTGTCAATCCCTTTACGGTCACTTACGAAAGTGAGATCTGATAGATAGGATAGTTTGATATTTTTGGTATTTTTGGATATAAGAACAGAAAGTAAAAACAGGAAAGTAAAGTAGATTGTAGATTGATATGTTGAGAATAGACTCGGGGGCCATAGGTTTCACTAGTGGCTTCTCTCATGATAGCAGATTTCTACGGTGGGTGAATGAATTACTGTCGAGCAATTGATAGAAAAGCGAATAATTATGAGAATATCTAGGCATGATCATTATATATAGGCATCACGTCCGTGACAAGTAGACCGAAACAATTCTGCATCTACTACTATTACTCCACACATCGACCGCTATCCAACATGCATCTAGATTATTAAGTTCATAAGAACAGAGTAATGATTTAAGAAAGATGACATGATGTAGAGGGATAAACTCAAGCAATATGACATAAACCCCATCTTTTTATCCTCGATGGCAACAATACTATACGTGCCTTGCTGCCCCTGCTATCATTGGGAAAGGACACCGCATGATTGAACCCAGAGCCAAGCACTTCTCCCATTTCAAGAACTATATATCTAGTAGGCCAAACCAAACCGATAATTCGAAGAGAGTTGCAAGGATATTATAATCATACATAAAAGGATTCAGAAAATAACCTAATATTTCTCATAGATAATCTTGATCATAAAGCCACAATTCATCGGATCTCGACAAACAACCTGCAAAAAGATTACATCGAATAGATCTCCTCGAAGATCGAGGAGAACTTGGTATTGAGATCCAGAAAGAGAGAAGAAACCATCTAGGTACTAACTATGGACCCGAAGGTCTGTGGTAAACTACTCACAACTCATGGTGAGGCGGTGGTGTTGATGTAGAATCACTCCGTGGAAGATCCCCCCTCCGGCGGAGCTCCGGAATAGGCCCCAAGATGGGATCTCACGGGAACAGAAGGTTGCGGCAGTGGAATTAGGTTTTTCTCTGTTGCTTTGATGTTTTCAGGGTACATGGGTATATGTAGGAAGAAGGAGGGCATCGGGGGAGCAACGTGGGGCCCATGAGGCAGGGGGCGCGCCCCCACCCTCGTGGATGCCACGTGTCCCCTCTGCCTTGGTTCTCAAGTCTCTCGTGAAGATATCGTTCCAAAAATATCTCTCCCGAAGGTTTCATTCCGTTTGGACTCCGTTTGATATTCCTTTTCTGCGAAACCCTGAAATAGGAAAAAAAACAGTAATCTGGACTAGGCCTTTGGGTTAATAGGTTAGTCCCAAAAATAATATAAAAGTGTATAATAAAGCCCATTAAACATCCAAAACATCATATATAATAGCATGGAACAATTAAAAATTATAGATACGTTGGAGGCGTAACAACGTATGACGACAAAGCTAACTGCCGTGACATAAGACACTTTTTCCCTGGTTTTCTCGGATCAAGCTAACCGCCGGTATTGAAATAGCTAACTGTCGGGGATTGCGACAGTTAACAACAAGTTAACTGCAGGATTGAAGGTACCAATTTTTTTTATATTTTTATTTTCCCTCGGTCATTCCAACCGTAGGGCTTGAAATAGCTAACTGCCGGGACAGCGACAGTTAAGAACTAGTGAACTGCTTGACTGAAGATATCAACTTTTTTTCTATCGTTCTTTTTTTGCCAAGGTCACACTAACTGCTCGAGGGCGCATGGCATTTAAGTGGTCAATTTAACTTCCACAACTCGCCCACTTAACTGCCATATGCAATAAAATTGGACTAACGGTATAAAAAAAAACTTTGTTATATTGTCATTTTTTTCCTGAACTGCTACAATACATGCTAACTGCCCGGCCGGAATAGTTACCTGACGTATGATGACCAAGCTAACTGCCGTGACTTAAGACACTTTTTCCTGGTTTCCCGGATTAAGCTAACTGCCGGTATTGAAATAGCTAACTGTCGGGGATTGCGGCAGTTAATAACAAGTTACTGCAGGACTGAAGGTACTAATTTTTTTTATATTTTCACTGGGTCATTCCATCCGTAGGGCCTGAAATAGCTAACTCTCGGGACTGCGGCAGTTAAGAACTAGTGAACTGCTTGACTAAAGATATCAACTTTTTTCTTTCGTTCTTTTTTTTTGCCAAGGTCACGCTAACTGCTTGAGGGTGCATGGCAGTTAAGTATTCAAGTTAACTTCCACAACTCGCCCACTTAACTGCCATTCCTAAATAAGCTATTCAGGAACCGTTCCCAACTGCTCAAAAACAGATAAGCTAACTGTGCGTCATATACTAGTTAACTGCCGGGCGGACTTTTTCAAGCACTATTTTCTCGCACTCTTTTTTATCGGAATTTTTGAACCATTTATCGGAATGATGCAAGTGGCCTGCAGACCCGAGCTCGCTCGCTCCCTCGCATCGCTGCTGCGCCGCTCGCTCCCTTCGGGAAAAGAAAGAGGTTAGGAGGGGTGGTTCCTAAATAAGCTTATTTAGGAACTCTAGAGGGGGGGTTTCTAAATAGTCCCACCTTATATATATATATATAT
>LR738716.1:77914263-77944904 GCA_902687465.1 Secale cereale
AATCGAGGTGGGAAGGCCTAGTTTCGGAGTTTTGCCGCCTCGAGACGCAATCGCCATCGGCGGCGGGTCGATGACAAGGTCCACAAGGGCAGCATAATGGGTGCATGACAAGAGGGGAGGCGTGGTGGCGACGACGACAGTTGGTGGCGGAATGGCGAGCCCGAGGAAGAGGGAGGGGGTGGTGGAGGCAGACAGGGACAAGGTTCATGCTGCAGCGCAAAGGGTCGTCGCGAACAAACGCACCATTTTGCTTTGTAAGCAATTACTCCCTCCGCTCCGAATTACTTGGGACAGAGGGAGTATTATGTACAAGTAGTATACACGTTTTTCGCTTGGAATTTTAATCAGGTGCAATTCTGAGAGCACAAGTGCTTGTGCGTGCGATAGCTTTGGACCCAGCTAGCCAGCCAGACTTGATGAACTTTGGACGGCCCCGACACGCCTAAGATGACGGAACAGTATTGATTGATCAAGTGTGGTCCTTGCACACTTGCAAGGAGGAGGGCAGGGAAAGCTCAGGCACGATCATACCGTTCGAAGCTCGTCACAATGTGTATACGTACGCACAGGATGTACGTATGCGGCACCTACGGACGTGGCCTGAGCAGCTAGTCGGGCATAGCTTCGTACTGTATGATTTGTGGATGTCTATAATTCATATGCGTTTGAATCGTTCAAATGGTACATATATCAACGATTTGTCGGTGCCTCGAAGAGTGGTACCTGGATGATCTCCGAGGATAGCTGATCAAGCGGGAGGGCAACAAGGATGTTGAGGTGGACATGTGAGAAGGACGAAGGCAAGGAGAAGCTAGGCCACATCATGAGGAGGAGCGGGCGGGCGGGGAACGATGAAACAAAGTGGAGGAATACCCAAAATGGGACGACCAATGAGGAAGATGATATAGAGCGGTAGACAGAGTTCATGATTTTGTGACAATCTACATTTTTATACAAGTTTTTTTCATGATAGGGAGACGGTGTGCATCGGTCGGGAAGAGGAAGCCCCGATTGACTGGAGCAATTTGTTCTTTTATTCTAGTGCATATCTACTCGTCGTAACAAAAAAAGAATCTCAAGCGCAACATCGTTTCCTAGTTATATGCAACATTTGTCGCACTAGCAGAAAGCATACATAAACGTTGCAACATTTCAAATACATCCATAAAACATTTTTTTTCCTTATATGTTATAGCAAGTCGGTGAGAGAAACATATCAATATACAAAAATCAATGCCACTAAAGAAGCATGGAAACAAACTTTAGAAACCGCGCGAGCACAACCTTGCATCATGAAGCGCAACAATCGCAATCTGGATATCAGAATAATCACAATGTGCCTCTTGTATATGCAACAAGGTAGAACGAGGAGGATCCATCGAGGGGGAGAGGCTGGTGGGAGGAGAAGCAGAAGAGAGGGAGCAGGTTTCTTGGAGAAGGGAGCGGAGAGTGGGCATTTGACATGAAAAGTGCAAAGGGAGGACGAGGGCATTGGTGGACTTTAGAAGAAAACATTTTTCCAAATTTCAAAAAATATCGAAAATAATTGTACATACACAAATACATTTATAGCACGTTCACGATTTTTAAAATAACAATTTACTTTCATACAAGGCGTAGACAAAAAAAATCAAATACATACATGGAAATGGACCTTTTCCTTTTTGTTCTTGGCCGGATATTTTTTTTTTTTTGCAGCTTGCAAATCATACTGTTTTTGAATGATATTTTCAATTTTTTTTTATTGTCCTGAAACTTAATATATCATCTTTGAATCATTTGAAATAAAGTCCTCCTCTCACTCGAATATGTCAGTACTATACATACAGGTAGCTCACTGTAGGCAGAGGCACGTCGGGCCAGGGCCCGGCTGGACGCACCTGATTATTTAGGCTGGGCCCGATACGTCTAGTATGGATGGTACAGTGGGTGGTGAAGTGCCCGGACGACGGCGGAACATAAAACAACAAGTCTCATCGGCCACGTGTGTGTGTGAGGAATCGTCTGAACTGCATGGACAGCCGACCCAACGCTGCTGTCTGTCAGAGGCACATACAAATTACGGAATTTGTAAAGCATTTGAACCATACGAGTTGTACATGTGTATACATCATACGTCACCGTAGTTAGCTCGCACATATTGTACACGGAGTCACACCTTACCGCCTACAAAATTGTACTGGAGCTGCGTGAATTAATTTGAATCGGATGGAGTAGTATATTCGTTTATGCGAACTAGGCATAATTTGAAGGGTGTGACTATGTCTCTGTCAGGAGATTTTAACCAAGTCTCAGTCAAGTGGTATAACATCCAAGAGAGAAAAAGAAAAAACTGAAAATAAATTCTGCACTAATCTCAGTGTAATACATATGGCATCGATTAAGACTTTGTGAAGTCTCGGTCGACTGAGACTTCTCAAGTGTGTAATTTAAATTGTGAGGTTCATTCTAGTAAAGCCAACATACATGTGTGCACATCATAGGCTTGGCATGGGGGCCCACATGTGTTTTCTAGGGTTTAGTTCAGTTTTTCCCACATTATTCTTTCTCTTGCCTGTCTATGGGCCATGAGGTGTCTGACGATTTTGTCAATCTCAAGATCTGTCCGCTCAATCTCTTGGGGGTGATAGGGGCAGGGTACGTGTGCACATTCTTTCATATGATTGACTATGCATATATGCTCGTTGTCAACGTCCATGTTTGTATTGTCTTTATAAAGAAGTATAAATTTGTTCGTGATATGAGATGCTCATTAGCTGAGATTGGGTTTTCAACCTTTTTTTTCATAAAAATAGATACTCGTGTATTATCAAGATTCATTAATCATAGAAGTAAGACAACACATAAATACAGTCATATGTATTCCTGAATCATGAATGATTTGAAACCATACAAATGGTTTGAGTTGGCCAAGGAAAATCTCTAAAGTTGAGTGCTAAGAAAATCTTAGGAAAGATCATAGTGAAGCCCTAACATGTTTAATCTTGCGAATGAAAAACCACCTACAGAGAAAATTTTCGAATGATCCAAGCTCTCCAATATCCTATGGAAATTGTTTGAATCAAAGGATTTGCCTATTTGATTAACAGGATTGTCAAAACACGTGAATAAAAAAAATACATGATTCAGTTGACATGTCCAATTAAACCCTATTGGATTAGAAATTGCATTTTTTTTATTTTTTATTTTTAGAAAAGAAGGATGACCCCCGGTCTCTGCATCTGGGCGATGCGTACGGCCACTTTATTAATTATTCTCACAAGACCTTACAAAGTCATACAACAGCAAGACTAAAGCCACCGTCTAGGCAACAACTGTCGCTACACCCATCCAATTGATGAAGAGGCGCAGATAGTCTGGGCCTAGTACCAAACAGACATCCCAGCCAAAGCTAAACATCTAAGACCTGAGGTCCCAACCAGGACGCCTGCCGGGTATGAGGCACCTACCAGTCCGGCGCACTCCTCAACCAGGACGCCTGCCGGGTATGAGGCCGTCGCATCCACCTGCCACCAATCCATCTTCAGAATTGTACTGTTGCATGTACCGTGCCAGGTCTCTCTGCCATCGACGCCACCACGACGCCCGACAGTGTCGTCCTCCCGCGCGAGTCCATCCTCCCACAGCGAACTCCGAATCTGCACTACGCCACGCCATCAAGATCCGTCGCCATCAGTGTGTAGGATGAAGCACCGCTCCACCAAGGAATCCGTCCTCTGGTCCCTCGATCACGTGTGTACCCCCAAGAATGACGCCCCCAAGGGAGGAACGACACCAGAGCGCCGCCGTCATCCGATCATCCGATCTGGGGTTCCCCCAGGAGGTAGCAGAGAGTGGCATTGAACTTCTCCACGGCGATCCCTTCAAGAAGGGAACGACGCAGATAGCGCCGCCACCGCGGGCCTTAGCAGGAGCCGAAGGCAAGTTTTCACCCAGATCAGTTCGAAGGGATCCAACTCTCGTGCCCGGGCCGCCGTCACCACCAGCACCACCAGGCAGACCCTGGAGTACCGGCAGATCAGCGAGCCACCGGCACCACCGCATCCATATCGCCGGCCACGCCGGGCCGCCGCCATCCCCCGCGCCGTCCGGGTCAGAGACGGAGCCTCCGACCGTGCACAGGGACCGTCGCCGCATGCACACGCCGGAGCGCCGCCGAGAGCCCAGCGCCCGCCACCGCTTGTCGAAGCTAACGGATCTGTAGTTTTGCCTGGAAATTCCAGAGATTCGTGCCTCGTATTCATACACGTACTGTCAGTGGTAATACGAAAAAACAAGTTACAAATACTAATCAAACCATTTGACGTACGCACAGTGCTGATTTCTTTTTGAGGATCGATATATTCCTCTTGGAAACTCGTGTAGACGCAGGAGTAAATTAGTGTGTGGCTGGTGGTACAGTACTGATAAAGAAATGCGGTCAGGTGGTGGTGGCCTCCATCATGATGCTGTAATCACAGATTATGCTGCCCTAAACTAATCGGCACCCCGTATCAAATCAACGCTTATCTTACTCTCCCTGCACACGCTCCAGCTGCTGCACACGTATAGAATTATTCCAGATCTCGATGCATGCGTGGACAACCTAGCTGAGGATCAATCAACAATAAAATTTGTTGGGCTGGACCTTCCTTGGAAATTGTCATGGCAATCAAGGTGTACTTTCTGCTTTGTCGTAAGTATTATTATCATTATATGTTTATTTTTTTTCTTACTAGTAAGTAGTGAGAAGAACTAAAATAATTCAACAACTTGTATTTTTTGGCAATATTTTTGTGGGGTTATTGACCATAAGTTATGATTAGCAACTTTGATGATCATTAGTGCTAGTATAAGTGCTACTATTATTTCTTGGCGATTTATTTTTGTGGCATTATTGACCGTAAGTTGTGATTAGGAGCTTAGATGAAGCAGAATGCTGTTTAGGCAGCGAGCCCCACAGATTTAGAATTTGTCAGCAGCAGCAGCATTAGCGAGTGAGTTTGTCAGTGCTTAGTTTTTTTTAGGTTTATGTCAGTGTTTAGTTGGGGACGTCTGCGGTGCAGTCCAAGAAGAGGACGCCGGTGGGCTCCGTCCGTTGGACATGGCAGGCCCACGCCGACGCAGCCCAGGACCATCACCGTCTCGTCTGCTTCCTCCTGATATTCGTTGGCTTTATTTATATTCTGTTTATCTTGGAATGGAGGAGGATATGCTGCTTGGCCTGGAGTGGCAGCGAATTCAATTTCATCCAACCACCGGTCACCAGATAGTATGTATCCATCTGTCTGTACCATGGGTCCACAGACACGTATAGATCTGAGATTAAAGATTTCAGTGGTCCAATATACCAACTAATAATTTGAAAAGTCCCTAACGTGTGGTTGCTACAAGAGTGTGTTTTTCCATCATCAAGCTCAGGCAACAACGCCGAACATAATCAGGCCACAATGCATGTTGGCGAAGGTCGGACGAGGGCGGCGGTCGTGCCTCCGAGACATCTCGGCGGTGCCCATGACATTGCGTTTTCTTAGCCGTGCGATGATGGTTCGACAATTGGTGACAACACAGGGCGTTGTCGGCTAGGCGTTGGTCTTTGAGTGCAGGGGCTCGAGTTCCAGGGGTGAAAACTCTAGGCCCAATCTTCATTAGTTGGACCTGACAATGGAGTCGTTCACACGACATTCCCTTGTTAAAGGCATTTCATAGAGTTTAGCCAGAAACTTCTTCGTGGTGAAAAACTCAAGATCTGGCCTTAGTGGTTGGCTCCATCGCCCGTGCGTCATTCTCTTTCTGGAGGCGTCGTTGTTGGAGCACCTATCATGGTACTAGGCTGCCATCAGCGATGTCTTGAGTAGCTCTTTAGGTCTTATTAGTACAAAGGCCAGGTGTAATTCATATCTACTTGATAAAGTAGTATAGTTTGGACGATCGACTACGCAATGTTTGATGATTTTAGGTTCTCGCTCGTTAAGGTTGAAACTTTGATGTGACTCTCTGGATATTGAGAAGTTAGCTGGGCATGTGTATGTCTAGTCATCGATCCACTGTTGTCTCTAAAAAAAATTGTTGACAATCATCTCCATATAAGTTGTACATAATTGCGTTGAATTTCGGTGTTGAATTTCTTTCTTTTGTTGGGTTTTGTAGATATCTTATCACATGCGCCATGTGGTATATATGTTGTGTTTCGTGTTTATAAGAAAAACCAAATCGTGAATACGCAAAGCTTGTGTATTTTTTCATTGATAGAGAATGAGTACATCAAAAGGTACCACAACACGTGACATCCTGTGTGATTCAAATCATTTGACAAAAGAAATATTCTTCGGTAATTATTCACTTGATCAATTAGGATCAGTGTAATTCAATATGTACTCCTGTGATGCTGACCTTAACCTATCAGTGTATGACCCAATACCCATCGTCTCTCTCATGGGCGCTCTCTTGGTTAATCTCGTGTTTCCTGAGTCATGCGTATGCATGTTACACGTACCATAGTAGTACACGTGTGTGTGTGCCCGCGGAAGAGGGCGACACACTTGAATTTCCGGTGGACCCATGCACGCATCGTTCTCGATCCCATGCTACCACATGCATATGATGCACCGTGTTGATGACGCCAGGGACCGTCCTATCCTATATGCTACCTCTTGGCTAGCTATTCCAACGTGTTCGGACAAATACGTGGTACGCTACACGTACTGTGTCCAGCCAACTGTTGGATCGATGAGGACGGTCGGCCCTGCCTTGGCCACGTCTCTGTCCGAAATTGAGGATGATCAATCAGCGCCGTAGCTTGCAAGCTAGAGTAGTTGCTAGGGAAGTGATGGCGAACCCCTCGCCGGAGATGGCGCCTTCGCCCGCGTGATCTCTGCAACGGTGGCCGGTGGGTCGAATGGAGGGGGAGTTCCTATTCGCTGATTTAAGCGGATGGTTGTTTGCTTCATCAATTGAAAAAAAAAACAATTACGTAAATAAGTTTTAATTTACCAAATACATATTATTGCCAAGAAACAGTTTGACAAGTGAGCATACAAATATATACTAATTTTATCTTACAAAAAACTATCAAATTTTAACTGGACGGGATAAATTGGTTGAAAATTCCCAAGATTGACCATTTAAGATGTTTCGTATACTGTAAAAAGATTAGATATTTTTTGAAAACTTTGAATTTTCAAAAAAATATCGTCGATTCTTATGAAAACGGTCCAAAATTAAAAAATGATGGGATAAATTGGCTGAAAATTACCGTGATTGATCATTTAAGATTGAACATACGTGTCAAAATTCTCCTTAACTGACTGATCAGAAAAGATTTGTGTCTTTTTTTAGTAATGATTAGTCCTGGAGTTGTGATTTTCTGTTAAAATCCTATAAAGTTGTGGTTTTGTGTTAGCTCGGCCCCAAAAATTGTGTATTTGTGCATTCTCCTCAAATGAAAATGTTCATATTCCTGATTATAAATATTCATATATTCGGCACAAAATGTCTATCGACCAACAAGCAAATCACAACCCATTTAACAGGTTACAGTAGCATCTCCATGGATAAGAAAATTCATGCAGAAGCCATCAATAAATTAAAACATCTCCATTGGCTAACATAAATACAAATCAATGATGCATACTAGACATTCAAACAAGCATCATGAACAAAATCATAGAAGAAATTGCGTATCATGTAGACATTGCAACACACGACACATGAGAGAAGAGGGAATGAAGGGGCAGAAGATCACTTTGCCTGGGATATTGAAGAACATCAACAGTTGTGGTCGGATATTGTTTGTCGGTAAAGAGCATCCGTCGTTGGTGACCATGAGGCGCCGGTGGTGAAGCAACCAAAGGAGGTTGACAAACGAATGGAAGAAGGAGGGTGGTGCAGTGAGGAAGAGCAGTCGGGAGCACAGACAAAGAGTGGTGGTGGTGATTTGACGGTGCTAGGGTTTGGACCCCATAAAGTCTTCGCTAAGTAAAGGGAACAGAGCGGGGACCGGAAAGCGTCGTCGGGAGGGGGTTGGCTAGTCGATGTAAATGTTTCCGTTCAGCTTGGGGGAGGCTAGTCACATTAGCGGGTGATTTTTGCAACTGCCGAACTAGGATAGTGTTGGTCCCACAATTGGGTTGGGATGACGTAGGGGGTGTTTGTTTCCACGGACTTTTTGGTCTAGGGACTAGAAAATGTGTCTCTTAGAGAGTTTTTAACCAAACATGAGGGACTACTAACGACTAAAAGTTGGTTTTCTGGACTAAATGAAGAAGACTCTCAAGGAGAGTCTTTTTTGGGACTTTTCCAACAATGTCCCTCACTACATCCATTGCCCCGCCGCCCCATGGTGTTTTTTAATAGGGATAAAATGGTCTTTTACATGTCATTTAATAACCTCTAGGGGGGACTAGGGACTTTTTAGTCCCTGGAAACAAACATGGAGGGACTTTTTAGGGACTAGGGACTTTTTAGTTGGGACTAGAAAAAGTCTTACGACTTATGAACCAAACAGGGCCGTAGATCCGCTCCGGTAAAGCAAAGACGGTTTGATGAGGAATAATGGATCAGAGCAAGGACCTAGACGTGAAATGAC
The DNA here is from genome assembly GCA_902687465.1 of Secale cereale. NCBI lineage: Eukaryota > Viridiplantae > Streptophyta > Magnoliopsida > Poales > Poaceae > Secale > Secale cereale. The sequence goes on from LR738716.1 coordinate 77,922,830, forward strand.
CCTTTCCTGAAAAGAGAAAGAAAAAAGGCTGCGTGAAAAGAAACAAGAAAGAAAGAAAAAAAATGTGTAAAAAGAAGAAAGAAAAGAGAAAGGGCCAAAGGGCCCCTCCCTTCCCCTGCATCCATCGAGGGTACATACGTTGCCGTCACCTTACGCATGCATGCCGTGGCAGTTTTCTCACTGCTAGTGCCTCGGGAAAGGAAGGGAAGGCAGCCGCTGCGCTTCGGCTTGCAAACTCCCCTCATTTTCAACTCAAAATGAAACAAAAGGCTCCTTCATTTCTGCTCATGTTTTTCTTTGTTGGATTGCGATACCATGACCGAACCAATGTTTTTTGTGTGTTGTCTATAGTGTTTTTAGCTCAAGTTTGGTTCGTGCTTGAAGTAGTACTCCCTTCGTTCCGATTTACTCGTCGTGGTTTTAGTTCAAGATGTGTGTTGCCTCGTTGCTAGGTTTCTCCGGATGTGTGTGGGTCACGCGATGGCCATGGGCCTCCCTGATGGATTTACGACAAGTATTTCTTTCCATTTGTCTGTCTGGCTGTGTGTGCCGATGGATTGGACCGCGCGTCGATCACGAGCCAAGGCAGATGTAGGTTCCATCCAATCCATGCATGGATACTATACGCGCATCTCAGCGCGTGCACCGGTTGCAGCTCGGACAGCTAACCTGTAGTACTCCTACTCATCAGCCATAACCTACTCAGAGGATCATGAAGCATCAAGCCATGACCACAACCCGCTAGCCTATATAGCTTCCCTATACATGCTAAGATAGGAGTGTTGGAGCCACGGTAACAAGGATACATTAATTTTACCTAGGTTCGGGCTCTCTTAAAGAGATACCCTACATCTTGCTTTTAATTTTATTTATATGGGGTATACGACAGAGTACGAGTATCTACCATGAGATTGTTGTGTAAGATTCTAATGAGTATGAGATGTTTTTTTTTTACTAGCCTAGCCTCGGTTTATACAATACACCGGAGGCCTAAGATAACAAGATTCCTCGTCTTGTGGAAACTTCCTTGTACAAATCATGGGCCTCTCCAAGTGGTCCGTTAATGAATCATCATGGGGGTCCTCGGCTTGACCCACCTGGCCGGGAGCTGACATGGTGAGTACCTCCTAGTCTAGGACACCATCACCTGGCACATCCTCGACAATGTTGGGTGGCCAAATACGAGATTATGCAATTGCGAGTCCACACATGTGTGCGACACATAAGACGGTAGCCATACCATGCAAGCTATGCACATGCTTATTTTATCGAGAGGCAAGCAAATTACACCATGGCTAGCAAGTACATATTCACCTCCATGTGAAGGCTTACGGACGATTGAAGGATGCATAAACTAGACAATACTTGTCCACAAGAATCTTGGACAACATGAGAGAAGAAGTTGCATATCAAGGTAACACTGCAACAAGCGACAAATGAGAAAAGAAGGAAAGAAGAGTGCAGAAGCTTTGCCTTGCCTAGGTTGTTGGAGAACATCAACATTTGTAGCAGGAAGTTGTTGCCGGTGAAGATCATTCGATGTTGGTTAATACAAGGTCGTTGGCGAAGCAGCCAAAGGAGGTCAACAAATGACTCTAAGTAGAAGGAGAACACGGTCAGAGAGAGCGGACGTGAGAGGGCACGAAGAGGCGCATGGTGGTTTAACATTGCTAGGGTAGGGCGTAGGTCACATTGTGTCTCTCTTTAGTAGAGATGAGCGGGGAAAGTGAGGGGGAGGGGGGCGAGTCCATGTAGGTGTTTCCGCAAGAGTGGAGGGTAGGGCAGTTGCATTAGCGACTAAATTTTGCAAATCCACAAGTTTCTAGTCCGCTAACAAAAAAAAAATCATAACCCCGACGTGATGAAGTATAATTTTTATATCAAAAGAAGTCCCTCTCCGATTTCAATTAAGAGAAATCATTTGGTTTAAACCCTATTAAAAAACTACATCCGTCTTCAGGGAACAGAGCAGAGTAGACCGTCCAGTGATGCAATAGCAAATTAGCTTAATAAAGATCATCGGATCATTTATGATTTTTTATTTTGAAGATAACTTTTTTTTTGCATTTCCAAACAGTGTAGAACACAGCAGAAACCCTCGCTAGGACTACTTCATTCTCCTTGTTTTTTTGTTAAATTTTCCTTCTTTGGGAAGCTTTTTATCTAGTCTACTCCCTCCATTCCCAAATATTTGTCTTTCTAGATATTTCAAATGGTTATAATATACGGATGTATGTAGACATATTTTTTAGTGTAGATTCACCCATTTTGCTTCGTATGTAGTCACTTATTGAAATCCATAGAAAGACAAATATTTAGGAACGAAGGGAGTAGGTCCCAAAGCAGATCCTTGATGAGCAATACCGGGCCAGAGCAAGGACCTGGAGGCGAAACGGCCCCGTCCTTAAAAAAAAGAAAGTGCATGCAAAAAGGGAAAGAAAAGAGGAAAAGAAAGGGAGAAAGGGGCCCTCCGTCCCTGCATCCATGGTACAGACGTTGACGTCACCTTACGCATGTCGTAGCAGGTGCAGGACCCACTCCTCTCCACCACACACGTGACACGTGCATGGCACGTGTGGACCGAGCCACCGTTTTCCTTGGGCTTGGCCGGCCGAGCCTGCCTCGGGAGCGCAAGGGGAGGGAAAGGGAAGCTGGAAGCAGTGCCCCCTGACTGTCTTTAGATTTCTCGAAATTTCTTCCCTCTTTTATGCTGCTCGTGCTTTGCTTTTTGGCTCATACTTCGAATGGTTTTCGTGCTGCTTGGAGCATTTTCCTCTCTGGAGGTCTGCCATGCATTGTGGTGGTGACATGCTTTTTTTTTTTTTTGAGTAACCGTGGTGACATGCATGCAGTGGTGAGGGTGACACTTGGCATTGAGAGGGTTCCATGGATTGAGATGTGTCCGCCCAACTCTGCCTCTGCGCCTACGTCGTCAACACGTACTATACATTAATAGCGTCGCCTAGGGTGGTAGACGGGAGCGTGCCGCCGTCGGTCCGGTCCGAGAGGCGCGGCGGGGGCCTTCAGTTCAGTCCATGCGGTGCCACGTCTAGCGGCGCGAATGGACTGCCTGCACAGGAGGCGCACGCCGGCCTGCCTACGTGGGTCACGTCCGACGGGACGCGATCCATCGATCGCTGGCAGTACCTGCAGCCTTCCTGCTCCATCTCTATTCTACTCCGTCTGTACGTGGCATGCCGTTGGATTGGACCACCCATCCATCACAAGCAAAGGTAGAGACGCACTCCAATTACGGTTTCATGTAGTACTACAGTATATAGGGTTGTTTGGATCGCTACCCTCAAGTACCAAGCCAAAATATTGGCATTGACTGAGACGTGGGTGTCTGTTTGGATTACATCCGATTTTTTGGCAAGCCTGGCTCGCCCGCACACCCTCCATGTGATTCCATGCCAATTTGTTGGCGAAACCAGGACGGGTGATTTGGTCGCCAATTTTTTGGTCAGCCCACGATTGGCAGGGCGAACCTGGGCGCCAACCAAACAAGCCCTATGTACCCATGAGACCATGACCTAGACCTGGCCATGGGAAGCCCGGCCCGAAAAAGCCCGACCCGGCCCGGCCCGACCTTGTCCACGGGCCGGGCTCGGGCCTAGATTTCAAGCCCGGTGGTCGGGCTGGGCCGGGCCCAGGCCCGTCATTTTTGCACATTAGCGAAGGGGCCCGGCCCGAGGCCCGTCGGGCTTTTGCGTGTTCGGGCCGGGCTCGGGCCCGATTTTTAGGCCCGACGGCCGGGCGGGCCGGGCTCGGGCCTGGGTTTTTTGCACCGGGCTTTGGTAGGCCCGGCCCGAAGCCCGAGGTTTGGCCAGGTCTACCATGACCCGTGCATGCATGGATGGATACGGTACGGGCATCTCAGGCCAACTCCACCGCGCGACACCAAACGGACGTCCGTTTTGTCCGGATTCTGTCCGTTTGGGTACGTGATTTGGGGTCGTGTCCGGGAGTGTCCTGGGATGCGGTGGTTGTGCGCCCAGCGCGCGGCCGCATGCCGGCCGCATCCGGTTCGTGTGCATTTTTCTTTGCAAGTCCTTAACTTTTTATTATCATTCATTTTTGGTACATGACAATACATCATCACATTTTGACTAGTATAGCAAAGCCAAAGAAAATAAGAACTACAATAATACATTTTAAAAGGTATCCAACTTCCATAACTCTTCCGTTGAGTTGGTTTAGGGCCTTCTCGATGCACTCGTTGTTGATCTGTGGAGGAGGCTCAATGTTGCACCATCCTTTCTTCTTCAAGCCATAAGTAGAGGTCGCTTCCTCACACGGCTCGATGTTGCACCCTCCTTTCTTCTTCAAGCCAGAAGTAGAGGTTGCTTCCTCACACCTAGTCTCATCTACAGCCTCTATTCTAGCTAAAAGTGCACGAACATCTATTAAATTGCGCGCAATTAATAGATCAATGTACTCTTCTTCCCAATAACAAAACTTGCATCCATGATGCACAATAAAATTGCAAGTTAGCACAAGTTGTCAAATCCGGGAGCAAAACTAAAGCTAACAAATAGCACATACACCATCGTTTAAGCACTTGATGAACACCCATCCGGGGTGTTCCGGCGTTGCAGACGCGCGGCGCACGACCTTCTTTGGGCAGTCGTCGCACTTAATGAGTGGCAGCGGTGCGCCGACGAGCTTTTGGGCCACCACCGAGCCCGGCCGGCCGCCATTCGTGTATCTGTCGGCGGACCACCAACTGTGCAGATCCGAGCGGCTAGAGGAGGAGCCACTGCCTGCATGTGGCCTTGCGGCCCTGGCAGGGCCTTCCGGCGATGTGCCCGGCCAGTCCATGGCGCGGCCCGGCCTCCCACAGCCGGGCGAGCTCAAGAACGACCGGATCCGCCCCAAATCCGGCCGGTGGGTGGGCAAACCAGGTGGCCATGGTTGGGTAGCTCGGCGGCGCCGAGGGGAAGGGCCTGGGCGAGCACGCGTCCAAACTGCACGGCTGCAATGGCAGCGGCGACGGCAGTGAGGGGAGGAATGGGGGAAGAATGGAGGGGGGTGCGGCCGGAGGGAGGGAGGGGGGCGAATAGAAAAAGGCCCGCCTTGTGCCACCGACGGGCGGGCCAGGGGAGGACACGCGCAGACGGCCCGCGCGTCCGCGTGGTGTCCGTTTCACCCCAAAAGCGGCGCAAACTTGGGCCGGGGATGGGTCGAAAGCGGACACAAAACGGATAAAAGCCCGTTTGCTCCCGCGCGCTCGGCCGTCCAGTTTGTCCGTTTTAACCCAAACGGACGGGGCCGGACAGGATGGGGTTGCGCGGTGGAGTTGGCCTCACCGCGTCGCGTGCACTGTGCAGCTTCATGAGCTCCTACTCCTACCTGTCGACCCTGGCCCTAGTAGAGTACCTGCCACCTCTGACACGCGCGTCGCATCGAACACATCGAGGAAGGAGTTGAGACTGCTACACCGTTAAATTATGCACAGCAATGCTTAGTTTAGACACACACCAAGCATCATCGGCCCTCCGCGTAATGGGGCAAGAGATAATACCACCGTCCACACTTGCTGCTGGCTGCTGCTGCACCAGCTTCTTCCAGCCCAGTAAAGCTTCATGAGTATTACGGATTAACGCAACAGGCGAGCTACCCAACGATACAAGTTTCCTTCGAAACTTGCTCTGCTCCTCAACTTGGAGCAATCTGCGCGCTGCGACAGACTCGCCGACTGGCACTGCTCCTAGCAGAGTACAGTACCGTAGTACTACTAGTCAGTATTTGTACCGTTGCTTTGCTTCAATCTGAATCACAAATCCACGGCACGGTCAGGGATCAGATAGCCATAGCCTATGTCCAAGGATTAATAAGAAAACAAATCCAAGGATTAATCATGGGATCATCCTAGATTATCATAGCCTATGATCACAACGAAGATCACATCATGGGAGAGAGAATTGACCACATAGCTACTGGTAGAAACCTCAGCCCCGAGGAGGAACTACTCCCGCATCATGGAGGGAGGAAGCAACGTTGATGGAGATGAATCCGGGGGCACTTCTGGATGGCGGCACAGGAATTCTGGTCCCCCGAAACTTGGTGGTGATGCCGGCGGAGATCGGAATTGCTTCTGGAGAAAAGGGTTCTGGCATCAAGGTTTCCGCGACGGGAGGAATATATATGCGAAGGGGGGCAACCAGAGGCGGAGTTGGGGCCCCAGGCGCCCCCCTAGCGCGGCCAGGGGTGGGGCCGCGCCAGGTGGCCGCCTGGGCCCCCCTGGCTCCCCTCTGGCCCCGCTTTGGTTATTCGCGAAGCTTCCTGTACGCTGATTTTTCCTGTATTTTTCCCGGAATTTTTAGAGCACTTTTAATATGGGGGAAACCTGAAATAGAAAAACAGCAGAAAACAGGAACTGGCACTGTGGTGCACTGAGTTAATAGGTTAGTCCAAATATGATCAAAAGTGTATGGAATTGCATAAATATCATAGCAATATCACACAAAAGAAGCATGGAGCAAGCAGAAATTATAGATACGTTTTGGACGTATCAGACCGCTGTTCACCTGTTCAATTGCCGTTTTTTAAAAGCAATACACTAATACATATTTTATCAGTAAATACACCAGTCAATAGATAAAAAATAATGTGTAATCACATGACTGAGTAACCATCAAGGACATATTAGTATCTAATTCATATAAATGAATATACGATAATCTTACTCAAACATAGTACTATGGTAGCAATTAGCAAGGCAGACAACAAGTAGTTGGACGTCATGGCGTCCTCGTGAGCTAGTCTGGACTTTGGACTCTGGAGCGGACTGAGATATGGAGTTGTCCATCGGCATCCTGGTCCTGTTGCTCTGAACTTCTGAACGGAGGAAGATCGTAGTTGGACGGGCCAGTCCGACCAGACAGCGTCAGCCCGTTTTACAGTCATCAACATAGGTGGCACAGAACGGGTGTGGCGGCGCGGGCTGGTGGCCTGGTACTACCGCGCAGAGTTGCGAGGGAGGGGAGGCGTCCCCGCGCCAGGCAAGGGTGGTGGGGGTGCCCGATAGGGTCTGTATATGGACAAAATCGAGATAAATGCTCCCAATTTGGCCCAAACCCTATCAAAAGAGGTTTATTTTTCTTTTCCGATTCTACCACTATCTTGTTCGCATAAAACGAATTGATTGAGGGCCTTATCTAGAAATGAGATTGAGCCGCCGGGATCTATTTGATTGCTCGAACGGTTCATTGTGTTTAAAGAACTACCGGAATCGCTGGTTCTAGTTTTTTCGGGTCTAATCGCTGGCCCGGTCTGAATTTTTTAAAGGGTGTGGCTAGGTCTCAGTCTATTGAGGCTTAGTCAAGTGATATACTTCATCCGTCTCAAAATTCTTGTCTTACATTTGACCAAATACGAAGGTATCTAGTTACACTTTAGTATTAGATACATCCGTATCTAGAAAAATCTAAGACAAGAATTTTGGGACGGAGGGAGTATTATGTAAGAAGAAAAAAGAAAATCTGAAGAAAAAAATTGCACGAATCTTCTTGCAAAATGAAAGAAAAATACTGTCGACTGAGACATAACGAAGTCTTAGTCGACCGAGAATTAGCAAAACTGTTTTTTAAACTATGATCTAGGCGGGGGCATGCATGGCTGTAATTAATCGCTCGTGTTGCTAGTGCCGCATGCATGGAATGCATACTTTGTTTTTGTGTGACCTACTTCTACAAGTATCGCGCGCTAGAGGTAGCTAGCTAGCAAGGCATTGTTGGCAGAGTCTAACCAGAAATGGCTATGTGACATAAAGCCAAATTTGACCGAGACTTGGAATATAAGTACCACCGAAGACTTTGATTGGCAAAGTCAAGCCAAAAGGTACCGTATATTATCTTCTTCCAATTGGGTATAAAAGTACTGCTAGCATAGACCAGCCGTAGTGGTAGTGTTGTACCGAGTTTTTTGCTAGACTAGCTAGAGACAAGGGGCCGTGGTTGGGTAGCTCGGCGGCGCCGATGGGAAGGGCCTGGGCGAGCACGCGTCCGAACTGCACGGCTGCAATGGCAGCGGCGACGGCAGTGAGGGGAGGAGTGGGGGATGAGTGGAGTGGGGTGCGGCCGGAGGGAGGGAGGGAGGCGAATTGAAAAAGGCCCGCCCTGTGCCACCGACGGGCGTGCCAGGGGAGGACACGCGCAGACGGCCCGCGCGTCCGCGTGGTGTCCGTTTAACCCCAAAAGCGGCGCAAACTTGGGTCGGGATGGGTCGAAAGCGGACACAAAACGGATAAAAGCCCGATTGCTCCCGCGCGCTCGGCCTTCCAGTTTGTCCGTTTTACCCCCAACGGACGGGGCCGGACATGATGGGGTCGCGCGGTGGAGCTGGCCTCACCACGTCGCGTGCACTGTGCAGCTTCATCAGCTCCTACTCCTACCTGTCGACCCTGGCCCTAGTAGAGTACCTGCCACCTCTGACCCGTGCGTCGCATCGAACACATTTACACATCGCGTGAGGAGTTGAGACTGCTACACCGTTAAATTATGCACAGCAATGCTTAGTTTAGACACACACCAAGCATCATCGGCCCTCCGCGTAATGGGGCAAGAGACAATACCACCGTCCACACTTGCTGCTGGCTGCTGCTGCACCAGCTTCTTCCAGCCCAGTAAAGCTTCATGAGTATTACGGATTAACGCAACAGGCGAGCTACCCAACGATAAAAGTTTCCTTCGAAACTTGCTCTGCTCCTCTACTTGGAGCAATTTGCGCGCTGCGACTCGCCGGCCGGCACTGCTCCTAGCAGAGTACAGTAACGTAGTACTACTACTACTACTAGGCAGTATTTGTAGCCTGCATGCATTCATGCAGAGGGAGGCACGCGCGTTGCTTTGCTTCAATCTGAATCACAAATCCACGGCACGGTCAGGGATCAGATAGCTATAGCTCGGCTAGCCGCTTGATGGTAGTTTCTGGAGCTGCGACGCACAAATGGCAGACTAGTGCCAGTCCAATACTGTAGTATCTCGTCGGCCAGGTCCAGCGATGCAAGAAATGCATCAGAATTAATTGTCCCGTAACAGAGAGACATGGGCGGATGGGCCGGGAGAGCACAACAAAACAGGAAGGCCTCCAGGCTCCAGCCCTCCGGTCACACCACCGGCTGCTCACATTCAAAACTCAAAAGCCCTTCTCGTCAAGATTCCGTGATCTCTGTTTTTTCTTAACTTGGTACAAAAGCAGACACTCATATATACGAATATATTTTTATTTCTACAAACGCACGCACGCACATCCAAACTCTTTGATCAACTTTGAGAGACTGAGCTGAGAGCCTGAGACATCATCTTAAAATTGATGAAGTTGTCACAGATGCCTTCGTAGTAGAAGGCAACGTCTTATCTCACTAAAAGCACATCGTCGGAATGCCTAATCCATGATAATGCAAGCAGCGGTGTCAAATCAAGGTCTTGAATCCTCATGGGCCCGAGATACCACATCCCTCCTAATCATTCAACCATAAATTCATTCACAAATATTTGTAATTCAGTAGAGTGCATTTGTTTGCTAGCTTAGTGCCACCAATAGGTTAAGAAACCGGACCGATAATTGAACAGGCAATGCTGTTGGTTCAGGGTTTTACTTGTCTGAACGATGTTCACCTGTTCAATTGCCTTTTTTTAAGCAATACACTAATACATATTTTATCTGTAAATAGACCAGTCAGTAGATAGAAAAGAATGTGTAATCACATGACTGAGTAACCAACAAGTACATATTATTATCTAATTCATATATATGGATATATGATAATCTTACTCAAACATAGTACTATAGTAGCATATAGCAAGGCAGACAATAAGTAGTTGAACGTCATGGCGTCCTCATGAGCTAGTCTGGTCTTTGGACTCTGGAGCGGACTGAGGTACGGAGTTTTCCATCGGCACCCTGGTCCTGTTGCACTGAACTTCTGAACGGAGGAAGATCATAGTTGGGCGGGCCAGTCCGATCAGACAGCGTCAGCCCGTTTTACAGTCATCAACATAGGTGGCACAGAACGGGAGTGGCGGCACGGGCTGGTGGCCTGGTACTACCGCGCAGAGTTGCGAGGGAGGGGAGGCATCCCCGCGCCAGGCAAGGGTGGTGGGGGTGCCCGATAGGGTTTGTCTATAGACAAAATCGAGATAAATGTTCCCAATTTGGCCCAAACCCTATCGAAAGAGGTTTATTTTTCTTTTCCGATTCTACCACTAGCTTGTTCGCATAAAACGAATTGATTGAGGGCCTTATCTAGAAATGAGATTGAGCCGCCGATATTTATTTGATTGCTCGAACGGTTCGTTGTGTTTAAAGAACTACCGGATCGCCAGTTCCAGTTTTTTCGGGTCTAATCGCTGGTCCGGTCTGAATTTTTTAAAGGGTGTGGCTAGGTCTCAGTCTATTGAGGCTTAACCAAGTCTAAGTCAAGTGATATAGTATGTAAGAAGAAAAAAGAAAATCTGAAGAAAAAAGTTGCACGAATCTTCATGCAAAATGAAAGAAAAATACTGTCGACTGAGACATAACAAAGTCTTAATCGACCGAGAATTAGCAAAACTATTTTTTAAACTATGATTTAGGCGGGGGCATGCATGGCTGTAATTAATCGCTCGTGTTGCTAGTGCCGCATGCATGGAATGCATACTTTGTTTTTGTGTGACCTACTTCTACAAGTATCGCGCGCTAGAGGTAGCTAGCTAGCAAGGCATTGTTGGCAGAGTCTAACCACAAATGGCTATTTGACATAAAGCCAAATTTGACCGAGACTTGGAATATAAGTACCACCGAAGACCGCTAAACTCAGATTTGAATTTGACTTTGATTGGCAAAGTTAAGCCAAAAGGTACCGTATATTAATACCGTATAAATCAAAAAACCTTATAAACCGAACGCACATGTGAGTTGCCGTCATCCCCTAGACAGCTACGGGCCATTTACGCGGCCCCACGCCACGCCCGCCCTACGACATATGGACGTAACGTAGCACCTGGTGCATGGCATGTCCTGCCATCCAAGTTGTGTCTACTCCACTGGATCCGATATTTCAGGGTGCAGCTAGCGCAGTGCACCGTGCACGCGGCCAGGGCCCAAGGGTTGTGCTTGCACGCACGCATGGACCCGACTGGCGAGACATGTATGTACGTCCTGTGTGGTGGTACGTGCAGCAGCCCAGCGGAGCAGAGCAGAGCCGGACGCCGCCGGTCCCTCATCCAACACACACAGCGACACAGCTAGAGCACATACATACAGGTGGACACGCACAGCGCTCGGCATTATTGTTCGTTCGATTGCCACCACTACGCATCAACTTAATCATCTGGTCGTCCAGGCATGGTGATGGTCCTGGCATGGTGGGAGCATGCATATTGCAATCGCGTGGCGCGGCCCGTGCAACCCATTATTGAATGAGTACGCCCACGCAAGGTTACAAAAACATTTGGTCACCGCCGCTTCAATGACATGTGTCCCCTCGCTCTCCATGCATCCGTCGTCCCCTTCCTGCCGCAACGTCCGCCTGCAATACTGACAAATTTGGATATAATTCATGCAAATACGATGGAATTCATGCAAACAAACATGAGTGTAATATATTTTACATAAACTGAACGATATTTTGTATGTTAAATAAAAATCTAGAAAAAACTAGACTAAATTAAAGTGGATCGTCACCTTGTGCGCCTGGTTGGTGTCACCACCATCGCCATCTGCGCCATCATCGTCATAACTGGAACAGTCCTTCCATGCGGATGTCTCGACAATGGTCAACGACTGGTTACGGGCCAGGCCTCGCGATGTCGGGGTCCGCGCAGACCCAATACATCACCGAGTGGGACTTCACGAAGGCCACCTAGTGTGGCCCGTTGCGTCGCTCTCTTTGTGTTACCTTCTTGGCCGTCCTCTCCTCCGGCGACATGGTGCTCCACGACAAGGAGCCGCGGACGCCGAGTTAGTGGAGGAGGCGCCCACGCGATTTCGTCATCGCCGGTGGCACGTCCTCCATCATGGTATTGCCGGACCAGCCATGGCGGCTACTCCTCCTCGTCGCCGGGGGCAGCTCTGCCTTCACAGTCTTGCCACACCAGTCGTGGCGGCTCCTCCTCCACTTCTTCAAACTACCCACAGTGGGAGTAACATAGGTAGTAACATTACACATATCTAGATAAAATAAATGACGTGGCAAGTAATAAATGAAGAAAAAGAGGCATGTAATAACATAGCTATATTAGTAATATGAGTAACATCACATATATCAAAGTAAAATGAGTCTATGTCATAATAAATAAAGTGTTGCATGTTATTGTACATATGTTACTCCCTACTGTAGAGGTAGTAACATAGAGTAGTGGGCATGTTACAATTCTATGTTACTACCCTTTATGGCCAGTTTAAAAAAGATGAGAATCTCCTCCTCGGAATATGAGCGCGCACGTTTGACCATATGCGTGTACTCCCTCCGTTCCTAAATATTTGTCTTTCTAGAGATTTCAACAAGTGACTACATACGAAGCAAAATGAATGAATCTACACTCAAAAATATGTCTACATACATCCGTATGTTGTAACCATTTGAAATGTGTAGAAAGACAAATATTTAGGAACGGAGGGAGTAGTAATTTGTGAGTATCGATGTCAGTGGTGTGTAGATGGCCATCTGCAAGCCCGTCCAATACGTACTCCAAGAAGATGGCTCTGAGCAAGAGAATTGATTGTAGACGGCAGGGAAGCTTTGCTATTGTTGGATCGATCGAAGGTCTTCATCGGAGTTGTTCATTTGGGAATAATTAATATGCAGCTGCGATGTGACCAAACGGGATTTTGAGGGTATGTTCATTTGGGACGATGATTTTGTTTTTGAGGGTATGCATGCATGGACGATGATTAATCAGCCGGTTAATTAACGCATGCACGCATTCACGCGCGCGCTGTCGGTAGGTAGCTCGATGGATCCCTGGTCAGTGGTCACCCTATGGCAGCATGCTGTAGCATGGACGGTGCATGGACGTAACGTAGCACCTGCTGCATGGCATGGCATACCATGTGATGCCATCCAAGTTGTGTGTACTCCACCGGATCCGATATTTCAGGGTGCAGCTAGCGCAGTGCACCGTGCACGCTGCCAGGGCCCGGGGGTACATGGACGCACGCATGCATGGACCCGACTGGCGAGACATGTACGTACGTCCTGTGCGGTGGACGGTGGTACGTGCAGCAGCCCAGCGGAGCAGAGCAGAGCCGGACGGCGGCACAAACAAAGCCCGACGCCGCCGGTCCCTCATCCAACACACACGCAGCAGCAGCTCGGTGGCTCAACGCTAGAGCACATACATACAGGTGGACACGCACAGTGCTCCACATGGCTCTACACTACGTGGCATGGTGATGGTGATGGTCCTGGCATGGTGGGAGCATTCATATTGCAATCGCGTGGCGCGGCCCGTGCAACCCATTATTGAATGATGAGTACGCCGGCCCACACAAGGTTACAAAACATTTGCTTCATTGGTATGTGTCCCCTCGCTCGCCATGCATCCGCCCATCCGTTGTCCCCATCCTGCCACAATGTCCGCCTGCAATATATACTAATTAGGATATACTTCATGCAAACACGATGAAATTCTTGCAAACGAAAATAAGTTTGATATATTATATATAAACCGAACCATATTTTATCTGTTCAAGCAAAATCTAGAAAAAAAACTAGACTAAATTGTACTTCATACGTCCCAAAATTCTTGTCTTCAATTTGTCTAAAAACGAATGTATCTAGTCATGTTTTAGTGTTAGATACTTCCCTATCTAGACAAATCTAAGACAAGAATTTTGAGACGGAGGGAGTAGCTCGCTGTGACCTCAGGCGCCTGGCTGGCGACACCTTCATCGCCTTCTGTGTCGTCGTCGTTGTCGCCGAAGATAGTCCTTCTAGCGTTGTTGTTGGCAGGCATCCACGATGTTGGGGTCCGCATGACCCCAGTACGGCGCGGAGTGGGACTTGACAAAGGCTACCCGGTGCGCCCCGTTCCGTCGCTTCATCCTTCTTGGCCGCCCTCTCCTCCGTCGACATGGTGCTCCATGACGAAGAGCTGCCCATGCCGCGGACACCGAGGTAGTGGAGGAGGTGCCCACATGCTTTCATCATCGCGGGAGGCACCTCCTCCTTCTCGGTCTTCTCGGACCAGCCGTGGCGGCTACTCCTCATCGCCAGGGGCACCTCTTCCTGCACGGCCTTACCGCACCAGCCGTGGCGGCTCCCCCTCCTCCTCGCGGAAGAAGGTGAGAATCTCCTCCTTCTCTGAGGAGCATGCACGTTGACCATATCATGTAATAATTTGTGAGCACTATGTTGGATTAAATATGCATCTATGGGATGCCATTAACAAGATCATATTGCATCTAGATCACCTAATGACCATGAACAGAGAGGAGTTTAGGGTTCCTGTCTTGTCACTGGAGTGACATGATCGCCTGCTCGGTGCAGGCGTGATGTAGGGGTGATGTAGTGGAAACAGATGATCTCCTCGCCGTCCTGATCCCTTCAGGACGCCACCGGCACTGCCCAGGGACAGCAGCGGCGGCTGGCTTAGGTCTTCCCGTCGCTCCAGCACCCCCCCTGATCGGACGGGGTGAGAATATCGATAGGAGAGAAAACCTTACGTGAATTGTGATCACACAGGTGGCCAGCTCTCTCCCGTATCCTTTAATATAGCGCTGGCGACAGGGGACCCAAAACCCGAGTTGGTTTTTGGGCGCCCCTGATCAGGGCGCGTTAGTTCTGATCGAGGCTCACGTACGTTGGTGCGTGGACCCCTTCACTTATCGTTATCCCTTTGTTTTTTTCTGTAAGGCTAATAGATCTAACTTGCCTGTTTAAGCCGTGAGATCATACCAACATTCCCCCCCTTGATCGTTAGGCTTAACTTCATTTGCCCATTCTACATAGGAACGGTGTACCAAAGTGAGGTGTTACAACAGCTCGAAACGCCATAGAACCTCAACACTTATAGCACACTGACCTATTTCGAAAAGGAAAACATTTTGGTAATTGGGGAGTGGTTTATTTTAATGGTCCTCTTGTTCCAGAATCATAAGGCTTCCAGTAGTCCCATGCCGGCAACATGCTCATGAAAAATACTGGGTGGTAAGCCTTTTGTTAGCGGATCCGCAAGCATATGCTTCGTTCTTATATGCTTAACATCAACTGTTTGATCCTGGATTCTATCTTTCACAACACGATACTTGATGTCAATGTGTTTGACAGCATCACTTGACCTGTTCTTACACGTATAGAAAACTGCAGGCTCATTATCGCAGTATAATAAAATTGGTTTGGATATGCTGTCAACCACTTTAAGTCCGAGAATAAAATTCTTTAGCCATACAGCCTGCCCGATGGCCTCAAAACATGCTACAAATTCCGCTTGCATCGTAGACGCGGCAGTTAACGTTTGTTTGGAGCTTTTCCACGATATGGCTCTTCCCGCGAGTGTGAATACATAACCTGACGTGGATCTCTTACTATCCACACACCCGGCAAAATCAGAGTCTGAATAACCAATAATTTCTAGGTTATCAGTTCTTTTATATGTTAGCATGAAATCCTTAGTTCATTGCATATAACGCAATACTTTCTTTGCGGCCTTCCAGTTGTCCGGTCCTGGATTTGATTGGTATCTGCCAAGCATCCCGGTTACAAAACATAAATCTGGGCGCGTACAAACTTGAGCGTACATGATGCTCCCGACAGCTGAAGCATAAGGAATCGACTTCATCTGCTAAGCTTCATACTGGTTCCTCGGACATTGAAATGTCCCAAACTTATCGCCCTTAACTATAGGAGCAGGTGAGGGTGAGCACTTATGCATATTGAATTTCTTCAGCACTCTCTCAAAGTATGCCTTTTGTGATAGTCCTAACATTCCTCTGGACCTATCTCGATGAATCTCGATGCCGAGGACATACGAGGCTTCACCAAGATCTTTCATATCAAAACTGGATGACAGAAAATTCTTGGTCTCATGCAGCGTATCCGTATCACTACATGCCAACAATATGTCGTCAACGTATAGGACTAGTATTGTGAACCTACTGCCTTTAAACATAACATATATGAAGTTGTCCACAACATTTTCGGTGAAACCAAAAGTTTTGGTAATTTTATCGAACTTGAGGTACCACTCTCTTGAAGCTTGCTTCAAGCCATAAATTGATTTCTTTAGACGACATGCTAAATGTTCCTTCCCTTCCACAACAAAACCTTCCGGCTGAGCCATGTAAACGTTTTCTTTTAAGTCACCATTCAGAAATGCCGTTTTAACATCCATTTGGTATAGTTCTAGGTCGTAATGAGCTACTAATGCCATTATGATTCTAAAAGAATCCTTGGTTGACACATGAGAGAAGGTTTGCTTATAATCAAAGCCTTCTCTCTATGTATACCCTTTTGCTACTAGCCTTGCCTTGAACCGTTCGACATTCCCTTTGGAATCATACTTGGTTTTGTAGACCCATTTGCAGCCTACTTTCTTAGCTCCATTGGGAACCTCTACTAAGTCCCAAACGTCGTTTGAGCCCATAGACTTTAACTCGTCTTCCATGGCAACCAACCACTTGGACGAATTTTTGCTTTTAATGGCTTCCTTATAAGAGGTTGGATCCTCCACCTTTCCCAGATCATTCCAATCCTCAATCATGTATGTGATATAATCATCTGATATGGCTTTCTTTCTCTCACAACGTGGCCTGCCCACAGGAGGAGGTGGTGGAGGAGCATCATTGTTCTGAGGGTCATCTTCATTACCCGATTGGTGATCCTCTTCACCTTCTGGATTGACATTAGTTTCAGGATCACCATCAGCCTCAGGACCTGAGGTACTAGATTGAGGATTAGCATGAGACGTCACTACACTTTGTAGTGGCAAAACAATCTCTTGGATAGTCGGGGATGGAACACACACCCGTTTCTCCTCGAGATTGATCTCCCTTATTTCGGTGGCTTCGTTGTCCTAAAAAAATACTGCTTGTCGAGTCTCCACATACTTGGTGGTGTGACCCGTACAATAGAAGCGATATCCCTTTCCCCTATGAGGGTATCCAATGAAGAAACAACTAACTGTCTTTGGATCTAATTTCTTAAGTTGTGGATTGAAAAATCTAGCCTCAGCGGGACAACCCCATACACATAAGTAATTCAAGCTCAGTTTCTTTCCCGTCCACATCTCGTAAGGTGTGTTCGGTGCTGCTTTAGTAGGAGCGAGATTTAGCACATGTGCGGCCGTCTTTAATGCCTCCATCCATAGGCTGACTGGTAAACTTGCATGACTGAGCATGCTTCGCACCATGTCCATAAGTGTGCGGTTTCGGCGTTCAGCCACGCCATTTTGTTGAGGTTCACCAGGCATTGGATACTGGGCAACAATTCCATTCTCAGAGAGAAACTTAGCAAAAGGTCCTGGAATTTGCCCATAAGGGGCATGCCTCCCATAATACTCTCCCCGCGATCTGATCGTACAACTTTTATTTTAGTGTTTAGTTGGTTCTCAACTTCGGCTTTGAACACTTTGAATTTGTCCAAAGCTTCCGATCGATCACGTATAGGATAAATATATCCGTATCGAGAAAAGTCGTCTGTGAAGGTAATGAATGAATCAAAACCATCCATAGACTTAACATTAAGAGGTCCACATATGTCAGTGTGTATGAGTTTAAGGACACTCGTGGCTCTTACTGCTCCTTTCTTAATCGTTTTTGCGTATTTACCTTTTATACAGTCAATGCATTTGTCCGCATTAGAGAAGTCTAATGGAAGGAGTACGTCATTTTTAATAAGTCTTTCAATTCTCCCCCTCGAAATGTGGCCTAAATGACGGTGCCACAATTTCAAAGAGGTACTCGTACCCTTCTATTTGTTCTCAATATTACATACATCACTCACATGCAGGATAGAATCATTCAATGATAACATATATAATTGGCCTCGTCTGACGCCGAGGCCTACGTTCTTATTACAATAATTCAAAACAAATTGTTTGTTCCCAAACATGCTCTCAAACATGTTATCATCAAGGCAAGAGACAGAAATCAAGTTCCTACTTAATGTAGGGACATAAAGAACATTATTTAAATGAAGACGGAAGCTAGTGTCGAGTTCTAAGGTGATTGACCCGCCGTACCGTGCGTACGTACACAAGCATGCAGACGCAGTTACGGATGAAATATATGGTGCTCTACCTAATTAACCACCCACATCTGGTTTAGCGCGGCAGAACTAGCAGATTTCCTAAAGTAATTCGCTAGACATGCACCATGCATCGATCTGCTGCCATGCCTTGCCAGCCTCCAAGTCCAAGGATAGACGCATCCTGCATTCTGCATTGCATGGACTAATCATGCATGCATGCACATACGCAGGCACGTGATTAAGACGTTGATCGAGCAGGCCAAATAATGCAAGTTCATAATGATTAGTACCGAGTGTAGCAATCAAAAAGCTGGAGACACTAGTACTGGTCCACTCACGATAACGATGCGGAAGAAAATCCTATACGACCGGGTCGCTAGCTTTCACTCGTACGACCCGTTTCATCAGAAGACACGTGGATTTCACGAATCTTCAAGCAAACCGAATCATGTCTTCCCCTTTGCCAGCCTGAATGCCTGATGCGGCGCGGCGCCTCCCCTCCCCGTATCGGCCCTCATTGGCTCATTGCACCGCTCATTCCGGCGTGAGCCACATGCAGGTTGTTCGCCAGGGCCGGAAAGCTCGCCGGACACCTTGTTAATTAAGCCGCTTTTCGTCGGAGCGCCGCCTGGGTGATACTGCCTACCTGCCGTGGCTGTAGACCAGTGCCGCCGTGCCGGATTCCAGTACCTATGGGCCAGGCAGATGTATTTTGCAGGAGGAGAACGCGTTGGTAAGCGGCGAACTCGTCGTGCTCCGCCGCCGGCTCGACGGAGTGGCTGCGTCCTTGGCTACTTTTCTTCCTCAACATCTCGTCGTAGCAGGTGCCTGAGTGTCGTTCGTCTACCTCGCCGGACATGGACGATAGGCAGGAGCAGCAGAGGCAGGCGAGCACCGGCGGCAGGCTGTGGCGTCGCCATTTTAAGGGGTCACTTGAGATTCGTGACTCGACTCCACGTGTTGTTCGATGGAAAGGGTCGTACGAGTGAAAGCCAGCGACCCGGTCGTATAGGATTTTTTTCCTAACGATGCAGGACGACGATTGATCGACATAGATAGGACACGATCTTTTTTTTTTCTTTCAGAGAGAAGAGGAACGTGTGGTACGAGCGGTGAGTGGGGCCCACTGGACCTGCTCCCGAGCCGTTGCCGTCAGCCCCTAGCCAGCTACGGCCCATTTACGCGGCCCCACGCCACGCCCGCCCCTGATTGGAATTCATCTGTAGTTTCTCAAAAAAAGAAAGAAAGATTGGAATTGATCTGTCTGTGGCCCCATGACCGAGTGTCATTTCATTTCATCGTTTGTATGTTCCTCTGGCAAACGAGTCGCCATCGAGCTAATAATAGTAATCGCATAATGGTGCCAGTTCGTTATCCATGTCTTCCCAAATGCTTTTAGTTTAGCTACCTAGCTAATGTTGGATCGATCGGAGTTGTTCATCGGAGTTGTTCATTTGGGAATAATTAATATGCTGCTGTGATGTGACCAAACGGGATATGCATGCATGGATGATGATTATGTGGTGGGTGAGAAGTTAGGAGTGCGTGGATTAATCAGCCGGTTAATTAACGCATGCATGCAAGCATTCTCGCGCGAGCCGTCGGTAGGAAGCTTGATGGATCGTGTCCTCAGCCCTGGTCAGTGGTCACCTTGGCACGCTGTAGCATGGACGTAGCACCTGCTGCATGGCATACCATGTCATGCCATCCAAGTTGTGTACTCCAATGGATCCGATATTTCAGGGTGCAGCTAGCGCAGTGCGCCGTGCATGCACACACGCATGCATGGACCCGACGAGACATGTACGTACGTCCTGTGCGGTGAACGGTGGTACGTGCAGCAGCCCCGCCCAGCAGAGCAGAGCAGAGCCGGACACCGGCATAAACAAAGCCCGACGCCGCCGGTCCCTCATCCAACACACACAGCGGCTCCAGGTGGACACGCACAGCGCTCGGCATTATTGTTCGTTCGATTGCCACCACTACGCATCAACTCAATGATATGGTCCATGCATGGTGATGGTCCTGGCATGGTGCGAGCATGCATATTGTAATCGCGTGGCGCGGCCCGTGCAACCCATTATTGGACGAGTACGCCCACGCAAGGTTACAAAACATTTGGTGACCGCCACTTCAATGGCATGTCTCCCCTCGCTCGCCAAGTCGCCATGCATCCGTCGTCCCATTCCTGCCCCAACGTTCGCCTGCGATGCAAACAATTTGAATATAATTCATGCAAACACGATAGAATTCATGCAAACGAACATAAATTTAATACATTTTACATAAATCAAACGAAATTTTCTATGCTCAATAAAAATCTAGACTAAATTGTAGCGGGTCGTGACCTTGTGCGCCTGGTTGGTGTCACCTCCATCGCCGTCTATGCCATCATTGTCATCACTGGAGACAGTCCTTCTAGCGGCGGAATGGCACCGCGGAGAAGGGGGAGAGAGGGGTGTTGACACCCCTGGCCGAACGCCATGCAAGTGCCAGTCTGCTTCTTCCCGCTCCCTGCGGAGGGCCACCTCGACCAACGCCGACCCTGGCGGGGGAGCCCTACCCTTTCCCCTGCGGGCGACGACGGAGGTGTCACGAACATGCCGAGCGGACGTCCCGTGTGTGGTCACCGACTAGTCACGGGCCAGGCCTCCGCGATATCGGGGTCCGCACGGACCCAGTAAGTCGCCACGTGGGACTTCACGAAGGCCACCCCCGCGCGACGCGTTGCGTCGCTCTCTTCGTGTTGCCTTCTTGGCCTCCCTTTCCTCCCGCGACATGGTGCTCCACGACAAGGAGCCACAGACACAAACTAGTGGAGGAGGCGCCCACGTGCTTTCGTCATCGCCGGGGGCACGTCCTTCTTCATGGTCTTGCCGCACCAGCGGTGGAGGCTACTCCTCCTCGTCACCAGGGGCACGCCCTCCTTCAAAGTCTTAGAGCATCTACAGCCGGACTTCTCAAACTGACCGGGCGGGCACGGGGACCACTGACCGGTCAGGAAAGAGAGGCAACAAGTTGACCCAACCAGATCCCTCAAAGCCTTCTTAAATGACAGGGCTATCTGGGAACCCTTATATTATGATGAGTGTCTGGGCCTGTCCGGTCAGTAGTCCTATATCCGCCACATAGGATTGTGCCCCATAGAGCATCTTTTTATTTATTTATTATTTATTTTTCATTCTCACTCTATCTCCATCAATCACATGCATATGACCGGACATATAAGAAAAAAGTAAGGGACACGACTATCTGAACAAAAAATAATAATGAGTCAAAGTAGACATGCCCGGACGCTGATCAGGCACGTCCGTAGACATTTGAGGGGTCGAATTAGAGGTAAGATGCTCTTCCCGCACCAGCCATCACGGCTGCCCCTCCTCCTCGCCCAAGAAGATGAGAATCTCCTCCTTCTCGGAGAAGCATGCGCGTTGACCATATTCATGTAAGTAATTTGTGAGTAATAATGTCAGTGATGTGTAGGCTGGCCAGCTAGCTAGGTAGGAAGCTATACTCGTGTCACTCCGAAATATCATGGCCGTCTGCAAGCCCGTCCAATACTCCAAGGAGATGCCTCTGAGCGTGAGAATTGATTGTAGACGGCAGGGATGCAAGAAACCTTTCAAAAGAACTGCATACGAACCTATCCTACTGTACATACCTCTACTGGCAGCACTGTACACACCACCGATCAGTGTAGAGTACCAGTACTCTATTTTCTAGCCTGGCCAGCCTCGTGAATCACACAGGGAATCAGATAGCTAGCTAGAGCTATGTATTCCTATATGTACTGGTACTACTGAAAGCAAAGCTAGCTGCAGGAGGGCAAAATTGATATTTTTGATCTGTTGGCGTAATCAATTCACGGAATGAACTATCTGCGAAACTATTTCACTGCCATGA
>LR738716.1:77954326-77973996 GCA_902687465.1 Secale cereale
GTCGTCGGCTAGGCGTGTGCGCGGCCTCGGGGCCGGCGTGGAAGTCGGAGCGGCGGCTCCGGGTATCTCCGTCGTGTGGTGGTTGGCTTTGGTCGCGAGGGCGACATGGTCATCGACTAGGTGGGTTCGCGGCCTCGGGGCCGGAGTGGAAGCCGGTGCGGCGGCGCCGGAGATCTCGTGTGCGTTGGGTGTTGGCTTTGGCCCCTAGGGCGGCGGAGCCATCGACTAGGCTGGTGCGTGGCCTCGGGGCCGGTGTGGATGTCGGAGCGGCGGCTCCGGAGCCCATTGTTCTGTTGTAGGGTGTCGTCTCTGGTCACTTGGGTGACAGTGTCGTCGACTCGAGTGGTGCGCAGCCTCGGGGCTGGCGTGTGCGTGTATCGCAGATGTATCGGTTTTCGGCCAGTTTTCCTTATAAACTGGTCGATTCTCTTCTTCTTAATGAAAAGGCAGAGCTCCTGCCGGTTGCTCGAAAAAAAAAGAATATTCACATCAGATTTTTTTTGTTGTTGCAAAACTGCCGAACGAATCGATCGTCGCTTGTTTCCTATCTCGCCTTGCTCATCGCTTTGATATTTTTTTAGGAGAACAATTAGAATCAGTCAGATGATTTTTTGGGCTTTGTGCGATCGCGTCCGATGCGTGTGGTGCGGAGAGTATCTTTTGTCCACCAGGTAAGGCCAAAATCACTGTTTCGACCTTGTCAGAAATCTTTAACACAAAATGACCTCTCTCAGAAACTATTTCACGATTTGACCCTTTCTGAAACGCCAAGCCACGTGACGTTACTGGCCAAAGTAGAAATGCCAAACTATTCCGCGTTGCTAGCCGGCACGTGGCAAGTCGCAGAAGTTGTCCGCGTTGGTAGAAACGCCAGAACCCTTGGCGTTGCTGCTGCACTCCAAAACGCCAAAACCGTAGGCGTTGCCCTCTTCGTCCAGCCACTAGCACTTCATAACGCCAATCTCTCATGTCATGTGTCAGCCACCAACACCAAGGCACAACCTTGTCCACTTAGAGCGATCAAGGAGCCTTGCCCTGAGCCACTTGGAGACATGACCTCGACGCTGCGATCTGCTGTGTACTCTCCGACCAGACGCGCGCACGATCTGCTGTGTACTTTCCATGCTTGCCAAGTAACCGGTTGGAGTCGTAGAGGTAGACGAGGTGCACGTATACACCGAAGCAATCAAGCAGCCTAGCTGCTGGATCGATTTTCCCTTCAAGCCTATACACGCACGTATACACCGAAGCAATCAAGCAGCCTACCAGGTAACCTATCGTGATGTTTGAAGCTGTGACTATTTAGTTTCCTTTTATATGCACTTCACACATAGTGCTTACTGCTTAGCACGTACCTCCACATGTACGTACCTGCAAACAATTTCAAGAACTTCATAGCAAGCACCGATTCCAGAACACCATAGTTTTGACGTTGGCTGTTTGTTGGATTTTGATACTAGCAAGCACATGGAGTCATTTGCTTGGATATAGCAATCTTTAGAGTAGCGTCCGACGTCTCCGCCACCACCGTGGCCGTGCGAAACATATATACCATTGCAACATCATTGAAGTAGTCGGGCTGCCGTCGTAGCATCGTTGAACCAGACGTGCCATCGTCCCAACATTGCCACAGCCGGGAAGCACATCGTCGCAGCCCCGTCGAAGCAATCGGGCCTTTGCCAGAGGATCGCCGCGACCTTTCAAAGAACGCCGCCATCGTTGTTTCTCGCAACATAGTCGCGGGTGCCGGAAGCATGAAGTTGCAACATATTTGAAGCAACCAAGTTGTCGTCTAGCATCGCCGTGACCGCCAAAGCTCCCGCCACGGCCATTGAAGCACGCCGATGCAACATCACCGAAGTAGCCAGGTTGTCATTGTAGCATCGTCGCGACCATCGAAGCACCTGCCGCGGTCGTCATAGCATGCTGTCACAACATCATTGAAGCAGCCAACTTGTCGTCGCCGCATCACCGCAACCCTCAAAGCACACCGCCTCATCTCGCAAAGATACATTGAAAACACCTATGGTTTTGCCTCATCTCGCAACTTTCTCTGCCATAGTAGTCTACTCTATCCCGAACGCCGGCGTGCATCGGTGTGTGGGAGGGCAGATCTCTGAAACCGTTCGTCCTTGCGATCTTACACCGGGAGAACACGAATTAGGTTTTTGGGAAGCGCTCTGCGTGACTGCTTAACTTCATCATCACGGTTTGGCTCAGTTCATAAGTACACAACGGGACTCAGGGGCACAAATCTGGGTTATATGGGAATGCATGCTCCCGTCACATAGCTATTACCAGCTACTACACAGGAAATGCATCTAATTACTACTGTTCTTCCTTGATGGCTTCATAACTAGATACCATCCAAAAAGTCACCTGATGTTTTCTCTTCACGTGGCATTCTATTTCCAGCAAAACAGAATAAAAATCAGGATGGACGTAATTAAGCAACAGAATATCAAATGGGCGACAAGACAATTGTCCAGAATTCAGTCTTCACTTGTGTCATACTCGATAATTTAAGAATGACATGCTTGAACATAACATCAAAATTTTGGAAAAGCCTGATCATTAACAATCACATGTACAACATAGCTTGATGCCCAAAGTTGAAAGTTAAGAAGCTGACCAGTGACTGCTGCGGCAAATCACACCATGATTCATTTCGAGGAACAGGAAGCTAAGGTTTCAGACTGAATTGATCTGTGTATCAGTGGTCAACGTGGTTAAGTTGATAAAATGATGCATTTGTTCCAGCAACACAGTTTCATTTTTCAGAGAAGCTCCATGGAGGATCCGGGTTAAGTGCCTTCATCCTAGCCACGGCATATTTTCATTACACAGTTCAGAGTCCAGCAAAATAACGCGTTCATCATATAAGAAGAAATGGCACGCGAGCACACGCTACCGACTGCCAGCTTGGATCATTCGCTTGTCACTTGTGTCATATAAAAAGAAAGTTTGCATTGTGATATATCTGAATCAGAAACACAAAGTTTCTTTGTAGCTCAGGCTACGTGGTACCCCTTATCTTCACCATCCAATTCTGCATCGCGATTCGTGCGAATGCATTTGTCTTTTTTGTTTCTCTCAAACGAGACAACATATGAACTTCAAACTTTGCAGACCGAACAAACATTAGAACATCAATGTGGGAAAAATACTTTCAGATTTTTTCATGCATTTTAAATACTTCAAATAATATTTTTAGTCAAAGAAAATGCCATTTTCTATATTTATATCGGACCAAAAAATCTGAAAGTTTTTTCACACATTGATGTTCTAATGTTTGTTCGATCTGCAAAGTTTGAAGTTCATATGATGTGTCGTTTGAGAGAAACAAAAAAGAGAAATCTTCATGTTGTAAGTTAGTTGAAGAGTACGGATCTCAAAGCAAAGTTGAAGGGTTGAGGATAAGAGGTTCCATGTAGCCTGAGCTACAGAAAACCACATCAGAAATCATGCATTAGCCCCAGCGTATATAACATGTGATATTAATTTAAGCAATGCTATCCTAAAGCATAACACCATAATTTGGGGGGCAAAAACTGACTATTAACAATCGCATACATTATAGCTTGGGGTTCACAGGTCAGAGGTACCATGAAAAAAAACACGACTGCAGCAGACTATTAAACCATGATTAATTTTGAGAAACAGGAAGCTATATTCCAGACTGGATGAGTTTGTGATGCTATTTCAGTACAAATGGTCAACGTGATGGTAAGGCTAGGCATTCTTTAGTAGTTAAGTTCTTATACAAGATGTTTTCCAGCTTTGTAGTTCCACATGCAGATCAGAAAGCAGTGATACAGCAGTCTATGGAACTAAACAAAGTTGTTTTTCAGCAGCACCACAAAATGCTGTTATGAGACTATATATTGAAGCTTTAAAAAAATAACCATTCTATGGAGTCATCTGGCATAGCCTGTTACTTCACTATATATTCACCAAAACTAGTCAACCAAGCTGTCAAATATTTCGCAAGTTAATCGGACAAAAACCAAATGATTCTTTTTCTCCATGTTTTCTTACTTTTTTGTTTTTCTTTTGATTCTTTTTGTTGTTTCATCGGGTTTTCTTTATTTTTTCTATAAATTCTGTTTTCTTTGGGTTTCTCTTTTTTTTTCCTTTATTTCTTTTTTCTTCGTTTTTCTCGGTTTTCTTTGTTTCTTTCTTCTGTTTTCATCCATTTTCTTCGGTTTTCTATTTGCCTCTTTCTTTTTCACCAGGTTTTTTTGGGATGCTATCTTTTTTGTGTATCTTTCCTTATGATTTTCATCGGGCTTTTTGGGTTTCAGAATGATTGACATTTTTTTTCTATGTGTTGTTTGTATCGTTTTTCTTTGATTCTATGTATATTTTTCATGACCCTATGAAATATTTATTTTTATACATGTTAGACTTTTCAAATTTAAATTTTTTTATACAATTATTTTTATGTCTATATAATTTTTTATACATAAAAATTTATACATTTTCAACAATTTTTAATACATGATTAACATTAATAAATAGAATTATTAATATTTATTTCATATACTCTACATCCTTCATGTCTATGGTTTTCATAATCATTGTACAATGTCATGTACATCTGACACATTTGTTTGATATAGTTTCAAAAAATCCAAATATATGATTAACACTTTTCTATAATGCCTCGTATACTATTTCGAAATGTATGAACATTCGAAAAATTCAAAAACATTGTTTTATGCCATCAAAAGTATATACGTTTTCAAACATTTATTTTATGTACCTTTAACATTTTTCAAATCTATGATTAACTTCACTGTAATGTGCGTACATTTTTTTAAGAACATGAACAATTTCAGAATGCTGCAACATTTTCTAATGTGCTATCAACATTTTTATATAGATTGCAAAAGTTTCTCTGATATATGTTTTTTTTCAAATATATGATTATATTTTTATAATGTCAGATACAATTTTTAAACTCTTAAATATTTTTAAAATGTCACAACATGTTTTTAATATTCTATCAAAAACAATTAAATTCAGACATAAATCTTTTTACATTATTTTAAAAATATTAGAATTCTTTATTTTATTTTCTTACTTATTTTATATTTAAATAAATATATTTGTAATATATTAGGAAATCAGAATAAACAAAAAGGAATAAAGGAACAAAGAAAAAAAGGAGAAAAAATGAACTTACCTTGTATATACCTGGGCCGGCCCATTCGTGAACCCTGACCTTGACGCGAACGGTTGCTCACACTCGCGCCGTGTGTTGCATAGTCTATTTCTATTTTGAGAAAAGGCGATGTATAGTTGCAGCCCCTTATTTGGTCCATGAACAGTTCTGGTCCATAAGTATTGGTGTTTCATGGGCCTGGCGGGCCTGTTGTCCTATGGGCCACCATTGATGTCATTTTTGACTTCCTCTTTTCTACTTCATTTATTTTTTCATGTTCGAGTGCTCTAGCCTGCGACTAAGAGTCGATTTCGTGTGCTCTAGCTAGGTTCAAATGGCGCCCATCTGTCTTGTTTTTGGTGTGCACTAACGCGGGGGACTCATGGACTCGCCTAGGGATTATTCAGATCATTGACCAAGCCCTGCCAGTGGACATGTCGGGGTCAGCAATTTTTTAGCATATTCTTTCACTTCCTAATGAGAAGCTTGCTATACATCCAAATTTGATCCAGAGACAAATCACTCATAATGAATATGTTCTGCCAGCTTGGAGATGGTCCCTATCGGTCTTTTATCTATTGCTAACAATGATTAGGATGCATCATCACGATCACCTTGTGCCCCTGAAGTTAAGTGGACTAAACCGAACCCTTGTTTTACAAAATTAAATGTAGATGTTTTTTTTTTCAGATGAAGGTGTAGGAGCTGCGGCTGCCATACTCCGAGACGATAGAGGAGTGTTTGTGGCGGCTCAATTTAAATTCATCCCAGTTGCGACAGATGTGATCATCTCTCAAGCGATGGCTATGAGAGATGGATTAGCACTTGCTTATTCTTTTGAGTCCAATTGAGTGGAGGCGGAATCAGACTCCTTAGAGGTTATTAACTACTACGATAGGCAAACAAGATGGTGTCATTCGGCTGCAGCAATCTTTGCAAAGTGTGTGGATATTAGTTCCATGACCGAGAAGGTCATTTTAAGCATTGTTATCGTTCTTGTAATCAAGCGGGTCACGTGCTAGCGAACTTCAATTATTGTAAGACTTTAGTTGATTGGATGAGCCACCTGGTTCTGTGGTCAGTAATCTTGTAGATGATGTAAATGTGTTTTGATCTTAATAAAGCTAGCCATGATGACCTTTTGTAAAAAAAACAGTCGATTTTCTCTCATGGAACTCTCTTGGAAGTAGGCTCCTTGAGGGAAAACCTTAGTAGCAGCCACGCCACAGGGCAGAAGATAAACGACATCCACACATGCATCTCTCATCAAGTCTTGGTGACTGATCGGCGACTTCAGATTCTAAATCGCCGGTCGTTGCACTGCAAGTTTCTGTCAGCTTTTTCTTTTTTTCTTTTGGCCAGTTCTCTCCCAGTTACTAGCTACTTGGCCGAATGCAGTCCGCGTACTATTATTATTATTTCAAACGGTATATACGAGTAGTATTTTTTTAATAGAATATATATACGGGTAGTATATAATCTCCTAGCAACACACTCCACATGTTTAATTGTGGACGTCCTGTGACCACCGGCCGTCGTGCAGGCCATGTCATCCACGAATCAGTCCAATGAAGGACGACTTGGATCTTGACCGGAAAATATGACTGGTGACTCGCGTCTGCCCAAACACTTGCCGTGGAAAAACTGGTACCTCATCCATCCACACGTCCGCAGCTCCTCTCTACGTACGTGCCTATGCCTTCGTATAAGAGCACCACCCGACGTTGCACCGGGAAAATATACACACACTTTCGTAGCACGAAACAACCGATCACCGCTACCACCACCGCCATGGATCGCTCGCCTGCCAAGTTCGTCTTGCTCCTTATGGCAGCGGCAACCTGGAGCGTCTTCCTCCTCGCCCACGCAGGCAAGCTCCAGCCGAGCTGCATAGGGCGCGAGAGGGACGCGTTGCTGGCCTTCAAGCAAGGCATCAATGATACCGACGGCTACCTTGGGTCGTGGCAACAAGAGCGGCTAGATTGCTGCCAATGGACAGGCATCACCTGCGACAACGTAACCGGCCACGTCGTCAAGCTTGACCTTGGCGGAAGATATTATTTGGTCGGCCAGATAAGTCCTTCCTTGCTTTCTCTAGAGCATCTCGAGTACCTCGAGCTCTGGGGCACAGGACTGTGTGGGCCAGGTGGTCGTATTCCAGAGTTCTTGGGTTCTTTAAAGAACTTGAAATATCTTGATCTGTCCAGCATGTCTTTCTCTGGTATGGTGCCCCCTCAGCTTGGCAACCTGTCAAAGCTGGAATACCTTGGCCTATCCGACATATATTTCAACAATACAGGGATGGCCTCAACAGACATCTCATGGTTAACCCGTCTACCTCTGCTGGTGCATCTTGATATGAGTTTGGTCAATCTCAGCTCAATAGCCGATTGGCCTCTTGTTGTCAATAAGATTCCATCTTTGGAGTGGCTTTGTCTTTTAGACTGCTCGCTTTCAAGTGCAAACCAATCCCTCGCACACATAAACCTTACAAATCTTCAGTACCTTTCTCTCTCATATAACTACTTTGGTCAACCAATCGCCTCGAGTTGGTTTTGGAACATAACAAGCATCAAGTACCTCGGCCTTTTTGATACCTCTCTGTATGGTCCGTTTCCTAATGCCCTAGGAAATATGACGTCTCTCAAGGTACTATATTTTACCCAAGATACTTCAATTGGTTACTCAACTACCACCACAATGACAGTAGACTTGAAAAATCTATGTGA
Organism: Secale cereale; assembly: GCA_902687465.1. Classification (NCBI taxonomy): domain Eukaryota; kingdom Viridiplantae; phylum Streptophyta; class Magnoliopsida; order Poales; family Poaceae; genus Secale; species Secale cereale. Next base: position 77,962,223 of record LR738716.1, read on the forward strand.
TTTGGAACACCTATCGCTTGATGGAAGCCTCTCCTCTGGAAACATAACAGAGTTTCTAGATAAATTGCCTAGATGTCCGTCCAACAGATTGCAGGGCTTGAGCTTGAGGAGCAACAATATGGTTGGAATTCTGCCAAACAGAATGGAACACTTGACCAACTTATCTTTGTTGGACCTTTCTTACAATAACATTACTGGAGCAATACCACTAGGCATCAGGAATCTCTCTTGTTTAGAAGGCCTTTATCTTTCGAACAACCTTCTTACTGGAGCTATACCGCTAGGGTTGGGAAATTGCACTGCTGTTTATCTCTCCAATAACAATCTTAGTGGACCTATACAACTAGGTATAGAGAGTTGCACTAGATTACAGTACCTTGACCTTTCTTACAATAGCATTACTGGACCTATACCACCAATGTTTGGGAACTGCACCAAATTATACGACCTTACTCTTTCTAAGAACCTTCTTACCGGAGATATACCACCATGGTTGGGGAATTACACTAGTTTGCAACATCTTTCTCTTTCAAGCAACCATCTTACCGGACCAATACTGCTAGGGACAACAAATTGCACTACACTAGAAGACCTTGACCTTTCTGACAACAATATTGCTGCAGTTATACCCCCATGGTTGGGGAATTGCACTAGTTTGAGGCAACTTTCTCTTTCTAAGAACCTTCTTACCGGAGATATACCACCATGGTTGGGGAATTACACTAGTTTGCAGCATCTTTCTCTTTCAAGCAACCATCTTACCGGACCAATACTGCTAGGGACAACAAATTGCACTACACTAGAAGACCTTGACCTTTCTGACAACAATATTGCTGCAGTTATACCACCATGGTTGGGGAATTGCACTAGTTTGAGGCAACTTTCTCTTTCTAAGAACCTTCTTACCGGAGATATACCACCATGGTTGGGTAATTACACAAGTTTGCAACATCTTTCTCTTTCAAGCAACCATCTTACCGAACCTATACTGATAGGGACAACAAGTTGCGCTACATTGCAAGACCTTGACCTTTCTGACAACAATATCACTGGAGTTATACCACAATGGTTGGGAAATTGCACTAGTTTGAGGCACCTTTCTCTTTCTAAGAACCATCTCACCGGGCACTTCCCATATAAGATCAGTCTACTCGGTAATTTGACTGGACTTGACCTTAGCAACAATAATCTGGATGGTCCGATCATAGAGGAACACCTGGTTACTCTAAGGAACATAAAACACCTTGATTTATCACACAACTCTTTCTCAGGGAATCTACCATTAGAGCTTGGAGCTAATGGATTAGTAGAATTGACTTTGTCCTCCAATAATTTCACTGGGCATATTCCTGAATCAATTTGTACGTTGAGGAACCTACTTGTCTTGGATTTATCAGACAACCTTCTCGAGGGAGAACTTCCTCAGTGTTCACAGAAGCCTAACTTGGTTTTCCTCCTGTTAAGTCACAATAAGTTTTCTGGCAAGTTCCCATCATCATTGAAGAACTACTCAAGTTTGGCATTCATGGATCTTTCATGGAATAATTTCCATGGAACATTGCCATCATGGATCGGAGACTTGGTATATTTGCGCTTTCTGCAACTAAGTCACAATTTCTTGTGTGGAGATATTCCAGTGACTATTACATATCTTAAGCGCCTTCGCCAACTGAGTTTAGCAGGAAATAGTATATCTGGTGTTATACCATGGTCTTTGTCAAATTTAACTGCAATGACCCAAAAACATCCAAGGAAACCTGGGCTTGACATGTCTGTATGGTACACTGAACAAGTGGGCGAATTTAGAGAAGTTTGGCCTATTGTGATGAAGCGCCAAGAACTCAAATATGGTACTGGAATTTTTTATGTGGTCGGTATGGACCTATCACTCAACTACCTAACAGGTGAAATTCCGGATGGCATAACCTCTCTCAATGGGTTGTTGAACCTAAATTTCTCATGCAACCAATTGAGTGGAAAAATTCCTGGGAAGATTGGAGCTATGACATCACTTGAATCGCTGGACCTCTCAAGAAACAACCTTTCTGGTGAAATTCCAACAAGCTTGTCAGATTTGACTTATTTAAGCTCCTTGGACTTTTCATATAACAATCTCACAGGAAGAATTCCACTAGGACGCCAACTTGACACCCTCTACTTGGAGAACCAGTCCATATACAAGGGAAACGTTGGTCTGTGTGGCCCTCCTCTTGAAAGGAACTGCTCAGGACATAATGCACCAGAGCATGACAATCAACAAAAAGCTGAGAAGGTTTCCGAGGCCGTGTTGTTCTTTTACTATGGACTTGGGTCCGGGTTTGTGGCTGGCCTCTGGGTTGTGTTTTGCACCCTACTGTTCAAGAAAGTGTGGAGAGTTGCCTATTTCCGACTCTTTGACAAGTTGTATGGCAAGGCATATGTGTTTGTGGTTGTTACTTGGGGCAGGATAAACCGCAAGGCGACAACAACTTAAGTGCGACACCCAACAAGATAATGCAAATCTGGTGATGTTCTTTCACCCTACTACTGAAGTATGAAATAAATGAAGGTGCCAAAGCATTTGGCAGCTTGTGCTAGTATGTGTTCTTTTCTCTCCGGTAGACTTGTAATACGAACTTTGGTCTAATGTATGTAACTATTATATTGGATTGTACTTATGAGTCATGATGAAGTCACATGGTTTTAATTTTCCGGCTCTATTTCCTATTGTGTTGATAGTTCGTAATTGTAAGCGAATGTTTTGTGAGTCTACTATACTATTAAGCTTTCAGTGAGGGGCTGGTAGGAGGGAACTAAAAGCCATCAAGCACAACAAAATGAACTAACAATGCAAGGGATCATCCATCTCCATAGATTCAGGAATCGTCACATTACGGCTGAGCCAAGTTTCATATGGCTGCAAGACTGAACATCCAACACTTCTTGAGGGGGGACAACACGAGTAGGATACAATACAAGGGCACACATGTAACCAGTTTTTGCGGTGGCTCCCCATTTGAAATGAAGGGTGGGTGTTTGGTTTTTTTTACTTCGTTTTTTAGATTCAGTTAGACAAGATGACAACTGAAATTTGTAGCTAAAGCAGTGAAACCGGAGGTTTGGTGTATAAATTTACCACTGAGTTATAAGAATGTCCTTTCATTACACTAGTATATACTCCCTCCGTTCCTAAATATAAGACTTTTAAGAGATTTGAATACGAAATACATACGGAGCATGAGTGAATCGGCACTCTAAAATACGTCTATATATATCTGCATGTAGTCTGTATTGAAATCTCTAAAAAGCCTTATATTTAGAAATGGGGGGAGTATTATGCATTCAGCAATGCTTGCTTATATATTTCCCACAACTTATCAACTACTTACTGAACCAGCACAAGGACATTCTACATTATCTAACCATAGTCGTCAATGTCAGATGGAGAGAGAAAATAAATGATTCCTTTTTTCTGCTGTACTAAATTAGACCAGCACATCACTAAGTGAAACCGATTCTTGCAATGGTGACTGCTGAAAAAAGAACATAATTTTCCAAATCCTAGATGTAGCAAGCAGTGGAACCACAAGAATTTAACTGAAGTAGTGGAACCACTAAACATGTAAAGGGAGTCTTCTCTTCTAAACCCCAAAAGACAAAGGCCTCGGTCGCAAACAGCAATCGTACTTCAGGATACATAGGAGTACCGGCACCCGTTACATACTATCATAATTCCTAGTTAATTAACCCATTAAAAAGTTAAAATAAGTGCGGTCAAAACTCATATCAGTCACTCAAGGAAATACAGCTAACTACCGCTCTGCCGTGATGCCACCCAGGTCACCGAGGATGTGGATACCATCCAAAAGCTTCCCATTATCTTTCTTCTTCATTCTGTTTTTCAGGGACAATAGAACATATGTCAGGATGGGGAAATTAAGGGTCAAGATTTCAAAGGAATAGCAAAGACAAGTGCAATGGTAGGCAAAAAAAATTACCCTCTAAAGTGAAAGTACTGGATTTGTTCCTACAAAGTTTCTTTTGCAAAGCATCAAAGATACAGATTAAATGATCATATGCTAGACATGGATGTTTCCATTATACAGTTTGCAATCTAGTTAACAAAAATCTCTGATCATAGTAGGACAGACTCCACGCAAACACAGATTACCAACTTTAAGTTGTATTATTCACTGGTCACATAGAAGGAAAATTACCAAGTGGTCAGCTTGGTAAGCCATCAACAACAAATTGAAAAAAACACATAGAAGAAAAATTTCACGGTGATATATCTGCATCGATAATCATACATAAGAGATATATATGATCCACTAAGAAGAAAACTATGATATATTTGATTCAACATACATATACGGAACATCATTCCATTATACATATATCTACCTTCTGGGATAATGAACATGAGTATACTTTTGAGCAAAGAACTTTTACTTTTGCAATTAAGAACGCCTGATAGTTCAGAAAACAGTGATAAAGCGGAATAAAATGTCAATTCTAAAACACGAAACAAATCATCTTTTATCACCACCATTGGTTGCTATTATCGGACTATATAAGGCGAAGAACAAGTTCAGAACATGTTTTCTTGTGCCAACACAAGATTTAGCAAAAGTAAGCCATGGAGAAATACGCCATGATCTGACTACAGGACATGTCTAGCAAGAAATACGCCATGATCTGACATTCCATTTACGGTGCTCTTCTGTAATCTTTTGGCATCCAAGAAACAAACCTCTACCCTTTCCTAATATACCTCTTTAATTTCTCTTACCTTTTCACAGCGTCCTTCTCAACTAACCAATCATGCACCCCACCAACGTGCAAGGGACACCCTTAACCTCTCATGCAACACCTGTATTACGGAAGTGTGTCCCCTATTGTCTATTAACACCTTACATTATGAGTTTATTTGTGACCGCATTACCGAGGAGACAAGCCATCACCTTCTTCCTTGGACAAGACCACACCCTGAGTCAAACTACTGAAGTCCCGGTATTGGAGGTGTGGGAATGGTCAGTCCCACGACACGAACGCACGTTCTTTCCCCCAAATCGAAGCTCTCTGTTTTCCCCCAAATCGACATGGATTTCTAGGTCTTGAACTCGGCAGCCGCATCAGTGCCAACCGCCGCCGCCGTCCGCCGGCGCGGGTTGGCCGTTGTCAACCATCGCCGTCCTCTCCTTCGCCCCTCGGGCTCCGCCTCTCTGGTCCATCGGCCTGTCGCGCCGAGCTGCTGCCGCCTCCTGCTTCAGCTGGGCGCCGGTTGCCTGCTACAGAGAAAGACTGCAACCAAGTGACTGAATCTTGAGATCAAGCAGGGTATTTTCGAAAATCAACTGAAGAAAGATTATCCATCTATGTTTTTTCTAGTAGTATTGGACATGTTCTAATTCAGATAAGAGGTGACACGATGACAGTGCTTTTTGATTTTGATGTCAGGTAACAATGGTGAAGCAACAAACAATGGTATCATTTTTTAAAAGAAAGAGACGTCAGGAAAGTGTTGAACAAGAACAACCATCAGCTCACACCACTCCTACTTCTCTAGCATTGGTGGAGTTTGTGGATCAAAGACAACAGCAAGATGATGATGATGAACTGGAAGATGAAGATGAAATGGATGATGTAGATTGGAGCCACTATGAAGAAGAAGCAAAACAGAGCCAAGACAAAGAAGAAGAACCTGTCATTTTTCGAGGCATTGAATTTTTGGAGCGAGATCCTTCATTACGCCCACAAGTTTGGCAGTACCCCCCGAACCAGAGAGATGAAGTGAGGCTAGCATACTTAGGTTGGGTCCGATGCAACCCAAATTAAAGAAGAAGAAGTACAGAGCTTCTGCTGTTGGATTGCAAGGACGTAAAAGAAGATTTTAGTATGACTATTTCCGTAGTTTTCCATCATGGTTGGAGTATTCAGTGGACAGCCATCGTGCATATTGTTTCCATTGCTATCTCTTTAGCAAAAATAGAAAGAAAAGAAGTGGTTATGATGTCTTCACAACACAAGGTTTTAATACATGGAAGAAAGTTCATGATGGAAACAAGTGTTCATTCTTAACCCATGAAGGATCGGATCCTTGCTCACAACACAACAATGCAATCAGAGATTGTCGAACTTTGTTGAATCAGCCAAACCGAGCTGATGGGGATACGGCTTTCACCTACTTGTCCTCCTTTGAGTTTGTTTTTGTGCTATGTATGATGAGAAAAATATTGGAAACAAGTGAAGATCTTGGGAAGGCTTTACAAAAGAAGGCACAAGACATAGTAAATGCAGTTTGCTTAGTGAAATCGACAAAACTGCTCCTGGAACAAATGAGAACAGATGAAGGATGGGAATTATTCTTTTTGACCGTTATTGAATTTTGTGCAGAGCATGACATTGATGTTCCAAACATGGAGGAGACATACATTCTACGAGGTGGTCGTGTTCGTCGTCAACCTGATCATTTCACTAATGAACGATATTTTCGAGTGGAGATATATCGAGCATCAATTGATAGCCAGCTGACCGAGTTGAATCTCAAGTTCAATGATAAAGTAATGGATCTTCTAAACATTAGTGTTACCCTAATACCAAGAAATGGATTCAGCTCTTTTCAATGCTAAAGAAATATGCCAAATGGTGGAGAAGTATTATCCTGCATATTTTAATCAACAAGAGAGGTATGCATTGGAGCTTCAGCTAAACCGCTTTGTTGTGGATGCTAATACCATTGAGGACTTGAAGATGCCTACAACCATATCAGCTCTATGTCGATGCCTTGTTGAGACAGGAAGACATAGAATCTATAATTGGATTGATATATTACTTCGATTGCTTGTAACCCTCCCAGTTTCTACAGCAAGTGCTGAGCGTGCCTTTTCTAGTTTGAAAATTATCAAGCCAAGGCTGCGCAATAAAATGGAAGATGAATTTCTTGTGGATAGCTTGCTGCTACAAGTAGAACGAGAAATTGCAGCACAAATAAGTTATGATGACATAATTGCTGAATTCAAGGCTGCGAAGCTGAGGAGAGCATATCTTTAGTTATTGGTCTTATATTTAGTCGTCTTTTGGTCTGTCCAACGTAATGGATTGTTGTGGCTATGGAGCCCTTCTTTTGGTCAGTCTAGTGTGTTCTATGGTTCTGGCTATGGAGTACTCGCTACCTCGCTACGGAGCACTTGATGGTAGTAATTGTCCACAATACCAGGTATTTCGCTGTTACCATGTACGTATATGGTTCTGGCTATGGAGTACTGCATGTGTGAACAAGCTATATATAGACATATGTATATGAGTTGTGTATTCTGCCCTGGTTTATCTTGTGAGCCTGTGAGCTACACCGTTTCCGTTCAAATTTTGCTTCTAGATTGAAATTGACCCCCCCCCCTTGGTTGATCGTCACGCTCCGCCACTGGCTGCATGGGTGGGTCGCTGGCTTCATCGTGATTTGTTAGTTTGTGCCGTCTTTTTTTCTTTTGCGGTGATGTTCCCTTGTCTTTCCTGCTTTGCTTTGCTGCACCTAGAAGTGTCGGATCCAAGATGGGCATGCCATTCGGTTCTTTTTTTTCGAAATGGAGGCAAAAGATTTGCCTCATCCATAGAAGAAGTTTAGAGTTGCTTTTACAAGGAAAAGCAAGACATGGATTACAAGGTCACTACTCTCCCGACATGATGTGGTCCAAATGTTTTGCACCCGCGGTGACCCACAGTCTTGCCTCCGCTTGGATGTTTGACAATAGGATAGACGGGAGAGTAGACTTGTGCCGGAACACCCTAGCATTCCTCTCACACCAAATGGTCCAGCAAGTAAGCATGGTGAGCGAGGCCATCGCCTTTCGATTCGGAATGTGGTCGCCTGACATGTTGATCCACAAGTTCTTGATAGAGCGTTGAGTCCCCCAAGTTGAGAAGTCGATGAAGTCGAGGCTGAGCCAGCCCTTGATCATTCCCTGCAGCCTAAAGGAGAAACGACACTTGTAGAAGATGTGCCCGACCGTCACTGTTGTCTGCCTGCATAGCGGACAGAGCCCGCAGTTAGGCCACCCCGTTTTTTCCAACCGATCCGCTGTCTAGACATGGTTCATGCAATGCGAGCTAGCCGCCCTTTCATCATGCTGCTGCCCAGAAAGTGTAGCTGCAACGTCGGGACTCAGGGCGGGGCGTGCATAGCAAGACGATGCGGATGCATGTGTTCATCAATTAGATGTGTCACTGCTGACACGTAGCGCCCGGCTTCAGTTGGTGATAGACTGATAGGGATGCTACCAGTACGCGATTCCTGATGGATCTTGCATGCATCACGAAGTTGCCGGGCTACAAGTCAGTACAGTACAGTGGTACTCTGCTAGTCAGCACTTCGTACGTCGTAGCAGCTACTCCCTCCGTTTCATAATATAAGACGTTTTTTGATACTACACTAGTGTCAATAGTGTCAAAAAACGTCTTACATTATGGGATGGAGGGAGTACAAGCCTACAAGGAACATCAGTACTGTAAGCATGAATGGGGACTCGAGCAACCCCAATCGATCCCTGGCCTGATGGACTTGCATTGCACGGTACTACTCTACATAGGCTGACCAAGGAGCATCGGGAGTAACTCTAACGCGGATCACCAAATTGCCCCTAAATGCCTGGCCCAACGTTTTTGGACATTTTTTTATCATTCAACGGGGGTCACCAAATGTCCGTGAACTAGTCCAGACATTTGAAATCTCACAAACCGTCCTTCAACTTTTGTGGCAGCTTGACCAGCATGCTCTTCGATATGGCGGCCATGGTCTGCCGTTGCCAGTGGTGTCTGCTGACAATGGTTGGGTTCCTTCCTTAGGGCTTTGCGAGGTGGTGAGGCTATGTGTTAAAGCCTTGCTTCCGACAGGGATCTGTTACCGATGACGATGGCACGGTGGTGCCTTTTCCTTTGGAGTCGTCGTCGAAGAGTTCCTCCTCTCCACTAGGCCATGGTTGGTCGTTTTGTGAATTGCCGTGGTTGATGTTGGTGCGACCGGACCCTTTTCCGGGTTTGGCGGGGAATTGTGGGTGAATTATGGGTGAGAGCTTTATTGGCCGACGGGGTCGATGCCAGCGAGGACCGCGTCTACAAGTGATGTGTTTCCTTTTTGAAGGCGACTTCGAAGAGCTCGCTCACTTTTCTCCGGGCAGCAAGCGAGCAGGTGGTGGAGTTTTGAGTTGGCCGGTTGTGGCTCTGTTGTGGGTTTTCGCATGATTATCCCATATAATAAATCAAGCGATTGTGTGGTTTTCGGTCTAGTTTTCTTTAAAACCAGGATCAATTTTATTTTTCTTTATGAAATTTGCAGCGCCCTGACGTCTTGACGAGGTTTCGTAAGAAAAGAAAAAACACAGGAATGAAAACTGCAATTTCAGATCTATACGCGTGTGTGTGTGGACCTCCGTACAGACAGATACTTGGATGTTATCACGTGACCGATGGGTGCATGAAATTGAATTCTCTGCTGCCACTAGTCAGGTCAGGCTGCACATCCTTCTCCAAGATAAAGATGAAGCAGGAGGGTTGGTGTGTTTCATCAGAGAATGGTGTAGAGGAAGCAGACCAGACGGCGTTGGGCCTGGGCTGCTGCGTCGGCGTGGGCCTGACATGTCCAACGGACGGGGCCATTGGCTTCCCTCTCGCCGACGTCGCACTTACTTGTTGGGCTCCACCGGACACGTTTTCTCCAGCTACACACTGACAAAGTCACTCACACTAATTATACCACTGGCACATTCTAAATCAGTCGAGCTACTCGCTGTTTAAGCTAAACGCCTGCTTCATCTAACTTTTTTTTTTATAAAAGAAGGGCTCTCCCCCTCCGATTTTCATTAATGAAAACCATAGCATTCGAACGGACAGACCACCAGACACAAACCAGAAAGTAAAACAGAGAGGCACCACCAGTGTTCCTCCCTCTCCAACCCTGGAAACCAAACCCCACGACGGGGGCCTCCCAGGATCGAAGCTAAACCCCATCTAGAGAACACTGGTGGGGTTTTGACATCCTGACCGCATTTTGACATCGTCCAACATATTACAGATTCCAATGTAATTTCATGCAAAAGTAATATATCTTCATTTAACTTCCAACCAACGCATCGAGCTATGCAACATTTATATACGTGTGCGGCAGCGTCTGGAGCGTGTGCAGGGAGAGTAAGATAAGCCTGAATTTGAGTGATGATTAGTTTAAGGCCCTGTTTGGTTCATAAGTCCTAGGACTTATTTTAGTCCCAACTTATAAGTCATAAGTCCTTAAAAAGTCCCTACCTTTTTGGTTCATGGGACTTAACATGTACTAGTAGACCATATTACAACAATAAGTCCCTATAAGTCCCTCCTTGAGAGGCTTATTTGATAAGTCCCAAATGCCCACATTAAGTCCCTATAAGTCCCTCCTGTTTGGTTTAGATGGGACTTATAGAGACTTATTTAAGTCCCTGGACCAATAAGTCACTGGAAACAAATACCCTCTAAGGCAGCATCTTGATGGACGCCACGGCCACCTGGCCGCATTTGTTTTGTAGAGTACCAATTCTGTACCACCAGCCACGCACTATTTTACGCCTGCATCAACACAAGTTTCCAAGAGTAATATATCGATCCTAAAAAACAAATCAACAGTGTACGCACGTCAAATGAGTATTTTGCAATATAAATTTTTCCTAATTTTTTATGTTGATATACTGATAATACTTGTATAAATACAGTGCATTGCATGAAGTATCTCTGAATTTTGCAGGCAAATTTGGGCCTTCTTTAATTTAACCAAAATAACTGAATATGCTTTATTTTTTTGAGATTCTGTACATATGTGGTTGCCAGCAACGATGACGCACGGTATATGTGCGCTTTGTACTAATTTGTACAGCTGCGTCACACGGGCGTCTGTCTGTACATGCATTTGAGAGGACGAGTCTTGAGACACGTGCCTGATCGATGAAACTGTTTCTTGTCGAGCCGTCCTACTCGCACTGGCATGGCCAGGCCACTTCACCGACCAACACGTACTGAACAATCCATGTCAACTACTCCCTCCGTTCCGATTTACTTGTTGTGGTTTTAATTTATATTTGAACTAAAACCACGACGAGTAAATCGGAACGAAGGGAGTAGACGTGTCGAGGCCGTCCAAGAAAAGAAATAATCAGTTGCGGCCGGCCATAGCCAACGTTCCTACAGTAAGCCACTCCATGCATAGACAGTGCTGACAGATCGCTCCTGCTCAGCTTGTCACCATGGGAGATCCAGCTGGAGCTGAGAACGGACGATGGACAGGGACCGGGCTGGCACGGCGAATTAAAACGGCTGCCATCAAATGTTTTGCAACGTTGCCTCGTCGTCGTCATAAACGCATGTGGTGCACAATGTCCCGCCAACGCGCTCGCCAGACGGGCACAACTTGAAGGTATACTGCTACCCTCTATTTGGCCTCTTGAGTGTGGTCGAGCTAGTAATCCTAGCACACGCATATGCGTGCTGATTAGTTATGCTTGCACCGGCAGCTTTAACTCGCCACCAAACCAACCATGAAATTCATTCATGCATACTGGTGGGTCCACCCGTCCAGGGTGCCCTGCGGTAAAATCGCCCCTGGGAATAGTCGTCAAGTTCCCATCTACCAAAATGCTAGTCAGCTAAAAAAATGCTTTTGTTCTCTTTTGCGAGAGCCATCCGATCAAGATCCAAGAGCTGCGAGTTCATCATCCACCCTCCTTCGCCCTTCGGCGGTACTGTTCGTCATCCTCCTTCAGCCACCTTCAGCCGGG
>LR738716.1:77974996-77988492 GCA_902687465.1 Secale cereale
GGGGGGGGGGCGAGCAGGGGCTAGACCCCCCCCCCCAATCGATCGGCCCCCCTCAATGAATCGATGAGCCTAGTACTACTGTATAGCAGCGTATTATCTGCTAATGCCCAATGGCCCTAGTTAATTACTCCAGTGAAAAAGGTACATTAAGGCCCAAAAACTTCCATAGCCTGCATCCCATGTACGTACGGAAGCCCAGAATAGAGCCCATATTTTATCTTTGGAGTATTATTAGGCGATGGCGAATTGACCTAGCCCAACCTGTTCAGATCGATCACCGATTCTGCTTGTGCGCCGCTCTCGTCACCAGCCGTCGCGGCGCCATCTTACAAGCCCGTTGGCCTTGACCTCGCCTGAGTAGATACTGCCGGGATGAGGAGACGCCGACGTCCATGCCATCGGGTATGAGTCCATCGATGAGCTTATTTATTCCTCAAGCAATCAGGTACCACATTATTTTCACAGTTTATTGTCTAATTAAATAGGGCTTCTTGATTCTGTCTAATTAACTAGTTTACCACACGGCGCAAACTAATCAATACTGCTTCACTTATTTTGTACGTCACTTTATTAATTTACATATTAGATGCGTTTTTTGGTTCATACGAGATGACTTACTTAGACATTATTGCTATACTCGAAAATAAATAGCAACAAAATGTCATTGGGGAGAGACTATCTCATTGTTCAATGAGCATATAGTTATAATCTAACCATATGAACCTTTTTCATAGTGACCAACATATTTTTGCTATTTCTTTTATCTCAGTGCTATTGTTTAGAAATATTGTGTTAGAATTGTGCTTTATCATCCAAATAAAATTGTTATACAAAACAACACACGGTTACTCATGTGTTTGGAAAAGAAAAATCTTTTGTGTGATCTTCGCCCCCCTCATGTGCAAATCCTGGCTCCGCCCCTGCTACCTTTTTCAGTGTCGATGTCTGGCCCCTACACCTAGCACTCGAAGCCATCAAGCTTCGGACTTGCGCCCTCCGGTGACAACATGGTCAGCTGGGTGTGATTCCATCTCCCGCTTGTTCTGCCATTGCCAGTATGCCGTTACCGGCCATGGCGTACCCTTCTGATGCTCGGGGCTTCACTCTGCTCACGCAAAATCGACCGACGAGGTTTCATTTTTCGGGCAACTAAGGAATAGCTAGCTAAGTGAAAACTAAATCCTAAAAACCAGTTCCTTTCAAATTCCACACTAGTGGTCCTATGTAGGAATATAAATCGCATGACAAGTTTTTCCTCCATGTTGTTGCCCTCCAATATAACCTCTTGCTCGTTCGTTTGCTGCAACATTGATCAATACCGCGACCAGTTGAACAAAAATAATAATTATAGCCTACAAATAATTAAAATATTTGTTTTACAAAAAAAAAACAATATCATTGTGGCTAAACCTAATAGGCTTACACAAATGATGATTGTAATGAACTTATACATACTATATGTTAATATAATTTAAAATGTACCATTTTATAAAATCAAATATCAATTTGGTGATTAATCAATTAAGGAGGGTAAAATGGCAGTAAAAAAATACAAAAATGGTACCTAACCGTCTCCTCTTTAACAATCTCCTAGCAAATTTGATAATCGAAAAGTGAAAGATTAAACTCAAAACTGAAACACGCGCACGTAGCTAAACTATACTGGGCGTGCACAGTGAAGTGTCGTAAATGGGCCATAAGGGGTGACAGACTGACAGTAAATGGGCCACCTACATTGCCATGTCTGCCTCGCACGTGAGTTAATTGCAAGGAACTACCAAACTTGGGGCAGCTGTAACGGATCAGTACCACTATTCAGATTTTTTACATGTCAGTACCAAGATTAAGGCTAGTCGTTGCAATACGGGCTAAGCGCCGTATAACACTGTATTGACGATGTACCTGACCACGCGGCCCCACCTATGAGGTGGCACGTGGCATTTTATTTTTGCAGATAAGACCCTGCATTGCACTTAATCACACAAATGTCCCCGCGAACTTAAAAAAGAAAATGGGCTCGGCGGGGATTCGAAACAACGCCCCCGCCTGTTTCGACGCAGAGGCCGTGCCACTACGCCAGGCCCTGTCAGTTGTTTAATTAGGATACTAAGGCCTTATACTCTGAAACAGTTAAATAAATAAAAGGACCGAGAAAATCAGCGTCCGCAGCGGTATTCGAACCCGCGACAAGGCTGACGCAGCGCGTGCTCACTACCGCTGCGCAGCAACTACACCCCTAGTGTTCCTCTGTATACATAGTACGTATAAATATGGTATTCGTGCTTCCTTTTCTTTTTCATACGGTAACAAAAAAGATAAATAACGCGCCGTACATAGTGTGTGTATCGTATATTGATAAAAAATTACATCGTATACAAAAAAATGTACTTTAGAAATTTTAAAAAGTTCACTGTGTATTAAAAAAATGTAAATATTTTAAAAAGTTCAATAAAGCTACATAAAAAACTGTAAAAAAAATTGAAAACATGAAAATCCGAAGAATACCAAAGATCTAAAAAGATAAAAGAAATCAGAAACAAAAAAAACACGTACAAAAAAAGGAATTTATACATTTTTTTCAAAAGTTAATCGTATATTTATGTTCAGTGTGTATAACAAAATTGTTCATCGTCCATTATACAAGAATGTTCAGTGTGTATTTATATAATAATGTTTAGTTTGTATTTACAATAAATATTGCATACTAAACCTATATAAAAAAGAAATGCGAAACCAAAAAAACATAATAAAAAATGAAAAAAGGCAAGGACGTGTCCATACAAGATAAATGTAAGAATGCCACTAGTCTGACGCGGCATCTCTCTAGTTTGGTGGCTGGCGCACACTAGCAGGCGCATGTTCGAATCAGTTCCGTTTGTTTTATTTACTTAACAGTCACGTAATATATCGAGCCACTATACTGTTAGGACAGCCAACATGGGCTAGCGTAGTGGCAGGGCCTCACCCGCGCAACCAGGAGGGCTAGCGAAGTGGCAGGGCCTCACCCCCGCAACCAGGAGGGCTAGCGTAGTGGCAGGGCCTCACCCTCGCAACCAGGAGGTCACGGGTTCGAATCCCCGCCACGCGCATTTTCTTTTTTAAGTTCGCGGGGACATTTGCGTTATTAAGTGCAATGCGGGGGTCTTTTCTGCAAAAATAATATGCCACCTGTCATCTGACAGGTGGGGCCGCGTGGTCAGATACAGCGTCAATACAACGTTATACGACGCTTAGCCCGTTTTACAACGATTAGCCTCAAACATGGTACTGACTTGCAAAAAATCTGAATAGTGGTACTGATCCGTTACAACTGCCCCAAATTTGGTAGTTTTCTTGCAATTAACTCTCCTCATGTGTACATCCCGTCTCTCTCCATCATGTCTTGGATGGCTGAAATGGAATCGATCAATGAGTGATTTCGCAAGGGAAAAAATAAATCAATCAGTGAGTGATAGTGCTCCGACGCTAAGCAGTCTCTAGCTTTTTTTCCCTCGAAAAATAAAGCAGACCCTGCACGGCAAGGGATCAGCCACCTTGATTGCTACCAGTAGCATGGAGAACAAATCATGAACGTGGCGGCTGGACTCATCGATTAATAAAAGGTTTTCTTCTCTTGACATCCAATCAAGTTGGACCCGAGATGTGGTCACGGGACTTTATCGCAAACCAATTCCTGATGCTTCTATTATTTTTAAATTTATTTTAAAATTTCAGGCGATGCGCTTTCAGTGTAGGACGAGACGTTCCCGACGATGACGATATTTTTTTTTAGAAAGGAGGCTTGCGCCCGACTTTAAATTAAGGTAAACGTTTGGTGCCGGGGCGCCGGCCGAACGCTCGGTCGGACGCCCCTCGCTCGCTGGCGCGTATACGCCAGAACATACTGGCACATCTATTTTTTTTTTGGATTACTGGCACATGTATTTGTTTGGTGGGCCTGAACCTCATCTCTTCCACGTCATATTTTTTTTCTTTTTTTCTCAGCTTATTCTTCTCTCGTGCTGTCACTTTTTCCTTTTGCCATCTTTTCATGCATCTCAAACTGCTCTCCCACCTATGCTACAATGGGATAGATTTTTTGCTGGAAGCATGGTAAATTTTGCTGGAAGCATGGTAAATTTTTGCTACTATCATGTGTACTGGCTGAGGCCGGCCATGGCCTCTGGCCTCCTCTTTTTGTTTTTCTTCTATCATGTGTATTGGCTGAGGCTGCTCCACCACCACCCCTTTTTCCCCATTAACCAAGAGCAACACCACCGGCGATGAGATCCACCCATGGCACGCCGGCCGCCATGGCTACCTGCCGCCATGCTCGAATCCATCCCGCGGTATACAAGTGTTGCAACCGTCACCTAGGAAAGCTTCAACGGTTGTTCAAAAAAGCTTCAACCACAGACACAGAAGCTTCAATGGCACTGCACAACAAGTGGAGGTTGCAACCGTAGTTTGATTTTGCTACTACCAGCGAAGTTTTTTGCTACATCCATCAGGTGGAGCTGCGACCTCACGACGACGGCAACGACGATTTTGCTGCAACCGTAGTATGATTTTGCTACTATCGTGGGAGCTTTTTGCTTCTTTCTCTGGTTTGTAGTGTCTGATTGGGAGCTTTTTTTTCCAACGGTTGAAGTTGTTTTCATACACGGTTGAAGCTTTTTTCGTCCACGGTCGAAGCTTTTTCTGCAGCAAAATGCTACAACCATCGACATAAAATGCTACAACCATTGACATAACAGTCGAAATGCTACAACCATTGACATAAAATGCTACAACCGTTTATAAAAAAAGTTTCAATGCAGCACATCGGGTGGGTCTGGTGCGACCGGCCGAAATTTCGGCCGGCGCACCGGCGCCTAGCGTTGGCCTTAAATTAATGAATCTCTTACAACCAACGCAACACAAAAAAACAAAGGAAAAAACTTCGGCAAAATACATCGGTGCCCAGGAGCAGCAACAAAGCTCAAAAAATAATACATCAAGACATTGGAGCCCACTAACATGATCCGAGAACCGATGATGCGAAAGAAGCAAAATTCAAGAAGGATACCAGCCGGCAGGGGAAGCTATGCCATTGCCGTCGCATGTGCGTCCGGCGGAACAGGGCCATCTTGTTCCATCGCCAGAAGGAGCCCCCAGCTCCTCGCCCTGGCTCGAACAATGTCGCACAGTCTAACGATGGAGTGCTCACCATCCTAGAGCGCGGATGGAAGCTGACGCCAAGACAACAGAGGGAGGTCTTCAAGCACAGCCACCTCGTCGGACCTAGTTCGTCAAGAGTGTGCTATCGTTGAAGCATGGATCATCACATGACAAGAAGAAGTTGTCATCCACAAAAAGACCTAGCAACAAGCAAAATGAGACCTTGGTCACAGGACGGAGCCTCCAAGGAGGAAAACGACTCCACAAGTCCCAGCCGTTCATGCTGCAGCTGCCTGCTGCTGCTACAGCCTACAGGGTGGGTCGGCCGCAGGTCCAACACATGGGCGCAACCGGGAAACATACGCTCATGGATGCATATCCCCTTGGGTCGCCGGCGAACGCATCAACTATGTATTCCATAAATATCAACACGGATGGAGGCTAGGAAAGGGTGCACGAGCAAGAGCAAAAGCACGCACGAGGTGCAATGCTAGCTAAGCTGAAAGCACGTCGAAAGACATATAGCTAACCAACTGGCCGGAACCGGATTCTAACTTTCCTTCTCAATGTTAGAGGATCCGGTTCCCAACTCGCCATGGACTTGAAATTAGGAATCATACTGTATAGCATAAAAGAATTGAATGGGAGCTTTAAGAAATTGTTAACTTGGTCAAAATCGGATGATCCAATTTTAATTGGACACCTTAATTGGTTGTGAGGCCTTTTACCCTTACGAGTTTAGTGATATAGTAGATGCCTAATTAACAATATTGTTGATTTCGTTGGTTAGTTTGCTCAAAATATAACACGTAACAGTACACTAATTAGAGGATTTGTATTAAAAAATATGCTGGCAGCAGATGTCAGAGAGCTCGCCCAGGATACGCTGTAAAATATAACACATTTTACAGTTTCCAATATCACATAAACGAAAAATTATGCCATTTCGTAAGGCGAAAAACAGCCAGACGCATTAATTCTATCAATACCGTCATGCTAAAATGGGTATCAACCGTCATGCCAAAGGCGGAGGGGCACATGTTCAGATAGTTTTCGAATATAAGAGAAAACGATAACCAAAAAATAAATGTTAGGCAAAAACAGCCAGAGACATTAATTCTGCAACCATCGTTATGCCAAAATCGGTAACCACCAAAAGAGGGGAGGGCCCACACTCTATCCGAACAAATAGGTTCCGATATACCCCTCTGTAAACTAATATAAGAGCGTTTAGATTACTACTTTAGTATTCTAAACACTCTCATGTTAGTTTACGAAGGGAGTACTCTTTTGCTCGATTCCAAGTCCGATTAAAGAGGGGGGCCCGAAGTAAGGTCACTGGACATTCTTTTTTGCATTGTAAACAGACATTGGTACACGCCTGGCACATGCCAAAAGACCGAGTAGCACCCAAGTTACAAACAAATACGTAAAAGGTTCATTTTTATACTCCCTCTGTTTCAAAATATAGTGTGTTCTCGGTTTCCATGCTTCAATTTTGATCGTAAATTTAACTAACGAGATTGACTGTGACGGGGGCAAAAATTATACCAGTAAATTCGTATTCAAAAGAAGTTTTCAATTACTATATATTTTTTGCTTCCGCCGTAGTCGATCTTGTTGGTTAAATTTATGATCAAAATTGATCCTCGAAAAAACGCGGGCGCACTATATTTTGAAATGAAGGAAGTACAGTTTTCCAATGTACATAGGGCTACGCTTGGGGCAGAGCAGCAGTTATTGTAGCTACAAACTACGCAGGTGGGACAGGCCTAGCCTGTGCTATTTCGAAACCAGGCCATGGCCCGAGAACACCATGGACCAGCCGGACAGCAGCAGCTCATTATTTATATCTGGGCGATCGGTCTTGACAATGGGCAAACACCATACATTTACACTATTCTCGTAGCTGTATATTGGTCCGTATAAGGTGAAAAAGCCTGACAGGAGTGAATCACGATGCATATTCCCACGAGGAGGATACCGAGCTGCCTGACGCTCGGCCTCTGCAACGCCACTCTCCCAGTTCCCTCCCCTTCCTCCTCACGTTCCTCTCTCTGACGGTCTAGTGCATAGCTTCCATTGCTTCCGTTCATGCTGCAGCTGCCTGCTGCTGCTACAAGGTGGGTCGGCCGCAGCTCCAACACATGGGCGCTACCGGGAGACATGCGCTCATGGATGCATCATATCCCGATGGGTCACCGGCGACTGCATCAACTATTTATTCCATAAACATCAACACCGATGGAGGCTAGGAAGAGAGATGCTACACGTACGACAGTTTATGTACGAGTTTCGTACGACAATGCACGGCAGCCGCCCGATCAATTCAGTGGAGGATTGTGATCGCGTCGGACGGAAATCGTACACAGATTGATCGTGCGTAGATCAATTCAATGGAGGATTGTGATCGCGTCGGACGGAAAGGGTGCACGATTCAGAGCAAAAGCACGCACGAGGTGCGATGCAAGCTGAGCTGAAAACACGTCGAAAGACATATAGCTAACCAACTGGCCGGAACCGGATTCTAACTTTCCTTCTTAATGTTAGAGGATTCGGTTCCCGGCCATGGATAGTTCGACGACATAGTACATCAATCGGTGCATCACTACAGTACCCGGTGACACTGATAGTCTCGTACGGCATCCAGCACCTTGATTGCTATTGCTAGTTCATGCACTTGCCTGGAGTCGATCACCGACACTGGCAACCATGCATGCATGCTTTTTTTTTTAAGTAAAAGGCTCCTCGGGTGTCATGCATGCTTGGTCGATGTACTCCCTCCCTATCAAAATGCATGTTTGTGTGTGTTCGTTGGTGTGTGTTGCTCGAAGGCATGCAGGCAAACCAATCGGTAATGCATGTATAATTTGTATTTTGAACTCCCTCCCTATCAAAATGAAAGATCTTTTTGACATTATTAGTAATTCAGTTAATCAAATGTACTAGTTATGAAAATGTAACCAACATGAAGTGCATGCGTACGCGTATACGATCTTCTTCATCCGGTAACTTGTCCTCAGTGACTGGACTATTTTGTGTATGTACCGTATCTATGTGCAGTATACACTTTTCTTCTGCTTTTTCTTGTGGTGTCTGGACCCATTGTACTGTTGCATGCGGCGTTGGATACTTCCGTGTCATGTACTACTGGCCTGAACACTGCATGTCATCGACTCATTGTCACTTTTACAGACGTAGCAGGTACTAGAACCTGCAGCTAGCTAGTCATCGATGAGTAGGCATAGATAAAAAATAGTTACCATTCTGTCCGATTTACTGATAAAAAAAGTACTAAACCGTGGACGTAGGTTGACTCTTAACCAAAGCTAGACAAACCTGTGGAGGGTGCAGCAGTGTGCATTAAAGCACGGCAGGCGGTCACACACCAAATGCTTTCGTAACGTTGCTTCATGCTTGGGCGTAATGAAATCAATGATGGGGTGCACGGGCATGTCATGTGCCCTGCCCCTACCATGTCGCCATGGCGTGCATTGCCTGGACCAGCTGATTAATCAGTTGGACGGTGCATAGTAACAATAATGCATATCACTGTGCACATATATATGCATGTACATGTCTGCATGTGTATGGTGTTGCATGGGTGGGAGCCTACGCCGGGCGTTGGGATTTGTTTGTGCCGTTGTCGGCGTCCTGCACGGCTCTGTTGGCTGCTGCACACGACATACGTCGGTCGGGTCCTGCATTCGGTCCACCATGGTCACTGAATTATCGGATCATATGGCATGGCATTCAGGTTGTGCTAATGCAGCCCGGCCTAACTGTGGTTCACGGTGCCGCCGCGTACCCTACCCGACCTACCGGCCGGATACTGGCTGCGCGCGGGAGGTGCACGTGTTGATTTATTACATGCATGTAGCGCCTGTCACGTTTAAGTCGTTACCCAACCCGCCTTCGTGCGAAAATCATCATGCATGCTTGCTTTCGAATCATCGCGGTTGCTGCATCGCTCCTTCATGGTCTCTCAACACTACACCTCCAGCCGCTAGATCATCGCACTGCCACATTCAGTTGCTCATTGTGCGTCGGTGGATCGCGTCTTGCCGGTTTGCTGGTGAAGCAAATCGCTGCCTCCCTCCCTCCTTCCCTTTCCTTGTACTCGCGGAGTCACATTCCGTCTGAACGTATGCGCACTGATTTTTTAATTTGAAAAATAACTTCCAACACCCAGGATATACATTTCACGTCCCGACCTTGCTTTAATCCTAAATTACTTGATGCATATGTTTATTTGTCCATAAACAAGTCCTCATTACGAGTACTTAGAAATAGTTTACGGTTGCTGCAGTACTACTTAGAAAATAGCTACGGAGACAATGATGTCATTAGAGCTCTGAGAACAAAAGAACGACATTCAGTACGTATCACGAAAAGCATCCCAGTACTTTCTGACGGAACTGGATCCCATAACGTAGATAAGGAAAGTTAAACAAGTTACAGTACGCTAACCTGATATCTTTCCATCGGTACGATTAAGGCTAAAATGATTTAAATTAATTGCTGATCTACTGTGTATATTTATAATAATTATATACAAACAAATTGATGGTGAAATAACATTAATTTTTATTATTTATATGGGTCTGTCTATGTCACATCCAGATGTGAGATATTATCTCTCATCTAACTCCCTCACCCTTAAAATTCATGGGAGATTTAAAAAAATAAAATCAAGGATGGGTGTGTTAGATGTGAGATAATATCTCACATTTATATTTACAATAAATACGATCAATAAACTCCCTCACTCTTCTTCATTTTACACTAGTCTAGTACTGTAGAACCGTAACTTTCCTTCTTTATATTAGAGGATCCGGCTCCCTTTCTGACTCGGAATGGACTCCACATAAACTTTTAGTTATTTAATCCATGCATACTGTCAGGGGTGCACTGTAGGTTCAGTTGCAGGTACAAAACTACAGGCCATATATCTATTGCTTGTGTGATTGCAGTTGCATTATTTGTAGGCCAGCCACCTTTTTCAAGTGAAGCCAAATAGTGTCGCAATGATCATCGACCGCTATCACTGTACGTGTTCACAATTCATTTGTACTCCCTTCGTTCCTAAATATTTGTCTTTCTAGGCACTCAAATGGACTGCAACATACGGATGTATGTAGACATATTTTAGAGTGTAGATTCACTCATTTTGCTTCGTATGTAGTCACTTGTTAAAATCTCATGGTCAGTACTGTTACTCCATCATTTTCTTTCATGGAATAAATATAGGATCATCAGTATATACTCCATCATTTTTGTTTGCAGTGGAGAGGAGACAAATGAATTTGCACGGTGGGCCTGCGAGATATGTCACTTGTCAGCTGGATGTACAAGCAGGTTTTCAATGCCCTGCTCCTCGTGTGCCTTTGCCATTTACCAAGTTGCTTCCTCTCTCGGGGTCAGGGACCAACGTCATAGTATCATTTTTAGGCCAACAGGGACCAACGACAAGTCATGATATCGGTAGCTCATTTATATTTCGGCAATTTGTGCGTGACCATGTTGGCCCGGTCCTCCCACTGCATGCGTGTGTGCAGATATGCAATCTCCCGGTTGCTCATTGTGGCAATCTGGTAAGCAAGAAGGAAAGCTTTACAAGAGCAAAAATTTTAGAGCCCACAATCAACACATCAGTTCATCATGTGCTATATTTTTTAGATCGAAGTTCGTCATGTACAACTACTCGCTGCCGGCCTACGCCGCCTCTCCGACGCGGGGCGCTGCTCCAGGACAGCGGCGACCAAGATTTCATGTACCTTCACGTCTTCTGGCGGATCGAAAAGTGTGACAAGTGGGCGGACGTCCGGCGCACCCTCGCCAAGGCCAAGGAGACGTACAAGCCGGACGCGCCGACGGCGGGCGTGGCCGATGGCCGGCCTGAAGGAAACAAAGGGGCCAAGAAGGGGAAACACACCGAGGCGTCTACCGTGCGCGTGCAAGAGTCCATCAAGCATTGCCTCGCCAATGCCAAGACCTGGGCCGCCCTGCGGGAAGAGAAGACCGAGGTGCGGTGGTCGACGTTGATGACGAACAACGCCGTCAAACTCAACCTGCTCCGCACCAACGTCGACCTGCTCCACACCAACATCGCCGTGAAGAAGAGAAACATCGACATGGCTTTCGCGATGGCAGGGGCGGACATACTTCGGAGCGACAACCCACAACTCAAGGTGTGGTACTTGGCGGAGCGCGGCCTCATCCTGAACCTAATGTTGTCGACGGCGCCACGAACTCCAACACCGACACGTACACCGCTTACAAGCCATAACGATGATGCCTCCGCGACGCCCAGCAGCACAGAAGCCACGCCGACGCGGCCTAGCACGGAAGCCACGCTGACGCCCAGCCCTCGCACGCCGACTACCCGACGCCGCCGAAGGACGACATCGTCATTTGATGCATTTGCCTACGTGCCCTACCTTTATGCGGAGGAACTTTTCATTTTGATTGCCGAACCGTGACAACCTGAGCGCCGATCTGTGGCGCTGTGATCGTCGGACTTGTGGCCTTTTTTTGGGAGCGGGAATGGACAAAGTTTGAATTTGAGACGCCTTGGGGGTGGCACCTGGGGACATGGCTAGGGCCTAGATCGCCCCAGGGCCTAAAATTCATCGGGGGAAGTTCAAATCAGCGCCGACCTATGCGCTGAGGGGACGAACGAGTGGAGATGCTCTAAGTACGCATGTATAGCTGCCGTTCGGCAGCCTGTAACGAGTGGAGATGCTCTATGTACGCATGTATAGCTGTGTGGAGATCGAAAAGTGAACGCAGAGGCCGAGCTCCACTGAGCTCGGTACGTATTTCTCAGCCAAAATACGTTTTGGGTAACTCCAAAAAAATCTGAAAAAATGTTTTCATGGAGACATAGACTTAAAGTATACACATACAAATTTTCATAAGCATATGTATTCATATGTGATGTATACAAAAATGACAAATACACAGATTGAAATAGGCTTTTTCTTTGTTGTATTTTGTGTCAGATTTTGTCTTTTTTGTCTAGCATGCAAATGACCAAATTAGTTACTGAAAATTTATACATACTTAAAAAAATATGCATATGTATTTGTACAAAAAAAATTGGCATTTTTTGAAACTTTTAAATATATTTTGATTTTTTTTTTGGTAAACCGGGCTCCCTGGAGCCCGGTCTCTGCGACGCCACACTCTGTAGAGATGCTCTATGCACTTTGAGAAGAGTCTTGAGACACGTGCCTGATCGATGAAACTATTTTCTTTCTCCGCTGGCCTCTTTGGCTCCTTTGCCGCTTCACCAACCAACATGCACGGCACGATCACTCAACTAGACGTGTCGGGCCGTTCAAAAACAATGAGGTGCAGCCGGCCGGGTCCAAAGCCGACGTGGCTACAGTGAGCCACTTGTATATAGCATGCACTTAGATCCCCATGGATTCTCCTATGTTTGTTTGCTGCGTACGCATCACATGGTATCATGATGATTCTAAGGTGAATAAATGGGAAATTTTTTCTAATCCAGTCTTTTCCTTATAAATTTTCTATGCGCAAGAGATTGAACTTCCCATCAGTTTTTTCCTGAAGAATAACATGCAAGAAAATAAAGTTTTGACCCCACGATGGAAATATACTACTACTATAAGTGTCAAGTGTACCTACGTGCTACGTAGGGATCAGGCTAATTCGAGATCTAGTGGCATGAAAGAAGGAGACAAGACGATGGACAGTGATGGGGACATGTCGTTAGAGCGGCTGCTATCAACGTTGCCTCGTCGTCCTGATCATGGGGTGCATGGGGCAACGCCCCCACTGAAATGCATGCGCGTTGTCCTGCTCCCGCCCATGGCCCAGCGCCACGCATGCGTTCCAACGATCCATCGATGCCTCCAATTTCTCAAAATAAAATAAAAATAAAAATCGATGTCTCGGTGAACATGCACGCACGTAAGTTAGGAGCGGCAAAACTCTAATCCTGGGGATGACTAAGGTATCGGAAGGTAATACTTAAGGAAGACCTAAGCGTCTAAGCTTTAGATGCTTCCCATGGCATCCCTCTTTCGTCAATAATTTATCGGTATGTTACTCAAAGCTATATCTTTATTCATGGTGAGGAAATTCCAAAATTTTCAAAGAATGGGATCTTTATTCTGGAGTTGGTGTTGGACTTGCAAGAACACAGCAGGCCATCGTGACCTCTTTCTGTGTACTAGCTCCTGCAGGGCAAATTTAACAATTTTGACCTGCAGCTCTGAGGCAGGCGCTGCACAGGAGGCTGCAACGATGGACAGGCGTGCAACGCCCCTGAGCCAGGCGCTGCACAGTAGGGTGCAGCGCCACTGAGGCAGGCGCTACACAAAAAG
>LR738716.1:77988592-78012089 GCA_902687465.1 Secale cereale
AGGTGCAAAAGTTGCTTCCTGGAGTCGTTGTTCTGATCTCTCGCTTTTTGGTGCATGCAATAAGAAATTTACGGTTCCTGCATGTAATATTTTAGCTTCCTTTTTGTTCAAAATTCTTGTAAGTTCAATTGACGGCTGTTAACGGAAATTTGATCACGTGGCTCATTTTATCAAAATACTTATGAGCATTATTTTTGTTTTTCTTAAGTTGAGAACTAAAAAAATATATTTTTACTAAAAACTGGGCACACCGGAGACCAGATTCCAAAAATTAGCTCCAACGTACACATAGAAAACATGCATAAATATACACAAGAGAAGATTATTAGTATCTACCCGCCCCCCAATGAATATTATTTGAGT
Source organism: Secale cereale (assembly GCA_902687465.1). Taxonomy (NCBI): domain Eukaryota; kingdom Viridiplantae; phylum Streptophyta; class Magnoliopsida; order Poales; family Poaceae; genus Secale; species Secale cereale. The sequence continues at coordinate 77,988,956 of LR738716.1, forward strand.
TGTTTCTTTATAACAAGCTTGTCATAGAAGCATTTTATCACAAAACAGACTTCGTCCGCTTGGTTGAACGATATATGGTGTTGAGGAAATCATCATACAAGATGATCAAAGAAAGCATGGGAAACCAAGCCAAACACGCTAACAAGCACCGGAGGTGCCCAATTAGACTCCTCTAGTATGCCGCAAAGAGGAAGCATAGGAGAGTCTGGACCACCTTAAGACTCAACCAGGACCGACGACGACATACAACCACAAGCCACTTTCAAGAGAACACTAGACTTCATCGCACTAACACCACCCCACTACTTTTAGAGAGGACCTTCTGCGTAAACCAAGTAGCGTTGACCCTACTAGCGAGTAGTAACGATGAAAGGAGGACATTGTTGCGTGCAAAAGATAGGTGCACGCAATACGGCGAGTCACCAGATTTGAGGTAGGGTCGACTGGATCGTCATACCATTTTGAACGCACCACCGCGATTGTAAGACGACTACACTCACTGTTGATGAACCCAAGAGGGTCATGACACATTGCACCGCCACCACCGCGTCCGCTGGGCGGAAAAGGGTTTCACCCGGAGCTGGGAGGGCGGGAGAACAATGACGACGACCCCAAGTGGGAAGTGACTACCAAGAGATCGCCTCCACCGGCGTCGAGGCGCCGAACTTTTGCTTGGACCATCCCGCACCCTCGCTAGATGTCTAGCCCATGCTCCACCAGCAAGCTGTTGGTATGAGGTGACCGGAGAAAGCCATCAAAACATAGTGAGGCACGACCTCGCCCAAGTCCATGACAATGACCAGATCCGTTCGGGCCTAAGACCGCCAACAAACCCACCTGACCATTCCGGGTGGGGCCAGGGAGTATCTCACATGCGGTGGAACCCCACCCATGAGAGGCTATGGGCAGCCACATCCGGTCCGACGGCAATCACCCGTCATAGGTCAATGACCATGATGCTTCCTAATCTGGGAGAACACCGACTCCAGGCAGAGTTCCCCGATCCATGCACGAAATAAGTGAACCATGACCCCACTGGACATGCCACGAAATCTCAGGTCATCGGCTCACCTCCGGAGGAAGGGGATAGCAGGGCGGTGGTGTGAGGTTCTAGGGTTAGACCATAGAGACCAGGGGGTGGATCGGAGAGAAGGGACATCTCACTGCCGCCTACCATCGCCCGGGGCCTTGCTCGACGTGTTGCCGATCGATGGCTACCTGGGAGGTGGAGACTGTGTGGGTCTAGGGCCGGCGGCCGAGATAGCCTCTCATGTCATCCACGAGAATGATGTTGGGGCCTGTCTTCTTCTTTCTGGACGCCTTTTATATGTCTGATGGAAACATCTTTTCTTTATCAAAACTACACACACACACCTCCAAGAAATTAATCAGTTTATTAGTGGCCACCCAGCCCAGTCATTGGTTGCATTGTTTACTCTAACAAAAGAGGCATGCGAGGTGTGTCATGAGCCTGCTCAAGAAAGGCCGACTGGATTGTCAGATTTATCCATTGAAATGATGATGATCAACCTATTAGCAAGAGGACGTTAACTACTCTTACTAAGATCACATGAATTGTTTCTGCTCCCTATCGTCATTGTTTATGCGTGCGTGGATTAGTCTAATTAACCATTTTAAGAAAAAGTTGACCAAGTAAATATCTTATTGACGTGACGATAACACGGGCTGCTACATATAATAGTTGGGTTTAGGTGCATTCATGCATTTAATGATGCGCCTTGATCTCTTCCTCATTGACACAATCCGTTAACTAAAACGTCATCTTGCAACCTAATATTTTGTATATGACCAGGTGACTCATATTGCAAAGGTTCTCTTATTTTTCCCTTGGTTTTGGAGGGTGGTAAGATATTCCATTATATCTCTAACCATGTTTTTTAATCATATGTATGTTAAGCTGCTAACACACACCTATAAATGTATAATTATGTGTATGTTATTTTTATCACATGCCATATCTTGTGCACAATATGTTTCATGACAAATCCAGTGACAAATATATAGTTTGCTTATGTTAGTGGCCACATCTTGAAAAGTTTGATTGCACGCATTCTGTAGCAACTGAAAAGAAGCGAGGGAGTAGATAAAGCTAAGCAGGTGACTTTGTCTATGTAGAAAAGGATTGCTTTACATCACTTGGCTTTTATCAGCTACTCTTTGACCTCGTGCGGACCAGTTCTCACCATGACCAAGTATACAATATCTAATAAACTATGGTGATGGGTGGTGACTTTTCATGGAAACAGCCCTGCATGCATTGTGCCGACTTGGGTGAGAGGCATAAATAATCATAATTACTACTCAGCGGAGGGGTCTTCATCCAACTCCTGTGGGCTTCTTCGTCAAGGGCGCCCGCGGAGGGGGAGATCTTCGATGGGGAAGTCCTCGCCTCCGCGGGACTGAATTTTGTCGACGCGCCCGACAGCAGCAACGAGCCCGAGGAGGAGCAGCTTCTTGGCGCTCCTGAGGCTGCGGCTCTGCTTCTGCACAAATCAACAAACAAACAAGACGATTAGCAAGGATAAGAAGCTCACGCACGCCCGGCAAGCGGAGAAGCAAACAGAAGACTTACGCTGGGGGCTGCGCTGGGGGCTGCGCTGGGGGGTACTCGGCGGGGCAGCCGGCTGGTCCGGCAAGCTCGTCGGTGGCGCATCCCCCGCTGCTGCGACGGGCTCGTCCTCGAGGTCGACCACCGGGATCTTGGCCCTCTTCGCCACCCTTTGGGCCAGGGTCCTGGAAGACAGACATCAAACAGAATCAGACAAAGAAGATTCAAGACAAGAACAACAAATTGAAGAAAACAGGAGTTGCTCCATTTACTCTTCCTCCTCCTCGTCGGAACTGAGAACGGAGAAGTCGAAGTCTGCCTCGCGCGGTCCGGCGCGAGGAGCTGGGGGAGTAGGCGCCCTCGGCCGCTTGCCGGGAGCGGGGTCGGTGGTCTGCGAAGACCCCGCTCCGGTCGTCGCGAGGCTCGAGGGGCGGAAGGAACAGTGGAGCCCGTGCGGGAAGATCCTCCTCCAGCCGCTGTTGAGGCGCGAGGCGCCCCCTTGGTGGCCTTCCTCGTCGTGGTGGCGCGCGTCGAGCGGCGCTGCGGCTGCTGGCCCGCCGGCTGCCTCACCGCGTCTGCGGCCTTGCGGAGACGCTTCTTTGGTTGAGGCGGAGGACTTGGCGGCGGCGGTGAACTTCCCGAGGATGAAGAAGAGTCAAGGTTCAGAGACCCGCCCGAGTCTTCGGCAGAATCGCTTGATTCATCGCCCTGCTCGGCGGGCTCGCTCGACTCCGTCCCTTGCCCGGTGGCCTCGCTCGTCTCGGCAGGCTGCCCGGCAGGCTTCAACAGTTTGAGGATCTCTTCCTCCTCGGCCCGACTCACTGCCTCCGCTGCGTCTGCCTCCTCCATGGTATACCCAAATTCACCCGCGGCCGCAGCTGCGGCTGCCTCCTCCAATCGGGTGGCTATATAGGCCATCTCCCGGTCGGTGGTGTCGCGGGTGAGGCCTTTCTTCTCGTCGGCTTCGATTGGCAGCTCCACCAAGTTATCGAAGAATGTTTGTACGGCTTCATCAGAGGGCGACAGCCAAGTGGGGTCAATCCCATGGGAGTCGCACCACGGCATCGCCGCGCGGATAGCACTGAGCGACGAATTGTTGCATAGTGGAACTACCCCCCGCGGCAAGGTGAACCACTCCGGGTGCTTGGCATCGTGCTTGAACAGCTCGCGGAGCATCCCTTTGAGCTCCAGGACAGTAAAATTATAGTTGAGGCCTGGGCGCAGCCTCATACAGTCTGCCGCATTACCAAATTCCCAAGCAGGCCTCTTCCTCTCCTGCAAGGGGGCGATCCGGCGACGAAGGAAATCAGCTCCGACAGCCCCTACGGTGAGCTTGGCTTGCCGGAGGTGAAGGATCCGAGTGATGGCTATCTTCAGCTTGTCGTCCTCCGGGGCCAGGCCACTCCAGTCCTTGCCGCGCACTATTGCGGCTCGGCGCGGGGAAGTGAACTCCTGGGGTCTATCCTCCATGATCCAACACCAGTTGGCCCTCCACTCCTCCCACTTGCCGCGGAGCTCTTCAGTCAAGTACGCCCCTTTCTTATTGAGTCTAAAGATCCAAGAAATCCCGCCGGACAAAGGAGAACCTGACTCTACTCGAGGTGTATAATAATGGCGGAAGAGGGCTACATTGGGATACACCCCGACAAAGTTCTCGCACAGATGTGCGAAAACGGCCATGGTCAAGACTGCGTTCGGGGTGAAATCGAGAAGATGAAACCCGTAGGTATTCATAACGTCGCAGAAGAATTCGGAGTATGGAGGGCAGAGTCCGCAATGGAAGAACAGAGCGAAATAGGCATACCCTCCCGGAAACATGTCGCAGGCTTCGGCGGGGAGTACCCTGGTGCGCGGGTGAGCTTTCGTCTCCCTCGACCAGAAGAGGTAGAACTTGTCCTTCAGCTCCCTCGCGCCGAGCCTCGGCGGGAAGACCACCATCTTCTTCCGCATTGCTGCTAGTTTCTGCGCCCGGTCGGTCTTCGCGGCTTTCGCCTTGTCGCCCTTCGGGGCCATGGCGGGGACGGCGAGGGAGGTTGACGGCGCTGGAGAGGCTGGAGACGGCGGAAGAAGGGCGGAGCGCTGCTCTCTTTCGACCTGCGGGGAGGAGGAGAGCGGCGGGGGTTTCTGGAGGTTGAAGACGCAATGAGCGAATAGGAGGAACTGCCACGATCTCTCCCACGATGCCGCAATCGACGCGTGCCGTTAGGGAGAGACGCGGTGGATACAGAGTGGGATACGGCGCGCCGTGGGACGCGTGTGCCCGTGCACTGTTTTGGGCCTGGCCCAACAACGCTCGGCACCGTGTGTGGCCCAGGCCCGGGGGCTCCTGTCGGTGTACTAAAGTAGGGGTACCTTAGTATCCCGACTTGTGCACGGGCAGTAGCAGCGTCCCGTGGCAGGGCTTGCCACGCGCCCGCCAAGGCCCGCTCTAGATCCTTAAAAGCCATTCAAGAAAAAAGTATTCAAGTTAAGAAAACAAGACCCCGGCAAGAGGAGCTTGCCGGGAAGGCCGTACCAGGCTCAAGACCACCCCTTTGGCACAAGGCACTGGCAAGAGGAGCTTGTCAGGAAGGCCAAACATGGCATTTCAGAAGACTTGCCGCAACGCTCCGCGCGTCGTGGCAAGGCCCGGAGAGCGACAAGCTTCCGGGCGCGGCAAGGTAGCGACCGCGACAAGGCGCTTGCCGCGGCAAGCTCCCACTACGTGCCCGCGCTCCAGCTCATCCGGCCACGCGTCGCCCTGGGGCCCTTCCAGGTGCACGTGGCGGACGGCTGTGCAGCCTGGGGTACACCGTGGCGAGCCGCGATGACAAGGCCACCTTCATGGCGAACGGAGACGCCCTAACAGACACTTTTTGCACTGTTTGGGGGCGACGGCGACGGGCATTCAATGCCCTTGTCCCCTGCCGTTAGGGTTAGGTATAGACCACTGTATATACACTGTACATACACTGTTACAACCTCCACCATTTTTACGTTTTTACCCTCACCTACGTTGCCACCTGTCGGTGACCCCTTTGACCTATAAAAGGAGGCCCATGCGCAATGTAGAGGAGGTTTCGATCCCTGATCACTCTCACGCTCGGTGCAGCTAGCAACCAGCTCTGTAGCCCTTCGTGCTCCCGAGCCAAGAACACAATACAACCAAGGCAGGAGTAGGGTTTCACGCATCCGTGCGGCCCGAACCTGGGTAAACTGCCCGCGTGCTCGCCTCGATCCGCTCTTCGTGCACCCTCCGCTCCCTTGCCATACCGAAAAGGGGCTCCGGTCCCATAGGTGTTCGTGGGCGATCAGTTTCCCCGACATCTTTGGCAAGAGGAGCTTGCCGGGAAGGCCGTACCAGGCTCAAGACCACCCCTTTGGCACAAGGCCCTGGCAAGAGGAGCTTGTCAGGAAGGCCAAACAAGGCATTTCAGAAGACTTACCGCAACGCTCCGCGCGTCGCGGCAAGGCTCGGAGAGCGACAAGCTTCCGGGCGCGGCAAGGTAGCGACCGCGGCAAGGCGCTTGCCGCGGCAAGCTCCCACTACGTGCCCGCGCTCCAGCTCATCCGGCCACGCGTCGCCCTGGGGCCCTTCCAGGTGCACGTGGCGGACGGCTGTGCAGCCTGGGGTACACCGTGGCGAGCCGCGATGACGAGGCCACCTTCGTGGCGAATGGAGACGCCCTAACAGACACTTTTTGCACTGTTTGGGGGCGACGACGACGGGCATTCAATGCCCTTGTCCCCTGCCGCCAGGGTTAGGTATAGACCACTGTATATACACTGTACATACACTGTTACAACTACCACCATTTTTACGTTTTTACCCTCACCTACGTTGCCACCTGTCGGTGACCCCTTTGACCTATAAAAGGAGGCCCATGCGCAATGTAGAGGAGGTTTCGATCCCTGATCACTCTCACGCTCGGTGCAGCTAGCAACCAGCTCTGTAGCCCTTCGTGCTCCCGAGCCAAGAACACAATACAACCAAGGCAGGAGTAGGGTTTCACGCATCCGTGCGGCCCGAACCTGGGTAAACTGCCCGCGTGCTCGCCTCGATCCGCTCTTCGTGCACCCTCCGCTCCCTTGCCATACCGAAAAGGGGCTCCGGTCCCATAGGTGTTCGTGGGCGATCAGTTTCCCCGACATCTTTGGCAAGAGGAGCTTGCCGGGAAGGCCGTACCAGGCTCAAGACCACCCCTTTGGCACAAGGCCCTGGCAAGAGGAGCTTGTCAGGAAGGCCAAACATGGCATTTTAGAAGACTTACCGCAACGCTCCGCGCGTCGCGGCAAGGCTCGGAGAGCGACAAGCTTCCGGGCGCGGCAAGGTAGCGACCGCGGCAAGGCGCTTGCCGCGGCAAGCTCCCACTACGTGCCCGCGCTCCAGCTCATCCGGCCACGCGTCGCCCTGGGGCCCTTCCAGGTGCACGTGGCGGACGGCTGTGCAGCCTGGGGTACACCGTGGCGAGCCGCGATGACGAGGCCACCTTCGTGGCGAATGGAGACGCCCTAACAGACACTTTTTGCACTGTTTGGGGGCGACGACGACGGGCATTCAATGCCCTTGTCCCCTGCCGCCAGGGTTAGGTATAGACCACTGTATATACACTGTACATACACTGTTACAACTACCACCATTTTTACGTTTTTACCCTCACCTACGTTGCCACCTGTCGGTGACCCCTTTGACCTATAAAAGGAGGCCCATGCGCAACGTAGAGGAGGTTCCGATCCCTGATCACTCTCACGCTCGGTGCAGCTAGCAACCAGCTCTATAGCCCTTCATGCTCCCGAGCCAAGAACACAATACAACCAAGGCAGGAGTAGGGTTTCACGCATCCGTGCGGCCCGAACCTGGGTAAACTGCCCGCGTGCTCGCCTCGATCCGCTCTTCGTGCACCCTCCACTCCCTTGCCGTACCGAAAAGGGGCTCCGGTCCCATAGGTGTTCGTGGGCGATCAGTTTCCCCGACATCTTTGGCGTGCCAGGAAGGGGGCGTCGAGGTTGTGCGAACCTGATCCGGCGTTCACGCGGGCGAAATCTCCAGCAACTTCATCAACTTCGTTAACTTCATCGACATGCCGCCGAAGAAGAAAGCTTCGGAGGTAGGAGGCCCGTCCGCGTCAATCCCACCACCACCAGAACCAACGGTTGGTGGGGTAGACGCTGGCGGAAGGACGGACGCCGGCGAGGAAACTCACGGCTCCGCCAAATCCAAGGACAAGACGGACGACCGGGCGCACTCCAAGACCTCGGCGTCCGTGCACGCACCGCGCCCCTCTCAGGAGGTGCCGGAACGGCAGCGGCATGGTACGCAGGGTACCATCCGCTTGCTGGGTCAAGGACAAGTTGGCAGATCACGGGACGCTCAAGGCCAACGTGCTGGCACGAGCAAGGCGCGGTCGCCGGGACGAGATCCTGCTCCTTCTAACGCAGTTAGAAGTCCGAGCATATCTCGCTCCTCGCACCGCTCGCCACCGCTCCCCTCCACTCCAGCAGAAGCTCTAGCTAGAGCTCAGCTGCTCCTCGACTTCCCTCCAGCGGCAGACAAGGCCGAAGACTGGAGGGCTACCATCCAAAGCCTCATCGCCTTCGCCAACAACGACACGCCGCAGCAGCCGACGACGTCGCGGCCGCGGCAAGTCAGCCAGGCGCGGGCTGATGGAGGCAAGACCGCCGGGGACAAGACCGCCGGGGGTGCAACTACCGTGCACTCCCCGCCCCGAAGGCCAAAGTCACCGACTCGCCGGATCAACGTCGACGACGACTCCACGGCGTCGTCGGATCCACCAGCTCGCCGCGACCAACGCCAAGTCCTCGACGACAGACGACAAGAAGACGCTCGAACCCGCATCGAGCGTCGAAGAGAAGCGCGAAGACAGTCCGACCAGCGCGCTGGGACCGCTGTCGACATACACGCGCCCGGAGAACTGAGCGACTTGCCGTACACGGTAGGTTGCCCTGCGTTCACCCGCGAGCTGCGGCAGGTCCAGTGGCCCAGCATGAAGAACTTCAAGCCCGACGTACCCGAGAAGTACGACGGCAAGACCCATCCCTCAGAGTTCCTTAGCATCTACACCATCACGGTGCAGGCTACCGGGGGACGCGACGAGAAGATATTAGCGAACTACTTCCCGCTCGTGCTCAAGCCAAACGTCAGATCTTGGCTCATGCACTTGCCGGAAAACTCCATCTCTTCCTGAGCCGACCTGTGCCATCAGTTTGTCGGCGCCTTTACGGGCGGCCACAAGCCCCATGGCCAGGAGAGCGACCTCCATATACTTGCCCAGAAGGAAGGAGAGTCCCTGCGAAAGTACATCCAAAGATTCAGCCGTGTCCAGCACAACATCCCGGACGTCCACCCTGCCGTGGTTATTAGCGCGTTCCACCAGAACGTGCGTAACCGCCGCATGAGCGAGGAAATGGCGATGTGCAAGATCCGGGATGTTAGCGAGCTTTATGCCCTGGCTGACAAGTGTGCGCGCGCTGAAGAGGGGAGGAGACTCCCCGGAGAGGATGCTGGAGCAGGAGGAACGGACAGTGAGGATGCCGCCCCGGCAAGGAAGAACCGGTGGCGGAACAACAACAAGAAGAAGAACAAGGAAGTACTGGCCGTCGAGCAGTCCGGCAAGGAGGCTGGCGCCAAGAAAGCTCAGGCTGGTGGCTCCGGCAAGGAAGCTGCCACTGTAGCCGCCGCCGACAAGCAGGACGGCTCCGACAAGCAGTACTGCAAGATCCACCGCACCAAGGGCCACGATCTCCAGAATTGCAAGAGGGTCGAATACCTCGTCGAACAGCAGAAGGCTGAGTACGAGCGACGCGACAAAGAGAAGGCCCAGGGAGGCGGAGGAGAGTCCGGCAAGAAGCGGCCATTCAATGGCCGGGGAGGACGCCGCGGCAAGGCCAAGCAGCGGCAAGGAGATAGACCTCCCCGCAGCCGCGACAAGGACGAAGACGAAGACGACGATGAAGACATGGATGACGAAGATAACAGCGAGCAGGAGTTCCAGAAGGCCACAGAAGTTCTGTGCGTCGATGGAGGGGCCTCTCTGCATACTTCCCACCGCCAACTCAAACAATGGGTGCGGGAAGTTAATGTAGCAGAGCCACCCGTCGAGTCGCGCAAACTCCTGAAGTGGTCCAGCACGCCCATCATCTTCGACATCGAGGATCACCCTGACCGTACAACTGCGGTCGGGTGTTTGCCGATGTTGGTTTCGCCAACCATCCGCAACCTCAAGGTCACCAAGATGCTGGTTGACCGCGGGGCCGGCCTGAACCTGATCTCCTCTGCTGTGGTCAGGAAACTGCAGATCCCCGACAGCGAGCTCGAGGAAACCGGAACTTTCCAAGGAATTAACCCGGGAAGGAGTAAGCCGAAGGAGAAGATCACACTGCCAGTAACCTTTGGCGGAGAGCTGAATTTCAGAACTGAGAGGATCACCTTCGACGTTGCCGATATCCCATTGCCATACAATGGGATACTTGGCCATCCGGCGCTCGCCAAGTTCATGGCAGCTTCTCATTATGCCTACAACATGCTCAAGATGCCAGGCCCGATAAGCGTCATCTCTGTCCCCGACGACAAGAAGGACGCGCTTATCTGCGCCGATAAGATCTACCGGGACGCAGCAGCTGGAGAAGATAGCAAAACACTTGCCGCTGAAGCTCCCGGGGGGAAGAACAAGACCAAGTCCAGCAAGAGCTCTGGGGCCCACTCCGGCAAACGCACCTCTTCGGAGTGCTGCGCTGCCGTCGAGGACACACCATCGAGCTCCACCGGCAAGTGCAATAAGGGAATGGCAGCTCCACCCGCAACCAAGAAGGTGTCCGCCAAGGAGGACGGCACTGGTGGTACTTTCACCATCAGTGCCACGCTCGATCCTAAATAGGAAAGCGCGCTCGTTGCCTTCCTGCGGGCGAATGTCGACGTGTTTGCGTGGCAACCGTCTGACATCCCCGGTGTTCCCAGGAAGGTGATTGAGCACAAGCTTGCCGTTTGTCCTCACGCGCGGCCCGTCAAGCAGAAGGTCAGAAAGCAAGCGGTGGAGCGTCAAGAGTTTATCGCGGAGGAAATCAAGAAGTTGGAAGCAGCAGGCCTTGTTAGAGGTGTACTCCATCCCACGTGGCTAGCCAACCCTGTTGTCGTGCACAAAGCTAATGGGAAGTGGAGGCTTTGTATAGACTTCACTGATGTGAATAAAGCTTGTCCCAAAGATCCATTTCCCTTGCCGCGCATCGACCAGATCGTTGACTCCACGGCTGGATGTGAGTTGCTTTCGTTCCTTGATGCATACTCCGGATACCACCAGATATTCATGGCTGAAGAGGATGAAGAGAAGACCGCATTCATTACTCCATGTGGCACTTACTGCTTCATACGCATGCCCTTTGGATTGAAGAATGCGGGTTCAACATTTGCGAGGGTAGTCCACACTGCTTTTGAGCCACAGATACACAGGAATGTAGAAGCATACATGGATGATATAGTGGTCAAGAGCAAGGACAAGGATACCCTGATTCAAGACCTAGATGAAACTTCTGCGAATCTGCGCAAGATACAACTCAAGCTTAACCCCGAGAAGTGCGTGTTCGGAGTCCCCTCCGGCAAGCTTCTCGGGTTCTTTGTGTCTCAAAGGGGGATTGAAGCCAATCCCGACAAGGTCAAAGCCATCGAGCAGATCGAAGCTCCGAAGCGCGTCAAGGATGTACGAAGGCTTGCTGGCTGCGTGGCTGCTCTCAGCAGGTTCATTTCTAAGTCCGCAGAACGCGCCCTGCCGTTTTTCAAAATCTTGAAAAAGGCGGGTCCAATGAGATGGACTCCGGAAGCGGAGGCAGCGCTGCAGGACTTGAAAGGATACCTGTCCTCCACTCCAATACTTGTCGCACCTAGACCGCAAGAGAAGTTGCTGCTGTACTTAGCAGCAACCAATCAAGTGGTTAGTGCTGCGTTGGTAGCGGAAAGGGAGGCAGATGAGGAGCCCACAGCCCCGACAGGCACATCCAGCGACAAGCAGGGGGCTTCCCCGACAAGCTCTGGCCCCGACAAGGATGAGTCTGCGCAGATGCAAGAAGAAGTGCGGAAGAAGATGGTACAACGCCCAGTTTATTTTGTCAGTTCCCTCTTGCAGGGGGCTAGGTCAAGATACTCTGGGGTGCAGAAGCTACTTTTCGGCCTCCTCATGGCCTCGAGAAAGCTGCGCCACTACTTCCAAGCACACGAGATAACAGTGGTCACTCGCTTTCCGCTAAAAAGGATATTGCAAAATCCAGAAGCAACAGGTAGGATTGTCGAGTGGGCACTAGAGCTGTCAAGCTTTGGCCTCAAGTTTGAAAGTACTTCCACTATCCAGAGCAGAGCATTGGCAGAGTTCATAGCGGAATGGACACCAACGCCAGACGAAGAGATTCCAGAGACAAGCATCCCCGTCAAAGAAGCGAGCAAAGAATGGGTAATGTACTTCGATGGAGCGTTCTCGCTGCAAGGCGCCTGTGCTGGTGTGTTACTTGTCGCACCCACCGGAGAACACCTCAAGTACGTTGTCCAAATGCACTTTCCCAAGGAGCAAGCGACAAACAACACTGCAGAGTATGAAGGTTTGCTTGCCGGCCTCAGAATCGCAGCAGAACTTGGGATCAAGAAGCTGATTGTGCGGGGAGATTCGCAGTTGGTTGTCCGACAAGTGAACAAGAGCTACCAGAGCCCATTGATGGAAGCTTACGTCGACGAAGTGAGAAAGCTTGAAGAACACTTTGAAGGCATACAGATGGAGCATGTTCCAAGAGTTCAGAATGACATCGCAGACGGCCTGTCAAAGTGTGCTACACTAAAGCTACCTGTGGAACCAGGGATCTTCGTGCTCAAGCTAGCTCAACCATCCGTTACTCCATCAGTTGGGCAAAGTAAGAAGAGAAAGTTGGTCTCCGGTGACTACTTGCCAGCAGGACTTCCTGAAGCCGCCGCCAAGGTCCCCAAGATCAACGCCCAAGTTGCCGAGGAACAGTCTACTCCTGCGGACCCAAGGGTTCGTGCAGTTGAAGCGGGCGTTCCCGACAAGCTTTGCCCCGGCAAGCTTGCCGGGGAACGTCAAGCTCCGGCCGAGCCACAGGTTCTTGCCGAAGAAGCTAACGCTCCCGCAGCAGCACTAATGCCTTTAGTCCTTGTTGTTGAGCCTCAGGCTCCAGCGTGGGCACAGCAGATCGTCCATTTCCTCCAAACTGGAGAACTTCCCGAAGAGCCAGAATAAGCAGAAAGAATAACCCGGCAGTCAAGTATGTATCAGTTCGTCGGCAATGAACTGTACAGAAGAAGACTCAATGGTGTTAGATTGAAGTGCATTCCCCGGGAAGATGGGCAGAAGCTGTTGGCAGAGATACATGGAGGCATATGTGGCCACCACATTGGCGCAAGAGCACTTGCCGGCAAGGCGTTCCGGCAAGGTTTCTTTTGGCCAGAAGCCCTCCAAGATGCAGCTGCACAAGTAACCAAGTGTGAAGCGTGCCAGTTCCATGCCAAGCAAATACATCAGCCAGCTCAAGCTCTCCAGACGATCCCTTTGTCCTGGCCATTTTCGGTCTGGGGGCTCGATATCCTCGGCCCCTTTCCCCGCGCAGTCGGGGGCTTTGAGTACTTGTACGTCGCCATCGACAAGTTCACAAAGTACCCGGAAGTGGAGCCAGTGAGGAAGGTGACCGCACAGTCAGCAGTCAAGTTCTTTAGGTCAATTGTTTGTCGTTTCGGAATCCCTAACAGGATCATCACCGACAACGGCACGCAATTCACAAGTCGCACCTTCATATAGTACGTCCAAGACCTTGGCGCCAAGGTCTGCTTCGCTTCTGTTGCTCACCCGAGGAGCAATGGTCAAGCGGAGAGGGCAAACGCTAAAGTGCTGCGAGGGCTCAAGACAAGAACTTTCGACAGGCTGCACAAGCGCGGAAGAAACTGGATTGAGGAGTTGCCGGCGGCTCTTTGGTCAATCAGGACGACACTAAATCGAGCCACCGGGCAGACACCCTTTGCTCTTGTCTATGGAGCAGAGGCAGTTCTCCCCACGGAACTCGTATACGGATCGCCTCGAGTGCTCGCTTATGATGAGCTCGAGCAAGAGCAGCTGCGACAAGATGATGCACTGCTCCTCGAGGAGGACCGTCTTCAGGCTGCTGTACGAGCTGCTCGATACCAGCAAGCTTTGCGCGGCTACCATAGCCGCAAAGTCAAGGCCAGAAGTCTCGAGGAAGGCGACCTTGTTCTTCGGCGTGTTCAGTCCGCCAAGAATTCCAACAAGTTGACGCCAAAGTGGGAAGGCCCTTATCGGGTGAGACAAGTCACAAGGCCCGGCGCTGTCAGCCTTGAGACCGAAGAGGGCTTACCGGTGAGCAACTCCTGGAACATTGAGCACCTTCGCAAGTTTCACCCATAAGGCGCGGTTGCCGTGATCCGCTCCGGCAACCACCTTTTGTACAAGTCTTGCCGCTGTTGCATGTAAACCTTTGTACAAAGCCGGGCGCAGACCCCGTGCATCAGTAAAGCTTTTGTGCCTTGCACAACTTGTCGTTTCATGCATTTTTCTCTTTTACTTGCATGTATTATATGACACCTCGTGCAGCACACACCTCCGGTAAGCAATAACGAGCCGCAAGGCTCCATATCTATGTTTCCTCCCTTTCTCTTTTCTCTCAAGCAGAAGAAGGATTCCTCGCGCACAAGTTTGCCGGGGGGGAAGGAGACAGTGGTATGGACCAAGTGCCGTTCAAGAAAGCCTCGCCTTGCCGGGAAGCAGACCATACACAAAAGCTAATTTACCAAAGTTTAAGCATTCAAATTTTTAATTTTTTTAAAAGTTATCTTCCTTGAACGACCACACTTTGTATGGAAAACCTGTGCGCGGAGGAACCTACCCGTGGCTAGCCGCGCCCTTACTTTGTTTTGAGCACGCTCAACGGCTTAAGTGTGCTGCGACAAGTGTCGCGCCCTTACTTCGTTTTCGAGTTCGCTCAACAACCTAAGTGTGCTGCGACTAGCTGCGGCGAGGTTTCTTGACGGTAGAGGCGTTGCCAGCAGGCTGCTGAAGTCCCGCATTCAGCGCTCGCGGCAAGGGTCACTTTTGCCGGCAAGTCCCCTAAAAGCGTAGGGTAAAAGCATACAAAGTAAAGAAGTCGAACCAAGGAAATAACACAGCATTAACTACCCAAAATAAAGTTATATTACAAGATGACTTGTCGCTGTTCTAACAAACTACTGTCCATAACTTAATTGGCAGCGACAAGGGAAGCAAGAAAGAAAGCAGCCTAGTCTGCACGGTCGCCGTCGACTCTTCTGATCTTGCCCACCTTGGCCACGATGGGGGCGACAAGAGCCTTCAGCGCCTCCTGATCGGCGTCGGGCGGCAAGGTCCTGAGGACGTTCTCAAGGTTGATACCGGGGTTGCGGTAGACTATCTTCGCCAGCTGCGTGGGGATCCTCTCCCGGAGCTGCTCAAGGGCCGGCGCCACTCCCCTGAAGAATAAGCTCAACTTGGCGCTGTGAGGGAGGTTCGCGTCGGAGGAGTATCCGAGGTGCTCCGTCCCCAGCCCCGCCAACTCCCTGTCGATGTCAGCGGCAGCGGCGACAAGCTCCTCGGTCCACTGCTCCACCGTCTGCCTGAAGTTGTTTTGCATGAGGGCGGCGCTGTCCAGCAGTGCCCTCTCAGCCCGGAGGTCCTCCTTCAGCTTTGTCTCCCGGTTCCTGGCGCCGTCAAGTGATGCAGTGAGGGTGGACAGCTTCAATTCCAAGTCCGCAACAGAGTCCTTGGTGATGGCGAGCTCCTCGCCCTTGTCGGAGAGACGGACCTGCAGCTCCGAGTGGTTGTGGGCGTCTTTCTCCCTCTCCAACGTGAGCGCGGCAACCTTCTCCTCGCTCGTCCTCAAGTTGATCTCCAACTGTGCCACCCTCGCCTCCAAGTCTCTCTTGGCGGTCTCTGATGTCTACACACGCTTCTACTCTTGTAGACTATGTTGGGCCTCCAAGCGCAGAGGTTTGTAGGACAGCGGCAATTTCCCTTAAGTGGATGACCTAAGGTTTATCGAACTCAGGGAAGTAGAGGTTGAAGATGGTCTCTCTCAAGCAACCCTGCAACTAAGATACAAGAAGTCTCTTGTGTCCCCAACACACCTAATACACTTGTTAGATGTATAGGTGCACTAGTTCGGCGAAGAGATGTTAAATGGCAAGTGATATGGATGGCAAAACAAAGTAATATAAATATGTAATAAAAAGTGCAGCAAGCAAACAAGTGGTAAACGTGAGCACAAACGGTATTGCAATGGTGGAAACGAGGCCTAGGGTTCATACTTTCACTAGTGGCAACTCCCAACAACATTAACATAATCGAATCACATGATATTTCCCATAAAACATGCAAAGGGGACACACTCGGAGGTCATTCCTTCGTGGTCAAGAGAGGACGAGAATTATGTAGGGCTACAAAAGCACACCTCAAAGTTCGTAGTTCTCAATCTAAGGATTTCCCAATGTCACCGCGGCCATCCAAAGAGAGTCCCACAATCACCACAACATATCTAAAGGATAGTCAAAGACAAGCACCAAGAGACTCTCAATCTTCAATCAACACACAAGAGAGGAAATCACTCATGAAAATATTGTTCTAATCCATGTCCAATAGACCGCTGTCACCTTGGTCTCGGGGATTATACTAGATAAAGACAAGTGAGTGCATCAATCCAATACATAGAGGAAGGGGAAATATCTTAGATTAACATAGCCTATGATCACAACGAAGATCACATCATGGGAGAGAGAATTGACCACATAGCTACTGGTAAGAACCTCAGCCCCGAGGAGGAACTACTCCCGCATCATGGAGGGAGGAAGCAACGTCGATGGAGATGAATCCGGGGGCACTTCCCCGTCCCGGCAGGGTGCCGGCGCAGGAATTCTGGTCCCCCGAAGCTTGATGGAGATGGCGGCGGAGATCGGAATCGCGTCTGGAGAAAAGGGGTCTCGAATCAGGGTTTCCTCTACACGCTTTAAATATATGCCAAAGGGGGGCATCGGAGGTGCCTCGGGGGGCCCAGGCGCCCCCCCGGCGTGGCCCAGGGGGGGCCGCGCCCACAAGCCGCCTGGAGCCCCTGTGGGTCCCCCCCGGCTGTACTTTGGCCGCACGGTAGCTCCTGGAACGCTGATTTTTTATATATTTTTTCTGGATTTTTCCTGGCAGTTCTCGTAATGTGAAAACCTGGAATACAAAAACAGCCGAAAACAGAAACTGGCACCGGGGTGCACTGGATTAGTAGGTTAGTCCAAATATTATCAAAAGTGTATGGAAGTGTATGAATATCATAGCAATATCACCCAAAAGTGGCATGGAGCAAGAAGAAATTATAGATACGTTTTGGACGTATCAGTCTCTGCAGCAGCGGCAGCATCCCTCGCTTCCTGCAGAGCCCCGCCAATGGACGGCTCGCGCGCGGCAAGGTCGTCCTCGTGGCTGTCGAGGTCGACCTTCCGCTGCGTTAGCTCTCCTTCCCGCCGGGACAGCTCTTCAGCGGCGAGCCGTTGCTGCTCCTCTGCTTCGGCCTTTTCAAGAATGAACGCTTGGTGCACCTCGGCGAGCTCCTCCCGCTCCTCCGCCAAGGACCGGAGGTCCGCCTGGTTGGCGGCCCGGAGCTCTTCGGCGCGCTTCTCCAAATCGACGCCTGCCTTGGCAGCCAGAGCCTCTCGGGACTCCAGCTTGGCCTGCCTGGCACGGTACAGAGCCAGAAGTCGACGCAGAAGCTGCTCCTCCTCGGGCTCGTTGCTGTTGTCGGGCGCGTCGACAAACTTCAGTCCCGCGGAGGCGAGGACTTCCCCATCGAAGACCTCCCCCTCCGCGGGCGCCCTTGACGAAGAAGCCCACGGGAGTTGGATGAAGACCCCGTTTCCGGCCTCCAAGTAGGCGCCAGTTCCGGCCGCGGCAGCGGCAGGGTCGGCGGTCGGCGCAGCGTCGAACGCTCCTGCGGCCTCAGGGCCGTCAGTGCGACCGCCGGTTCCCTCCTCCGCTGCCGCGTCGGCGGCCCTGGCAGCCTCTTCGACGGCAGGCTCGTTGGTACCGACCGCCTCTCCGGTGGCCGCGGCGTCACCAGCGTTGCCGCGCGCGGGCTCCTCGGTGGTGGCCTCCGTCTCCATAGGCTTTGGAGCGGACGAGTCTGAAGGCAAGAAAAAGAAAGAAGAATGGTCAAGCAAATATCCAAAAAGAAAAATTCAAGAAAGAAAAGTCCAAAGGTCACCTGCGCAGGCCTCTTCATCAACGGGGTTCCTCGCCGGGGAGTTCTCCCTCGGCGGCGTGGTAGTGGCCTCCGCCGGCGGAGGGCCGCTGGCGCCTCCCTTGGCGGAGTGCCCACCCTTGGCGGGGTGCTCGCCCTTGGCGGGGTACTCGCCCTTGGCGGAGTACCCGCCCTTGGCGGAGTAGCCTCCCTTGCTGGGGAGCTCCTCCTTAGCGGGGAGGTTGAGACGAGCGGCTCGTCGGGAGCAGTTTCTTGGCGCTCCTGAGGCTGCGGCTCTGCTTCTGCACAAATCAACAAACAAACAAGACGATTAGCAAGGATAAGAAGCTCACGCACGCCTAGCAAGCGGAGAAGCGAACAGAAGACTTATGCTGGGGGCTGCGCTGGGGGCTGCTCTGCGGGGCAGCCGGCTGGTCCGGCAAGCTCGTCGGTGGCACATCCCCCGCTGCTGCGACGGGCTCGTCCTCGAGGTCGACCACCGGTATCTTGGCCCTCTTCGCCACCCTTTGGACCAGGGTCCTGGAAGACAGACATCAAACAGAATCAGACAAAGAAGATTCAAGACAAGAACAGCAAATTGAAGAAAACAAGAGTTGCTCCACTTACTCTTCCTCCTCCTCGTCGGAACTGAGAACGGAGAAGTCGAAGTCTGCCTCGCGCGGTCCGGCGCGAGGAGCTGGGGGAGTAGGCGCCCTCGGGCGCTTGCCGGTAGCGGGGTCGGTGGTCTGCGAAGACCCCGCTCCGGTCGTCGCCGAGGCCCGAGGGGCGGAAGGAACAGTGGAGCCCGTGCGGGAAGATCCTCCTCCAGCCGCTGCTGAGGCACGAGGCGCCCCCTTGGCGGCCTTGCTCGTCGTGGTGGCGCACGTCGAGCGGCGCTGCGGCTGCTGGCCTGCCGGCTGCCTCGCCGCGTCTGCGGCCTTGCGGACACGCTTCTTTGGTTGAGGCGGAGGACTTGGCGGCGGCGGTGAACTTCCCGAGGATGAAGAAGAGTCAAGGTTCAGAGACCCGCCCGAGTCTTCGGCAGAATCGCTTGATTCATCGCCCTGCTCGGCGGGCTCGGTCGACTCCGTCCCTTGCCCGGTGGCCTCGCTCGTCTCGGCAGGCTGCCCGGCAGGCTTCAACAGTTTGAGGATCTCTTCCTCCTCGGCCCGACTCACTGCCTCCGCTGCGTCTGCCTCCTCCATGGTATACCCAAATTCACCCGCGGCCGCAGCTGCGGCTGCCTCCTCCAATCGGGTGGCTACATAGGCCATCTCCCGGTCGGTGGTGTCGCGGGTGAGGCCTTTCTTCTCGTCGGGATCGATTGGCAGCTCCACCAAGTTATCGAAGAATGTTTGTACGGCTTCGTCAGAGGGCGCCAGCCAAGTGTGGTCAATCCCATGGGAGTCGCACCACGGCATCGCCGCGCGGATAGCACTGAGCGACGAATTGTTGCATAGTGGAACTACCCCCCGCGGCAAGGTGAACCACTCCGGGTGCTTGGCGTCGTGCTTGAACAGCTCGCGGAGCATCCCTTTGAGCTCCAGGACAGTAAAATTATAGTTGAGGCCTGGGCGCAGCCTCATACAGTCTGCCGCATTACCAAATTCCCAAGCAGACCTCTTCCTCTCTTGCAAGGGGGCGATGTAGCGACGAAGGAAATCAGCTCCGACAGCCCCTACGGTGAGCTTGGCTTGCCGGAGGCGAAGGATCCTAGTGATGGCTATCTTCAGCTTGTCGTCCTCCGGGGCCAGGCCACTCCAGTCCTTGCCGCGCACTATTGCGGCTCGGCGCGGGGAAGTGAACTCCTGGGGTCTATCCTCCATGATCCAACACCAGTTGGCCCTCCACTCCTCCCACTTGCCGCGGAGCTCTCCAGTCAAGTACGCCTCTTTCTTATTGAGTCTAAAGATCCAAGAAATCCCGCTGGACAAAGGAGAACCTGACTCTACTCGAGGTGTATAATAATGGCGGAAGAGGGCTACATTGGGATACACCCCGACAAAGTTCTCGCACAGATGTGCGAAAACGGCCATGGTCAAGACTGCGTTCGGGGTGAAATCGAGAAGATGAAACCCGTAGGTATTCATAACGTCGCAGAAGAATTCGGAGTATGGAGGGCAGAGTCCGCAATGGAAGAACAGAGCGAAATAGGCACACCCTCCCGGAAACATGTCGCAGGCTTCGGCGGGGAGTACCCTGGTGCGCGGGTGAGCTTTCGTCTCCCTCGACCAGAAGAGGTAGAACTTGTCCTTCAGCTCCCTCGCGCCGAGCCTCGGCGGGAAGACCACCATCTTCTTCCGCATTGCTGCTAGTTTCTGCGCCCGGTCGGTCTTCGCAGCTTTCGCCTTGTCGCCCTTCGGGGCCATGGCGGGGACGGCGAGGGAGGTCGACGGCGCTGGAGAGGCTGGCGGCGGCGGAAGAAGGGCGGAGCGCTGCTCTCTTTCGACCTGCGGGGAGGAGGAGAGCGGCGGGGGTTTCTGGAGGTTGAAGACGCAATGAGCGAATAGGAGGAACTGCCCCTGTTTCCCCTGCTTTTAAGGGGGAGAGGGGGACGTTCCGCATTTTCCCCCATTAAAGAAACAGGCCACGATCTCTCCCACGACGCCGCAATCGACGCGTGCCGTTAGGGAGAGACGCGGTGGATACGGAGTGGGATACGGCGCGCCGTGGGCCGCGTGTGCCCGTGCACTGTTTTGGGCCTGGCCCAACAGCGCTCGGCACCGTGTGTGGCCCAGGCCCGGGGGCTCCTGTCGGTGTACTAAAGTAGGGGTACCTTAGTATCCCGACTTGTGCACGGGCAGTAGCAGCGCCCCGTGGCACGGCTTGCCACGCGCCCGCCAAGGCCCGCTCTGGATCCTTTAGAGCCATTCAAGAACAAAGTATTCAAGTTAAGAAAACAAGACCCCGGCAAGAGGAGCTTGCTGGGAAGGCCGTACCAGGCTCAAGACCACCCCTTTGGCACAAGGCCCTGGCAAGAGGAGCTTGTCAGGAAGGCCAAACATGGCATTTTAGAAGACTTGCCGCAACGCTCCGCGCGTCGCGGCAAGGCCCGGAGAGCGACAAGCTTCCGGGCGCGGCAAGGTAGCGACCGCGGCAAGGCGCTTGCCGCGGCAAGCTCCCACTACGTGCCCGCGCTCCAGCTCATCCGGCCACGCGTCGCCCTGGGGCCCTTCCAGGTGCACGTGGCGGACGGCTGTGCAGCCTGGGGTACACCGTGGCGAGCCGCGATGACGAGGCCACCTTCGTGGCGAACGGAGACGCCCTAACAGACACTTTTTGCACTGTTTGGGGGCGACGGCGACGGGCATTCAATGCCCTTGTCCCCTGCCGTCAGGGTTAGGTATAGACCACTGTATATACACTATACATACACTGTTACAACTACCACCATTTTTACGTTTTTACCCTCACCTACGTTGCCACCTGTCGGTGACCCCTTTGACCTATAAAAGGAGGCCCATGCGCAACGTAGAGGAGGTTCCGATCCCTGATCACTCTCACGCTCGGTGCAGCTAGCAACCAGCTCTGTAGCCCTTCGTGCTCCCGAGCCAAGAACACAATACAACCAAGGCAGGAGTAGGGTTTCACGCATCCGTGCGGCCCGAACCTGGGTAAACTGCCCGCGTGCTCGCCTCGATCCGCTCTTCGTGCACCCTCCGCTCCCTTGCCCTACCGAAAAGGGGCTCCGATCCCATAGGTGTTCGTGGGCGATCAGTTTCCTCGACACCCGCCCCCTTGCCAGACGTCCAACCTACCATCCAGGGCCATCGCCTCAATGTATGACACCCCAAACCCATGCCCCACCACCAAGCTGTTGGTACAAGGTCATCGGAGAAAGCCACCAAGTTCTGGGAGAAGGGACGTTCCACTTCGGCCTAACATCGTCGGGGCTTTGCTCCGGGTGGTGCCGATCGATGGCTACCAAGGAGGCAGAGAGTGTGTGGGTCTAGGGCGCTGGCGGCGGTGATAGCCTCTCATGTCGTCCAAGAGGATGATGTTGGGGCCTGTCTTCTTCTTTCTAGATAAATTTCATTTGTCCGATGGAAACATCTTTTCTATATCAAACTACCAACACAGACCTCAAAGAAAATAATTAGTTTATGAGTGGCCACCTGGTCTAGGCAGTGGATGTACTGTTTACTCTATCAAAAGAGGCAGGTGAGGTGTGTCATGAGCCCGGTCAAGGAAGGCTGACTAGATTGTCAGATTTATGCACTAAATGGTCATGATCAAACTCTTAGCAAGATGATGTTAACTGCTCTTACTAAGATCACATGAATTGTTTCTGCTCTCTATCATCATTGTTTATGCGTGAATGGATTAATGTAATTAGACATTTTGAGAAACTTTTGACCGAGTAAATATTTGATTGATGTGATGATAACAGGGGCCGGTACACATAATAGTCGTGTATTAGGTGCATTCATGTATGGAATGACACACCTCGATTTCTTCCTCATTGAGACAATCAGTTAACTACCGCGACATCTTGCAATCTAATATTGTTTTTATATCACTGGATGACTCATATTGGAAAATTTCTCTGTTTATTTTTCCCTTGATTCTAGAGGACGGTAAGATATTCCATTATATCTCTGACCATGCTTTTTAATCATATGTATGTTAAGCTGTTAACACACATCGTTAAATGTATAATTATGTGTTTGTTCTTTTTATCCCATATCTTGTGCATAGTATTGTTCATGACAAATCCGGTGGCAAATATATAGTTTGCTTATGTTAGTGGCCACAGCTTGAAAAGCTTGATTGCACGCATTCTGTAGCAACTTAAAAGAATGGAGAAAGTAGATGAAGCTAAGCTGGTGACTTTGTCTAGGCAGAAAACAATTGCCTTACATAACTTGGCATTTGTCAACTGCTCTTTGACCTCGTGCGCACCAGTTCTCACCATGACCAAGTATATGATATCTACCCCCTCCGTTCCATAATATAATAACGTTTTTGACACTTATTAGTGTCAAAAACGCTCTTATATTATGGGACGGAGGGAGTAATAAAATATAGTGATGGGTGGTGACCTCATGCATTGTGCCGACTTGAGTGAGATGGGTGAGATAGATAAATAATCGTAATTACTACTCGGCCGTACATCAGATGATGCAGTAGCGCTTAGGCATATTAAATGAAAACTTGAGAAGTTTATGCAAAAATTTAATCTGTAGCCAATAGATGATTATATGATTATGTGGTGAGGTGCTCAGGTTGCGCGATGTGCAAGTTGAATGTGCAAAAGTTGTTTCGTGGATTATGTATTTTACGGTCCCTTTGCTACAAAACATGCTGTTAGTTCTATTTTTCCTGAATGTTTTGTTTTAG
>LR738716.1:78013915-78023975 GCA_902687465.1 Secale cereale
AAAAGGTCGATTGAACACATGATCCTATATCAACTTCTGCAAATAATAGCAGTAGTAGTCACTCTATATGTGTTTAGAAGTCACGCGCCCATGAATGAAGCCTACGCGTGAGTAGGTGATTTCATCTATGTCGGCATTGAGCTAGAAAAGGATTGTTTGCCTTACATGACTTGGCTTCTCAACTGCTCTTTGACTGGTTTCGTCCGCACCGGTTCCGACTATGACCAAGTATATGATATCTAATTAAACCAGTGCCAGCTTAAAAATCTTTTCCTTAATAGTGACGGGTGGTGAGTATTCCTGGAATCGGCCGTGTATGCATTGTGGCGACTCAGGTGAGATGGAGAAACATTCATAATTACTACCCAGCCGTACACATCATTATAGAATAGCTTTATATGGCTGTATACGCTGCATTGCTTCTTTGAAGGGAAAACGTGTCCTAAATGGGAACATGTAAAGTATATGCAATCGTTTAATTAGCAGCAAGGGACCAGTTCAATTGGTTGGCTGGTTTCACTTGACTAAGTCTATTATTACTCACGATTTCAGGCGCTGCTCGCTGCACCTATATAAACTCATACATCCCCTGCATGTTCAAACCATCACTCAGGCCACAACCACAAACAGAAACACGACATAGAGAGAGAGAAACAAAAATCAGATGGCATCCTCCTCTTCCTTCCTTCTCCTCGCTGCTCTTCTTGCGTTGGTCTCATGGCAGGGCACTGCCTCCGATCCTAGCCCCCTCCAGGACTTTTGTGTCGCCGACATGAATTCAGCAGGTACTATCTGGTTTCTCATCATGTTCTCACCAAATAAATATATTGAAATCAATTTCTAGAAGTTACTTGCAAGTCGAAACAACTTTGTAAGATATGAGCTTACATGTCACATCTCCTATATGCACCAGTTCGTGTCAATGGGTTTGTTTGCAAGAACCCGATGGAAGTTAACGCAGATGACTTCTTCAAGGCAGCCAACCTCGACAAGCCTAGGGTGACCAACAAAGTTGGGTCCAACGTCACTTTGATCAACGTCATGCAGATTGCTGGACTCAACACCCTCGGCATCTCAATTGCGCGCATCGACTATTCTCCCTTGGGTCAGAACCCACCACATACGCACCCTCGCGCCACTGAGATCCTCACTGTGCTCGAGGGGACACTATACGTTGGTTTTGTCACATCAAACCAGCCCGCCCCAAACAGAAACAAGTTCCTCTCCAAGGTGCTCAACAAAGGTGATGTGTTTGTCTTCCCCGTGGGGCTCATCCACTTCCAATTCAACCCCAACCCCCACAAGCCCGCCGTTGCAATTGCCGCGCTTAGCAGCCAGAACCCAGGGGCTATCACAATTGCCAATGCGGTGTTTGGGTCAGACCCACAAATATCCGATGATGTTCTTGCCAAGGCGTTTCAGGTGGAAAAGAATACAATATACTGGCTCCAGGCTCAGTTCTGGGAGAACAACCACAACTAAGTGGAACGTTGACTTACTACACAGAGGACCAGTGCGCCAATTGAGGACATGTTTATGTTTCTAGATATGCATCCTAATCTACAAAATAAATGGAGCATATGTCATTCCATTGTGTGTCTGTAATGAGTGAATGTATTTCTACCTTATGAATAATTGACGATATCATTTCACACTGATTTGATCTCATATGCTTTTTTTTAATGTGTCGTATTTCCCATAAAAAATCAATATTTTGGGTTCTTTTCCCCTTGATCCGAAACAATAGATTATTAGGTTCAAAAAGGAAACAATACACGATTATCTGGCATTCTAGTATATATATTTGATGCTAGGGTTGAACACCAAGGATTATCTTGCAATACATGCAAAATATGCAATGGTTGGAGCCTGCTTGTTCTCGGGATTTAAATGTGAAAGTTGAATGTTCAAAAGTTGCTTGCTGGAGTCGTTGTTCTGCTCTCACGCTTTCTGGTGCATGAATAAGAAATTTACGGTTCATGTATGTAATATTTTAGCTTCCTGGTTGGGGAGAGCACTGACTCTAGGCATAGTTCCCTGATCCACGCACGAGCCAACTGAACCATGACACCACTAGACATGCCACGAGATCTCAAGATTCTTGTAAGTTTGATGCTAGGGTTTAACACCTAGGATTATCTGGCAATAGATGCCAAGTATGCGATGGTTGGATCCTGATTGTGCTCAGGATTTAAATGTGAAAGTTAAAGGTGCAAAAGTTGCTTCCTGGAGTCGTTGTTTTGATCTCTCGCTTTTTGGTGCATGCAATAAGAAATTTACGGTTCCTGCATGTAATATTTTAGCTTCCTTTTTGTTCAAAATTCTTGTAAGTTCAATTGACGGCTGTTAACGGAAATTTGATCAGGTGGCTCATTTTATCAAAATACTTATGAGCATTATTTTTGTTTTTCTTAAGTTGAGAACTAAAAAATATATTTTTACTAAAAACTGGGCACACCGGAGACCAGATTCCAAAAATTAGCTCCAACGTACACATAGAAAACATGCATAAATATACAAAAGAGAAGATTATTAGTATCTACCCGCCCCCCAATGAATATTATTTGAGTTGTTTCTTTATAACAAGCCTGTCATAGAAGCATTTTATCAAAAAGCGGACTTCGTCCGCTTGGTTGAACGATATATGGTGTTGAGGAAATCATCATACAAGATGATCAAAGAAAGCATGGGAAACCAAGCCAAACACGCTAACAAGCACCGGAGGTGCCCAATTAGACTCCTCTAGTATGCCGCAAAGAGGAAGCATAGGAGAGTCTGGACCACCTTAAGACTCAACCAGGACCGACGACGACATACAACCACAAGCCACTTTCAAGAGAACACTAGACTTCATCGCACTAACACCACCCTACTACTTTTAGAGAGGACCTTCTGCGTAAACCAAGGAGCGTTGACCCTACTAGCGAGTAGTAACGATGAAAGGAGGACATTGTTGCGTGCAAAAGATAGGTGCACGCAATACGGCGAATCACGAGATTTGAGGTAGGGTCGATTGGATCGTCATACCATTTTGAACGCACCACCGCGATTGTAAGACGACTACACTCACTGTTGATGAACCCAAGAGGGTCATGACACATTGCACCGCCACCACCGCGTCCGCTGGGCGGAAAAGGGTTTCACCCGGAGCTGGGAGGGCGGGAGAACAATGACGACGACCCCAAGTGGGAAGTGACTACCAAGAGATCGCCTCCACCGGCGTCGAGGCGCCGAACTTTTGCTTGGACCATCCCGCACCCTCGCTAGATGTCTAGCCCATGCTCCACCAGCAAGCTGTTGGTATGAGGTGACGGAGAAAGCCATCAAAACATAGTGAGGCTCGACCTCGCCCAAGTCCATGACAATGACCAGATCCATTCGGGCCTAAGACCGCCAACAAACCCACCTGACCATTCCGGGTGGGGCCAGGGAGTATCTCACATGTGGTGGAACCCCACCCATGAGAGGCTATGGGCAGCCACATCCGGTCCGACGGCAATCACCCGTCATAGGTCAATGACCATGATGCTTCCTAATCTGGGAGAACACCGACTCCAGGCAGAGTTCCCCGACCCATGCACGAAATAAGTGAACCATGACCCCACTGTACATGCCACGAAATCTCAGGTCATCGGCTCACCTCCGGAGGAAGGGGATAGCAGGGCAGTAGTGTGAGGTGCTAGGGTTAGACCATAGAGACCAGGGGGTGGATCGGAGAGAAGGGACATCTCACTGCCGCCTACCATCGCCCGGGGCCTTGCTCGACGTGTTGCCGATCGATGGCTACCTGGGAGGTGGAGACTATGTGGGTCTTGGGCCGGCGGCCGAGATAGCCTCTCATGTCATCCACGAGAATGATGTTGGGGCCTGTCTTCTTCTTTCTGGACGCCTTTTATATGTCTGATGGAAACATCTTTTCTTTATCAAAACTACACACACACACACCTCCAAGAAATTAATCAGTTTATTAGTGGCCACCCAGCCCAGTCATTGGTTCCATTGTTTACTCTAACAAAAGAGGCATGCGAGGTGTGTCATCAGCCTGCTCAAGAAAGGCCGACTGGATTGTCAGATTTATCCATTGAAATGATGATGATCAACCTATTAGCAAGAGGACGTTAACTACTCTTACTAAGATCACATGAATTGTTTCTGCTCCCTATCGTCATTGTTTATGCGTGCGTGGATTAGTCTAATTAACCATTTTGAGAAAAAGTTGACCAAGTAAATATCTTATTGACGTGACGATAACACGGGCTGCTACATATAATAGTTGGGTTTAGGTGCATTCATGCATTTAATAATGCGCCTTGATCTCTTCCTCATTGACACAATCCGTTAACTAAAACGTCATCTTGCAACCTAATATTTTGTATATGACTAGGTGACTCATATTGCAAAGGTTCTCTTATTTTTCCCTTGGTTTTGGAGGGTGGTAAGATATTCCATTATATCTCTAACCATGTTTTTTAATCATATGTATGTTAAGCTGCTAATACACACCTATAAATGTATAATTATGTGTATGTTATTTTTATCACATGCCATATCTTGTGCACAATATGTTTCATGACAAATCCAGTGACAAATATATAGTTTGCTTATGTTAGTGGCCACATCTTGAAAAGTTTGATTGCACGCATTCTGTAGCAACTGAAAAGAAGCGAGGGAGTAGATAAAGCTAAGCAGGTGACTTTGTCTATGTAGAAAAGGATTGCTTTACATCACTTGGCTTTTATCAGCTACTCTTTGACCTCGTGCGGACCAGTTCTCACCATGACCAAGTATACAATATCTAATAAACTATGGTGATGGGCGGTGACAATTCATGGAACCAGCCCTGCATGCATTGTGCCGACTTGGGTGAGAGGCATAAATAATCATAATTACTACTCAGCGGAGGGGTACACGGTGGTGGGTCTGGAGCAGATGGCCAACAGTGTTGCACTGGACGAGTTCGTGTTCCTGGCCAAGACGATGGTCGTGCTAAGGCGGGAGAAAGAAGGAATCCCGATGGACATCGTCCAGGAGGCGGTGGACGTTTGCGTCGAGACCCCGCAGCTTGGCGTCGTCCGGTCACTCAAAGTACATGTCAGCGCCGCCATCGCCATCTGGGACTACACACGCTAGCAGCGCGCCCGCTCCTCCTCGTCGCTGTAGCCTGTAGGCAGCTTCCGGTTCTCCTTCTTGTTGTGAGTAAACCAGAGAAGCCTGCCATGTCTGGTGTTGTAACATGCGTGGACCTGAACATCCATGACAAAACTGGCCATGAACCTTCCTTAGCCAGGACTAGATTGTTAGATTTATGCACCGCACTGGTCATGCATGATGAAAACACTTTGCAAGAAGATGTTAACCACTCTTGTAAGTTCAGATGAAAAGTTCGTGCTCTCCATCGCCGTGTCGTCGTCGTCGTCGTTGTCGCTTCTTGCTGCAAGTACTCAACCACTTGGAGAGAAATTTGACCAGGCATGATATATATCTGATTGACCTAATCATAACAGGGGTTGCTACATATAATAGTTGTATTAGGTGCACTCATGCATGGATATCAAATTTGACCAGGCATATTGACAGAATCCAGACTGTTACTCATAACTATTCCTCAGCGGTACATCACATGGAGTAGCTCAATTTGCTACTTTATTTATGAATTATTAAAGGGGAAATGTGTCCCTTAGGCATACTAAAAGGGAACTTGATGGTAATATATCAAAGATTTGAGTATGGCTGACCACGTCTCAAAAGTTTATGCATAATAACCTAGTAGTCACCAGCCAGAGACCATTTCTAGTTGGTCCTTAATTTCCACTTGACTATGTCCATTGCCCACAGGTTCGCACTGCTCGTTGCGCCTATATAAACACATGCTTCCCCTGCATACTCAAACCATCACTCACACACAGGAAACACAAGAGAGAAAGAAGCTCAAATCAAATGGCATCCTCCCCTTCCTTCGTTCTCCTCGCCGCTCTTCTTGCCTTGGTCTCATGGCAAGCCGTTGCCTCTGACCCTGGCCCGCTCCAGGACTTTTGTGTCGCCGACATGCATTCACCAGGTACTGCTTACTTCCTGCTACCACCAAATACATACGTTGAAATGAATTTCTGAAAATTATATGCATGTTGAAACCACTCTCTAATACCTAATTAAGCTAACAGTATAAATCTCTTCTATGCACCAGTACGTCTCAATGGGTTTGTTTGCAAGAACCCTATGGAGGTCAACGCCGATGATTTCTTCAAGGCAGCCGCCCTCGACAAGCCTAGGGTGACCAACAAGGTTGGATCCAACGTCACCTTGATCAATGTCATGCAGATTGCTGGACTCAACACCCTCGGCATCTCAATCGCGCGCATCGACTATGCTCCCTTAGGCCAGAACCCACCACATACGCACCCCCGCGCCACTGAGATCCTCACGGTGCTTGAGGGAACACTATATGTTGGTTTTGTCACATCCAACCTGCCCGCCCCAGCCAGAAACAAGTTCTTCTCGAAGGTGCTCAACAAAGGTGATGTGTTTGTCTTCCCCGTGGGGCTCATCCACTTCCAATTCAACCCCAACCCCCACCAGCCCGCCGTTGCAATTGCCGCACTCAGCAGCCAGAACCCAGGGGCTATCACAATTGCCAATGCGGTGTTTGGGTCAGACCCACAAATATCCGATGATGTTCTTGCCAAGGCGTTTCAGGTGGAAAAGAATACAATAGACTGGCTCCAGGCTCAGTTCTGGGAGAACAACCACAACTAAGTGAAACGTTGGGTGATTACACGGAGGACCAGTGCACAAATTAAGGACATGTTTTAGTTTCTAGATACACATCTTAATCTATAAAATAAATGGAGCATATGTCATTCCATTGTGTGTTTGTAATGGGTGAATGTATTTCTATCTTCTGAATAATTGACAATATCATTTTTATCACACTGATATGATCTCATATGCTTTTTTGGTTCTAATGTGTCATATTTCTCATACAAAATCAATATTTTTGGGTTCTTTTCCACTTGTTCCGAAGCTATAGATGATTAGGTTAAAAAAGAAACAATACATGATTATCTGGCAATTTAGTATTTGTTTGATGCTAGGGTTGAACACCTAGGATTATCTTGCAATACATGTGAAGTATGCGATACAAAATCAATATTTTGGGGTTCTTTTCCACTTGTTCCGAAGCTATAGATGATTATCTGGAGCTAGTCTATCTTGCAATACACGATTATCTGGCAATTTAGGATTTGTTTGATGCTAGGGTTGAACACCAAGGATTATCTTGCAATACATGTGAAGTATGTGATGGTTGGAGCCCGATTGTGCAAAGGATTTAAATGTGAAACTTGAATGTGCAAAAGTTGCTTCCCGGGGTAGTTGTTCCGCTCTCTCGCTTTCTGGTGCATGCAATAAGAAATTTACAGTTCCTGCGTGTAATCTTTTAGCTTCCTTTAGGTTAAAAATTCTTGTAAGTTCAATTGACAGCAACTTAAATGGAAATTTGATGAGGTGGCTCACTTCATCAAAATACTTATGATCATTATTTTTGTTTTCTTAAGTTGAGAACTAAAAATACGATTTTTACTAAGTTTAAGAAACCGGGCACACCGGAGACTAGATTCCAAAAATTATCTCCAACATACATGTAGAAAACATGCATAAATATACAAAAGAAACCATTATTACCTAAACCCCACAAAATGCATATTATTTGAGTTGTTTCTTTGTAAGAAGCCTGTCATAGAAGCATTTTATCACAAAATGGACTTCGGCCACTTGGCTGGACGATACATGGTGTTGAGGAAATCATCATACAATATGATCAAAGAAAGCACGAAAAACCATGCCGAACACGGTAATAAGCAGCGAAAGTGCCCAGTTAGACTCCTCGATCATGCCACCAAGAGGAAGCACATGAGAGAATGGACCACCTGAAGACTCAACTAGGACGGGCAGCGACATTTAACCACACAAACACTGGACTTCGTCGCACCAACAGCTCCCAACTGCTGTTAGAGAGGACCCTGTGCCTAAACCAAGGAGCGTTGACCGTACCAGCGAGAAGATATGATGAAAGGAGGACATTGTTGCGTGTACAAGTTTGGTGCAAGCAATACGGCGAGTCACCAGATTTGAGTTATGGTTGATTGGATCGCCATACCATTCCGAACAAGCCACCGCGACTGAGAGGTAACTACACTCATTGATGACGAACCCAAGAGGGCCATGACGCAATGCACTGCCGCCACTGCGTCCGTTGGGGCGGACAAGGGTTTTCGCCCTTAGCTAGGAGGGCAGGAGAACAATGGCGACGACCCCAAGAGGGACGTGACTACCAAGACATAGCCTCCACTAGTGTCGAGGTGCTGAACTTTCGCTTGGACCGCCCCGCCCCCTTGCCAGACGTCCAACCTGCCATCCAGGGCCATCGCCTCAATGTATGACACCCCAAACCCATGCCCCACCACCAAGCTGTTGGTACGAGGTCACCGGAGAAAGCCACCAAGTTCTGGGAGAAGGGACGTTCCACTGCGGCCTAACATCGTCGGGGCTTTGCTCCGGGTGGTGCCGATCGATGGCTATCAAGGAGGCAGAGAGTGTGTGGGTCTAGGGCGCTGGCGGCGGTGATAGCCTCTCATGTCGTCCAAGAGGATGATGTTGGGGCCTGTCTTCTTCATTCTAGAAAAAATTCATTTGTCCGATGGAAACATCTTTTCTATATCAAACTACCAACACAGACCTCAAAGAAAATAATTAGTTTATGAGTGGCCACCTGGTCTAGGCAGTGGATGTACTGGATGTACTGTTTACTCTATCAAAAGAGGCAGGTGAGGTGTGTCATGAGCCCGGTCAAGGAAGTTTGACTAGATTGTCAGATTTATGCACTAAATGGTCATGATCAAACTCTTAGCAAGACGATGTTAACTACTCTTACTAATATCACATGAATTGTTTCTGCTCTCTATCATCATTGTTTATGCGTGAATGGATTAATGTAATTAGCCATTTTGAGAAACTTTTGACCAAGTAAATATTTTATTGATGTGATGATAACAGGGGCCGATACACATAATAGTCGTGTATTAGGTGCATTCATGTATGGAATGACACGCCTCGATTTCTTCCTCATTGAGACAATCTATTAACTACCGCGACATCTTGCAATCTAATATTGTTTTTATATCACTGGATGACTCATATTGGAAAATTTCTCTGTTTATTTTTCCCTTGATTCTAGAGGACGGTAAGATATTCTATTATATCTCTGACCATGCTTTTTAATCATATGTATGTTATGCTGTTAACACACATCGTTAAATGTATAATTATGTGTTTGTTCTTTTTATCCTATATCTTGTGCATAGTATTGTTCATGACAAATCCGGTGGCAAATATATAGTTTCCTTATGTTAGTGGCCACAGCTTGAAAAGCTTGATTGCACGCATTTTGTAGCAACTTAAAAGAATGGAGAAAGTAGATGAAGCTAAGCTGGTGACTTTGTCTAGGCAGAAAACAATTGCCTTACATAACTTGGCATTTGTCAACTGCTCTTTGACCTCGTGCGCACCAGTTCTCACCATGACCAAGTATATGATATCTACTCCCTCCGTTCCATAATATAATAACGTTTTTGACACTTATTAGTGTCAAAAACGCTCTTATATTGTGGGACGGAGGGAGTAATAAAATATAGTGATGGGTGGTGACCTCATGCATTGTGCCGACTTGAGTGAGATGGGTGAGATTGATAAATAATCGTAATTACTACTCGGCCATACATCAGATGATGCAGTAGCGCTTAGGCATATTAAATGAAAACTTGAGAAGTTTATGCAAAAATTTAATCAGTAGCCAATAGATGATTATATGATTATGTGGTGAGGTGCTCAGGTTGCGCGATGTGCAAGTTGAATGTGCAAAAGTTGTTTCGTGGATTATGTAGTTTACGGTCCCTTTGCTACAAAACATGCTGTTAGTTCTATTTTTCCTGAATGTTTTGTTTTAGCTTTCGTTTGGTTCAAACTCTTGTAAGTTTGAATGACCTTTCCCCCCGGCAATACTCTT
>LR738716.1:78023988-78039231 GCA_902687465.1 Secale cereale
CCCCCCCCCCCCCCAAAAAAAATCATTATTTGAGTTGTTTCTATGTAACAATTGTGATAGAAGCATTTAATTCATCGGATGGAAACTTCTTTCTATACTAAAACTGCCAACACAACACGTCCAAGAAATTCATCAGTTTATGACTGGCCGACCGGCCTAGTCTAGTCATTGGATGTACTATATACTGTAGCAAAAGAAGCAGCTGATGTCTGGTGCCATGAACCTAGTCAGGAAGGCCAACCAGATTGTTAGATTTATACACTGAACTGGTCATGCATGATAAAACTCTTTGCAACTAGTCTTGCCAAGATCATATGAAAAGTTCCTGCTCTCCATCGTCATGGCCTTTGTATCAGCTCTCTTTTTGGTTGGGCACTACCTTCATAAATATCGTCGCTTCTTCCTAGAAGTACTCAACCACTTCGAGAGACATATGACTAAGTAAATATCCGACTGACATGATGATAACATACATGGGCTGCTACAAATCTGCTAACTACTCTGTCGCCTTATGTTGCTGGATTTCACGGCAACTCTGTTGGCAAATATATAATTTCGTAGTTTGAAAAGGTCAATTTCACACATGATTCTATATCAACTTCTGAAAAGATCAGGAGTAGTAGTCACTCTATATGTCTTTACAAGTGATGCACCCATGAATCAAGCCTACACGTGAGTACGTGACTTCATCTATGTCGGCATCGAGCTAGAAATTGATTGGTTGCCTTACATGACTTTGCTTTTCAACTGTTCTATGACTGGTTTCGTCCGCACCGGTTCCGACTATGACCACGTATATGATATCTAATTAAACTAGTACTGGAAGTTTCTTGTACCATGAACCTAGTTAGGAAGGCAAACCAGATTGTTAGATTTATACACTGAACTGGTCATAAGTGATAAAACTCTTCGCAAGAAAATGTTAATTAGTATTGCTAAGATCATATGGAAACTTTCTGCTCTCCATCGTTATGGCATTTGTATCAGCTCTCGGCAAAAAAAAAACAAAATCAATGCTCTATGTGTGTGCATTGTTTGAGCACTGTTTGAGCGTTGATTTTTTTTTTTTTGTGAGAGCTCCTAGGATGTTGTTTTTAGCTGAAATTTTGCAAAAAGTTCAAACAGTTGATGAAGCTTGTTGTCTCGAAATTTCAGATTTTTTGGACCTTGTTTTATCACATTTTCAAAGTTTTGCAAACTCGGGTGTACCTACACCCGAGAGTAGCCACAACTTTCCGGTGATAAAACTCTTCGCAAGAAAATGTTAATTAGTATTGCTAAGATCATATGGAAACTTTGTGGTCTCCATCGTCATGGCATTTGTATCAGCTCTCCTTTTGGTAGTGCACTTCGTCCACTAATGTCGTCGCTTCTTTCTGCAAGTACTCAACCACTTGAGAGACATATGACCAAGTAAATATCCGATTGGCATGTTGATAACGTACAGGGGCTGCTATAAATCTGCTAACTACTCTGTCGCCTTATGTTGCTGGATTTCCCCACAAATCTATTGGCAAATATATAATTTCATAGTTCGAAAAGGTCGATTGAACACATGATCCTATATCAACTTCTGCAAATAATAGCAGTAGTAGTCACTCTATATGTGTTTAGAAGTCACGCGCCCATGAATGAAGCCTACGCGTGAGTAGGTGACTTCATCTATGTCGGCATCAAGCTAGAAAAGGATTGTTTGCCTTACATGACTTGGCTTCTCAACTGCTCTTTGACTGGTTTCGTCCGCACCGGTTCCGACTATGACCAAGTATATGATATCTAATTAAACCAGTGCCAGATGTTTCTTGTCTTAAAAATCTTTTCCTTAATAGTGACGGGTGGTGAGTATTCCTGGAATCGGCCGTGTATGCATTGTGGCGACTCAGGTGAGATGGAGAAACATTCATAATTACTACCCAGCCGTACACATCACCATAGAATAGCTTTATATGGCTGTATACGCTGCATTGCTTCTTTGAAGGGAAATCGTGTCTTAAATGGGAACATGTAAAGTATATGCAATCGTTTAATTAGCAGCAAGGGACCAGTTCAATTGGTTGGCTGGTTTCACTTGACTAAGTCTATTATTACTCACGATTTCAGGCGCTGCTCGCTGCACCTATATAAACTCATACATCCCCTGCATGTTCAAACCATCACTCACGCCACAACCACAAATAGAAACACAAGAGAGAGAGAGAGAGAGAGAAACAAAAATCAGATGGCATCCTCCTCTTCCTTCCTTCTCCTCGCTGTTCTTCTTGCGTTGGTCTCATGGCAGGGCACTGCCTCCGATCCTAGCCCCCTCCAGGACTTTTGTGTCGCCGACATGAATTCAGCAGGTACTATCTGGTTTCTCATCATGTTCTCACCAAATAAATATATTGAAATCAATTTCTAGAAGTTACTTGCAAGTCGAAACAACTTTGTAAGATCTGAGCTTACATGTCACATCTCCTATATGCACCAGTTCGTGTCAATGGGTTTGTTTGCAAGAACCCGATGGAAGTTAACGCAGATGACTTCTTCAAGGCAGCCAACCTCGACAAGCCTAGGGTGACCAACAAGGTTGGGTCCAACGTCACTTTGATCAACGTCATGCAGATTGCTGGACTCAACACCCTCGGCATCTCAATTGCGCGCATCGACTATGCTCCCTTGGGTCAGAACCCACCACATACGCACCCTCGCGCCACTGAGATCCTCACTGTGCTCGAGGGGACACTATACGTTGGTTTTGTCACATCAAACCAGCCCGCCCCAAACAGAAACAAGTTCCTCTCCAAGGTGCTCAACAAAGGTGGTGTGTTTGTCTTCCCCGTGGGGCTCATCCACTTCCAATTCAACCCCAACCCCCACAAGCCCGCCGTTGCAATTGCCGCGCTTAGCAGCCAGAACCCAGGGGCTATCACAATTGCCAATGCGGTGTTTGGGTCAGACCCACAAATATCCGATGATGTTCTTGCCAAGGCGTTTCAGGTGGAAAAGAATACAATAGACTGGCTCCAGGCTCAGTTCTGGGAGAACAACCACAACTAAGTGGAACGTTGACTGACTACACAGAGGACCAGTGCGCCAATTGATGACATGTTTATGTTTCTAGATATGCATCCTAATCTACAAAATAAATGGAGCATATGTCATTCCATTGTGTGTCTGTAATGAGTGAATGTATTTCTACCTTACGAATAATTGACGATATCATTTCACACTGATTCGATCTCATATGTTTTTTTTAATGTGTCGTATTTCCAAAAAAAAATATTTTCGTTTCTTTTCCCCTTGGTCCGAAACAATAGATTATTAGGTTCAAAAAGGAAACAATACACTATTATCTGGCATTCCAGTATATATAATTGATGCTAGGGTTGAACACCTAGGATTATCTTGCAATACATGCAAAGTATGCAATGGTTGGAGCCCGCTTATCCTCGGGATTTAAATGTGAAAGTTGAATGTTCAAAAGTTGCTTTCAGGAGTCGTTGTTCTGCTCTCTCGCTTTCTTGTGCATGAATAAGAAACTTACGATTCATGTATGTAATATTTTAGCTTCCTGGTCGGGGAGAGCACTGGCTCTAGGCATAGTTCCCTGATCCACGCACAAGCCAACAGAACCATGACACCACTAGACATGCCACGAGATCTCAAGATTCTTGTAAGTTTGATGCTAGGGTTTAACACCTAGGATTATCTGGCAATAGATGCCAAGTATGCGATGGTTGGATCCTGATTGTGCTCAGGATTTAAATGTGAAAGTTAAAGGTGCAAAAGTTGTTTCCTGGAGTCGTTGTTCTGATCTCTCGCTTTCTGGTGCATGCAATTAGAAATTTACGGTTCCTGTCAGGGATATTACTACCAAGTAGAAACCGCCCAGGAGGGGCCGGTTTACGTTATCAAGATTATCTTATCAAAGGCCCAGAGGAACATGAAGTAGGAGATTTCAGCCCAAGAGGTTTAGAGCCCAAGTGTTAGGGCCCATGATTTGTAAACCGTCATACTATGTACTTGGGATGTAAGATAGAAAGAGTAGAGACCAAGGCGGACACGTTTATGAGCCGGCCTCGGGACTCCGTAAACCGGACCGAGCGTCACCTCTTATATAAAGGGATGACCCGGCGACGGTTCAGACAGAGAACAACAGATCGAGACACAGGCAAAGCGGATTCGCTCCCTGGTCATCGAAACCCTAGCAATACACACCAAACTAGACGTAGGCTTTTACCTTCATCGAAGGGGCCGAACTAGTATAAAATCCCTGTGTCCTTTGTCCGCTTTAACCCGTTTATGCTAACCCGTAGCGATGGCCTCACGACTAAGTCCTTTTGCTAGGACATCTGTCGTGCTAAATCCACGACAGTTGGCGCCCACCGTGGGGCTATCACACGATGGTTTCGAGTTCTTGAAGGGCAGCTTTGAAGGACTCAAGGGCTACGCAGTGGGCCGGATGACTAAGAGTCGTCGCGGCAAGATCTACATCGACGATGCAGGCTGGGGCCCCGAGGCCGATTCAATCGAATACGGGTACCGGGTCCCCTTCGACGGCATCCACGTCTTCATCGGCAAGATCGACGAACCGGGCCCTGAGCCGGACATCTTCCCCAACATCGTCGAGCCGGTTCAGCGTGCGAGTCCTGCCCGGATTCAGCCCGCCACGAAGCGCGTTTTTGTTGGAGCAGTGCATGGAGTACAAACCGAGGACGGGTCGGACTCTGGCAGCGAGACTGTTGTCTATTCCGGCGATGAGTCTTCTTCCGGAGAAACAGAGTCTTTATATCTGCTGCAGGATGGCCGGTCTGAGGGCTGTTCCGAGGGTGACAGTATTCCGGACCCCCTTGATCCGCCAAACCGGGTTGCTGTCTTCATGGCCGGATCACAACCTGTGCAGCAGTCCTCAACAACAGCGGCGTTGACATCAGACGTGAGTGGGGCTAGAGTAGGAGATCCTCCCCCGTCGCCATCTGATACTTTATCCACCTTGGTCGACACCTTGACGGCGTTATTGACAGCAGAGGTAACCCAGGCCAACAAGGAGCAGCATGATGCGGAGGTCGCTCAGGTGAAAGGCCGGATTGAACAAGCCAAGTTGGACCTGGCTGCTGAGAAAGCTAGGATGGCTACAAAGCAGGCGGAGCTTGATGCTCAGGCTTATCGACTCATGTTGGATCAGACCACTTCACACGAGGTAATGATGAGAAGGCAACGATCTCGCTTGCCACCAGTTTATGAGGCAAGGAATCTCTTTAGCACGCTAGGAGCAGGAACCAGTAACCAGCCGGAGGTGAACCGGGGAGGAGCGTCGGGCACGGGAGCGTCGGTTCAGCCGCCGGCCGTAGAGCCAACCCGCCAGGTTGTACCATCCCAATATGTGCCCACCCCTCTAGGTCATTATTCTAATCCGCTGGATAACATAGTCGCCGTCGCTTCACGATTGGCCGCCCTTCCCATTGAAGGAACATCCCCCATAGCAGTGGAGGCGTGACGGGCCAAAGAGTTGTTGGACACAGTGTTAACTCAACAGCAAGCTTTTTCTCACAGTCGAGAGAGGATTCATTCGACTCCCCGCCCAAGCCAGAGTTATACAAGATGTCTGGATGAACCGGCCGTACCAAGCAGTGCGCGAAGACGTAATCCGCAGAGGAAGGATAATCCGGCAGGAGGAGAAGCGAATGCCCAGGACGTGGTGGATCAGGCCAGGCAGCGCCGGGAGGCCGAAATAACAGCACAGTTCGAAGCCCGTCAGGCGACGTCGGTTCGTCCCACCACCACAGTTGAACCGGGAGTCATGTCCAGCTCCCTGGGGGTGCCTTGTCTTATCCCGCTTTACGGAATGTAAAATTGCCCAAGGATTTCAAAGGACCACGCAAAGTGCCCAATTACACGGCTGACCTGGCTCCGGAGGCATGGGTTTAGAGTTATGAGATGGCGATGGAGATGCTCGATGTGGATGAGGCAGCATGCGCCAAGTATTTCACCATGATGCTCGAAGGCACGGCCCGAACGTGGCTGAAGGGTTTACCGCCTAATTCCATCAGATCATGGGCTGAATTGCGGCGCCGGTTTATCAACAACTTCAAGGATACATGTAAGCAGCCAATGTCTGTTGTCGACTTAGCCGCCTGCGTTCAAGGGGAGCATGAGTCTACAAGCAGTTGGGTGCGTCGGGTATCAGAGATCTTGCATTCCTCTAATAGCATCAACCCAAGCACAGCAGTAGTAACCTTGGAAGGTAATTGCCGGTTTGAACCTTTGAGACAGAAGTTGGGACGGCTTAAGCGTGATTGCAATGACATGGGGACACTCATGGGCGCTTTGGTGAAGTATGGAGACTCTGATAAGACCAAACATCCAGATGCTGATGGAGACAAGTTAGGGAAGGCAAGCAAGAATGGTAAGCCGCCGCAGCCCAATCCGACGAATCAAGGTTACAATGGTAAGCGCAAAGCGGACGGTAGTTCGGATTTTGTGGCCAACACCAACGCTCAGGAGGATGGACAGCGTCGCAAGGATTTAGTTGATTCTTGTTGCAGATGATTAATAGACAAATTCCTCAAATGTACCAATTTAGTATGAATTTTTTGGAGTTCCAGAAGTAGGCGAAACCTGCAGATTACTACAGATTGTTCTGTTTTTGACATATTCTGTTTTTCGTGTGTTGTTTGCTTATTTCAATGCATCTATGAGTAGTATTGGCAAGTATGAACCATAGAGAAGTTTGAATAAAGTAGGTTTAACACCAATATAAACAAAGAATGAATTCATTGCAGTACCTTTGAGTAGTGTTTTGCTTTCTTATACTAACGGAGCTCACGAGAATTTTTGTCTAAGTTTTGTGTTGTGAAGTTTTCAAGTTTTGAGTATTGCTTTGGTGGACTATGGAACAAAGAGTAGAAAAGTCCTAAGCTTGGGGATGCCCATGGCACCCCAAGTAAAATTCAAGGATAATCAAAAGCCTAAGCTTTGGGATGCCCCGGGAAGGCATCCCCTCTTTCGTCTTCATCCATCGGTAACTATACTTGGAGCTATATTTTATTCACCACATGATATGTGTTTTGCTTGGAGCGTCTTGTATAATTTGAGTCTTTGCTTGTTAGTTTGTCACAATCATCCTTGCTGGACACACCTATTTGAGAGAGTTAAATATGGCCTAGGAATTGTTAGAACACTCTATGTGCTTCACTTATATCTTTTGAGTTGAATAGTTTTTGCTCTAATGCTTCATTTATATCTTTTAGAGCACGGTGGTGGTAATATTTTGTAGAAATTGATGAACTCTCATGCTTCACTTATATCTATTTGAGAGTCTATTAAAACAGCATGGTAATGTGTTTAGGCTAAAAAACTAGTCTTCACGGGATAGACATCCAATATCAATGTAGTAAAAACTTTCACACTAGGTGCATTAAATATGATGAGATGTTGGATACTTGATAATTGTTTTGAGATATGAGGATAGTGATATTAGAGTCATGCTAGTGGAGTTATTATGAAATTGAAATACTTGTGTTAAGTTTACTGATTCCCATTTCATGCACGTATGGTGAACCGCTATGTGACGAAGTTAGAGCATGAGGTATTTGTAGAGTGTCAACATTTGTGTGGAAGTCGGGGGCGCGTGATGGTTAACTCCTACCAACCTCCCCCCTAGGAGCATGCGTTGATTGCTTTGTTTTGATGACTCGTAGATTTTTGCAATAAGTATATGAGTTCTTATGACTAATGTTGAGTCCATGGATTATACGCACTCTCACCCTTCCACCATTGCTAGCCTCTTTTGTACCGCGCAACTTTCGCCGGTACCATAAACCCACTATATATCCTTCCTCAAAACAGCCACCATATTATTCCTCAAAACAGCCATCACACCAACCTATCATGGCATTTCCATAGCCATTCCGAGATATATTGTCATGCAACTTTCCACCATTCCGTTCATATGACACGCATCATATTGTCATATTGCCATGCATGATCATGTAGTTGACATCGTAGTTGTGGCAAAGCCACCATGCATAATTTTCATATATGTCACTCTTGATTCATTGCACATCCCGTTACACCACCGAAGGCATTCATGTAGAGTCATACTTTTTGTAGTATCAAGTTGTAAATCAATAAAAGTGTGATGGTCATCATTATTAGAGCATTGTCCCATGTGAGGAAAGGCCAATAAAAAAAAGAGATGGCGCAAAAAAAAATAGAGCGGGGCTAATAAAAAAAGAAAAAGCCCCTCCAAAAAAAGAGAGAAATGAGAGAAGGGACAATTGCTACTATCTTTTTCCACACTTGTGCTTCAAAGTAGCACCATGTTCTTCATGATAGAGAGTCTCATGTTTAGTCACTTCCATATACCAGTGGGAATTTTCATTATAGAACTTGGCTTGTATATTCCAACGATGGGCTTCCTCAAATGCCCTAGGTCTTCGTGAGCAAGCTAGTTGGATGCACACCCACTAGTTTCTTTTGTTGAGCTTTCATTCATACTTAGCTCTAGTGCATCCGTTGCATGGCAATCCCTACTCACTCACATTGATATCTATTGATGGGCATCTCCATAGCCCGTTGATACGCCTAGTTGATGTGAGACTATCTTCCTCCTTTTTGTCTTCTCCACAACCACCTCTATTCCACCCATAGTGCTATGTCCATGGCTCACGCTCATGTATTGCGTGAAAGTTGAAAGGTTTGAAAATATAGGGTATGAAAACAAGTTCTTGGCTGAAATCAGGGTTGTTCATGATATGAATATTTTGTGTGATGAAGAGGGAGCATAGCCAGACTATATGATTTTGTAGGGATAACTTTCTTTAGCCATAGTATTTTGAGAAGACATGATTGCTTTGTTAGTATGCTTGAAGTATTATTATTTCTTATGTCAATATAGACTTTTATCTTGAATCTTTCAGATCTGAACATTCATGCCACAATTAAGAGAATTACATTGAGAAACTATATTGGTTTGCATTCCACATCAAAAATTCTTTCTTTATCATTTACCTACTCGAGGACGAGCAGGAATTAAGCTTGGGGATGCTTGACACGTCTCCAACGTATCTATAATTTTTTATTGTTCCATGCTATTATTTATGAAGTCTTGGATGTTTAATGGGCTTTATCATACACTTTTATATCATTTTTGGGACTAACCTACTAACCCAAAGGCCCAGTCCAGATTGCTATTTTTTTTTGCCTTTTTCAGGGTTTTGCAGAAAAGGAATATCAAACGGAGTCCAAACGGAATGAAACCTTCGCGAGAGATATTTTTGGAGAAAATCACGCACAGGGAACACGTCATGGGAGCTTCGAGGCACCCACGAGGGTGGGGGCGCGCCCCCTGCCTCGTGGGCCCCTCGAGCACCCCCCCGGTGTCCTCCTTCCTCCTATATAAGTCTACGTACCCCGAAACCTTCAACAACAGAGAGAAAACCCTAATTCCACCGCCTTAACCTTCTGTTCCCGTGAGATCCCATCTTGGAGCCTGTTTCGGAGCTCCACCGAAGGGGGATCCATCATGGAGTTCATCATCATCATCATCATCGCCATCACCATGAGTTGTGAGTAGTTTACCACAGACCTTCGGGTCCATAGCTAGTATCTATATGGCTTATTCTCTCTCTCTGGATCTCAATACAAAGTTCTTCTTGGTCTTCGAGGAGATCTATTCGATGTAATCTCTTTTTGCGGTGTGTTTGTCGAGATCCGATGAATTGTGAGTTTATGATCAAGATTATCTATGAGAAATATTTGGTTCTTCTCTGAACTTTTTATGTGTGCTCATAATATCCTTGCAAGTCTCTTCGAATTATTGGTTTGGTTTGGCCTACTAGATCTATAGTTCTTGCAATGGGAGAAGTGCTTGGCTTTGGGTTCAATCTTGCGGTGTCCTTTCCCAGTGACGGTAGAGGCAGCAAGGCACGTATTGTATTGTTTCCATCGAGGATAAAAAGATGGGGTTTATATCATATTGCTTGAGTTTATCCCTCTACATCATGTCATCTTGCTTAAGGCGTTACTCTGTTCTTATGAACTCAATACACTAGATGCATGCTGGATAGCGGTCGATGTGTGGAGTAATAGTAGTAGATGCAGGCAGGAGTCGGTCTACTTGTCTCGGACGTGATGCCTATATACAATGATCATGCCTAGATAGTCTCATAATTATTCGCTTTTCTATCAATTGCTCGACAGTAAGTTGTTTACCCACCGTAGAATATCGCTATCATGAGAGAAGCCACTAGGGAACACTATAGCCCCCGGGTCTATTCTCAACATATCAATCTACATCTACTTTACTTTTACCGCTTTTATTTTTTGTTCTTATAAACTAAAATACCCAAAATATAAACTATCATCTCTATCAGATCTCACTTTCGTAAGTGACCGTAAAGGGATTGACAACCCCTTATCGCGTTGGCTGCGAAGTTCTTCTTTGTTTGTGCAGGTGTGAGGGACTCGCGCATGGTCTCCTACTGGATTGATACCTTGGTTCTCAAAACTGAGGGAAATACTTACGCTACTGTGCTACATCTCCCTTTCCTCTTCGAGGGAATACAATGCAAGCTTGATAAGTAGCAGCATGTCGGATGGTTTCCATGCAAAGATATCCCAGTTCTCACGGAGGAACTGGATGATCGCTTCTTCCTATTTGTTGTCCAATGTTGTTGAGATGTGAGTCGGAGCAGCATTAGGATCAGTCGGATGAATATGCATGGGCTTCCTCTCTCAAGCCGACTGAAATACAGAATCGGAAGTAGGTTTCTTGGCTCGCAACAAATCACTTGGATATGCGTTCTTCTGATACTTTTCCATCTCTACAGCTGCCATCTGCTCATCAGCAATTTTTGAGCCCTTCTGGAAGCACTCTTCTACTTTTTGCCTATCTCCAGTGACTATGATCACACCCTTGGGACCTGGCATCTTTAGCTTGAGGTACACATAACACGGTCGAGCCATGAAACGTGCGTACGCAGGCCTTCCCAGAATTGCATGGTAAGCACCGTGAAAAACCACCAGCTCAAACGTCAACCTTTCCTTGCGGTAATTGTTTGAATCACCGAAAACCACATC
This sequence comes from Secale cereale, assembly GCA_902687465.1. Taxonomy (NCBI): domain Eukaryota; kingdom Viridiplantae; phylum Streptophyta; class Magnoliopsida; order Poales; family Poaceae; genus Secale; species Secale cereale. Next base: position 78,035,050 of record LR738716.1, read on the forward strand.
AAGAGTGATATGACCAAGTGAGTCGGCTTTCTTCCCAGGGATGACACCGTGGAACCGCATGTTGCTCTCGCTCAGCTTGGACATCGGAATGCCCATCCCACGGAGGGTCTCGTCATACAAGATATTCAACCCACTACCGCTATCCATCAAAACCTTGGTCAGTCAAGTGCCTTCAACAACTGGGTCAACCACCAACACTTGCCACCCAGGGGTAGCAATGCGCGCCGGATGGTCGGACTGGTCGAATGTAATGGGAGTCTTTGACCATTTCAAGTACGTCGTTGTTACCGGAGCAACCATGTTCACTTCTCTGTTGATGACTTTCGGTCGACTGTTGCTCTCGATGTCAGCAAAAATCATCAAAGTGGAATTGTTATTGGGGTAACCACCATCCTCCTCTTTGTCTTCATCCTTATTAGATTCCTTCTCTTTCTCATTGGGTTGGCCCTCTCGGAAGCTCTGAATCAGGAATCGACACTGTCGAGTGGTATGCTTGGGGTGAATGAAATTCCCCTCTTCATCCTTCTTGGTGTGTATATGACACGGCAAATCAAGCACATCATTTCTTGCTTGATCGTTCACTTTCTTGGGGATCCATGGACCCTTGGGTTTTCCTTTGTTCTTCCCCTAGTTCACGACTGTAGACTCTCCAGGAGCCGCGGTCTGGTTTGTTTTTGCCACTGCAGAGTCGGTCCGCTTCCTCGCTGTTAGCATACCGACCGGCTATTTCCATCATCCGAGCCAGAGACATGTCTCCTGTCCGACCGAATTTCAGGTTAAGCTCTCGGTACCGAACGCCCTCCTTGAAGGCGCAGACTGCCTGAAGTTCTCATACATTCTCTACGGTGCGGTGAAGAGTGGTCCACTGATACGTCTCAAATGTATCAACTTTTCCAAACACTTTTGATATTGTTTCGGCCTCATTCTTGCATGATTTGGACTAAACTAACCCGGACTGACGCTGTTTTCAGCAGAGCTACCTGTATGGTTTATTTGTGTGCAGGAAAACGGATTTTTAGGTACCTCAGAAAAATCCACGAAAAATCACAGAAAATCCACGCACCCGAAGAAACCAGGAACCAGAAGTGGGGCTACAGGGGGGCCAGGGGGTGCCCAAGCGCCCTGTGGGCACCCCCCCTGGGCCTCGCCGGGAGGGCGCCTGGGTGGGTCCCACACCCCCTGGTGCCCTACTTTATCCCGTATTTTTACTCCCGACGCAGAAACCCCAGATCAGAAGTTCTTTCGTAGTTTTCCGTCGCGGAGCCGCCGCCACCCTCTGTTCTTCCTCGGGAGTGCTAATCTGGAGGCTGAATTGGCCTCCGGAGAGGGGAGATCGTCGCCATCGTCATCATCATCTCCACTCCATCATCCCTCCATGACTTCTCCCTCCATGTGTGAGTAATTCCCCCGCTGTAGGCGAAGGGGATGGTAGGGATTGGATGAGTTAGATCATGTAATAGTTTATCAGATTGTTGGGGGCATGTTGCCTATCATCTACTATGGTGTTTATCATCTTTGCTTCAACTTGTTATTCTTAATGCTTGACACTTAGGGCCCGAGTGCCATGATTTCAGATCTGAACCATATGTGTTTGCATGAATATATTTGTGTTCGTGATCCTATCTATGAGTTGTTTGCACCTGTTACAGTCCGGAACAGGCGATCCCAAAAGTGACAGCTTGGGACACCAAAGGGGATGGTCTGTAGTTTGAGGATTACATGTATCCATTGAGTTCATTGCTTTGTTCCGGTGCTCTTTGACAGGAGCACCTTAATATCCATAAGTTCCTTTTGGCCCCGTTCGTAGCGGGATGGTAGGACAAAAGATGTTGTGCAAGTTCTTATTGCAAGCACGTACAACTACCTACGGGATACATGCCTAATGTTTGATATTTGCCTAGATGATCATTACTTTTCCGTGTGCCGTGCCCCAAGTTAGAATCTATCTCATCCATGCAGCGCCCAACCATCCATCTCCCTAGCCTACAGTATTTTAAACCCTGCTTGTCACTAGTCGCTACTTTTGCTATTTACTTTGCTATCTACTGTTGCTATTTACTTTTGCTGTTTACTTTTACTATTACTATCATCACTATCATATCACTGTTACCACTTATCTTTTGTTGCAAGTAAGTATATTTCAGGTGCGGTTGAATTGACACCTCAATTGTCAAAGCTTATAAATACTCTTTGGCTCCCCGTGTGTCGAATCAATAAATTGGGTTATTCTTACCCGCGAAGACTATCTCGATCCCTTACGGTTGAGGGTTATCAAGTACCGTTTTCTGGCGCCGTTGCCGGGGAGCATAGCAATATTTACAAGTCTACTTGAGGTATCCTACCTGCTGCACTTTATCTACTATGGGTAAGAAAGGAGACCCAAAGGTTCCGATCTTACTATCTACTACAAGAAGAGGTACTGCTCTGAGCACTAGTGCTACACTTGATTCACCTTCTGTTATGAGTAAGTTTGCCTCACCACCACCACATGATGCTCCTACTGAATCTGTTACTATGTCTGATACTCTTGATGATGCTTCTACTACTTTTGATGATGATATTAGTTCGCTTGGTTATGCTCTTGAGAAACAAATTGCTGTTGCTGCTAAAAAGTCTGGAATTGAACTTCCTGTTACTCGCTACCCTATTGGTGAAACTTATGATTATCCTGATTTGAGTAAACTTAAGGAGAGTCTCCTTGATGATGATTACTATATACTAGATGAAGATTTATGCAGGGAACTGACAGAGTTTGCTGGCTCTGACCCTGAAGCTATTAAGAAACTGTTTGAAAAACACTCTCTGAAGAACAAAACCGTTCCTAATCCTGAGTTTACTACATGCCCTATATGCATTGATGATCCTAATTATGATTTCTCTGTTGATCTTTCACTTATACCTATGGTTGAAGCTGACCCCTTTTATGGCAGAGAAAATGATGATGCTATTGCACACCTGACTAAACTCGGTGAGTTGGGTAGCCTGTTTACCACAGATGAGAAGATACGATACTTTTATGTGACCAAGCTTCTTCCTTTCTCCTTGAAGGAGGGTGCTAAAGCATGGTATGATTCACTCCCATGCGGTTCCATTAAGAGTCCTCAGGACTTAGCTCACTCTTTTGTTGATAAGTACTTTCCTGCTCACATGCAACATGCTGCTTTACAAAGAATTTATAACTTTAAACAGTTGCAGGATGAGTCCCTCCCTAAAGCTTGGGGGAGGTACTGCGGTCTGATTCGGGCTAGACCAGGACATGAAATCCCTAAGAATGAATTAATCGATATATTCTATGCTGGTCTAACTGATGAATCCATGTCCTATTTGGATAGTTGTGCTGGTTGTGTTTTCAGGAAAAGAACACCGGACGATGCGGAAGATTTAATGGGCAGGATTGCCAAAAACCATGAAGATTGGTCCGTCCCTGAACCACCTCCACCAACAAAGAAGAGGGGCATGTTTGTTCTGAGCCCCGAGGATATGCGAGAAGCAAAGAAGTCTATTAAAGAGAAAGGTATTAAAGCTGAAGACGTGAAGAATCTACCCCCTATTGAGAAGCTGTGTGAGCCTACTACTCACCCTCCTATGGTAGAGGTACACTCTCTTTTAGATTTCAACGCAAGTGACATCCCTCATGGTAAGCCTCCTGATCAATGTTTAGATGAGTTTGATAATTTTATTATGAAACATAATCATTTTAATGAGAGGATAGAAAGTCAGTTGCATGATAATTCCCTTGCTATCAAAAAACTGCTTGATGTTTTAGATAGAACAGTTAATGATGTTCAATGTCTTGTGAAGCATTTTCATATGGTTCAAACTCAGCTTGATCAAATTTCTAATGTGCAAAGAGATTTGCTTGCTAACAATGCCAAACAAGATAATTTGCAGGCTTTCGGGATTAAGACCCGAGGAGGAACTAGCACTCAAGATCCTCTTTATCCAGAGGGGCATCCGAAGAGAATCGAGCAGGATTCTCAAATGCAGGAAGAAGAAATTGTTGGCTCTCCAAAGAAAAAGAAGAAACATAAGGAGACTGACAATTCTAATGATCCTATTGCAGATGAAGAACCAGCTATTGATCCCAACAGTGTATCTATCTCCGATGCTGAGACAGAAGACGGTGCTGAACCTGAAGGTAATAATAATGAGAAGAATGATCCGCCTGAAGTTCGAGAAGAA
>LR738716.1:78039241-78076299 GCA_902687465.1 Secale cereale
TTGACTGATGCTATTAAGTTACTTCCTTATTCAAAATATATGAAAGATATTGTCACTAATAAAAGAAAAGTTCCTAATGATGCAATATCTACTATGCTTGCTAACTACTCTTTCAGTGGCAAGATTCCTGAGAAGCTCGGTGATCCAGGTATACCCACCATTCCTTGCTCCATAAAGAATAATTATGTCAAAACTGCTTTATGTGATCTTGGGGCAGGAGTGAGTGTTATGCCTCTCTCTCTTTACGAGAGGCTTTGTTTAGAAAAACTAATTCCTACAGATATCTCCCTTCAGATGGCTGACAAGTCAACCGCTGTTCCGATAGGTATTTGTGAGGATGTTCCCGTAGAAGTTGCTAATTGTTTAATTCTTACTGATTTTGTTGTGCTTGACATGCCCGAGGATGGGAGCATGTCCATTATTCTTGGTAGACCTTTCCTTAACACCGCAGGTGCTATTATTGATTGCAATAAAGGGAAGGTTACCTTCCATGTGAATGATAAAGAACACACGGTATATTGTCCGAAGAAGACCGACAGGAGGCATGCCCTCAACTCTATAGAGAATATCGAGACCGTGAAGATTGGAGAATGGGATTGTCCACTACATGTGCCTCACAAATACAAAACTATCATGGTAGGGACAATGTCCATCAAGGTAAAGGTTCAGTGATTACTTCGTGAGAGGTGAGACTTTTTGCTCTATATATCGCCTGTTTGTTGGTAAGACTTGATCAACCTTATTAACAAATATGTTTTATATGGATAAAAAGTTGAGCTTGTTATGTTTTCACTTGTTCTTAGTTTTGTCCTACTTGCTGTACCAAGTATTTATGTTTTTGAAGCTTCACAATATTACTAACTGCTTCAAGTTTTCAGAGAGTTTCGCAGCTTTTTGAACTTCGAAAAAATGTCAACAGTGAAGCTTTCAGAAAAATTCCAGAAAAATTAGAATAAAAATTTCCACGACGGGAGAGACCCAGAAAGTCCTGGGGCCAGCCAGGGGGGGCCACCAGTGGCCCAGGCGGCCAGCTGGCGCGGCCCAGCCCCTGGCCGCGCCCACAGGGCGCCTGGGGCCCACGGGACCCCCCCTCCAGGTATGTCTTCTTCCTCCTTCTCTCTCTTTCTCCAAAAACACGAGTTCTGCTTTTGTTCTTGTGTTCTTGCTGTTCTTGGAGGCGATTCTTCGATCTCTCTCTACAGCCCATCATTTGAGCTGAAATTTTGAGCGAATACTCCCTGGTATGTGACTCCTCCACCCCTCCAATTAGATTTTTGATTGGTGGCCTCATTTGTGAGTATTTAGTAGTTCTTGGTGCTGTAGAGATGAGCTTGCATGCATGTGTAGAAAGTTATTTTTCAAGTTTTGATGCAAGATTATGCCTTGGGCAAGTGAGTTGAGTAGTTTGCCTTAGCTCACTTTGTTTTAATCCTCGTTTTTGTAAATTGTAATTTTTTTTCAGAAATGAGTTTGTTAGGAAGGGCAAAAGGATGGCTTGAGAAGAGGAGGCCCGCACACTCCGATCGAGTTACTAGAGCCGCAGCTTCACCATCAACTGCTAGGGTGAGCTATAATGAAGATCATGTGCCCCTGGAGTTGTTGGAAGACACAAGTCCAGCACGTGCGATGACGTTTCCATGTGATGAATTCATGGAAGCTGCGGGAATCAAGGATGAGTTTTATAATCTTTGTGCTAATGCAGGTTTGACACGACTCGTCACGAGCCGTGTTACTCAGTATCAAAAACTCACCTCCAGTTTCATTAACAGTTTTAGATATAATCCTGATTCAGGTGCTATTGAGTTTAAAATTTATAATGATCTTATCACGATGACTTTGGGAAATTTTTGTGAAATAATAGGTGTGGCGAACGTTGGGAGGACGGCTAGGATGGCCACTCAGCCCTCCGAGCTGAAAACCGTCATCAATTCTCTCTGCAGCATGGGTACGAGGGATATTCATCGGTCGAAGATCTCCAGCATCTTGTTTCCTCACCTCAGGTATTTTGCATATTATATTGCTAGAGGGGTGCTAGCTCGTGACAACACGAGCAGCATTTCTGCTCTGGATATTGCTATCCTGGTAGCAGCCCTCTCAGGGAGGTCTGATTATAATCTGGGTACCTTAATTGCTCGACGCCTTGCTATGAACGGTAACAAGGGGGACTTATATGGTGGCGTTTACGCCACACTTATCTTAGAGCATCTTGGAGGCACCCCACACCCTGATGATACTCCTTTTACTTATTTAAGCTTTGATCTTGCTGCTATGAAAAGGCATAAGTTTGTTACCATGGGTTCTGAACTTAATAATCTTATCTATATCTTGCGTTTCGGAACTGCAGCGGAATGCGAGATCCGTCTACCTGCACCTCTTTTGTTTGATTTTTCTCGCAGGAACGGATGGTCCTTTGATGTTGTTCAGTTCGATGAGTTCATGGTCCAGCATCAGTTTCATAACCCCATGGAGGGGGTTGTGCCCTACAAGGAGAGGCACGGTGCGATACCACATTTTCAGTAAGAGACTGCCACCGAGTTTGGTGAAGGGTCTTCCTCTGTTTGGCGTTCGGAACCTTCCTCGTGGGAGACTCCGAGGAGTTCGGTGTACGCGCCAGCATCCTTCTACGACTCGTGGACTCACCACCATACCCCTGGAGCAGGAGGCTCCTGGGGGCAATAGCTGCTACCAACTTAGGCCAAAAGCCTAAGCTTGGGGGAGTACGTGCCCTTCTCACTTTTCCATTGTATTATCCGTTTTATTCACTTTGATCTTTTCGAAGTTTTTGCCCGTTCTTCTTTGTTTCTCTCTTTGCAAAAACAACAAAAAGATTTCTTTTCTTTCTTTTGCTTTTATTCAACCTTTGAAAAATCCAAAAAGATTTCCTTTCTCTCTTTAGTTTGCTTTGTTTTCAGAGATCAGCTCGAGTCCGTGATGGCATTTGATTATATTTCCTACGTTCGGTCGTGCAAGTGACAAGCAGTGATGACGAAGATCGACTGAAAGGAAGCAACAAGGAAGACCGGTATGAACTCTTATTGTTTCTACTTTTGTACATATGCCTGTACTTATGATCTAGAGAACAGTTGTAGCGACATAGTGCTATGTTTACAATGCTCTTCCAGTGGTTCATGCTTTCTTTGTGGCTAGTCCCGAATAACTAGAGTATATAATGTGTTATTGAAATGATCTACATGCATTGCACTGTTCATAGTCTGGTATACTAAGGTGGTATTTCCCTTTAGAGAATTTTTGGATTGACTTGGCACATGCTTACACATGTTTAAGACTAAAAAGTCTACTCTGCCTTCATGATCTTTGAGTTTTAGAATAGTTATATCACTTTCATGCCCGATTCAATGTTGCTTTGTCGCTCTGCATGATTATGACCGTTATTGCTCTCTAGTTGGTCGCTTCCCAGTCTTTTGCTAAACCTCCACCTGTACTAAGCGGACTGACTGCTTGTGCATCCAAATCCTTAAACCCAGTTATGCCATATGCGTCCACTATACCTTCCTATACATGGTATCTACCTGCCATTCCTAACGAAGACTTTCATGTACCATCTCGAAACTAATCAAAAGCATTTCCTTTTTGTGCCTATGTTTTAGCTCATGAGGAAGTAGTAGTTAATTCATGATCTTTTTAAGTTGGACAAGTTTCACCCCTGGATTGCATGTATAATGTGCAAACCTCTAATACGAAAAGGAACTGGCATTGAGTGCGCCCGGCTCAAAAAGATAAAATAACAAACAAACCCTCCTTCACGCTTTGTTCATGAGGAATCAGAAAACTTTGGCAGTGATAAACAAAGGAGATTAAGAGGATGTGATTGTCCTCATGCGGGAGCCGTTCCTCGAGACTTGTCCACTTAAAAGGTGATTGAGTTATCTGCTAGCATTCGTTGACGAAATATGCACTTCTCAAAACATGTTTACTTCTGTTTTTAAAACCAAGAGCTCTGGTACATGTTTAGTTTTTGTTTCCGACCACGGGTTTTCAACCTTGCCAATAAAAGCCACGGTTCGAGAGTCTCACCTTCTTTCTTCAAAGCACCGACTAGGAGAGCATAATTGTCATTCTGAGTGTAATGTGCATTGTCCCAAAGTATTACATTGTCTTCTGCATACTTGTGATATGATTTATTCTGAAATTCTTAGTTCTAGTCTCCTTTAAAACTCTGGAGGAGTCTCTGCATTTATGTTTTGCTTCACTCGTGGAGGCTAGCGAGATACCACCCTAATATGCTCAAGCTATGTGCAATGTAATCTTGTCTTGATTTTTAGTAATATATTATTTACTTTTAAGTATTTGTGACTGGTCACTTGAAAGAAGGATTGCTCTTTGCATTGTCCTCATAGTACTGTTTCAATACTTGCTAAACTTTTTTCGTAGTACATGCTTATATACATCTAATGAAGCAAAAGAGTTTGTCAAAGTTTTCTTTATCGCGTCCAGTTCGTTGAACTGAATTGCTTGAGGACAAGCAATATGCTAAGCTTGGGGGAGTTGATACGTCTCAAACGTATCTACTTTTCCAAACACTTTTGATATTGTTTCGGCCTCATTCTTGCATGATTTGGACTAAACTAACCCGGACTGACGCTGTTTTCAGTAAAGCTGCCTGTATGGTTTATTTGTGTACAGGAAAACGGATTTTTAGGTACCTCAGAAAAATCCACGAAAAATCACAGAAAATCCACGCACCCGAAGGAACCAGGAACCAGAAGTGGGGCTAGAGGGGGCCAGGGGGTGCCCAGGCGCCCTGTGGGCGCCCCCCCCCCTGGGCCGCGCCGGGGGGGCGCCTGGGTGGGTCCCACACCCGCTGGTGCCCTACTTTATCCCGTATTTTTACTCCCGACGCAGAAACCCCAGATCAGAAGTTCTTCCGCAGTTTTCCGTCGCGGAGCCGCCGCCACCCTCTGTTCTTCCTCGGGAGGGCTAATCTGGAGGCTGAATTGGCCTCCGGAGAGGGGAGATCGTCGCCATCGTCATCATCATCACCACTCCATCATCCCTCCATGACTTCTCCCTCCATGTGTGAGTAATTCCCCCGCTGTAGGCGAAGGGGATGGTAGGGATTGGATGAGTTAGATCATGTAATAGTTTATCAGATTGTTGGGGGCATGTTGCCTATCATCTACTATGGTGTTTATCATCTTTGCTTCAACTTGTTATTCTTAATGCTTGACACTTAGGGCCCGAGTGCCATGATTTCAGATCTGAATCATATGTGTTTGCATGAATATATTTGTGTTCGTGATCCTATCTATGAGTTGTTTGCACCTGTTACGGTCCGGAACCGGCGATCCCAAAAGTGACAGCTTGGGACACCAAATGGGATGGTCCGTAGTTTGAGGATTACATGTATCCATTGAGTTCATTGCTTTGTTCCGGTGCTCTTTGACAGGAGCACCTTAATATCCATAAGTTCCTTTTGGCCCCGTTTGTAGCGGGATGGTAGGACAAAAGATGTTGTGCAAGTTCTTATTGCAAGCACGTACAACTACCTACGGGATACATGCCTAATGTTTGATATTTGCCTAGATGATCATTACTTTTCCGTGTGTCGTGCCTCAAGTTAGAATCTATCTCATCCATGCAGCGCCCAACCATCCATCTCCCTAGCCTACAGTATTTTAAACCCTGCTTGTCACTAGTCGCTACTTTTGCTATTTACTTTGCTATCTACTGTTGCTATTTACTTTTGCTGTTTACTTTTACTATTACTATCATCACTATCATATCACTGTTACCACTTATCTTTTGTTGCAAGTAAGTATATTTCAGGTGCGGTTGAATTGACAACTCAACTGTCAAAGCTTATAAATACTCTTTGGCTCCCCGTGTGTCGAATCAATAAATTGGGTTATTCTTACCCGCGAAGACTATCTCGATCCCTTACGGTTGAGGGTTATCATCCACCTCTGGGTATAGTCTCTCAAAATTTCATTCGGCTTTTGGACGCAATGCTGCAATTCCGCCAGCCCGGCCGGTCGCTTGCAAGTGCCTTCAAAGGTCCTGACAAACACTCGGGTCAATTCTTCCCAGCTGAATATGCTACTAGGAGCCAACTGATTCAATCAAGCTCTGGCTGAGCCTTCCAGCATCAGAGGGAGGTGCTTCATGGCTACATCATCATTGCCGCCACCAATCTGTACAGCCACTCGAGAATCCTCTAGCCAAGTATCTGGCTTCGAATCACCATTGAACTTGCTCACCCCTGCTGCCAACCTGAAGTTGGGAGGGATCTCAGCGGCCCTGATGGCTTTGCTGAAACATTCGGGCCTAGAAACATGTACTCTGCCGCCACTCGGACGGTCTCTGTCCTGCCCTTCTCAGTGTGCCCGGTTTCTGTCGACCAGACCTTGCACAAGAATCGATCTTGCATCAAATCCGAACTTTCTGGGATCTACTGGGATCCTTCGCTAGTCACCACGCGGGCGCCTGCCATTGTATTGCCGGGGCGAATACGATCTGCTCCCCGGAGGTGGCATAGGCACTCGACGGCGGTCATCTCGACCGAGTCGATGGTCATACTGATCATAGTTTCGACCCAGATGTTGCTCTTGGTGGTGCCCACGACCTTCACGCCGCGGGGGCGATCTTGGGCTGTGAGCCGACCAGACTGTGTCCGCCGCCTAGGATCTGCTGCGAATTCTGTTGAGCGACTGGGAAATGGCTGAATTTTGTTCACCTGCCGCTCGGAGCAACGCTCGAATCTGCAGCAAACCTCTTCCAGCTTCCAATTGGGATGGCTGAATCGATTCCGCTATACGGGCCGCAGCTGTAAGATTTTGAATCTGAGTGCGATATACCTGGGGCTCAAGGGGAAACAACTGTCGCTGCCATCGACTGGATTCGGGAATCTTTCGGCGGTCATGTTCATCGAGCGAACGCTGAAGGTTCTCCAGACGCGCACGCTCGGCCACGGTGGCTAAGCGCGCGGCTTCCAGGGCCTGAGCCTCTGAAGTCTCTCCCAAGACGGGGGTCTGAAGCGCTTTGATGTTATGGCGACGCAAATCTTCCCTTTGCTACGCAGTGAGGGCCTGAGGCACGTACTCATCACGATCATACGACAGACCATCATCGCTGCCGCCGCCACCGCCACGAGGGTACCCAGGCGTACTGCGACGGGAGCCGACCATCAGGATCTCTGCCGCGAGGTCGCTGCTCCCTCACTCGGAAAGTGTAACCACGGAACCAGTAGACAGATCGACTGGCCCGTAGTGGTACTCGCCGGGCTCGATTGCCGCGACTTGGGGGGTGGCCGACTGGCGAGCCACCGGATGCTTCGCCCACCGCTGGAGCCACGATTGACCGGATCGCTTGCGACGACGTGCAGCGGGGAGAGCGGATGATGAGGGAGCCGACCGATACTGTGTCGACGGCTGCCGGAGAAGGACGCCACAAGCACTCGCGCGAAAGTGTGCGGCCCCATGGACAGGAAGTGCCTCAACGTCGAGGGGGGCCCTCTTGGAGCCAGGTGGAGTCGTCGGCGATGAAGACGAGCGCGCAGAGTCGGATCTCACGGCCGAGAGCCAGACCACCGCCGGAAAACATGTTGACGAAGATCGGAAAAAACTTGCAACCTCACCAGAAGTCGCTAAGACACCTGCCCCACGATGGGCGCCAACTGTCGTGGTACTAAGCCTGACAGTGAGAGTAGGGGGTACGTAGGAGGAGGCAAGGTCCTAGCTATGGTGAGATTGTACACACGAGTTTTACGAGTTCAGGCCCCTCTCGGAGGAGGTAAAAGCCCTACGTCTCGGTGCCCAGAGGCTATCGACTGGAATATGGGTGTGTGTGTTACAGGGGGTGCGAACCCTTGTACCGGAGGAGGGGGTTGCTTATATAGAGTGCGCCAGGACCCCAGCCATCCCACGTTACAGAGGGTTCAATGTACATAAAGATATGACGTTACTGATAACGCATGTAATAAAGAGTTATAAATGACCTTTAAGACTACGGAGCGAATGTCCGACCGTTGCTATTTGGAGTGACCTTTGATCTCCTATGTTCCGAGTGGTTTCTTGTTCGGTCGAGTGACTTTATCCTGGTCGAATGGAATTGGGGTATCCGAGTGAGACACATGGTCGAGTGGGTTGCACTCTCCGGTTACTTCAGTTGGTATCTTTAGTCATCCTCTGAATGTTTTGGATCTAGGGTAGTGACCTTGGGTAGGGTGTCTAGGTCAGTCCTATGACCCTACCCCTAGGTCTATGGTATCGTCAGTGCCCCCTCCCCCCTCTCTGTATATATGCTGTAATTGTTCTCTTCTAGTACCTATAATGAGATGATACGCAATTCTTTGCGTATTCGTGAAAAAAAGAGTGTTTTCTATTGCGGTTCACAAGGGGTAGGGGGTAGCCATTCCTTTTCAAAACGGTGTGGACAGGAACTTGCTATTTTTTTTATGTGTGTTGCAGGAGACTAACTGGCCAACGACCGCTGGCTAGATCGTGTCATTTCCCAGATGTGCGAGAAATGTTATGGTGGTTCGTTCCAAAATCTTGTTCCTATGGTGGTGGTCAGACCATGACTACAAGATATGTTAAAATAAATAAACTCTACTCTTATTAGGGTAAGCTGTTACGCTAGTTTTCCTTTTATATTGAGACGATCGAGAAATGAATCCAAGAACGAATATTTCATTGTCTAGTAGTTGGAATTTTGCTAGTAGGCCTTTGGCCCAAAGCCCAACTAAAATTCTGAAATTCTCTTGGCCCATTCATGCACACATGTAGGCCTGGGCGTTCGGTTTAACCGGGCCGATCGGTTCGGTTTCTCGGGTTTTAAAATATTTAAGTTTTCTTAATAATATGCTGACCGATCGGTGTTTAGTAATAACAGTAACCGAGAATTCGGTCCATTGAAAATTCGGTTCGGTCACCGGTTAAGACCGACCAGGGCCGATCTATAGCCAAGAAAGAGGGAGGGAGAGGGAGAGTCTTTGCGGGGAGTATGGTCGCTGGCTACAAGGAGCTCCGTGGCCATTCCCTGGTTGCTTGATGGGGTGGCCCCGTAGGGAGTAAGGTCAGTAAAATCCGGCGGAGGTCGCCGGAAAGAAGGGGAGGGAGAGGGAGCAGGTTCCTGTCTACCAGACCATCGCCGTTAGGTACTAGGAGCTGTGGCGGCAAGGGCTATGGCCGAAGGGGTGGAGTGGGGAAATATGAGGGGGGGGGGGGGGGGAAGAGATAGATGCAGGGTCGTGGGCTCGTGGAGGTGAGGTTATACGTGCAACTGTAGAAAGAAGTGTTTGGACTACAGCCTAGTTAGATAATGGGCCCGGATTTTCCACAACGTTGGCCCATGTTCGGGTATTTCCGGTCAGTTCGGGTATCTGATGCCTAAACCCGAAATTGCCGAAGTTAATTCGGTTTTATAAAGAGTTAAGGACCGAACTTATGACCATAATGATCGGTTTGGGTCTCTTCGGCTTCGGTCCCGGTTTTTTCGGTTCGGTAGTTCGGTCATCGGGTAATATGCCCAGCCCTACACACATGTAAGTGGAGTGAGTGGCACTAAAGTTTAGTCTCACCATGAAAGTTGAGAGAGAGTTGCACCTTTTTATAAGGTTAGCTCTTCTACCACTTGTATGAGCATGAGAAGATGAGACGTACACGCGCGCTCCTCATCCTCCTCCCCTCGCCTCGCCTCGCTGCTCGGGAATAATTAATAAATCGTAATTAACGGACGCGTTAATTGCTCAGCCGTTTCCGATCCTTTTGGATCGTGAGGCTATTGCGCCGCCACACAAGTATTCTCCATCCCTCCTTCCGGTGTGCACCACGAGAAGGGACAGCAGGCCTCCGGAACCCCGCCTCTTGTGATCCTGTACGGGAGAGGGGCGATCAGGTTTTTGGGGAGCGCACTCGCGCGACTGCTGGCAGCGACGACTTCTTCCCCGACCTTGGCAACCTCTTCCTCAACGACATGGACGACAACATGAACGTCGGCGGTGCTGCTCCCGTTGCACCGTATGTGATTATGTCCTTCGTGTTCGAGATCGTGGTAGAATTCATGCTTTTAGTATGTGCCCTAGATTTGATCGGTTCATCTGCTATGCTAGTTAGCATGTTTAGTACAATATGTATTACTGCTATCATAATTTATTTCCTGTTTATTTGGATTAAATCTCGTAATAATTTGCTCATATTTCCAACACATACATATATGCACTGTTACGCTAGATTGCGTGGATTAAAAAGTAAAGCTGCCGGATAAGATACGAGATGTGGGCTACCCGTAGCGATGCGATTAATCGAATGCTCGCTTGACCATAGTTCATAGTGATAGTGCGCGCGCGTGATGCCATGACCATGACGATGAGTGGGTGCCGCATTCGTGCTCCGCGTGGACGTCCGTCGTCCGCTCCCTCGATTCTCATCGTACGCGCGCGCACCTTGGATGGAACTCCAAATTGTGGCAGGCAGCCGCTACTGCTCTGGCCCCGCTCTATCAAATGACGGGACACATGCTGAGATAGTGCGCGCCCCTATCGCCTTTGATATCTCCAACTTCGTCTTTCTCCGATGTCTGTGTGTGTGTGTCTCCCCTATTGGACAGACCCCTTTGCCTCAGCCTTCTTGGCGCCTGTTGTTGCTTCGTCCGTCTCTTGGGACAACCTGAAGCTCTCTTGGGGAGGTGAGGCGGCGCGGCAATGGCTCACCGGCTGCTGCACGGCACCCTCCACGCCACCATCTTGGAGGCCGACAAGCTCACCCACCCCGACCGCGCCACCGGCGGCGCCCCCGAGATCCTCCGCAAGGTCGGTCCATCACTCCCCCTCATTATCCCTGCATACAGCCACGGCAGAGTGTAAGCAGAGTAGATTGCGTCTGTCCGTAGAAATGAAGATAATATGGAGACCAGAGTAGACATCTGAAATCTTGTTCAATTGTTGGTTTTTATAGTTGAAAAGAGAAATTCATATCCACAGTTTGTGCGATTCTAGAAAAATACTTCCTTTATTCCTAAATATAAGACGCTTGTGCGGTTCTAGAAAAAAAAATTGTTTATGTGCGTGCAGTTGGTGGAAGGGTTCGAGGAGACCATCGGGCGGGGCAAGGGGTCGACGCGGCTGTACGCGACCATCCACCTCGGCAGGGCGCGGGTGGGCCGAACGCGGGTCCTCGCCGGCGACCCGGTGAACCCGCGCTGGTACGAGGACTTCCACATCTACTGCGCACACTTCGCCGCCGACGTCGTCTTCACCGTCAAGGCCGCGCAGCCCATCGGCGCCACGCTCATCGGCCGTGCTTATCTCCCTCTCCGGGAGCTGCTCGACGCCGACGGTGATGAGATCGAGCGCCGGCTCGACATCCTCGACGCGACCAAGAAGAAACTCCCCCACGGGCCCACGATTCAGGTGCGGCTCCGGTTCTGCGACGTCACCATCAACCGCCGCGAGTGGGGCGCCGGCATCGGCAGCGCGCGGAACCCCGGGGTGCCCTACACGTTTTTCTCCCAGCGACCGGGGTGCAGGGTCACCCTGTATCAGGACGCGCACACCCCGGACGCGTTCGTGCCGAGGATCCCGCTCTCCGGCAACCGGAGCTACGAGCAGGGACGGTGCTGGGAGGACGTGTTCGACGCCATCAGTGACGCACGCCACCTGGTATACATCACCGGCTGGTCGGTGTACACCGAGATCACGCTGATACGGGACGCCGCCCGGCCACGCCCAGGCGGCGACGCCACCCTCGGTGAGCTCCTTAAGCGCAAGGCCAGCGAGGGCGTGCGCGTGCTCATGCTGGTCTGGGACGACCGCACCTCCGTCGAGTCCCTTGGCATGACATGGGGGCTCATGCACACGCACGACGCCGAGACGGCGGACTACTTCCGCGACACCGACGTGCAGTGCCGTGCGTCCTCTGCCCGCGGAACCCCGACGCCGGCAGAAGCGCCGTCATGGGCTTGGAGACCGCCTACACGATCAGTCACCACCAAAAGATCATCGTGGTCGACCACGACATGCCGGTGACGGGCAGCTCGAGCCGCCGCCGCATAGTCAGCTTCGTCGGCGGCCTCGACCTCTGCGACGGCCGCTACGACACGCAGTTCCACTCCCTGTTCAGGACGCTGGACACTGCGCACCAAAAGGACTTCCACCAAATCAGCATTGCCGACGCGTCCATCGACAAGGGCGGGCCCAGGCAGCCATGGCACGATATCCATGCCAAGATCGAAGGTCCGGCCGCGTGGGACATCCTCTACAACTTCGAGCAGAGATGGAGGAAGCAAGGTGGCGACCATGATCTCCTCGTCGATCTCAACGCCTCGGCGAGCCTGATCATACCGCCATCGGCCGTGACGTTCCCCGAAGACCAAGAAGAATGGAACGTGCAGGTGTTCCGGTCCATCGACGGCGGTGCAAGCTTCGGCTTTCCTAGCACCCCCGAGGAAGCCGCTCGATCAGGCCTTGTGAGTGGCAAGAACAACACCATTGACAGGAGCATCCAGGATGCCTACATCCATGCTATACGCCGCGCAAAGCACTTCATCTACATCGAGAACCAGTATTTCCTTGGCAGCTCATTCGCATGGAAAGCCGACGGCATAAAGCCGGAGGATATCGAGGCGTTGCATCTGATTCCCAGAGAGCTTTCGCTCAAGATAGTGAGCAAGATTGAGGCTGGTGAACATTTCGTGGTCTATGTTGTGGTGCCAATGTGGCCGGAAGGTGACCCGGAACATGAATCTATGCAGGCAATACTAGATTGGCAGAGAAAGACCATGGACATGATGTACTATGACATTGCCATCGCACTTGAGGCCAATGGGATCGACGCAAACCCCAAGGATTACCTCACCTTCTTTTGCTTGGGGAACAGGGAGGTGAAGAGGAGCGGAGAGTATGAACCCGCTGATCGTCCGTTACCTGGGTCTCCCTATGAAAGGGCGCAGAAGGCCCGGCGATTCATGATCTATGTTCACTCCAAGATGATGATAGGTAGGTAAATATGCCCACTAGCTCCATTATGTTGACTGATAATTTCTTTTAGTTGTCAACATCTTATGTAGGCACTTACATGACATTTCACTTCGCCAATACTACTCATCTTTGAAGCATTTCGCAACAAAAAAATGGATAATATGTAGAATTATTAATTGTTGTCATTGAAATATGCTAGTACTAATATATACGTACGCTGGTCGTGGCTATCTGATTCTTCTTTTTACAATAGAACTTGCGTATCTCCAGTTCTTCGCTAGCTCTTGGTGTCACGTACAAATATACTACTCCCTCCATCACAAAAAGCTTGTCCCTCAAATGGATGTATCTACCATCAAATTAGTGCTAGATACGACCGCTTGAGGAACAAGCTTGGGACAAGAGAGGGAGTACCTGATATTGTAACCAATTCATCCAACTGTAAACTGTCAGGACATGGCTCGTGTGGTCCAAGTTACTTAAATTTGGCTAAACATTTAGTATGTTTAATTTTCAGTCGATGACGAGTACATCATCGTCGGATCTGCCAACATCAACCAGCGGTCAATGGACGGGGGAAGGGACTCGGAGATCGCCATGGGCGCATTCCAGCCGCACCACCTAAACGCCAAAGGCCAGGTTGCTAGAGGGCAGATCCATGGATTTCGGATGTCGCTGTGGTACGAGCACCTCGGCATGCTGCACGACGATTTCCTCAACCCGGGGAGCCTGGAGTGCGTCCAGAGGGTGAACAAGATGGCCGACAAGTACTGGGACCTCTATGCCAGCGATGAGCTCAAGGACGACCTCCCTGGGCACCTTCTCACCTATCCAGTTGCCGTGACCAAGGACGGCACCGTGACGGGGCTACCTGGTGCCAAGTGCTTCCCGGACACGGAGGCTCCACTGCTCGGAGCCAAAGCCAAATTCCTGCTCCCTATTCTCACCACATAGGGTATTTGCTCGGCAATGCTAGATGCTGCTTCTATATATGATGCGCTCCACGCGGTGTAAGCTTATATTCTGTTATTGCTACCTCTATATGATGGTTCTAGTCCGAATCTATAGCTGAACATCTTACCTCAAGCCTGAACATTCTGCTGGCCCTAGTACCTCAAAGAGCTGCAATGGCATAGCAGTGCTCACTTCACCCTCTGGCCACTTCAAGCCCTAACTCATGGAGTTTCGAAATGGTCCTTGTTGTGTCGACCTGCGCCATAGATCAGCCATCAAAATCAGGTGCGCCGCCCCACTACTCAGGAACAGGAGAATAGGGGGATAGGAGGGGAACGAACAGAGGAGAGCGCCGCCGCTCAGAGTTTAATTTTTTAGGAAGGCCGTCATGGCTAGCTTTATTCAAACTCAAATAGGGTTACATCGTTCGCATAACAAAATCAGGCGGCTCATCTAAGGGCATTTCCAACCGATCCCTTATAACCGGTTAGAGAAGTAAAAATTCAATTTTATTACTCTAACCGGCACCAAGCCGATGACCAATCCACCATAAGGGAGTAAAAATTATACTCAGCCGTGGCAAATATCCCTTTATTTACTCCACTGCTCAGCGACTGAGTAAACGGCTCGCCTCTCCTTCACTGCCTTCCCCTTCACTCTCACTCCGCGTCTGCACCAGTGCCGCCCCTCCCACCCCACACCACACCCGACCACTGTCGTGGACACTCCATAGGCTCCGTCGCTGTCCTCGACCACTTGGATTTGTGCTTCCTTGTCCCTTCGCCGGCGCAGAACCGGTGGCTCTGCGACTGCAGCCGCCGCAGCCAGACTTGGCATTTCCGGGCGCCGGCGACTGTGCCTTGCCATGGATTGGCCGGGAACCGAATCGCACAGTCGTGCCAACGCCTCCGCAACGCATGCAGGTATCGGCTCCGCCTCTAGCCACTCTAATCTCTCCAGTTGGTGGTTTGCCGGAGAAAACATGCACGGCCGTCACCCAGACTCGGCAATGGCCCAGCGGATCATCGGCTCGACGTTGCCGGTCATACAATGTGAAGACTGTCTGCGGTAGGTGGTGCACCGAGATTCTACCACGCCGCAACAATCGGGGTGGGTGTTTTTCAACTGCAAAAATAATGGTGTATGTGCTTCTTTTGATTCGTTTGTTCACTGGATTCGAAGCAATTTTGGTAGCTCATTGTTTGCTCAAATTTTTGTTTTCTTTGCTCTTACTATTGTAGCGAAGAATTGGTGAATTATATACTTCAATGTATCAAAATGTTGTTAAATGAAATAAAGAAGCAAAGAAATGTGTTTCGGTGGCCAAAAATGAAATTCAAATGAGAAAAAAAAAAATATTTCATTAAATATAGAGGATCGGCTAGGTCCGGCAAAAACTTAGTGGGGTAAATATACTCCAATAAGAATTTACTCCACTATTTATTTGGGATCGGTTAGATATGCCCTAACTATGATTTGCTAGCACATGAGGGGGCCGAGGAAAAACACAATCCACCCTAAGAAATTAATTGTTTTATGATTGAGTGCCTAGTCGTCGGATGTACTGTTTGCTCTAAGAAAAATGAAGCAGGTGAGGTCTTGTGTGTTGAATGCCTAGTCTGAGAGGCCAACTAGATTGTCATGATTAAACTCGTAGCAAGAGGAAACAAACTACTCTTGCTAAGATGATACGAAATGTTCCTGCTCAGCTCCATGGTCATAACTCTCTGTTTCTTTAGATAGGCACGTCCACTAACGCCGTTGCTCCTGCAAATACTCAACCACTGCGGGGAAAATTTGACGAAGTAAATACCTGGTTGAAGTGATGATAACAGGGGCTGCTACAAATAACAATTGCATCATTGTGTGGATTTCATGACAAATTTGTTGGGAAATATATAATTGCATAGTTTGGAAAGCTTGATTTTACGTATTCTATAACAACTTCCGGAAAGAACCAGGAGTAGTAGTCACTTTATATGTCTTTAGAAGTGATGCACCAATGAATCATGCCCACGCGTGAGTAGGTGACTTTGTCTATGCATGTCGGCCTCGAGCTCGAAAACGATTGATTGCTATACATGACTTGGCTTTTTCTCAACTGCTCTTTGACTGATTTTGTGTGCACCAGTTCAGACTATGACCAGGTATATGATAGTATGATAGAAACGCGGGATATTTAGATATCTAACTAAACGTGTGGAATTCATTAGCAAAAAATAATAATTAGACTAGTGGGATTCATTTGTTTATCTTGCCGGATGTTTCTTGTTTGTAATTCTTTTCCTTAATTAATAATGGTGAACTTTCCTGGAGACTCGGGTAAGATGGAGAAACAATCCAAGTTACTACTGAGTCGTACATCGCATAGAGTTGCTTTATCTATCTGTATACACACTGCATCGTTTAGTTTAATCAGCAGCCAGAGACCGATTCAATCTGTTGGTCTATATAAACACATAGACCCCCTGCATGTTCAAAGCATCACGCAGGCCACAAACACAAACAGGAACACAAGACAAACTACACTCAAATGGCAACCTCCTCTTCCATCCTTTTCCTTGCTGCTCTTCTTGCCGTGGTCTCATGGCAGGGCGCCATGGCCTCTGATCCTGGCCCACTCCAGGACTTTTGTGTCGCCGACATGCATTCACCAGGTACTATCCAGTTTTTCATAATGTTCTCACCAAATACATATGTTGAAATCTATTTCTGGAAATTATATGCAAGTCAAAACAACTTTGTAAAATCTGAGCTTACATGTACATCTCTTGTCCCCCCAGTCCGTGTCAATGGATTTGTTTGCAAGAACCCGATGGAGGTCAATGCAGATGACTTCTTCAAGGCGGCCAGCCTCGACAAGCCTAGGGTGCCCAACAAGGTTGGGTCCAACGTCACTTTGATCAACGTCATGCAGATTGCTGGACTGAACACCCTCGGCATATCAATTGCGCGCATCGACTATGCTCCCTTGGGTCAAAACCCACCACATACGCACCCTCGCGCCACTGAGATCCTCACGGTGCTTGAGGGAACACTGTACGTTGGCTTTGTGACATCCAACCTGCCTGCCCCCAACAGAAACAAGTTCCTCTCCAAGGTGCTCAACAAAGGTGATGTGTTTGTCTTCCCCGTGGGGCTCATCCACTTCCAATTCAACCCCAACCCCCACCAGCCCGCTGTTGCAATTGCCGCGCTAAGCAGCCAGAACCCAGGGGCTATCACAATTGCCAATGCAGTGTTTGGGTCAGACCCACCAATATCAGATGATGTTCTTGCCAAGGCGTTTCAGGTGGAAAAGAACACAATAGACTATCTCCAGGCTCAATTCTGGGAGAACAACCACTACTAAGTCAGACATTTTTTTATTACCCGGAAGGTCAATGCACGAATGAACGACATGGTTGAGTTCCAAGATGTGCATCCCAATATATATATAATAAATGGAGCATATGTCATGCCATCGTGTGTGTGTGTGTGTGTGTGTGTGTATTTCGTGATTGTATTTTTACCTTCTGAATAATAAGCAATATCATTTTTTTATCACACTGATATGACTTCACATGTTATTTGCTTCTAATGTGTCGGGTTTCTCGTAATAAATAAAAAAATGGGGTTTTCCCCCTTGTTCTGAAACTAGATGATTAGGTTTTAAAAGTAACAATACATGATAATCCGGTAATTCAATATACGTTTCATGCTAGGGTCAAACAAGTAGGATTATCTTGCAATACATGTAAAGTATGCGGCGGTAGGAGCCCGATAATTCTCAGGACTTTAATGTAGAAGTTGATTGTGCAAAAGTTGTTTCCTGGAGTCGTTATTCTCTGGTCTCTCACTTTCCGGTGCATGTAATAAGAAATTTACGGGTCCTACATGTAATGTCTTAGCTACCTTTTGGTTCAAAACTCTTGTAAGTTTGATTGACAGTTGCATTAATGGAAACCCATGAGGTGGCTCGTTTTAGTAAAAAAATGAGCACTATTTTTGTTTTTCTTAAGTTGAGAACAAGATATGTGAGTTTTCTAAGTTTTAAAAACTGGGCACACCGAAGACCAGGTTCCAAAAATCAGCTCCAACATACATAAAGAAAACATGCATAAATATACAAACTAAATGATTATTACCTAATCCCCCCAAAAATGATTATTATTTGAGTTGTTTCTTTCTAACAAGCTTGACATTGAAGCATTTTATCACAAAACAGACTCCGACCACCTTCATGAATATGGTCCAATGTCTGAACGATACATGGTGTTGAGGAAAACGTCATACGAGATGATCAAATAAAGCACGCTAAAACAAGCCAAACACGATAGCAAGCATCGAAAGTGCACAATTAGATGCCTTCAGCATGCCGCCGAGAGGAAGCAGAGGAGAGGCTGGAAGAAAACATTGACTTCATCGCACTGTCACCACCCAACTACTGTCGGAGAGGACCCTCTGTGCAAACCAAGGAGCGTGACCGTACCAGCGAGCAGACATGATGAAAGGAGGTCGTTGTTGCGTGTACAAGATAGGTGCAAGAAATACCGCGAGTCACCGAAGTTGAGGTAGGGTCGATTGGATTGCCATGACATTCTGAAACATGCCACCGTGGCTGAAAGACATCTAACCCACCATTGAAGCCCCCAAGAGGGTCACAACGCACTGCGCCACCACCACCGCGTCCGTCGGGGCGGACAAGGGTTTTCACAAAAGCTTTTCCCGCGTTCTTGCCAAAGTTTTCCCCGTGCATCAGTGGAAATTGGTTATCTATGGGGGAGACAGAAATACGTTGGGCAATTTGAAAACTAGGAAGTCTACTTGCTTTAATAAAAAAATTTCCAAGATGATCCCTTTGTTGTATTCTGGAGCCTAATAGTTGGAGCATTTCGTAGAAACAACGAGATGGCAGAAGAATTGAAGAACGTGTCTTATGTTAGGGAAATAGCAACTTTATATTATCAGGAGGCAAAAGCCATCATATATACATGTACAAGGGGAGGCCAAAAGCCAGAATGCGAAAGGCCAAAGGCCATAATAAATATAACTCTAACACCCCCCCCCCCCTCAAACTCATGGTAGATCCACAACACTGAGTTTGGAGAGGTAAAATATATGTTGCGCTCTACTCTGGGCCTTCATGAAAAAGTCCGCCAACTGTAACTCGGAAGGCACATACCGAAGAGCAATAATATGGTCCTGTACAGCAGCATGTATATAGAAAGCATCAACACCAATATGCTTGGTAAGCTCATGCTTCACGGGGTCCCGTGCAATACTGATAGCACCTATACTGTCTGATAAGAGTGTAGTTGGTGTAATAGTAGAAACACCAAAATCCTTGAGTAACCAGCGCAACCAAGTCACCTCTGCTGTGAGAAGAGCCATAGCTTGCAACTCAGCCTCTGCACTCGAACGAGAAACTGCAGTCTGTTTCTTTGTCTTCCAGGCAATGAGAGAACCACCAACAAAGACACAGTAAGCACAAAGTGAATGGCGATCCGAAGGATCACTAGCCCAAGTAGCATCTGAATATGCCTGGAGCCGTAACGAGCTGGAACGAGGAAAGAAGAGGCGGTGAGAGATCGTGCCACGAAGATATCGTAGAACACGAAGAAGGTGACTATAGTGAACCGAAGTGGGAGAAGAAACAAACTGACTCGGGATATGGACAGGATAGGAGATATCCCGACGAGTGACAGCAAGATAGACAAGACTCCCAACAAGATGACGATAGCGAGTCGGATCAGACAAGGGCTCACCATCAGAAGCACGAAGTTGAACATTAAACTCCATAGGAGTCTCAACAGTGCACTCATCACTGAGAGCCGCACGAGCAAGAAGATCCTGGATATACTTTTCTTGATAAATAAAAAAGCCATGAGAGGTGGAGGAAATCTCAATCCCAAGAAAGTAACGAAGAGGACCAAGATTAGACATAGAAAACTGCTCACTGAGACGGGCCTTTACAAAGGCAATGTACTCAAGATCATCGCCAGTGATGATCATGTCATCAACATATAGAAGAAGAAGAGTGCGACCACGAGCAGAAACATGAACAAACAACGCTGGATCATGAGCACTGGGCGAAAAACCAGCTGTAGTGACCACAGAGGCAAAACACTCAAACCAAGCGCGGGGGGCTTGCTTAAGTCCATAGAGAGAGCGACGAAGACGACAAACCATGCCATCGGGAACTGAATACCCAGGTGGTGGCTGCATATAAACCTCCTCACGCAACTCACCATTAAGAAAGGCATTCTTAACATCAAGCTGAGACACGGACCAGTGACGAACAGAGGCCATGGCGAGAAGTGTGCGAATAGTGGTCACATGGGCCACAGGAGCAAAAGTCTCATCGTAATCATGACCATACTCCTGCTGAAAGCGACGAGCGACAAGACGAGCTTTATAATGCTCAATTGAGCCATAAGAGCGAGTCTTAATCTTATAGACCAACTTACAAGTGATGGGACGAACACGGGGAGGAAGACAAACCAGATCCCACGTGACGGTGCGCTCAAGGGCAGCAATCTCCTCTGCCATTGCAAACTGCCATTCGAGATGAACAATAGCATCTCGATAGGAAGTCGGCTCCAGAATGGTCGAAAGACCATAGCGAGAAGGAGAATATCGGTCAGGGGGCGGACGAGGCCGAGAACGAAGACCATAAGTCGGCCAAGAGGAGGAAGATGACGCACCAGAAGTAGAGGGCACATCAGTAACACGTGAACAACGAGTATAATGGAAAGGAAAGGAGGGAAGAGGTGGAATCACTAGAGGTGGAGACGGGGAATGTATCGGTGATGAAGGCGGAGACGGGGTATGTATTGGTGATGAAGGTGGAGCAGGGGAATGTCTCGGTGATGAAGGTGGAGAGCCATGTGATGAGGAAGAAGAAGAAACTATGGGAGAGGATGGCGTCTGGTCTACAATGGCAGGACGAGGAGTAGGAATACTGGGCACAGAGGGAGGTGCATCTAGAAATGTAAGAAAGAGATGTCATCCGTGGAAAAGGCCGGGGAGGATGGACGTGGGTAGAAGGGACAAGACTCGTCAAAGGTCACATCCCGGGAAATACGCATCCGGCGACCGACAAGATCCTAACACCGATAGCCCTTATGTTCATCACTATATTCGAGAAAGACACACTCAACAGACTGAGCGATCAGTTTGGTGCGTTCGCGAGGGGCAATTAAAACATAGCAAACGCAACCAAACAAGCGAAGCGCCAAATAATCAGGGGAACGACCAGAAAGACGCTCGAGAGGAATACCACCCTGTAGAGCAGCAGATGGCTGAATGTTGATGAGATATGTGGAAGTGGTAATAGCCTCAGCCCAGAACTGAGGCGGAAGAGAGGCGGCAATCATCATCGCACGTGCCGTCTCAAGAAGGTGACGATGCTTGCGCTCAGCCACACCATTCTGAGCATGAGCACCAGGACAAGAGAACTGAGGAAGAGTACCCTGCTCAGCAAGAAACCCTTGTACATCATGAGAGATATACTCACCAGCTGAATCTGCTCGAAAAACACGAATAGGAGTAGAAAACTGGGTATGAACCATGGCAGCAAATTTTTTGTATATAGATAAGACCTCACTACGAGAAGACATGAAATAGATCCAAGTGTGCCGAGAAAAATCGTCTATGAAGATAATATAGTAGCGATGACCCCCTTTTGAAGCGTAGGGAGCCGGACCCCAAACATTAGAGTGAACAAGATCAAAAGGGCGCTCGGAGACTGACTCACTGTGAGGATATGGTAGTTGAATCTGCTTACCAAGCCTACAACCCAGGCAATCCAATGAAGCGTTACCAGAGACAGACCCCAGAACACCGCGATGAACCAAGGATGAGAGACGAGAACCACATAAATGGCCAAGACGATGATGCCACTGCTGAAAAGAGCTGGTAGATGCAGCAACAGGGGTTGCGAGATTGGCGGCGGTGGCAGCGGAGGGAAGACGAAGCCAGTCAAGCTCCCATAGACAATTAGAGCGTCGAGGACCAGCACCAAGCAGAGCGCCCGTGCGACGATCCTGAACGGAACATGAATTAAAGTCGAGAATGACCCTACAACTAGAGTCAACAATCTGACCACCAGATATGAGTTGCATGGTAAGTCGAGGAACATGAGCGACATAAGGGACATGAAATGAAGAAGTGCTAAGAGTACCCCGACTAGCTACAGGGAGGGGAGTGCCATCAGCCGTAAGAACACGAACGTGAGACTCGACAGGTCGAACAGAGGTCAAGGTGGAAGAATCATAAGTCATATGAAAAGATGCTCCAGTATCAAGAATCCATGGGGATGTACCTGAATGGGTATAAGGTGGTTTCTCATTGCCAGAAGAGTCAGTCACGGAATCTGCAGAACCTGTCGGTGAAGACTCCCAAGCAGTCGCAACTGCGCGATCTCACGTGCAGACAAGGACACGGCGGAAGAAGTCGAGGTAGAAACCCCAGCCGGCGATGAGAAATCGCCACCACCCATGGAAGCCACTGGGGGAGTCGACGTAGAGCCGGCACCACCCTCATAGGCAGAAGCCACGAGAATAATCGACGAATAGCGACCAGCACAGCCTGTTGAAGACGTCGTAGAAGACAACGTCACAGACTGACAAGCACCAAGCACCGAGCGGCGACACATGTGCGAGACGGGATCAATATAGGGAACACCATCGGAAATCTGCGGGCAGCGTGAAAATGTTGGCCTGACGAAAACATCATATTAGTTTTTTTCTTTTTTACTCTTCTCTCTCTCTCTCTCTCTCTCTCTCTCTCTTAACTGCACAGGCCACTCGAAAAGCCCAGTTCATCAGACAACTGATGCAATTGCAATTAGCAGAGCACGAACAGGCGGGCAGAGTACCAACAGACTGGCACACCAGCATGGAACCAGCCGGCCAGAGGGGCCACAGCCTGGAGAAGACGACGACTGGCGGGATCGAGTGGGCCGGGGCGGGTTAGTCCAGGCAACGGAGTCGCGGTGGGGCAGCTAGCCTGCAGGAGGCGAAGCAGCCGCGTCGGGGCCATGGGCCTGGAGTCGCAGCAGGCGACGGAGTCGTCAGATCAGGATGGGAAACTGCGTCCGCGGATTGACCACTCCCGATGGCCGCTGGCCTGGAGTCGCGACGAGGCCGCTGGCCTGGAGGAGGCCCAGCAGCCGCTAAGAGGGCGGGGCCGGATGGGCCGCGGGCGACAACAGGCGGACGGGGCCGGCAACTGGACCTTTCCGCAGCCACTAGGCCGGAGCACGAGCTGCGGGCGAACTGGTAGTTCCTTCGAGGGATGGCTCGATGCCGATGCAGGGAAGGTCAGCGGGAAGGAGGAGATTGCAAGAAGAGTGGATCAGCACGAGTTGCGCGTGCGAAAAAAAAAGGCTTAGCTCTGATACCATGTTAGGGAAATAGCAACTTTATATTATCAGGAGGCAAAAGCCATCATATATACATGTACGAGTGGGGGCCAAAAGCCAGAATGCGAAAGGCCAAAGGCCATAATAAATATAACTCTAACATCTTAAACAATCTGGTGATTCAGGAGGAGTGTATGCTCGAAGCCATGGTTGGAACCCGGTTGTGCTCGGTATTGCAGTGCAAAGCTTAAATGTGCAAAAGTCGCTTCGTACAGTTGTTGTAGTTGTGGTCTCTCCCTTTGTGGTGTATGCAACACTTAGTTTATCGTTCCTTTGCTTTGAACATGCTCTTTTGGTAGCAGTTAGCTCTATTTTTCTGCATGTCTTGCTTTAGCTTCCTTTTGATTCGAAACTCTTGTAAATCTGATTAGTCGGCTGTTTAATGGAAATTGATGAGGTATCTCGTTCTCTACAAAACTGTATGATTGTTATTTGTTCTTCTTAAATTTATAAATATAAATATGATTTTTGCTACATTTTAGAAACTAGGCACAACGAACACCAGGTTCCAAAAACCAGCTCGAGAATATATTGTACAACGTCCATAAATATATGAGATATAATTGTCTGAGGTAGTTCTTTATAACAAGCTTGTTATATAAGCATTTTATTCATCTAATGGAAATATTTTGATCTGTTCTTTATCAAAACTACAAACGTGCACCTCTCACAAATCAATCACTTTATGAGTTGCCACCACTAGTAGAAAACGGGGCAATGGTCCAGCCCATTAGTCCCGGTTCAGTCCAGAACCGGGACCAATGGGGGCATTGGACCCGGTTCGTGAGCCTAGGGGGCCAGCCGGGCCACGTGGGCCATTGGACCCGGTTCGTCTCGACCTTTTAGTCCTGGTTGGTTCTGACGAACCGGGACCTATGGGTCTTGCTCCTAGCCCACCACCATTGGTCCCGGTTGGTGACTTGAACCGGGACCAAAGGCTCCCCTTTAGTCCCGGTTCATATCACCAACCGGGACCAATGAGGTGCCTATATATACCCCCTCGCGTAAGAGAAGAGCACACTGCTCTATTTTTTCAGGCCGAGGGGGAGAGGGCTTGGTGGTGCTCTAGCTTACCTCCTATGCACACAACGTGTTCGATGGAATGCCCGAGCCACACTAGTTAAGCTTTTCTCCTCTCGAAGCTCGAACTCGAAGCTCCATTTTCTCTGAGATTTGTGTAGGTTTAGCGGTCCGTCACGTCCCATCCCCGTCTTCGCCGCCGTCGATCGCCCCCGCCGATCTCGTCACCGGCACCACCGTGGTGAGCCCCTTGTTATGTCCATGCTTTCCTTACCATTATTATTGCTTGCTATTATTGCTTTAGATAGATATTTGTCTAATTTTCTTACGTTTATTATTGCTTGTTATTATATAGTGCGATGGTTTTGATATCCGCCCATGTGGGCCCTCGTCCTGTCTACGATTCGGATGTGGTATATTATCTTTAATTTATGACTATTTGTTTTATTGTTTATGACAATTATTCCGACCAACCTGACATGCATAGATGTTTTTATATGTCTAGGAGGTAGTTGAACCAGAAATTCCAACCGACCCTCTTGTGGAGAGGTTAAATTTAGTTGAAGAGGAAAACATTTCCTTGAAGAAAAAATTGGAAAAATGGAGGAGGAGAAGATGGAATTTGAGTTGCATGTTTGAGGAGGGTCCCTGCGGCTGGCGGGTTGTGTTGGTGTTGCCGCCTGTTGGGCCCCTGCCGCCTGCTGGCAGGCGGCTCCTAGGGCAGGCTACCCTAGGAGGCGGCTCGAGGAGCAGACGACCGCAGAAGTCCAAGCGGCCGTTATTTGTCTTAAAATACCAAGGGTAGGCGCCGAGGATACCCATGGTCGATCTCTCCGACAGTAGTCCCCGAAGCTGGTGGAACTCCGATGCGGGTGCTGGAGATGCTGAGGGGTTCCAGTAGCTTCTCCCCTCAGGCATGCTTATCGTCTGTATCTTGTCCGCTAAAGGAGTCCGTCTGCTGACAGCTGGCTCTGCGTCGCAGGAGCCGGCCTCTGGTAGCCGTATCGCCATCTCGGGATCTTCGGTGGGAAGGCGCCACCTGGTCAGCGGGCAGTCGAACAGGCCCGCGGACCGTTGGCAGCGCCCACGCGTCACCGCCCTGTCGCGTCGGCCTGCCAGCCCACGCGCGTGACAGGACATAATAGTGCGCCGGGGCCCGCCACTAAGGGCCTCGGGCCCCGCGCGGATCCATAGTGGCAGGGGTAATCGATTACCCTCCCACGCGCATTTAATGCACGCGGATTAGGCGCGAGAAAATCAGGGGTCGTGCGGGACGTGGGGTGGTTATGCCCACGCTCGCCCCCTCGCCTTCGTCGCCAGGGCCTATATATAGGCCGGGGGAGAGGGCTAGCGCTGCTCTCGCGCTCACTCTCCCCCGTCCTTCATCTTCTTCCTCGCTTCTCCTTGCTGCAGTCACATCGAACCACTGCCCGAGCCATGGCTGCTCCAGCGCCTACCCGACACCACGGCCAGTGGGACGGCAGTGAGGTCGTGCAAGAGCAAGTGGACATTCTCCGGCGGTCGCGGAAGCTGCCGCCTGCCGACAGGGTCGCCGTGCGCTGGCGCCGGCGGCGGAAATCAGACCGGCCCCGCAACAAGGCGAGCGGGTCATCTTCCGCTCGCACTTTCCGTGCGGGTTTGGCCTGCCGGCGAGCGGCTTCTTCCGCTCGTTCCTCGACTTCTTCCACATCCAACCGCATCACCTCACACCGAACACGATAACCACCATTTCTTCCTTCGTCGTCCTCTGCGAGGCCTATCTTGGCATCCTCCCCACCGCCGAGCTCTAGACGGAGCTCTTCTATGTGAAGTTGGGCACTGCCGTCCAGAGCGTGGCCGCTCAGTGCGGAGGATGCATCGCCGTGAAGCGCACCGGGGCGAGAAACTTCTTCCCGGCGCCGAAACTCGTTGGATCGGTGAAGCAGTGGCAGAAGACGTATTTTTACGTCTCCAACGTCGACCCCGAGGAAGATTTCATCTGCCTGCCGGAGTGGGTGTCGGGGCCGCCTGCTGAGCCTCGGGACTCCTGGAGGACCCGGCCCGTTGCCCTGACAGAAGGAGCCTCCGTCGCCGTGCGCCGTCTCCGGGAGCTGAGAGACAACGAAGGCCGGGAGTTTGCAGATCTGCTGCTGACGTTCGCCGAGCGCCGAGTGCTGCCGCTGCAACGCCGGCCCCACCTCATCTGTGACATGAGCGGGCGCCAGGACCCCAGCCGGACCTGCACCAAGCCCCTGCTCTACGGGGAGGTGGCCCGGCTGGTAAACCACATCTCCAGCTGCCAAGTCTCTGACTCCGGCTGGGCCTTCAGCAAGGTCCCGTACAGCCGCAGCAACCAGCTGCCCGCAGTAAGTTTTTTCATCCTTCTTTTTATTTTCTTCTTTATCCGGCTGTTGCAGCCATCTGGTGTAAACATTTGATTCAGATCTTCCCAGGCCAGCCGGCACCGGGCTCCGACCAACTGGGCCGCCCCTTAGAGCCGGATCGCTCCCAGAGCGATACGAGCAACCCCGATCTTGGGGCCGCCGCCGCCATGGAGGAGGAAGAGGTGACAGGCGGCGGGAACCAGCCGTCGGGTGCCTAGCCAGAAGGCGGCCTCGAGAGCTGGCCGGACGACGACGAGGAGATGGAGGAGGCACCCGTCCGCGCCAGCCAGCAGGCGGGGCCGTCTGGCAGAGGCGGCGGCGGGAAACGGCGGTCCACGTCAGGGCCGACTGGTGCCCCGCCCAAGAAGCTTCGGCTGTCGACTGCCGCCACGAGGCGTCAGGAGGCAGCCGCCAGGGGAAACATGCCAAAGAAGCCCAAGGCCAGGCCAGTCGTGTCTCGGTAAGTATTCTTCATTCTTTCTTTGCGTCTTGTTCTTTTTCCTCAGCTGATTCCTTCTTGCTTGATTCTTTATTTCTTTGGAACGTCCGTGCAGCGCGCCGCTTTCCCTCTCGCGGGTGCCAGCGGGCTCTGTGGTTGGAGGCACAGACGCCCCTCCTGTGCCCCCTCGCGTGGATCCTGCCGTCGCGCTCCGGGAGGCGACAGAGAAGAACGCCCGCGAGGCGCGCGCGGAGCGCGAGGCCGCGGAGCGTGAGCGAGCGGCGGCCGATGCCGCCGCCCAGGCGAAGGCCGAAGCCGCCAAGAAGGCCGAGGCAGACGCCGCCTGCGTCCGAGAGCGGGGGAAGGGCCCCCAGCAACAAGCGGGCCACGTCGTCCGCCCGGCGCCAAGGTCTCAGGAGCTGTCTGCCCAGGCGCCGGCTGCTGACGAGCAGCCGGCTCCAGGCGATGGAGGTGACGAATGCGTCATCTTGGAGACGCCGCCACCACCCCCCGCGCCGCCTGCTGGGGAGCAGGGCAGCCGACCGATGGGGACGGAGCTGCCGCCGGTTGGGGGCACGCTGGTGGTTGGCCCGCAACCGGCCCCCCGAGGCCCAGCCCGCCGGCGCCTTGCGAGGGCGGTTTCTATGCCCCAGCAGGTGGAGGTCGGTGGGGCCAGCTCGTCCGCGCCGGAGAATGAGCCGACCAGCGCGGCGCCATCGAGCTGGAGATCCGAAGGAGGCGGTGCATGTCTCGTCGTGTCGCGGGACGTCTTGGACCGCATGAACTCCCTGGGAGCGTCGTGCAGACGGCGATGCAGTAGTTCATCGCCACGCGGTCCTCCATTCGGGTAAGTGTGTTTTTATTTCTGCTTTGTTTTTGTTCCTTCCATTTTTTCCGTGGGGGCGCGTCAGCGCACCCACTGGGTGTAGTCCCCGAGTTCGGAGCCAGTTGCTGAGCAGGCGGCTTGGAACTCCAAAGTGTTCACCCAGATCTGATCTTGCTTCTTGTTGCAGGAGTACCACAATCTTCGCGTGGCCTCCTACAACGCGCATCTCCAGGAGCTGGCGCAGCTACAAACTGCCCTGGCGGACAGCCGAGGTGAGTGTCTCTTCTTCTCCTTGCGGGGGCGCGTCAGCGCACCCGCTGGGTGTAGTCCCCGAGTTCCGAGCCAGCTGCTGAGCAGGCGGCTTGGAACTCCAAGGTTATGTCTTCTGCTGCTGACCCTTGTTCTCTTTCTTTCTCTCCTGCCAGCGGTCGCAGCCAGCCTCCCCAGCCAGCTGGGCGAGGTCCAGACGGAGCTGGCCGCAAAGGAGCAGGAGCGTGTCCTCGCTGCCCAAGACCGCGATCGCCTAGCCAAGGAGCTGGCGGACCAGGCAGCGGCTCACAAGGTCGAGCTCGGCAAAATGTCTGACGCCGAATCCCTTTTGCGGGCCGAATTCGAGACTGAGCGCTCGAATTGGGTCGAGAAGGAGGCGACTCTCCAAGAAGGCTATGTAGCCATTGGAGACATGGTTGATGGTGAGTCATCTACCCTCTCCTTTTGTTTTTTCCGTTTGCAGCAGCCATTTTGCTTCTCTTCTGATCCTTGTTCTAGTCTTTTCAGAGTTCTTCCCGGGTTACACTGTCGCCGCCACCCAGGTCATCGAGGCCGAGCGTGCTGCGAAGCGCCAGGCGGGCCGGGAAATCGCACCCAACGCGCCCAGGACCCCGGCCGAAGAGCTCCTTGCCATTCGGATGCGTCTTGTACCAGTCCGCCGTCTTCTTCGCCAGCTGCAGCGAGCTGGCACCCAGATCCTGTCCGCCCTCTGGCCAGGTGTGCCAATGCCTCACACCCCCAGCCGGACGGCCGTCTGCCAGCGCTTCGAGGCCTGGAAAGGCTCCGCAGCAAGGGCCGGCGCGCGGACTGCCCTGGAGTTCGCCAAGAGCTGGTATCCTGGCCTGAGCCTGGAACAGCTTGAGACATTCCGCGCGGAGGCCCAGCCGGAGCTTGCTGCCGAGCATAAGGAGCTCGTCCAGCGTGCTGCCGCCCTCGCCGAATACGCCGACACCTCCCTTTTCGTCCCGGAGTTGGATGACAAGGGCCATGTGGTGCCGCCTGGCAACTTCGGGCTGGACTTGGCGGCGTCGGAGGACTCGGAGGAGGAGATTGCCTCCAGCGACGGTGATGAGGAGGGGGAAGGCGACGATGAGGAGACCAGCTCCCAGGAGGCGGATCCAGCTGGCAGTCGCCAGCCTGACCAGTCCTCAACAAGCGGGCCAGGAGTGACGGCCCCGCTTGCTGCAGGAGACGGCCAGACCGAGACCCTCCAGGCGGCCGCCCCAGAAGCCGGCTCCGTCGTGCCACCTGCCCAGCCTGCTGCTCCTTAGGATTCTCGTTTGTTTCTTCTGCCTTTCTATAAGACTCGTAAGGTTAATCCGAACAATTCCACCCGCTGGGTGTATTTAGTAAGTTATTACTGCAAGGCGGCTCTTAAGGCCTTTTGGATGTAAATATTCTTTTCAATGCTGCATCGTTTATATGCAATTGTGCCGAGTCCTAGGATTAGCCTTGCCCTAGTTCCTTGTAGCGATTTTCTCCTTGCCGACCCCTAGTACTGCCGTCCTGCCAGCCAGATAGCCACTCTGTGGTTCTGTGGCTGGGTCAAGGACTTGGCTACTTTCGGGGTGGGCAAGTATCTCGCCTTCTAGAAGATGGTCTGGCCAAGCCTAGAACCGGCTGGCCGGCTGCTCGGCAGCCGGCAGTTTAGCTTTAAGGGCCGGCTGGACCTATGTCTTTTTTCCTTAGCCATTTTTCATGTGGGCACCGCTTCTTGCGTTTGGCTCCTGCCAGCCGGACAGCCGTGTTCTGCGACTCTGTGACTGGATATAGGAGAGGGCTCGGATGCCATCACATTACTTGTCAGACTTTTTAAGGAGAATTATCTAGACATAGGGCCAGGCGGCCAGTCCTCGGGCCGTCTGGTAGGCTCCGATGCCGGACAGAAGAGTGAACAACAAACATTCACAGGCATAATTCTTATCATATAGATAAAGGGTTGAGTAGTCCCCGAGAACTCCTCGGGGTTCCCACTAATTCTCAAAATAACTTTAGATAGCACGACACATACTGTCTTTTAGCTATAAAAGCGATGAAGAAGGTTCGCGTTCCATGGGCGCTCTGACTCCTTGCCTGAGTCGTCTCTCTTGCGCGCCCTTGGCTTCTGGGCGTCGATGAGGTAGTAGGCATCGTTGCCTAGTACCTTGCTGACGATGAACGATCCTTCCCAAGGAGCCGAGAGCTTGTGCTGGTCGGCTGTTCGCTGGATTAGCCGGAGCACAAGGTCTCCCTCGCGGAAGGAACATGGCTTCACTCGCCGGCTGTGATAGCGGCGGAGACCCTACTGGTAGATGGCAGAGCGGCTGAGTGCTACTAGCCGGGCCTCCTCCAGCAAGTCCACGCCGTCTTCGCGTGCTTCTTTGGCTTCTACATCCGTGTACATGGTGACGCGAGGTGAGTCAAACTCAACGTCTGTTGGGATGACGGCCTCAGCCCCATAGACGAGGAAGAAAGGGGTGAAACCGGTGGATTTGTTCGGAGTGGTTCTGAGGCTCCACAGGACAGACGGCAGTTCTTCGATCCAGCAGCCGACTGACCGCTCCAAAGGTTCGACCAGCCGGGGCTTGATGCCAGATAGGATGAGGCCGTTGGCGCGCTCGACTTGGCCGTTAGACTGTGGGTGGGCAACGGACGCTAGGTTCAGCCGGATGCCCTGAGTTGCACAGAAGCGGGCAAGTGCGCCTTTGGCAAAATTTGTGCCGTTGTCGGTGATGATGCTGTGTAATATACCATACCGGACTATGATGTCTGCAATGAATGTCACATCAGTTGGGCCATTGAGTTTCTTGATTGGCTTGGCTTCGACCCACTTGGTAAATTTATCTATTGTCACAAGCAAGTGTGTCAGGCCTCCTCTGGCAGTCTTGAAAGGTCCTACCATATCCAGACCCCAGACGGCAAATGGCCAAGTGATCGGGATAGTCTTGAGTGCAGAAGCTGGCAAGTGTTGCTTGGAGCTGAAGCGTTGGCAGCCGTTGCACTTCTTCACCAAATCTTTGGCATTGTCCAAAGCAGTCGGCCAGAAGAAACCGTGGAGGAAAGCTTTGGCTATGAGAGATCTTGAGGCCGCGTGGTGGCTGCACTCCCCTTGGTGAATGTCCTTCAGGATGGCCAGCCCTTTTGTTGCTTCTACACAGCGCTGGAAGACGCCCATTGCACTCCTTCTAACGAGCTCTTTGTTGACAATGGTATAAGCTGAGGCTCGGCATTGAACTTGTCGTGCCAAGGTTTCCTCTGCTGCCAGCTCTCCTTTGAGCAAGAATGTGAGGATTGGCTGTGCCCAAGACGGTGCTGAGACTCCAGTTGCTTCGGCCAGAGAGACCAGGGTGGTTGGGCTGGGAGGTGGAGGGCTGGGCTGAGCCGCCTGCTGTGTCTCCGAAGTTCCCGAGCCGTCTGCTGGAGCCGGCGCCTCCTGGCCGTCTGCTGGAGCAGTCCCCGGGCCAGGAGCTGGCGTGGCTGTGGGTGATCCGTCTATTAGAGTTGGAGTGTCGTGGCCGCCTGCCGGGGCAGTCTTTTGGCCAGCAGCCGAAACCGCGGGGCCGCCTGCCCCGGGGTCGGCTGGTATGAAGATTGACTCCGACTCTGGTGAAGACTTGATAGACGGTTTGCGCAGGCACTGGAGAGATACGCCAGCTGGTATTGCTTGGCGGGTGGAACCGATTCGTGCCAAGGTGTCTGCTTGCATGTTATTAGCTCGTGGCACATGGAGGAACTCGCAGCCATCAAAGTGTCCGCTGATCTGCTGGACAAGGAAGCGGTAGCTTGCCATATTTGCATCCTTGGCGTCCCAGTCCCCAGACGACTGCTGGACAACCAAGTCTGAGTCACCGTAGCACAGCACTCGGCGGATGCCAATCTCCTTGGCCATCCGGAGCCCGTGGATAAGTGCCTCATATTCCGCCACATTGTTGGAGGCGGCAAAGTGGATCTGCAGGGTATACTTGAGCTTATCGCCTTTGGGGGAGGTGAGGACGACGCCGGCTCCCAGGCCGGTGCGCATCTTTGACCCGTCAAAATGCATCCGCCAATGGGTTGAGTCTGGCACGGGCGGCAGGTACTGGGTCTCGGCCCAATCGACGAGGAAGTCGGCCAATGCTTGCGACTTGATGGTGGTGCACGGCTGGTAGAAGATGGTGAAGGGGGCCAGCTCGATGGCCCACTTGGCCACTCTTCCTGAGGCATCTCTGTTCCCCATGATTTCAGCAAGCGGGGCCGTGCAGATGACCGTGACAGAATGCTCTTGGAAGTACTGCTTGAGTTTCTTGGCGGTGAAGTACATGCCGTAGCACATCTTCTGGTAATGGGGGTAGTTCTGCTTGGACGCTGACAGTACTTCGCTCA
The DNA here is from genome assembly GCA_902687465.1 of Secale cereale. Classification (NCBI taxonomy): domain Eukaryota; kingdom Viridiplantae; phylum Streptophyta; class Magnoliopsida; order Poales; family Poaceae; genus Secale; species Secale cereale. Next base: position 78,071,795 of record LR738716.1, read on the forward strand.
GGTAGTAGACGGGCCTCTGGACGGGCAAGGCTCTGCCGTCCTCTGGGCGCTCGACCACAATGACAGTGCTGACCACCCGGCTGGTGGCGGCTATGTAAAGGAACATGGGTACCTTGTCTGCTGGCGCCGCCAGGACAGGCGGGGTGGACAGCAGTCGCTTGAGCTGCTGGAAGGCTTCATCCACCTGGTCGCTCCACTCGAAGTAAGTGGTCTTCTTCATCAGTTGGTACAGGGGGAGTGCTTTTTCTCCCAGCCGGCTGATGAAACGGCTGAGAGATGCCAGGAACCCCGTGAACCTCTGGACATCTCGCACACGGGTCGGTCGTTCCATCCTCACGATGGCCTTGATCTTTGTAGGGTTGCACTCAATGCCGCGTTCGGATACCAGGAAGCCAAGGAGTTGGCCTGCTGGTACCCCGAAGACGCATTTCTCCGGGTTTAGCTTAATCCGAAAGTCGCGCAGGTTCTCAAATGTTTCTTGGAGATCCTCCAAAAGGGTTCCTTTTTTCTCCGTCTTCACCACAATGTCGTCCATGTAAACGTGGGCATTCCTGCCAAGCTGCTTGAGGAGACACTTCTGCATGCAACGCTGAAAGGTGGCGCCGGCATTTCTCAAGCCGAACGTCATGGTCAAGTAGCAGAAGGCCCCAAACGGCGTGAGGAAGGAAGTCTTCAGACGGTCGGCTGGATCAAGCTTGATTTGGTGATACCCCGAATAGGCATCAAGGAAAGACAACAGCTCGCATCCGGTCGTGGAGTCAATCACTTGATCTATTCGTGGCAGAGCAAACGGATCTTTGGGGCAAGCTTTGTTCAGGTTGGTGTAATCGATGCACATGCGCCATTTATTGTTCTTTTTCAGCACCAGGACTGGATTCGCTAGCCACTCGGGATAAAAAACTTCCATGATGAAGCCGGCTGCTAGGAGGCGGGCGACCTCCTCCCCAACGACTCTTCTCTTCTCTTCTGACAGGCGGCGCAGCGGCTGCTTGACAGGCTTTGCATCTTCTCTCACGTGCAGCTTGTGCTCGGCGAATTCCGTCGGAACTCCAGGCATGTCCTTGGGGGACCATGCGAAGATGTCCCAATTCTCACGGAGGAAATCGATGAGCTCGCTTTCCTATTTGCTGTCTAGGCTTGACCGTATGACAGCAAATCGCTCCGGGTGAGATGGGTCCAAGGCAATCTTCTTTGTGTCCTTGGAGGGCTGGAACGAGCCTTGCGGCTCCGCCTCTTTGGGATCGGCTGGTATGGCTGGCTGCTCGCCAGCCATTGCCACCAGCCGCTCCAGACGGCGCTTTTCCTCAGCCACAACAAGGGTTTCCGCCAGATGACTGCTGGCTGTTGCACATGCAATGTACTTCGCGTAGTCCCCGGTTATGGTGATTATTCCCTTGGGACCAGGCATCTTCATCTTGAGGTAGGCATAATGGGGGACTGCCATGAACTTTGCAAGAGCGGGCCGGCCCAAGATCATGTGATAGGGACTTTCCAGATTTACCACTTCAAACCAGACCGGCTCCCTCCGAAAATGCGTCTTGTCACCAAACAGGACATCGACCCTGGTCTTGCCGATTGGTGAACAAGAGAGGCCTAGCACAATGCCATGGAACACGGTCCTGGTAGGCTGAAGCTGCTTCTCTTTGATGCCCAACTTCTCCATGGTGTCTCGATACATGATGTTGATGCTGTTGCCGCCGTACACCAGGACCCGGGAGAAACGGCAGGCCCGCCTGTCAGTGGAGAGAGTGGCGTCCAGGACCAAGGGATAGGCCCCTGGAGATGGCATGACAGCTGGGTGATCCTCTCGGCTCCAGCTGACAGGCCTTTCAGACCAGTGCATGAATTCTGGGTTCTTGACTGCAACAGTGTTGACTTCTCTGCGCTGCTGGCGCCGGCTATGCTCAGCTGTTCATCCAGCGTGGCCGTCTCGTCGCACAGGAGCCGGTGTTTGAGCAAGGTGCCTTCTCTGCACCCGGTCGTGAAATACTCGATGGCTTGTACATCATGCACGCCCTCACAGGAGTTTTGCAGCTCTGCCCAACGCGTCAGATAGTCACGGGTCGACTCGTCCGGGCCTTGGACGCACAGGGAGAGCTGACGCGGCTTGGGAGGGCGCTTGTAGGTGCTGGTGAAGTTGTGAGTGAATGCGTCGGTGAAGTCTAGCCAGCCGTTGATGCTGTTGGGCTTAAGGCTGTTCAGCCACGTCCGAGCCGTGCAATGGAGCATGAGGGGCATGTACTTCACCGCAACACGTCTGTTGCCTATGGCGATGCTAACAGCCGTGGAGTAGTCCACCAGCCAGTCCTCTGGTTTCACTGATCCGTTGTACTTGGGGTGTCTCTAGGGAGCGAGAAGCCCTTGGGAAAAGGCTCGTTGCGGATGCGAGGGCCGAAGCAGGCCGGACCGAGGTCATCTTCTTCTTCAACCACCTGGGAGCGAGCCAGACGGTCCAAGTGGTGGCGGGCGTCGTTCTCCCCAACCCCCTCGTGGCGGCCCAGGCGGCCTGCCAGAGAGGGGTGGTCAACAGGCGGAGGAGACACGCGCCTCTCCCGTCTGGGAGGAAGCGGCTGCTTCCCTCGTCGTTCTACGGCCCTTGGGCGGCCGTCTTCGTCGCGCTTGATGGTGAAGCGCGTCTGCCGGTTGCGGCTGGCAGCGGGCTCTGAGTCTCGCCGGTTGGTGGCGCCGACTGTTGGAGAGCGGGACGTGGCTCGTTGCTCTCGCCGAAGAGGGCGGTTATCGGCGTGCGCAGCCACCTCTGATGCCCGGCGACGGGCCTCCTGCTGTGTAACAGCAGCGTCGAGGAGCTGGCGGGCGCGCTGGGTCATGCAACGGAGCTCGTCTCCCTCCAAGTGGCCCATCTCATCAACTGCCACTTGGGCAGCCCTTAGGTTCTCCGACGGAGTGAGGTACACAGGCCGCGGGGCCCCCAGCATGTCTGCTAGCAGCCCGCCGCGGTCGCGGACAGCACCGGCTCGGCTAGGCTCGCCAGTAGCCGGCGCGCCACAAATGGCGCGGTCCATTTCGCGGCAGTAAGCTTCAGTGAGGCGTCGGGAGGCGGCCAGTTTGTTGGCGCTGTTGAGGAGCAAAACGCGGAGTGCCTCCAACTCCGCGCCGTCTGCCCCCGCCGCGACAGGGGCGGCGAGGTGCTGCAGAGCGGCCTCGAACGGGTCTGGGCCCATTTGGCACGATGGCTCGCCGTGGTCGGTGACGAGCACCTGCGTGACGATGCCGATGGTGCTGCAGATCAGAAGAACAGGAAGAGGGTCGTCGACGATCTCCACGTGCTCGGGGAAGGGGTCGTCCGGCCCCGTGTCGGGGTCGACGATCATGTCCACTGGTGGGTCAGAAGAGCCCACTGACTCCACGTCAGAGGCACGCTCGTCGACGAGGTGAAGCTTGTCAAGGAGCTCGACGAGGAGGCTCTCCGGCGCCACTGGCTCGGCCGCCGGAGAAGGTTCGTCATGGATGCGGGCAGCGCCGAGCAGATCGGCGAGCCCGCTCATGGCGCATGCAGCCTTAGCGCTGCGAAGCATCCCGGTCTCCACGCCAGCGGGCGTGCCGGGCTGGCTACTCTCGCCAGGAAGGAACAAGGTTCCCGTCCAGAACATGTCTCCGGACGACGGTGTACCTGGCCCCACGATGGGCGCCAAATGTCAGGGTTTTGGGTCGACATATGCCAAAGGATGGCTTATCATGCATGGGGTCAAAAGAACGTCGCCGGGCTCGGGAAGCGGGATAAAGCGATACTTAGGACGCCTATGAATCTCACCTCACTGATAGCACTAGAGTAGCTACAGGATTGCTCCTTGAGCTATGATGTCTAAAGGAGGAAGATGAACAAGGCTAGCTCACCATCTCTCTCCCCTATCTAGGGTTCTTGTCTTGTGAACTTCTAATAGCCAACTCTCCCGCCCTCAACATGGAGGACCCTGGGGGGTTTATATAGGCCTACCCCCCAGGGGTACAACGGTAACCGCGACGCCGTGGCACCCAGCCGTCAGTGTCTTCTGCTGCCGGCCTCGCCGCCTGTCTGCTGGGGCCCGCCGCCTGCGGGCCCCTCGTGATTGCCTTTCACTGTGGGGGTGCTTTTGCTGACGACAGCCTCGTTGGGGAGGGGATGGCCACAGTGCCATCGTCCCTCGCCGTACGCTGCCGCCTCGCCCCGTCCCGTCATCTTGATGAGGCTCGAACTTCTAGGGTGGGGTGTGACGTCTGCTACCAGACGGCCGTCTCCCCCGGCCGCTGGCCAGAGGCGGTTTGTTCTTGAGCTTGCTCGCTGACCGATGGGGCCAGCCGCCTGCTGGCCCCGCCGTTTGTGGGTAGTGGGATCGTGGCCTCCTCTGACCGCTGCTTGGTCACGAGCTCCGTGGCTACAACGACCCACCGCTTAGGAGATATTCCCAAAGTACATGGTCACTGTAGCCACATCCTTATAGATTTTCTAAGGACATGTTCTCCTATAGCCATGCCCTCGCCCCGCAGGGACCCTCCTCAGCGTGTTC
>LR738716.1:78108048-78143539 GCA_902687465.1 Secale cereale
CCCCCCCCCCCCGGCCCCTATATATAGTGGGGGGAGAGGGCAGCCGCACCCCAAGCCTCTGGCGCCTCTCCCCCCTCCCGTCACACCTCCAACTCCTCCTGCAGGGCACCGGCGAAGCCCTACAGTTTTTCCTGTTGTATCCACCACCACGCCGCCGTGCTGCTGGATCTCCGTCAACCTCTCCTTCCCCCTTGCTGGATCAAGAAGGAGGAGACATCGCTGTACCGTACGTGTGTTGAACGCGGAGGTGCCGTCCGTTCGGCGCTGGGATCATAGGTGACGAGGATCACGAAGAGTACGACTACTTCATCCACGTTCCTTCGATTGCTTCCGCACGCGATCTACAAAGGGTATGTAGATGCACTCCTTTATGCTCGTTGCTAGATGACTCCTTAGATTGATCTTGGTGAAAGCGTAGAAATTTTTTGAATTCTGCTACGTTCCCCAACAGATGACGCACCAGAAGTAGAGGGCACATCAGTAACACGTGAACGACGAGTATAATGGAAAGGAAAGGAGGGAAGAGGTGGAATCACTGGAGGTGGAGACGGGGAATGTATCGATGATGAATGCGGAGACGGGGAATGTATTGGTGATGAAGGTGGGGCAGGGGAATGTGTCGGTGATGAAGGTGGAGAGCCATGTGACGAGGAAGAATAAGAAACTATGGGAGAGGACGGCGTCTGGTCTACAATGGCAGGACGAGGAGTAGGAATATTGGGCACAGAGGGAGGTGCAATTTTGGTAGCTCACTGTTTGTTCGAATTTGTGTGTAGGGTGGATGCAAGTTTTTGTATTGACAAGAAGAATACATCGATCTATTGATAGCACGAAAATTGATAGATGTTCATGCACTCGTTGCTAGAATTGAGGCTAGAGATGAGATCAGATACAAGGCAACGTCTACTTCCTTAAAATCGAAGAAGAAAGAAGTGTGCAAGCTCGAGAAGCTGCGGATCAACAATGAAGATATGCAGAAGATATTAATCCAACTAGTGGGAGCAGTTATGAAAGTTGGATATCTTTTAAAATGTCTAATCGGGGTTCTTGTTTTCTTTGCCCTTGCTCTCGTGGCGAAGAATTGGTGAATTGTGTACTCCAACGTATCAAAATGTCATTAAATGAAATAAGGAAGTAAAGAAATGTGTTTCGGTGGCCAAAAATGAAATGCAAATGACATTTTTTTACTCCACTACTTATATAGGATCGGCTAGGTCCGGCTAATCTTAGTGGAGTAAATATACTCCACTAAGAGTTACTCCACCGAATACTCCACTATTTATTGGGGATCGACTAGAAATGCTCTAACAAAAAAAAACGAGTTCTTATTACAATAACTATGATTTGCTAGCACATGATGGAGCCCAGGAAAAATCAAATCCCCCCAAGAAATTAACTGTTTTATGATTGAGTGGCGCCTGGCCTAGTCATTGGATGTACTGTTTGCTTTAAAAAATGAAGCAGGTGAGGTCTTGCGTGTTGAATGCCTAGTCAGGAAGGCCAAGTAGATTGTCAGATTCATATATGCACCGAAGTGGTCATGATTAAACTCATCGCAAGAGGAAACAAATTACTCTTGCCAAGATGACACGGAATGTTCCTTCTCAGCTCCATGGTCATAGCTCTCCATTTGTTTCGATAGGTACGTCCACTATGCTTCTTCCTGCAAATACTCAACCACTGCAAGAGAAATTTGACGAAGTAAATATGTGATTGAAGTGATGATAATAGGGGCTGCTACCAGTTGCAGGTGCATTATTATGTGGATTTCACGACAAATCTGTTGGCAAATGTATAATTGCATAGTTTGAAAAGCTTGATTTTATGCATTCTATAACAACTTCCGGAAAGAACCAGGAGTATTAGTCACTACTAGTATGTATACACGTGCGATGCACGTCTTAACATTATTGTTCCTATGATTCTATTAAAAGAAGGAAAAAATCATAGAGTACTTTGCAATGAATTCAGAGCAAAAATAAATATTATCATGAATTATAAAGTGATGATTTTCTCCTAATGAAATCGGTATTGTGGTGGTCTTTTACATTTCACTGGGCTGCAGCGAAAAACACCCAAAGTAGTCCAGTCGAACCGGATCGATCAATTGTCCAATGGCAAAACAATAGTTAACCACACCTACATGTATGGGCTACTGGCTTTGGTCTTCTCTATATTCGGTGTAGTTGGATCTATTATATATCTTTATACGGACTAACGATGCAATTAGCTGCGGCCATTAGCCGATGTAGAGTATACAGCCGCTAAAAATGTTGCACTTTCCTCCTCCCCTTTCTCGGCTCTTTGCCTGATACACTGGCACATGCAACATACACTTGTGTCTGCCCCTTTCTCGGCTCTTTGCCTGACACACTGCCACATGTGACATAGCAAGAAGAGAGGAGATGTGGCACGATTGTTCTAGAAACCAGCAGATGCAGCTGAAGGCTACTGTTCACTGCGAATCCTTTGAGTTCCAACCGTTAGATTTATGAGACCAACGGCTAGGATTGATGTTGTTGCTACAATTCAAAACTCGTACACTATATAGTAGGATAGATATGTCTTTAGAATTCCTGCACCCATGAATCATGCCCGCGCGTGAGTAGGTGACTTTGTCTATGCATGTCGGCCTCGAGCTAGAAAACGATTGGTTGCCTTACATGACTTGGCTTTTCTCAACTGCTCTTCCACTGATTTTGTGTGCACCAGTTCAGACTATGACCAGGTATACGATAGTATGATAGAAATGCGGGATATTTAGACATCTAACTAAACTTGTGGAATTCACTCGCAAAAATATTAATTAAACTAGTGGAGTTTATTTGTTTATCTTGCCGGATTTTTCTTGTTTGTAAATCTTTTTCTTAATTAATAATGGTGACGGGTGGTGAAGTTTCCTGGAATTAGCCATGCATGCATTGTGGAGACTCGGGTGAGAGGGAGAAACAATCCAAGTTACTACTGAGCCAGAGACCAGCTTTTCTACTCTCGGGTGTAGGTACACCCAAGTTTGAAAAAAAAACATGATCAAACAATGTCGAAAAAATCTGCAGTTTTGGGACATGAAACTTCATCGAATGTTCAAGCTTTTTGCAAAAATTCAGCTAAAAATAACATCAGAGGAGCTCTCGGCAAAAAAAACAAAATCAATGTTTGAGCATTGATTTTGTTTTTTTTTTTTGCCGAGAGCTCCTCTGATGTTATTTTTAGCTGAATTTTTGCAAAAAGCTTGAACATTTGATGAAGTTTCATGTGCCAAAACTGCAGATTTTTTCGACATTGTTTGATCACGTTTTTCAAAATTTTGCAAACTCGGGTGTACCTACACCCGAGAGTAGCCACAACTTTCCCATACTACATCACATAGAGTCAATCTGTATACGCTGCATCGCTTCGTTGAAGGAAAAACGTGTAAAGGGAGAACTTGTAAAGTTTATTCAAAATAGTTTAATCAGCAGCCAAAGACCATTTCAATCTGTTGGTCTATATAAACACATAGACCCCATGCATGTTCAAAGCATCACTCAGGCCACAAACACAAACAGGAACAAAAGAGAAACTACACTCAAATGGCAACCTCCTCTTCCATCCTTTTCCTTGCTGCTCTTCTTGCCTTGGTCTCATGGCAGGTCGCCATGGCCTCTGATCCTGGCCCACTCCAGGACTTTTGTGTCGCCGACATGCATTCACCAGGTACTATCCAGTTTCTCGTAATGTTCTCACCGAATACATATGTTGAAATCTATTTCTGAAAATTATATGCAAGTCAAAACAACTTTATAAAATCTGAGCTTACATGTACATCTCTTGTCCCCCAGTCCGTGTCAATGGATTTGTTTGCAAGAACCCGATGGAGGTCAATGCAGATGACTTCTTCAAGGTGGCCAACCTCGACAAGCCTAGGGTGCCCAACAAGGTTGGATCCAACGTCACTTTGATCAGCATCATGCAGATTGCTGGACTGAACACCCTCGGCATATCAATTGCGCGCATCGACTATGCTCCCTTGGGTCAAAACCCACCACATACGCACCCTCGCGCCACTGAGATCCTCACAGTGCTTGAGGGAACACTGTACGTTGGCTTTGTGACATCCAACCTGCCTGCCCCCAACAGAAACAAGTTCCTCTCCAAGGTGCTCAACAAAGGTGATGTGTTTGTCTTCCCCGTGGGGCTCATCCACTTCCAATTCAACCCCAACCCCCACCAGCCCGCTGTTGCAATTGCCGCGCTAAGCAGCCAGAACCCAGGGGCTATCACAATTGCCAATGCAGTGTTTGGGTCAGACCCGCCAATATCAGATGATGTTCTTGCCAAGGCGTTTCAGGTGGAAAAGAACACAATAGACTATCTCCAGGCTCAATTCTGGGAGAACAACCACTACTAAGTCAGACATTTTTTTTATTACCCGGAAGGTCAATGCACGAATGAACGACATGGTTGAGTTTCAAGATGTGCATCCGAATATATATATAATAAATGAAGCATATGTCATGCCATCGTGTGTGTGTGTGTGTGTATTTCGTGATTGTATTTTTACCTTCTCAATAATAAGCAATATCATTTTTTATCACACTGATATGACTTCACATGTTGTTTGCTTCTAATGTTTCGGGATTCTCGTAATAAATAAATAAATGTGTTTTTTGTCGTGGTTCTAAGCCTGACAGTACGAGTAGGGGATACGAATGAGGAGGCAAGGACCTAGCTATGGTGGAGTTGTACACGAGGTGTTTTACGAGTTCAGGCCCACTAGTAGAAAACAGGGCATTGGTCCAGCCCATTAGCCCCGGTTCAATCTAGAACCGGGACCAATAGGGGTACTGGACCCGGTTCGTTAGCCCAGGGGGCCGGCCGGGCCACGTGGGCCATTGGTCCCGGTTCGTCTGGACCTATTGGTCCCGGTTGGAGCTAAAAACCGGGACCAATGGCTCTTGCTCCTGGCCCACCACTATTAGTCCCGGTTTGTTTTATGAACCGGGACCAAAGGCACCCCTTTAGCCCCGGTTTGTAGCACCAACCGGGACCAGTGAGTTGCCTATATATACCCCCTCACTCAAGAGCAGAGCTCACTGCTCTGTTTTTTTTCTGGCCGAGGGGGAGAGGGGTTAGTGGTGCTCTAGCTCACCTCCTATGCACACAACATGTTCGGTGGAATGCCCGAGCCACACTAGTTAAGCTTTTCTCCTCTCGAAGCTCTATTTTCTTCGAGATTTGTCTAGGTTTAGCGGTCCATCACGTCCCGTCCCCGTCTTCGCCGCCGTCGATCGCCCCCGCCGATCTCGTCACCGGCACCACCGTGGTGAGCCTCTTGTTATGTCCATGCTTTTCTTACTTTTATTATTGCTTTAGATAGATATTTGTCTAATTTTCTTACGTTTATTATTGCTTGTTATTATATAGTGCGATGGTTTTGATATCCGCCCACGTGGGCCCTCGTCCGGTCTACGATTCGGATGTGGTATATTATCTTTAATTTATAACTATTTGTTTTAGTGCTTATGATAGTTATGCCGACCAACCTGACATGCATAGATGTTTTATTATGTCTAGGAGGTAGTTGAACCGGAAATTCCAACCGACCCTCTTGTGGAGAGGTTAAATTTAGTTGAAGAGGAAAACATTTCGTTAAAGAAAAAATTGGAAAAAAATGGAGGAGGAGAAGATGGAATTGGAGTTGCATGTTGCGGAAGTTAACGATTATCACAAGATCAAGATGGACCCTATTGTCGAGAGGTTAAATTTAGTTGAAGAAGAAAACAAATTCTTGAAGGAAAAAATAAAAAAAAATTGTGGACGAGAAGATGATATTGGAGTTGCATGTTGCGGATGTCGTCGATGATCACAAGATCAAGATGGATGCAATGCGGTTGAAGATTAAAAAGATTAGAAAATATGCCATTCATACCGAGGCTTGGTATCATTATGCCGTTGGATCAATTGTTACCTTGGTTGCGATTATAATAGCATTTGTTTTCGCGTTGAAATGTTTTACATAGTTTCGATGTGTATGGAGAGCTATATGTTGTTAGATGAGAACTATATATGTATGTACTTTGGTTTTAATGTGATGATGAACTTTTATCCATTTGGTCACTTAATTATCTATTTATGATGTTCTGTAATGGTTTTTGACACACTTAATTATATATAAATGCACGCAGATGAACCGGCAATGGATGTACGGTGACAGACACACCTCCGAGTACATTAAGGGCGTGCGTGAGTTTCTAAATGCGGCTGAGGCAAACAAGCAGAATGGTTTTATGTGTTGTCCATGCACTAAATGTGTGAATACGATGTCTTACTCTAACCGGAAAATCCTTCACTCCCACCTGCTTTACAAGGGTTTCATGCCACACTATAATGTTTGGACGAGGCACGGAGAAATAGGGGTTATGATGGAAGACGGCGAAGAAGAAGATTACGATGACAACTATGTGCCCCCTGAATACGGTGATGCTGCAATGGGGGGAGCTGGTGAAGATCAAGAGGAACCAGACGATGTGCCCAATGATGCTGCAACGGGTGAAGCTACTGAAGATCAAGAGGAACCAAATGATGATCTTCGCCGGGTCATTGTCGATGCAAGGACACAATGCGAAAGTCAAAAGGAGAAGCTGAAGTTCGATCGCATGTTAGAGGATCACAAAAAAGGGTTGTACCCCAATTGCGAAGATGGCAACACAAAGCTCGGTACCATACTGGAATTGCTGCAGTGGAAGGCAGAGAATGTTGTGGCTGACAAAGGATTTGAGAAGCTACTGAAAATATTGAAGAAGAAGCTTGCGAAGGATAACGAATTGCCCGACAGTACATACGCAGCAAAGAAGGTCGTATGCCCTCTAGGATTGGAGGTGCAGAAGATACATGCATGCCCTAATGACTGCATCCTCTACCGCGGTGCATACAACGATTTGAACGCATGCCCGGTATGCGGTGCATTGCGGTATAAGATCAGACGAGATGACCCTGGTGATGTTGATGGCGAGCCCGCCAGGAAGAGGGTTCCTGCGAAGGTGATGTGGTATGCTCCTATAATACCACGGTTGAAACGTTTGTTTAGAAACAGAGAGCATGCCAAGTTGATGCGATGGCACAGTGAGGACCGTAAGAAAGACGGGAAGTTGAGAGCACCCGCTGACGGGTCGCAATGGAGAAAAATCGAGAGAAAGTACTGGGAGGAGTTTGCAAAGGACGCAAGGAACGTATGGTTTGCTCTAAGCGCGGATGGCATTAATCCTTTCGGGGAGCAGAGCAGCAATCACAGCACCTGGCCCGTGACTCTATGTATGTATAACCTTCCTCCTTGGATGTGCATGAAGCGGAAGTTCATTATGATGCCAGTTCTCATCCAAGGCCCTAAGCAACCCGGCAACGACATTGATGTGTACCTAAGGCCATTAGTTGAAGAACTTTTACAGCTGTGGAATGGAAACGGTGTACGTGCGTGGGATGAGCACAAACAGTCGGAATTTGACCTAAAGGCGTTGCTGTTCGTGACCATCAACGATTGGCCCGCTCTTAGTAACCTTTCAGGACAGACAAACAAAGGATACCATGCATGCACGCACTGTTTAGATGACACTGAAAGTATATACCTGGACAAGTGCAGGAAGAATGTGTACCTGGGCCATCGTCGATTTCTTCCGACCAACCATCAATGTCGAAAGAAAGGCAAGCATTTCAAAGGCGAGGCAGATCACCGGAAGAAGCCCGCCATGCGTACCGGTGATCACGTACTTGCTATGGTCAATGATTTACATGTAATATTCGGAAAGGGCCCCGGCGCACTAGCTGTTCCGAATGACGATGAGGGACACGCACCCATGTGGAAGAAGAAATCTATATTTTGGGACCTACCCTACTGGAAAGACCTAGAGGTCCGCTCTTCAATCGACGTGATGCACGTGACGAAGAACCTTTGTGTGAACCTGCTAGGCTTCTTGGGCGTGTATGGAAAGACAAAAGATACAGCTGAGGCACGGGAGGACCTGCAACGTTTGCACGAAAAAGACGGCATCCCTCCGAAGCAGTATGAAGGTCCTGCCAGCTATGCTCTTACGAAAGAAGAGAAAGAAATCTTCTTTGAATGCCTTCTCAGTATGAAGGTCCCGACTGGCTTCTCGTCGAATATAAAGGGAATAATAAATATGGCAGAGAAAAAGTTCCAGAACCTAAAGTCTCATGACTGCCATGTGATTATGACGCAACTGCTTCCGGTTGCATTGAGGGGGCTTCTACCGGAAAACGTCCGATTAGCCATTGTGAAACTATGTGCATTCCTCAATGCAATCTCTCAGAAGGTGATCGATCCAGAAATCGTACCAAGGCTAAGGAGTGATGTGACGCAATGTCTTGTCAGTTTCGAGCTTGTGTTCCCACCATCCTTCTTCAATATCATGACACACGTCCTAGTTCATCTAGTCGACGAGATTGTCATTCTGGGGCCCGTATTTCTACACAATATGTTCCCGTTTGAGAGGTTCATGGGAGTCCTAAAGAAATATGTCGGTAACCGCGCCAGACCAGAAGGAAGCATCTCCATGGGCCATCAAACAGAGGATGTCATCGGGTTTTGTGTTGACTTCATTCCTGGCCTTAATAAGATAGGTCTCCCTAAATCGCGGTACGAGGGCAGACTGACTGGAAAAGGCACGCTTGGAAGGGACTCAATAATATGCAGGGACGGTTATTCTTGGTCTCAAGCACACTACACAGTTCTACAGAACTCTACATTGGTGACCCCGTATGTCGATGAACACAAGAACAGTCTGCGCTCCAAACACCCGGAGCAGTGCGACGACTGGATTACACGTGAACACATCAGGACTTTCAGCAGTTGGTTGGAAACACGTCTCAGAGGTGACAACACTGTTTGTGATGAGTTGTACTTGTTGTCCAGGGGACCATCTTCGACTGTATTGATTTACAAAGGATACGAGATAAATGGAAATACATTTTACACGATTGTCCAAGATCAAAAGAGCACCAACCAAAACAGCGGTGTCCGCTTTGATGCAACAACCGAGAGGGGAAAGGACACATATTATGGTTACATAGTGGACATATGGGAACTTGACTACGGACATGATTTTAAGGTCGCTTTGTTTAAGTGTAAATGGGTCAATCTGTCAGGAGGCGGGGTACAGGTAGACCCACAGTACGGAATGACAACAGTGGATCTGAAAAATCTTGGATACAATGACGAACCGTTCGTCCTAGCCAATGATGTGGCACAGGTTATCTATGTGAAGGACATGTCTACCAGACCGAGAAAAAGAAAAGATAAGGAAGCGAATACATCATACGATGAGCCAAAGCGCCACATAGTTCTTTCAGGAAAAAGGGACATCCTGGGAGTGGAGGGCAAGACAGACATGTCTGAAGATTATGAAAAGTTTCATGAAATTCCTCCCTTCAAAGTCAAGGCTGACCTAAGCATCCTGATAAACGATGAAGATTATCCATGGTTACGGCGCAATAAGCAAATGACACAAGCGAAGAAAAAGTGAAGAGTTATTTTCGCAACTATTATGATGATACCATGCCAACTTTGTAACAAACGAGTATGATACCATTGTCCGTTTGTACTATTCAAATTTCAATACTACTTGCACTAACAAAACAAAACAAAACAAAACAAACTTGAAAAATAAATAGCAACAATAAGTATTTTGTTGTAAGTATAAACAAAATAAAATAAATAAAGCAACAAAGAAAATAAATAAAGAAAGTAAAATAAATAAAGCAACTCTAAATACAGCAAAAAACAACTTAGAAATAAACAAAGAAAATAAAATAAATAAAGCAACTCTAAATACAGCAAAAAACAACTTAGAAATAAATAGCAACAATAAGTATTTTGTTGTAATTAAGTATAAACAAAATAAAATAAATAAAGCAACAAATAAAATAAATAAAGGAAGTAAAATAAATAAAGCAACTCTAAATACAGCAAAAAACAACTTAGAAATAAACAAAGAAAATAAAAATACGAGTCCGACGATGTACACTATGATCGCTAATGATCCGAGGATGGTGCCCGGTTATACCAATCTTGCAGATTACGCGTCCGACGATGTACACTATGATTTCATGGACGTGCAGATAGAAAGATACGAGTACAAAAAGCCTCTCGTCAAAAATGAAAGATCTCTATCAACGAATATGCGAAGATTGCATGATTGGTACATGAAAATCTGAAGAGAGTCTGGGGGGAGGAATAACTTGTATTTGAGAGTTAAACCGGAGCATGACCTCGTTGGAATTGACCTGTTGCCTGTTCCATTTGAGGAGTTCTATCAATTTTTCAATCAATTGGCCCTCGATAAAACAACGATCACCTGCTACTGTCTGTAAGTAGTACTACTTCTGTCATTAAGTCTCTCTATATAGCTGATCTTCATTGCATGTATTTATAATTATCCTCACTATATTATGCAGATTGAAGATCGTCGAATTGAAGAAAAGACAAGTAGGTGATATTGGGTTTATTAACACATACCTCATAGATGCAACCGAGGTTAAATTGCGTCCCGGCGATACCGAGACCAACTTGCTACGATCGTTGGTGGTAAATGAAAACAAAGATATAATACTCTTTCCTTACAACTTCAAGTGAGTGTTAATGTCTTGTGCATATTTGGTTTCCCTTATATATATCAGTCAAGTTTATAGTGATGCAATGATCTCATGCATTCGTGCGCAGCTTCCACTATATTCTCTTAGAGATTAAGCTTGAGAAGGGAATAGTAACTGTCTTCGACTCTAAACGTAAAGATCCCGAGGAGTATGCGGACATGACTCAAATACTAGCCAGGTAAGTTAAATCGATCAATATTATCCACCATGCATATATATCAGCAACTTCATTTCTGATATCAACTAATTGTTTCCTTTGTCTGGCAGGGCTTGGAAAACATTCATCAAAAAAGCTCCGGGACTGCCGAAGAAGCTACAATTTAGATACCCGAAAGTAAGTACAATATAGTAGCATGTTCCGCGCGCGCATCCCCTATATCTTGATTCAAGCGCTAGCTAGTTTCATCAATACCAATTTGGCATTCTTGCTTATCAGTTTGATTGAGCTCTATTTCTTGTAAAGTGGTTGTGGCAGGAACCCGGGAATGATTATTGTGGATACTACATTTGCGAGTCCATCCGCCACACGACCTGTGAGCGGGGCTACACTGATGAACAATTTAAAGTGCGTAAGCAATCAATAATATTCACAAATTTATAGCATCATTTCATGTATTGACCCCCTACTTCAAATTAGATGTTTCGGATGCGGGATGAACTCCTAACACCAGATCGTCTGCGAGCAATTCAAGAGGAATTGGCGGCATTCTTCCTTGAACACGTGATCGCTGAAGACGGAGAATACTATGTGGACCCTGCATCCATGTGTTAGGAGATTATTTTTGTAAGAGATAATTATTGTATATATGTGCCCGGTAGTGTCGGATCGGTAGATATACGAGAACTTGTTGTTCGACCAATCTCTCGGAGAAGGAGAGGTGGTCGATATTATTACTTCTCTCTGTATGCATATATATATATGTTGATTATATATACGAGATCTTCTGTTCCTTCGTTTGCTTAGTATAGCTAGCAGCTAGCTAGCTAGCTAGCGTGACTCTAGTCCATATATATACGTATGTGTAGTATGTAGCGTCGACCAAAAGCACGGACATAAGAGAGAACACTTCTCTCTATTAATTAGCTAGCTAACACAATATATCAAACACCTAAATTAACCCCCAAAACCTAAAACCCCCCCTCCCCTTTCAAAAAAAAAAAACAAAAACCACAGCTACAGAAATGCTGACACGTGCATGCCTTTTGGTCCCGGTTGGTACCACCAACCGGGACTAAAGCCCCTCCTGCCTGGACTCGGTGCACAGGCCACGTGGACACCCTTTTGCCCCGGTTCTGGATTGAACCGGGACTAAAGGGTCAGAGCATTAGTACCGACCCTGTTGCCCCGGTTCCAGAACCGGGGCTAAAAGGCCAAATGAACCGGGGCTAAATCCCCTTTATCTACTAGTGAATGTATGGATACAATAGGGTGTTAGGCCAACTCTCGCGAAAAAACGGTGATCAAAGAAAATACAAAAATCAACCTAGAGTCCGAATTGATCGAGACTCTCAAAGCAAGTGAGAACAAGCACCGATTTCGTCGTTTTCATAGGCGTTGGAAAGCTATTGGGGAATTGAGGTGATAGGACTTCTAGTTTTTACGATCTGGAGGATTTTACATACGTGCACACACAGGATCACGTGCGTGGAAAATTTTGAGCCCAAAAAGGGTCGTCTTGGCCCTGAAAAATGGCCTGCAGGATTGGAAAAAATGAAAGTTATCGCAATTACAGCTCAAATTTTGATGAGCCAGCATATCACTTTGGTGTTCAGGTCCTGGGCGCCCCACCCATGTATGGATACAATAGGGTGTTAGGCCAACTCTCGCGAAGAAACGGTGATCAAAGAAAATACAAAAATCAACCTAGAGTCCGAATTGATCGAGACTCTCAAAGCAAGTGAGAACAAGCTCCGATTTCGTCATTTTCATAGGCGTTGGAAAGCTATTGGGGAATTGAGGTGATAGGACTTCTAGTTTTTACGATCTGGAGGATTTTACATACGTGCACACACAGGATCATGTGCGCGGAAAAATTTGAGCCCAAAAAGGGTCATCTTGGCCCTCAAAAATGGCCTGCAGGATTGGAAAAAATGAAAGTTATCGCAATTACAGCTCAAATTTTGATGAGCCGGCATATCACTTTGGTGTTCAGGTCCTGGGCGCCCCACCCATGTATGGATACAATAGGGTGTTAGGCCAACTCTCGCTGTCGGGGGAAACTGTCCACCACGAACACCTATGGGACCGGAGCCCCTTGTCTGTGCGGTACGAGGGCGGAGGGAGCACGAAGAGCAGATCGAGGCAGACGCGCGGGCAGTTTTTACCCAGGTTCGGGCCGCACGGATGCGTAAAACCCTACTCCTGCTTGGTTGTGTATTGAGTTTGGGCGCTCGGAGCTTGAAGAAGCAGCTACACGAGCGTGAGAATGATCTAGGTTTCCAACCGAACCCCCCACCACGTTGTGCATGGGCCTCCTTTTATAGTGCAAGGGGTCACCGACAGGTGTCAACGTAGGAGAAAGGGGTAAAAATGTAAAATAGGTGGTAGTTGTAACAGTGCGGGAACAGTGGAGCTACAGTACAGAACAGTGGTCTATACCTACTTTAACAGTGGGGGACAAGGGCATTTAATGCCCGTCGCCGTCGACCCCAAAAGCTCCCGCCGTTGCGTCTCCGTCTGCCACGGCGATGGATCCTCTGCCGTGGAGTGCCACCGTGTCCCCCAGGCTGCACAGCCATCCGCCACGCGTCCCTGGAGTGGCCCCAGGGCGACGCGTGGGCCGATGAGCTGGAGCGCGGGCACACAGCGCACCTCCCCCGGCAAGCACCTTGCCGGGGATCTCGACCTTGCCGGGCCCGGAAGCTTGCCGCTCCCCGAGCCCTTGCCGGGTCTTCTAAGATGAAATCTTCTATTCGTCCTGACAAGCTCCTCTTGCCAGGGTCTCGTGCTAGTTAAGCAATCTCGAGCCTGGGACGGCCTTCCCGGCAAGCTCCTCTTGCCGGGGTCTTGGTCTTCTGTCTTGTATACTTTGTTTTTGAATGGCTAGATAAGGGTCAGGAAGGTCTCCGGCAAGCGCGTGGTGAACCCTGCCGCGGGGAGCTGCCGCTGCCCGTGCACAAGTTGGGGTACTAGGGTACCCCTACCTTAGTACACCGACACGGCTCATCAAAATTTGAGCTGTAATTGCGGTAACTTTCATTTTTTCCAATCCTGCAGGCCATTTTTGAGGGCCAAGACGACCCTTTTTGGTCTCAAAATTTTTCGCGCACGTGATCCTGTGTGTGCACGT
Organism: Secale cereale; assembly: GCA_902687465.1. Classification (NCBI taxonomy): domain Eukaryota; kingdom Viridiplantae; phylum Streptophyta; class Magnoliopsida; order Poales; family Poaceae; genus Secale; species Secale cereale. The sequence continues at coordinate 78,121,986 of LR738716.1, forward strand.
ATGTAAAATCCTCCAGATCGTAAAAACTAGAAGTCCTATCACCTCAATTCCCCAATAGCTTTCCAACGCCTATGAAAATGACGAAATCGGAGCTTGTTCTCACTTGCTTTGAGAGTCTCGATCAATTCGGACTCTAGGTTGATTTTTGTATTTTCTTTGATCACCGTTTCTTCGCGAGAGTTGGCCTAACACCCTATTGTATCCATACATGGGTGGGGCGCCCAGGACCTGAACACCAAAGTGATATGCTGGCTCATCAAAATTTGAGCTGTAATTGCGATAACTTTCATTTTTTCCAATCCTGCAGGCCATTTTTCAGGGCCAAGACGACCCTTTTTGGGCTCAAAATTTTCCACGCACGTGATCCTGTGTGTGCACGTATGTAAAATCCTCCAGATCGTAAAAACTAGAAGTCCTATCACCTCAATTCCCCAATAGCTTTCCAACGCCTATGAAAACGACGAAATCGGTGCTTGTTCTCACTTGCTTTGAGAGTCTCGATCAATTCGGACTCTAGGTTGATTTTTGTATTTTCTTTGATCACCGTTTTTTCGCGAGAGTTGGCCTAACACCCTATTGTATCCATACATTCACTAGTAGATAAAGGGGATTTAGCCCCGGTTCATTTGGCCTTTTAGCCCCGGTTCTGGAACCGGGGCAACAGGGTCGGTACTAATGCTCTGACCCTTTAGTCCCGGTTCAATCCAGAACCGGGGCAAAAGGGTGTCCACGTGGCCTGTGCACCGAGTCCAGGCAGGAGGGGCTTTAGTCCCGGTTGGTGGTACCAACCGGGACCAAAAGGCATGCACGTGTCAGCATTTCTGTAGCTGTGGTTTTTGTTTTTTTTTTTTGAAAGGGGAGGGGGGGTTTTAGGTTTTGGGGGTTAATTTAGGTGTTTGATATATTGTGTTAGCTAGCTAATTAATAGAGAGAAGTGTTCTCTCTTATGTCCGTGCTTTTGGTCGACGCTACATACTACACATACGTATATATATGGACTAGAGTCACGCTAGCTAGCTAGCTAGCTGCTAGCTATACTAAGCAAACGAAGGAACAGAAGATCTCGTATATATAATCAACATATATATATATGCATACAGAGAGAAGTAATAATATCGACCACCTCTCCTTCTCCGAGAGATTGGTCGAACAACAAGTTCTCGTATATCTACCGATCCGACACTACCGGGCACATATATACAATAATTATCTCTTACAAAAATAATCTCCTAACACATGGATGCAGGGTCCACATAGTATTCTCCGTCTTCAGCGATCACGTGTTCAAGGAAGAATGCCGCCAATTCCTCTTGAATTGCTCGCAGACGATCTGGTGTTAGGAGTTCATCCCGCATCCGAAACATCTAATTTGAAGTAGGGGGTCAATACATGAAATGATGCTATAAATTTGTGAATATTATTGATTGCTTACGCACTTTAAATTGTTCATCAGTGTAGCCCCGCTCACAGGTCGTGTGGCGGATGGACTCGCAAATGTAGTATCCACAATAATCATTCCCGGGTTCCTGCCACAACCACTTTACAAGAAATAGAGCTCAATCAAACTGATAAGCAAGAATGCCAAATTGGTATTGATGAAACTAGCTAGCGCTTGAATCAAGATATAGGGGATGCGCGCGCGGAACATGCTACTATATTGTACTTACTTTCGGGTATCTAAATTGTAGCTTCTTCGGCAGTCCCGGAGCTTTTTTGATGAATGTTTTCCAAGCCCTGCCAGACAAAGGAAACAATTAGTTGATATCAGAAATGAAGTTGCTGATATATATGCATGGTGGATAATATTGATCGATTTAACTTACCTGGCTAGTATTTGAGTCATGTCCGCATACTCCTCGGGATCTTTACGTTTAGAGTCGAAGACAGTTACTATTCCCTTCTCAAGCTTAATCTCTAAGAGAATATAGTGGAAGCTGCGCACGAATGCATGAGATCATTGCATCACTATAAACTTGACTGATATATATAAGGGAAACCAAATATGCACAAGACATTAACACTCACTTGAAGTTGTAAGGAAAGAGTATTATATCTTTGTTTTCATTTACCACCAACGATCGTAGCAAGTTGGTCTCGGTATCGCCGGGACGCAATTTAACCTCGGTTGCATCTATGAGGTATGTGTTAATAAACCCAATATCACCTACTTGTCTTTTCTTCAATTCGACGATCTTCAATCTGCATAATATAGTGAGGATAATTATAAATACATGCAATGAAGATCAGCTATATAGAGAGACTTAATGACAGAAGTAGTACTACTTACAGACAGTAGCAGGTGATCGTTGTTTTATCGAGGGCCAATTGATTGAAAAATTGATAGAACTCCTCAAATGGAACAGGCAACAGGTCAATTCCAACGAGGTCATGCTCCGGTTTAACTCTCAAATACAAGTTATTCCTCCCCCCAGACTCTCTTCAGATTTTCATGTACCAATCATGCAATCTTCGCATATTCGTTGATAGAGATCTTTCATTTTTGACGAGAGGCTTTTTGTACTCGTATCTTTCTATCTGCACGTCCATGAAATCATAGTGTACATCGTCGGACGCGTAATCTGCAAGATTGGTATAACCGGGCACCATCCTCGGATCATTAGCGATCATAGTGTACATCGTCGGACTCGTATTTTTATTTTCTTTGTTTATTTCTAAGTTGTTTTTTGCTGTATTTAGAGTTGCTTTATTTATTTTACTTCCTTTATTTATTTTATTTGTTGCTTTATTTATTTTATTTTGTTTATACTTAATTACAACAAAATACTTATTGTTGCTATTTATTTCTAAGTTGTTTTTTGCTGTATTTAGAGTTGCTTTATTTATTTTATTTTCTTTGTTTATTTCTAAGTTGTTTTTTGCTGTATTTAGAGTTGCTTTATTTATTTTACTTTCTTTATTTATTTTCTTTGTTGCTTTATTTATTTTATTTTGTTTATACTTACAACAAAATACTTATTGTTGCTATTTATTTTTCAAGTTTGTTTTGTTTTGTTTTGTTTTGTTAGTGCAAGTAGTATTGAAATTTGAATAGTACAAACGGACAATGGTATCATACTCGTTTGTTACAAAGTTGGCATGGTATCATCATAATAGTTGCGAAAATAACTCTTCACTTTTTCTTCGCTTGTGTCATTTGCTTATTGCGCCGTAACCATGGATAATCTTCATCGTTTATCAGGATGCTTAGGTCAGCCTTGACTTTGAAGGGAGGAATTTCATGAAACTTTTCATAATCTTCAGACATGTCTGTCTTGCCCTCCACTCCCAGGATGTCCCTTTTTCCTGAAAGAACTATGTGGCGCTTTGGCTCATCGTATGATGTATTCGCTTCCTTATCTTTTCTTTTTCTCGGTCTGGTAGACATGTCCTTCACATAGATAACCTGTGCCACATCATTGGCTAGGACGAACGGTTCGTCATTGTATCCAAGATTTTTCAGATCCACTGTTGTCATTCCGTACTGTGGGTCTACCTGTACCCCGCCTCCTGACAGATTGACCCATTTACACTTAAACAAAGCGACCTTAAAATCATGTCCGTAGTCAAGTTCCCATATGTCCACTATGTAACCATAATATGTGTCCTTTCCCCTCTCGGTTGTTGCATCAAAGCGGACACCGCTGTTTTGGTTGGTGCTCTTTTGATCTTGGACAATCGTGTAAAATGTATTTCCATTTATCTCGTATCCTTTGTAAATCAATACAGTCGAAGATGGTCCCCTGGACAACAAGTACAACTCATCACAAACAGTGTTGTCACCTCTGAGACGTGTTTCCAACCAACTGCTGAAAGTCCTGATGTGTTCACGTGTAATCCAGTCGTCGCACTGCTCCGGGTGTTTGGAGCGCAGACTGTTCTTGTGTTCATCGACATACGGGGTCACCAATGTAGAGTTCTGTAGAACTGTGTAGTGTGCTTGAGACCAAGAATAACCGTCCCTGCATATTATTGAGTCCCTTCCAAGCGTGCCTTTTCCAGTCAGTCTGCCCTCGTACCGCGATTTAGGGAGACCTATCTTATTAAGGCCAGGAATGAAGTCAACACAAAACCCGATGACATCCTCTGTTTGATGGCCCATGGAGATGCTTCCTTCTGGTCTGGCGCGGTTACCGACATATTTCTTTAGGACTCCCATGAACCTCTCAAACGGGAACATATTGTGTAGAAATACGGGCCCCAGAATGACAATCTCGTCGACTAGATGAACTAGGACGTGTGTCATGATATTGAAGAAGGATGGTGGGAACACAAGCTCGAAACTGACAAGACATTGCGTCACATCACTCCTTAGCCTTGGTACGATTTCTGGATCGATCACCTTCTGAGAGATTGCATTGAGGAATGCACATAGTTTCACAATGGCTAATCGGACGTTTTCCGGTAGAAGCCCCCTCAATGCAACCGGAAGCAGTTGCGTCATAATCACATGGCAGTCATGAGACTTTAGGTTCTGGAACTTTTTCTCTGCCATATTTATTATTCCCTTTATATTCGACGAGAAGCCAGTCGGGACCTTCATACTGAGAAGGCATTCAAAGAAGATTTCTTTCTCTTCTTTCGTAAGAGCATAGCTGGCAGGACCTTCATACTGCTTCGGAGGGATGCCGTCTTTTTCGTGCAAACGTTGCAGGTCCTCCCGTGCCTCAGCTGTATCTTTTGTCTTTCCATACACGCCCAAGAAGCCTAGCAGGTTCACACAAAGGTTCTTCGTCACGTGCATCACGTCGATTGAAGAGCGGACCTCTAGGTCTTTCCAGTAGGGTAGGTCCCAAAATATAGATTTCTTCTTCCACATGGGTGCGTGTCCCTCATCGTCATTCGGAACAGCTAGTGCGCCGGGGCCCTTTCCGAATATTACATGTAAATCATTGACCATAGCAAGTACGTGATCACCGGTACGCATGGCGGGCTTCTTCCGGTGATCTGCCTCGCCTTTGAAATGCTTGCCTTTCTTTCGACATTGATGGTTGGTCGGAAGAAATCGACGATGGCCCAGGTACACATTCTTCCTGCACTTGTCCAGGTATATACTTTCAGTGTCATCTAAACAGTGCGTGCATGCATGGTATCCTTTGTTTGTCTGTCCTGAAAGGTTACTAAGAGCGGGCCAATCGTTGATGGTCACGAACAGCAACGCCTTTAGGTCAAATTCCGACTGTTTGTGCTCATCCCACGCACGTACACCGTTTCCATTCCACAGCTGTAAAAGTTCTTCAACTAATGGCCTTAGGTACACATCAATGTCGTTGCCGGGTTGCTTAGGGCCTTGGATGAGAACTGGCATCATAATGAACTTCCGCTTCATGCACATCCAAGGAGGAAGGTTATACATACATAGAGTCACGGGCCAGGTGCTGTGATTGCTGCTCTGCTCCCCGAAAGGATTAATGCCATCCGCGCTTAGAGCAAACCATACGTTCCTTGCGTCCTTTGCAAACTCCTCCCAGTACTTTCTCTCGATTTTTCTCCATTGCGACCCGTCAGCGGGTGCTCTCAACTTCCCGTCTTTCTTACGGTCCTCACTGTGCCATCGCATCAACTTGGCATGCTCTCTGTTTCTAAACAAACGTTTCAACCGTGGTATTATAGGAGCATACCACATCACCTTCGCAGGAACCCTCTTCCTGGCGGGCTCGCCATCAACATCACCAGGGTCATCTCGTCTGATCTTATACCGCAATGCACCGCATACCGGGCATGCGTTCAAATCGTTGTATGCACCGCGGTAGAGGATGCAGTCATTAGGGCATGCATGTATCTTCTGCACCTCCAATCCTAGAGGGCATACGACCTTCTTTGCTGCGTATGTACTGTCGGGCAATTCGTTATCCTTCGCAAGCTTCTTCTTCAATATTTTCAGTAGCTTCTCAAATCCTTTGTCAGCCACAACATTCTCTGCCTTCCACTGCAGCAATTCCAGTATGGTACCGAGCTTTGTGTTGCCATCTTCGCAATTGGGGTACAACCCTTTTTTGTGATCCTCTAACATGCGATCGAACTTCAGCTTCTCCTTTTGACTTTCGCATTGTGTCCTTGCATCGACAATGACCCGGCGAAGATCATCATTTGGTTCCTCTTGATCTTCAGTAGCTTCACCCGTTGCAGCATCATTGGGCACATCGTCTGGTTCCTCTTGATCTTCACCAGCTCCCCCCATTGCAGCATCACCGTATTCAGGGGGCACATAGTTGTCATCGTAATCTTCTTCTTCGCCGTCTTCCATCATAACCCCTATTTCTCCGTGCCTCGTCCAAACATTATAGTGTGGCATGAAACCCTTGTAAAGCAGGTGGGAGTGAAGGATTTTCCGGTTAGAGTAAGACATCGTATTCACACATTTAGTGCATGGACAACACATAAAACCATTCTGCTTGTTTGCCTCAGCCGCATTTAGAAACTCACGCACGCCCTTAATGTACTCGGAGGTGTGTCTGTCACCGTACATCCATTGCCGGTTCATCTGCGTGCATTTATATATAATTAAGTGTGTCAAAAACCATTACAGAACATCATAAATAGATAATTAAGTGACCAAATGGATAAAAGTTCATCATCACATTAAAACCAAAGTACATACATATATAGTTCTCATCTAACAACATATAGCTCTCCATACACATCGAAACTATGTAAAACATTTCAACGCGAAAACAAATGCTATCATAATCGCAACCAAGGTAACAATTGATCCAACGGCATAATGATACCAAGCCTCGGTATGAATGGCATATTTTCTAATCTTTTTAATCTTCAACCGCATTGCATCCATCTTGATCTTGTGATCATCGACGACATCCGCAACATGCAACTCCAATATCATCTTCTCGTCCACAATTTATTTTTCCTTCAAGAATTTGTTTTCTTCTTCAACTAAATTTAACCTCTCGACAATAGGGTCCATCTTGATCTTGTGATTATCGATAACTTCCGCAACATGCAACTCCAATTCCATCTTCTCCTCCTCCATTTTTTCCAATTTTTTCTTTAACGAAATGTTTTCCTCTTCAACTAAATTTAACCTCTCCACAAGAGGGTCGGTTGGAATTTCCGGTTCAACTACCTCCTAGACATAATAAAACATCTATGCATGTCAGGTTGGTCGGCATAACTATCATAAGCACTAAAACAAATAGTTATAAATTAAAGATAATATACCACATCCGAATCGTAGACCGGACGAGGGCCCACGTGGGCGGATATCAAAACCATCGCACTATATAATAACAAGCAATAATAAACGTAAGAAAATTAGACAAATATCTATCTAAAGCAATAATAAAAGTAAGAAAAGCATGGACATAACAAGAGGCTCACCACGGTGATGCCCGTGACGAGATCGGCGGGGGCGATCGACGGCGGCGAAGACGGGGACGGGACGTGACGGATCGCTAAACCTAGACAAATCTCGAAGAAAATAGAGCTTCGAGAGGAGAAAAGCTTAACTAGTGTGGCTCGGGCATTCCACCGAACATGTTGTGTGCATAGGAGGTGAGCTAGAGCACCACTAACCCCTCTCCCCCTCGGCCAGAAAAAAAACAGAGCAGTGAGCTCTGCTCTTGAGTGAGGGGGTTTATATAGGCAACTCACTGGTCCCGGTTGGTGCTACAAACCGGGGCTAAAGGGGAGCCTTTGGTCCCGGTTCATAAAACAAACCGGGACTAATAGTGGTGGGCCAGGAGCAAGAGCCATTGGTCCCGGTTTTTAGCTCCAACCGGGACCAATAGGTCCAGACGAACCGGGACCAATGGCCCACGTGGCCCGGCCGGCCCCCTGGGCTAACGAACCGGGTCCAGTACCCCCATTGGTCCCGGTTCTAGATTGAACCGGGGCTAATGGGCTGGACCAATGCCCTGTTTTCTACTAGTGTAATGATGAAGTATTGGTTTTGTTGAATCATTTGACACTAGACAAAAGGTGACATGAGGGGGACTAGGGTTGTGGATCGCCGAGAAGTCGGGGGTCGAGGGGTCGAGAGAGGTTGCTTAGCTAGTGTCAAAGTATTGAAGAATTCCATGACTTCATCATTTGCCAGAAGTAACCGGGGCATGTTGGTACGAAGTTATGCAAAGATGTTCTGGAACGGAGTTCCTGATAGGATAATCCGTCTTTTGTTACGGATTATCTTATCTGGGACTTCGTTCCAAAACAACTTTGGAGAGCTTCGTACCATCATGCTACTGTTACTTTCGCCTAATGATGAAGTATTGGTTTTGTTGAATCATTTGACACTAGCTAGACAAAATGTGACATGAGGGGGTCTAGGGTTTGTGGATCGCCGAGCAGTCGAGGGTTGAAGCTAGTTCTACGTTTCCCATTAATATATCCATCTGTCATGTTTGAATAATAATTGGCATGTTGTAAATATTTGTAGAAACAATGGACGACAACACCCGAGACCTAGCACAAGAAGCGATGTTGATGGACATAATCGCACACGGACAAAATGCCGTCTTGTCGTATCTCAACGACACCGATGAGCAGGTCGAACAAGAGCTGCAGCTGGAAGATCTAGGCTATGATATTGATGAATTCGGTGACCCAATGCACATGGAAGAAGTAGACCGTGAGGACGGCTCCGGTGACCCAATGCCGGTGCAAGAAGGAGACCGTGATGCTGGCTCCGGTGACCGAACCGAGTCCGGCCAGGAGGTATATATGTTAGTTAAGCATGTGCTGACTAGTTAATTGATTCATTCATTAACTCTCGTCTTTGTTCCTTTTCTAGCCCTCCGGATCGAGCAAATCTTCGGTAAAGAGACGAGGAGCGAAGAAAAAGTTGAGGCCGGATGAAAAGTTTGAGATCTTAGAAATCTCGCGCTCCGGCGAGCCGATTGCACCCATCCGCACAAAGAACGCATTTGTTAATCAGTGCGGGGTTCTGGTTAGGGACAAGATCCCGATCAGCATCCATCAATGGTTAAAGCCGGCTGCAAACGACGCTCAGGTGACTTATGTCACAGATATGCAGAAAGAAGATCTTTGGACTGAGCTGAAGTCAAACTTCGTCCTACCGCGAGAGGTTGATCCGGTGAAGCCAGTTAAAGAGGACTTAATCAAGTCTTATGCACTTTCGAAGATGGCAGACCAATTCAGGGCATGGAAGAAAAAACTGAATACGTTTGTCAGAGAGAAAACGACTCCAGAATTCGTGGGCATATATGAGAAGATCAAAGATGACTGGCCCGCATTTGTGGCCCATAAGAAGTCGGAAAAGAGTCAGAAGATGTCGGAGACAAACCGGATAAATGCTGCAAAGAAGATGCATCACCATCGCACGGGGTCGGGCGGCTACCTCGTAGCCCGGCCTAAGTGGGCCAGGGCTGAGAATGATCTGCTTCAGAAAGGGATCGAACCAGAGACAATGCACTGGCCAGAACGTTGGCGGACTTGGTTCTTCGGGGCTGGCGGATCCTTGGACCCTGTAACAGGGTGGTGCATTTGGACGGACAAGCAATTGGAAACACCACTCAGGAAGATGCGGCAGTATATCAAAGCAGCGCATGCAGGGACGTTCATCCCCGACAGAGAGAACGACGAGCTGACAATGGCCCTCGGGAATCCTGAGCACCCTGGACGGACACGAGGCACGCCAGGCTCCCTTCCGTGGCGTGCTGGGTTTCCGGACGCAGGAGGCTACAAATGCCACGACAGGGGGAAGAAAATGGAGATGACCGAAATCCAGGCGCTGCGGGCCAGAGTACAAGCGATAGAGGAACGGGAAGCAGATCGGGAAAGAATTGCCGAAGCTTCCCCCGAAGCTACCCCGCCATCTCAGCGGAGAAGCAGCGTGGCTTCCACCGAGCTGCTTCAGCCAGAGCTTGCCTTGACGGCTACTGCCAGGAATCCTGTGGATGCTATCACGGAGGCACAAAATTGCCACCTTATGGCACAGTGGATGAATCTGAAGGTCAAGGCGGCTGCTGGCTCTGTTTATCCTTCTGGACCAGACGACACTTTTCACTGCCGGCCGATTCCAGAAGGATATGCTAGGGTGATGGTCGACGAAATAACGGAGGGATTTGAGGAGCTCCAGCTTGACCACCCTACCGGTGAAGGGGAGACTCGGCTGGGTTCTTCACTGAAGACTCCATGCCTATGGCGGAAGGACCTAATCAACATTCTGAACTAGACGCCTCCGCCTCCTCCTCCTCCTCCGACGAGTCAGGGCACTTCGCCTCCTCCACCGCCTCCTCCTCCGGCGAGTGACCATCAGGGCACTCCGGCTCCTTCTCCGGCGAGTGACCATCAGGGCACTCCGGCTCCTTCTCCGGCGCGTGGCGGCACACCGCCTCCTTCGCCGCCGGCGCGTGGCGGCACTCCGCCTCCTTCGCCGCCGGCGCGCCCGAGCAGACAGCCAGCTCCTCCTTCGCCTAATCAGCAAGGGCGGAAGAGACCTGCCGCCGCTCCGGCTGCTCCTGCTCCGGCGCCTAAGCAAGTAAAAAAGACAGCCGCTTCGTCTGGTCCGGCGACGTCTACCAGTACAGCCAGAGGCGGGAGGCGATGCAGATTCGGTCCTTCTCTCACGCCTCTAGAGAAGTTGCCGTACGAGAGGTCCGACGAGGAAAACACGAAGATCGCTGAAGGCGAAGTGAAGGACTTTTTTGAAGGGTTGAAAGCACAGAGACATCCACCTCCAGAGGAGAAGATAGATGCGGTGAAAGCAAAGCGCACTCTTGCTGCCCGGAAGCAACCAGCGAAAAGTAAGCCGAAGGGCAACTATGACCGCATTATTCAAAAGACATTTCAAGATGCCAAGCGGTCCGGAAGTACAAAAAGTGATCAGAGGTTAGCAGAAGGGCGAGCTGGGAAACAAATTGCCCAGCTCGGCGAACAAGCGAACCAATCGTGCCCCCCGCTCAAGGTGTCTAGCGACATGGTCGCTAATGATCCGAGGATGGTGCCCGGTTATACCAATCTTGCAGATTACGCGTCCGACGATGTACACTATGATTTCATGGACGTGCAGATAGAAAGATACGAGTACAAAAAGCCTCTCGTAAAAAATGAAAGATCTCTATCAACGAATATGCGAAGATTGCATGATTGGTACATGAAAATCTGCAGAGAGTCTGGGGGGAGGAATAACTTGTATTTGAGAGTTAAACCTGAGCATGACCTCGTTGGAATTGACCTGTTGCCTGTTCCATTTGATGAGTTCTATCAATTTTTCAATCAATTGGCCCTCGATAAAACAACGATCACCTGCTACTGTCTGTAAGTAGTACTACTTCTGTCATTAAGTCTCTCTATATAGCTGATCTTCATTGCATGTATTTATAATTATCCTCACTATATTATGCAGATTGAAGATCGTCGAATTGAAGAAAAGACAAGTAGGTGATATTGGGTTTATTAACACATACCTCATAGATGCAACCGAGGTTAAATTGCGTCCCGGCGATACCGAGACCAACTTGCTACGATCGTTGGTGGTAAATGAAAACAAAGATATAATACTCTTTCCTTACAACTTCAAGTGAGTGTTAATGTCTTGTGCATATTTGGTTTCCCTTATATATATCAGTCAAGTTTATAGTTATGTAATGATCTCATGCATTCGTGCGCAGCTTCCACTATATTCTCTTAGAGATTAAGCTTGAGAAGGGAATAGTAACTGTCTTCGACTCTAAACGTAAAGATCCCGAGGAGTATGCGGACATGACTCAAATGCTAGCCAGGTAAGTTAAATCGATCAATATTATCCACCATGCATATATATCAGCAACTTCATTTCTGATATCAACTAATTGTTTCCTTTGTCTGGCAGGGCTTGGAAAACATTCAGCAAAAAAGCTCCGGGACTGCCGAAGAAGCTACAATTTAGATACCCGAAAGTAAGTACTATATAGTAGCATGTTCCGCGCGCGCATCTCCTATATCTTGATTCAAGCGCTAGCTAGTTTCATCAATACCAATTTGGCATTCTTGCTTATCAGTTTGATTGAGCTCTATTTCTTGTAAAGTGGTTGTGGCAGGAACCCGGGAATGATTATTGTGGATACTACATTTGCGAGTCCATCCGCCACACGACCTGTGAGCGGGGCTACACTGATGAACAATTTAAAGTGCGTAAGCAATTAATAATATTCAAAATTTATAGCATCATTTCATGTATTGACCCCCTACTTCAAATTAGATGTTTCGGATGCGGGATGAACTCCTAACACCAGATCGTCTGCGAGCAATTCAAGAGGAATTGGCGGCATTCTTCCTTGAACACGTGATCGCTGAAGACGGAGAATACTATGTGGACCCTGCATCCATGTGTTAGGAGATTATTTTTGTAAGAGATAATTATTGTATATATGTGCCCGGTAGTGTCGGATCGATAGATATACGAGAACTTGTTGTTCGACCAATCTCTCGGAGAAGGAGAGGTGGTCGATATTATTACTTCTCTCTGTATGCATATATATATATGTTGATTATATATACGAGATCTTCTGTTCCTTCGTTTGCTTAGTATAGCTAGCAGCTAGCTAGCTAGCTAGCGTGACTCTAGTCCATATATATACGTATGTGTAGTATGTAGCGTCGACCAAAAGCACGGACATAAGAGAGAACACTTCTCTCTATTAATTAGCTAGCTAACACAATATATCAAACACCTAAATTAACCCCCAAAACCTAAAACCCCCCCACCCCTTTCAAAAAAAAAAAACAAAAACCACAGCTACAGAAATGCTGACACGTGCATGCCTTTTGGTCCCGGTTGGTACCACCAACCGGGACTAAAGCCCCTCCTGCCTGGACTCGGTGCACAGGCCACGTGGACACCCTTTTGCCCCGGTTCTGGATTGAACCGGGACTAAAGGGTCAGAGCATTAGTACCGACCCTGTTGCCCCGGTTCCAGAACCGGGGCTAAAAGGCCAAATGAACCGGGGCTAAATCCCCTTTATCTACTAGTGGCCCTTCTCGGAGGAAGTTTTTTTTTTGGAACGTAGACGCTAGAGGCGTCCGGCTTTAAATTAATAAAGCCAACAAGGCAACGTACACCACAGTCACATAGTTCAATATTACAATCCAGCGATACTTGCGCGAATAAAGTACTGAGAGCGCATCCGATAAGCAGCATAACCAAGGCGCACAAGAAAGGCAAAAGACCCAAAATAAAAGACCGACATGTCAAGGAAGCAGTGTTGGGGGCTCCATTAATTTCGCGACATCCTTGACACCGTCTTGATTTTCTCCATTACTGCGAGCATGTCTTCCTTATCACGCGCTTTCCCCAACGGCATCCACACCTGGAGGAAGATATGGCATTTGAAAAAAATGTCAGCAGGATGGTTAGGGAACTTGTGTTCTATGGTGATTTTGTTCCGAACCGTCCAGAGGGACCAAAGAAGCGCCCCTGCGCAACGCCATAGAATACACGCGTTCGTTCCGGTCTGGGCGTGGATAATAGCCACGAGGTCAGCCGAAGATTGTGGGTTCCAAGTTTTAGCAAAGGTCCCGCGGATCGCACTCCACGCAAACTTTGCCAGCACGCACTGGAAGAAGACATGGTTAGCGTCTTCGGGCAGCCCGCAGATAGCACAGGAGCCGTTAGAAGGTCCCATGCGTTTCGCCACGTTGATAGACGTTGGAAGTTGGTTCCGAAAGGATTGCCACAAGAAGATCTTGATTTTAAGCTGCAGGCTCGCCTTCCATAGTCCCCTGACCATGTTTAAGACAGGTCCGTCGGATAGCTTGGCATACATGGACTTAACCGAAAAAAATTTGGATCCCGTAAGGTTCCATGTAATGCTATCAGACTCGTGAGATAGGTTAAAATCCCACCAAGCTACCACAAGACCGTCCCAGCTAGAGGCTTCATCCTCCCCTAGATTACGAATAAAGGATATCGCCGGAGGATTAACACGAAGGGCATCGGCCACCGAGATGGCAGGGTCAGAGGCAAGATGGTAAAGATCCGGGTGGGATTGCCACAAAGGCGCATTTTCCCACCAGTGATCAAGCCAGAAGCGCGTAGACTCGCCGTTCTTGACTTCAAAAAAAGCCCCAAGGGCGAAAGCCGGTCTAACAGCTTGGATCCCTTTCCAAAAAACTGACCTGGAAGGTTGCGCGGAGAACACATTCCCATCCGGGAAGTATTTAGCCCGAAGAATTCTAGCCCAGAGCCCCGACTCGTTTTGGGCTAGGCGCCACCACCACTTTGTTAGGAGGGCCACATTCATAAGTTTGGAGTTAATGATACCTAGGCCACCTAACTTTTTTGGACGGCAGACTGCCGCCCATTTTACCATATGGTACTTTCGTTTGGTCCCAGCTCCTTCCCAAAAGAACCGTGACCGCGGTGTGTCCAATTTGGCATGCACACCGTCGGCCAAAAGGTACATACCCATAGTGAAGATTGGTAGAGAGGAGAGGCTTGAGTTGGTAAGAATCAGGCGCGCTGCCGAGGACATAAATCTGCCCCTCCAAGGGCTAACTCTATTAACCACTTTCCCGTAGAGGGGTTCCCACTCCGCGATGGTAAGCCCTCTGGTAGATATGGGCAGGCCCAGGTATTTGATCGGGAAAGATCCACGTTTACAGTTCAGGGAGTTCGCAACCCAAGCACTCTCCTGATCATCCATCCCTATGGTGATCACCTCGCTCTTCTGAAAGTTGATCTTGAGCCCAGACATAAGTTCGAAAGCGAGGAGCAGGAGTTTGACGGACACCACACTACTATCGTTAGGTTCGAATAGTAGCATCGAGTCGTCCGCGTACTGCAGGTGAGATACTCCTCCAGGGATGAGATGCGAAACTAGACCGGAGATGTGGTCGGCGACCCTTGCACGGTCAATTAAAGCTGCTAGGGCATCAGCCACAAAATTGAAGATCAAGGGGGAGCTCGGATCCCCTTGTCTGAGGCCCCTTTTATTACGAAAGAACCTACCCATGACACCGTTAACGGTAACAGCCGTATGACCACAGGAAACTAGGTGCATAAGCCTATGTACAAACCCTGCCTCAAAACCCTTTTTGAGAAAAACTTCCTGAATGAAAGCCCAATTCACGCGATCGTAGGCTTTCTCGAAGTCGAGCTTAAGGAGCACACCCTTGGCTTTAGTCTTTTTGAGCTCGTGCATGATTTCCAAAAGGACAATCGGACCCTCTAGAATGTTGCGCTTCTTGAGAAAGCCCGTTTGGCTATGGCTAATAATCCTTTGGGCAATTGGGGCTAGTCGAGAGGCATAAGCCTTAGCACACAGCTTAAACGGGACGTTAATGAGAGTAATTGGGCGAAACAATCTAATGTTGTCTGCCCCCTTAACATTGGGGATGAGACTGATGGCCCCATAGTTAAGGCGCGAAAGATCAGAGGTACCTAAGGCAAAACCGTTTACGATGGCGTAGAACAAGTGCTTGAGGATGGGCCAAAAGCGCTTGAAGAACTCCACGGGCCAACCGTCCGGGCCGGGCGCCGTGTCATTCTTCATACCCGATAGCGCCTGGTCAATCTCCTCGGGGAGAAAGGAGAGGGCCAGCCGATCGTTTTCCTCCTACGACACCTGAGCCTCAGGCTCCCACAGGTCCGCACGAAGGGAAAGGGGTTTGTCAGTGGCCGTCCCCAGGAGATCGATGACAAACTCATATATGTGCGCAGAGATTTGGTCCTGAGAGAGCAACAGTCCCGAGCTAGATTGGAGACGGAGGATAGTGCTTTTCCTTTTCCGATCGTTCGCAAACGCGTGGAAATAGCCAGTGTTGGCATCCCCCTTCGTCACCCATTTGACACCGCCCCTACGGCGCCAATATTCCTCTTCAGCTCTGATGAGTTCCAGGACTTCGTCTTCCAGAGTCAATCGATATGCCCACTCCGATTCGGAGAAGAGCCGTTGGTCTGCTTCTAGATCGAGGGCAGCGATCTCCTCGGTGATCCGTGCCCTCTCTTTCTTAGATTCACTCCCCAGATTGGCCCCCCAGCCACGAAGAAAGGAACGGAGCTTGGCCGCCGCGGCGGTCCACAGATCCTCCCGACCTCTCTGCTGTCCCAAAGCAGAGCAGATGGACGTCCAACGCTCGTGGACCAACTGTTCGAATCCCTCGAACTCGAACCAGGCCGTTTCAAAGTAGAAACGCCTGCTGCGGCAAATCGTCTCCTCCCCTGAGGAAAAGATGAGAGGCACATGATCCGAGCCAATGCGCGTCTCAGCCACCAGAGAACAAAGAGGGAACAGAGTTTCCCACTCGGGGGTGAAGAAAACCCTGTCCAAGACGCTCCGAACCGGCATGATTTGTTTGTTGGTCCACGTGAACCGAGTTCCGGTTCGCGCTGCCTCACGAAGGACAGCCGAGGCAATAGCCTGATTGAACATGGACACCCTTGTCCAGTCGATATTGTTGTTGTTCTTGTCCGCACCCGAGCGGATCAAGTTGAAATCCCCTCCAACCACCACTGGTAGATTGAGGGTTCGTTTAGCTCCCACAACCGAGGATAGCTCGAGGAGAAACTCGTGGGATCGCTCATGGTTAGCCGGGCCGTAGACGCAAATGGTCACCCAAGTGAGTCCCGTACCCTTGTGTTTAGTAGTAGCAGCAATACTGAACAACCCCACCTCCCAATTCACCACTTCGCATAAATCACGGCTACATCCCATAAGAATGCCGCCGGAGTGCCCCGAGGAGGGTAACCAATGCCACTCGAAGCGCTGAAGAGGATCGAAAGCAAGAAGGTCTCTGTGGGAAAAATCAAGTTTGATCGTTTCTTGGAGGGCAATAAAATCAATACGTTCTTTGGCAATGTACTCCCTAAGCTGGGTCCGCCGGCCAACATGGCCGCAGCCTCTAATGTTCCAGAAAAGGAACCGCATCTAGATCACTCGATTACGCAGAAGAACACCTCTAGAGGTGATCGCTTTGGCCACTCACTTCTAAGGCTGACCCCGTCCCTGCGGAGCCAGCGATGAAGAAGAAGGAACAGAGACATCCCTAGTCTGTGTGTCCTCACCGGGCGCCGCTACCTCCCCAGCCCCTGCTGGCATGGTAGCAACATGTTCAGTCGCAGCGCATCTGGCAGCAGCCTCCGCCAAGGCGGCCTGAGCCTCTTCCCGGGCCCGGAGCAAAGAAATGAGCTCGCCGGGGGGGTTGGGGACGGCCACACCCGAATCGTGAAGAATGGACGCAAGATGATCATCGGAGAAAGCACTAAGAATACGGAATGAGGGAGGAGGATTACCTGAAGCTTCCATGTTTTTGTCGGCGATGCGAAGTTGTGCGCTTTCCAATGAAGAGAGCTCCCCCAGTTTGGCCTTGGCACGGGCACTAGGGGCCCGTTGCGCCACCGGAGTCGCCTTCGACCTCTTGGCCTTGCTGGTGGTGCCGTTGGCACCTAGAGCCGCACCCAACTCACCACCAAGCTCCGAGGGATTCCCCGCCGCCAACGATGCAGCCGCTTTGGAGGACGGTTTCCGGCCCGCCGCTTTCTTAGGTTGTCGCCCCGCACTGTTCGATCCCCGACGAGGACCCGGAGTCAGCTCAGAGTCCCCCAACACCACCAGCTCCGGATCATCGCTCAGAGTATGGGAGGTGGGCGGAAGCAGCTTAGCCGTCCCGGTCCCGTCCTTGCATGCCAGAGGGAGAGCCTCAAGGTTAGATCCGTATTCGTTGAAGGAGGTATCCAGCGACCGAGCAATCGGGGGAACGCTAACAGCCGTATCTTGGGTAGCTAGTCCAATGGTCCCAACCTCAGAGGTCAAAGCTCCCAGCTTTTCCCACGTTTCAGTGTCTATGGAGGTGTCATGCAAGCTCTCATCAGGTTCGTCCGCAGCCGCGGGGGGAGGGGGAAGGGCCTCCTTTGGCTGGCCCGAAGCGCGTGCCCCGCCGGAGCCGCTGGGAATGGAGCCCAGGGCTGGTGGCTGTTGAGCGCAGAGCCCCTTGGCCGGCGCCGAGATTTTGGGGTGGACAGGGACTGCCACCGCCAAGTGAGATCGCTCCCCGCCGCGCTTAGGAAGAACTTCTCTCTCCACCTTGATCTGATATCCTTCACTGTTGAACCAAACCTCCACCACACCATTAAGCTTTTCGGGCGCACGACAAGCTAATTTCATCCTGATCCTGACAGGCCCCAACCTGATCAGCGAAAGTTCATCTACCACAATTGGTCTCCCAAGCATCCGCAGGCCCTCCTTGATGCGATCTTCGCGCCTGTGCTTCTTCGGGATGCCGTAAAGACGGACCCAGGTCTCTGGCATCAACATCGGTTGGATCTCTTCATGGAGCATATCCCGCACCCTTGCGGTTATGTCATGGATAGAGAGGAAGAGTTTGCCACTAGTCTTGGCCATATGGAGAAGGTCAGCAGAAGGAAACACCACGAGAAAATCGTCATCACCAACCTGGGTCACCTGCCAATCCCAATCTGAAGCCACCATGTGCTTCAGTTCTTGTTTGAGGATTCGGAGCGTCAGCTTCCCAGGCTCAGCAGAGAGGATCGCCGCGTTCTTGATGCGTTCGTCTATGGGCGCCTCCAGCTCGTCATCGTCGTCGTATTCCAGGCAAAAAAAAACCTCACCAGAGATGGCACTCCCCATAATCTGCAAGTGTAGTTGACGCCCCCGCGTCGGACAGTTTGCCGAAGCGTGTCCTTCCTCTTTGCAGAGCACGCAAAGAGGTTTGAACCTACACTTGGATTGGTAGTGACCCAGGCGGCCGCACTTGAAGCACTCCACCTCCGGGGCCTCCTCCACCGGAATGGGTTCCGCCGCCGTGCCCATGGAAGCACCAGTAGAGGCCGCACCCACCGGATCTGGGGTGGCCCTGGGCTTCATGGACGACGGAGCCTCCACGTTGCCCCCCGCATGGAGAGGCCCGTCAGTCTTCTTCTCCAGCACGCGCCGGCGCTGGAAGCTGTTCTTCTTATTCTTCTTCGCTTGTTGCTGGAGCCACCATGGGGGAGGGGGACCCCAATCCCCCTCGCGCCCGCCGTGCTCGCGCGCCCCCTCAGCCCGAGCCCAACCGTCTCGCCCATCCGAGCGGTCCCTCATCGCACGCTTGGCCTTGTCCCGCAGATCCAACTCTCGCCGGCGATCGGCCTCCGGATCCGCATCGGCCAGAGGGCGCTTCTCCACACGCCGGTCGCCCATCACCGCCGCCGCAAAGGAACGAAGAAGGGGAGGAGGGGGGGAGAAGAGTGAGGGTGCGAGCCCGGTGTGCGAATCGCCGCACCTCAAGAGGAGTGGCTGGAAACCCTAAGTGGGGATCCAGCAACCCTCGGCGTAGCCATATTTACTTCCCCCCCCCCCCCCCCCCCCCCGCCTCCGACGCGGGTTGGGCAGCACTGGGCCGCGGGGGCCGGGGAAGGCCACCCGTAAACGACCACGCGGGCCCAGCAAGCACACCACAGGACGCGGGCCCGCCCGTCGGTGCAACCAACCCATGGCCACGGTCCCCCCTGGCCCGGGCCGCAAGCGCAGGCCCATCCAGCCCACCCGGCCCAGGAAGAGGGTCGGGCCCGTCCCGCAGACCAGTCTCCGTCCGCACCACCGCCCCGACACAAGGCAGCGCCGCCGGGCTCGTCGCCGGAGGCGGAGCAGGCGACCGCAGCTCCGGCCACTCCGCGGAGGAAGGCCCAGGGGCGACCAGCGTCGCCCGCGTCGCCGACGGGGGCCGGCATGATCCACCATCCGCCGCCCTCCCCCCAGATCCAGAGGGCACCGCAGGAGTCCAGATCCGGCGCGCCACCGCACAGGACCCCATGCCACCGGGGGCAAAACGCCGGGCCGACGACCGCGCCGCCCGAGGCGCAGCCGCCGCTAAGGCCACGAAATCGCCGACCGTCGGCCGCGCCGGAATCGAGCCCTCCGCAAACTCCGACGGTGAGCAATCACCCTCCGACACCATCTCCACCTCCGCATCGGAGTCATCCTCCGCCAGAGCCCAGAACCGGTTTGCTCGTGGGCCGGAGGCAACCGCCGCCCCCGCCAGCGCCCCAACCACCGCCCGAGGGGAGCATCTGCGTGGGGAGCCCCCGAAGTGGCTCACCACCGTCCAGTCCCTCGACGAGAGCGGCGACCCCGGCGACCGCGGCGCACCGACGCGCGCAGCCCCGTCCGCCCGCGGGAGGGGGACAGGCGAGGCCCCAGCCGCCGGCGCAACGCCGTCCCAAGGCCGGAGCGGAGAGGCTGACCCGCACGCGGCCCCAGCGCGGACGGCACCGCCGTCGCCTCCAACGCGCAGCACCAACGGCTCCATTTCAAAAAACTGAGCTCAATGACAATGGCTGATCGGTGCCATTTTGTGCCCAAACGCTTGCATTGCATGCATCACTCGATCGGTCGGATTCTCGAAGGAAGTAACAGCCCTACGTCTCGGTGCCCGAAGGCGGTCGACTGATATGTGTATAGGTGTGAGTTACAGGGATGTGAACCTTTGTACAGGAGGAGGGGGTGGCTTATATATTGTGCCAGGACCCCAGCCATGCTCCACGTTACCAAGGGTTCAATGTACATTAAGGCAGACATTACTGATAACGTCTACATTAAAAAGTAATAAAGGCATTCACTATGGCGAGTAAATACCAGACCGTTATTGTCCTAAGGGACCTTTGACCTTCGGGGGTCGAGTGCCTTGGATTGGTCGGGTAGAGTTGAGTCGTCTTGTAGGTGTTGTCCAGTCGAGTGGGATGTCCTCTTGGGCCGTCTCAGTCGACTGTCTTCGTCATATCGGCTGATGTTGGGGATATCGCTTATCGGGAACTTATCGGTCGACCCATGATAAGGGGTAAATCGGCTAGTTTATCGGCATATCAGCCGATTTATCGCCATATCGGCTGAATTATCGGCCGATTTATCTTATCGGTCAGACAACGGTAAGCGATAAATTGGCCGATTTATCGGCATATCGGAAGATATCTTGAACAGTGGCTATAAGTGTGCGCCGAGCCCGAAGCGGGGGCACTGTGCGCCCATTCCCTGCTCTTTCGTCCTTGCCTCTCCGTCGTGCCTTTGCCCCCTCTCGCTTTCTCCACAGCAACCGTCGGCTTGCGTGCCATGGGCAAGGACAAGACCGCGGCGATGGAGCGTTCGAAGAAGGCGGCGACGGGGAAGGGGAGGCGGTCCGGCCGTAGCGGATCGTCATCGAGGTCCGGGCTCCCTCCTGGTTGGATCCAGGGGGATTGGATCCGGTCCACCATCACGGCGGAGGATTTGGAGGAGTTGGAGGAGGAGGGACTGGTCGCTCACGGCTCCTGGCGGGTGCCGGAGGGCGAGCTTGAGCCCCAGCCGCGGGAGGGCGAGTGCGTCCTTCTCGCGACCCACGTCGACCGAGGTTTCTCCATGCCCCCGCACCCCTTTTTCGTGATTTCTTGATATTCTTCGGCGCCCAGATGCATTACTTCACGCCCAATTCCATCGCTTTCCTTGCCGCGTTCGTCTCCATGTGCGAGAACTTCCTCGGCTGCCGGCCGCACTGGGGTTTGTTCAAACACATCTTTACTTGCCGCTCGCAAACCGTCAAGAAGGCAAACCCGAGTGACGAGAAGACGCACGTCCTCCAGGCGTGCGGCAGGCTCGGCATCCAACTTAGGAATAGGAGCGCTCCCCCC
>LR738716.1:78143720-78160748 GCA_902687465.1 Secale cereale
TTCTTCCGTAGTCGATTCGGGGCTGGCAGTCGACTTGGTTCTATTACAAGGACAGTCCGACTCCTAGTCAGTCGACCGAACTCCCCCCTTTCTCTCTTGGTCGAGCCAGCCAGCCTCGTTAAATGATCGTGGGTCGAGCCAAGAGGGCTGAAGTGAACATGTTGGTGGAACGGGTCATCCAGTTGGTCCGCGAGGGGGTAACAGGGTTGGACCTGCTCGAGGTGTACCTCATGCGGAGGATCCAGCCGCTCCAGGCTCGGGACCACCCGATGTGGATGTACTCCGGCACCGATGACTCGTCGCAAGTCCACCAGGAGGCGGCCGACGTGAAGTACGTGGTGCAGTGCCTGAAGTGCGTCACGGGGAACAAAGACAACCCCAGGGGGTCCGGGAGGTTCCTCCCATTCGACGCTGACCATCTGCCTGGCAAGGTCCGTCCTCGGCTCCCGTGTGGTGTTCCTGTTGTTGGCTTGTAATTGTCTTGGCGAGTCCGACTAACGTTTGGCCAATCTTCCTTTTCTGCAGATCTACACTGAAATGTACTCGCTGCCCAATGGGGATCAGGTCCAGGAAGGCGAAGAGGGCGTGGGCGACGTCTCCGAGTGGATGTCGGAGGAGGAGACCGAAGAGGAGAGCGAGGACTACAGCAGCGGGGAGGAGGTCGAGTCACCTCCCCGTGATGAGAAGCGGTCCAAGGGGAAGCACGACCCAGGGGTTGTGCGCCCTCGGACAGGTCCCTCCAGCTCCCAAACGCCCAAGCGAGCTCGCACGGCCACTCCCAATCCACATGAGAAGGCGCCCAAGCACCCCAAGGTTATCACAGCCAAGCCCTAGAAGGCCCTGCCCAAGATTAAGGTGGATGTTCCCATCGCCTCCACGTAAGTACTATTCAGTTTTGTTCTTTTCTGCCTTTCGGAGGTCGACTATGTCTTCGTCGACTCATCTTCGAGGAAATTCTTCAGTGCTGCTGCCTCCACGACCTCGATGTACATCGACAAGGGCCGGGACGATGAGGAGACCGCAGATGCCGCAACATCCCGCGCAGGTGCGAGTTGTAGATCGTGTCTTACTTTCCGTCGGTTAGGGTTGACGGTCGACTGAACCTCACAATTGCTTGTTTTGAAGTGCCGCGCCACGTCATAGAGCTCCCAGATGATGATGATGTCGATGAGGAGCGCTTGGGAGGGGCTCGATAGTGCACGGGGAAGAAGGGCCGGAAGGTGCCTTCTGGCCTGGAGGCCCAACAACAGGAAGACGCGGTCCGAGCCACGGTCTCCTTCGCCGTCCACGTGTCGACCGAACGCCCTGCTTCGGCAGCTGGGGGGTGATACGTCCAAAATGCATCACTATTTTGTATCATGATTTATCCTTATTCATTGATATATTTCACGTTATGATGATGTTCTTATGTTGTTTCGGTCTATTTTACACAGATTGCAACTTTCTGATGCCGGAACAGCAGACGCAGGATTCAGCAGGAAAAAGTGGACGCTGAGTTGCTGAAGAAGAATACCTCCAAATTACCTGAAAATTGACGGGAGGTATTTTTCAGATAAATCACAAAGACACGCAAAAGGGAGTCAGAGGGGGGCCACAGGGTGCCCAGGCGGCCTGGGGGCGCGCCCCCCTGGCCGCGCCGGGGGGCGCCTGGAGCCACTGGCCCACCTCTGGTCGCCCCCTTTTGCATATATGTTCTCCGTTCTCCGAAAACCCTAGGCACGGGACTTTTTACGGAGTTCCGCCGCCGCTTCGAGGCGGAAACCTACAGAGAAGAAAAGGGCATCTCCGGCGGGCAGATTCCGCCGGGGAGATCACCTCCCGGAAGGGGAGATCGTCACCATCGTCATCACCATCGTCACGGGCATCATCGAGATCATCATCAACATCATCCCCAACACCAGCACCATCTCCATCTTCATCCAAATCTCATCTTACCATCGCAACTCGTGTTGTAACTCGTACTACCTATCCCCTCTACTCCATCGGTGTTGATTACTACTTTGTGGTGAATGCTATTGAGTTTTGTTGGAGAAATATTATTATGTCCAGATTGTTTATCACATATTTATCCCCACTGATCATGATCTCTTTTATGTCTTGTGAGTAGTTACCTTAGTTCTTGAGGACATCGGGAAAGTCTTGTTGTTAGTAGTCATATGCTGTTGAAGTAATATGTGTTGTTTGATACTTAAGTTGCGTTGTCATTCTACTAGTGGTGTTGTGTGAGTCTAACACCCAACACTTCGCCTTATTAAGGACCTAGGAGAATACATTGTGTATAAAGAATGCTTATGGTGGGTTGCCGGAGTGATAGAAACTTGAACCCCAGTTCGCACGCTTTTGCATAAGGGAATAATGGATCCTCGATCGTATTGCTATGGTTAGGCTTTTGCCTTAAATTCTATCTTGTATTTGCGGATGCTTGCAAGGTGTTTAATATTAAGAGTGCATTCATCTTAGTCTAGAGAGTGCACTAGCATAGATCCACCCACCAACACTTATCAACACATAACATAGTATCGATACGGAATATGGCGAAAGCACATGACTACCTCTCCCGTGTGTCCTCAGGAACGCTTTAGTCTTTATAAGTTCAGTTGCTAGGCCTCTCCTTTGCTAAGAAAGGATTGGGCCACTTGTTACTCTCAGTACCTTTTACGTTACTTGCCTTTACATTCCTGTTGCTTATACCGAGAAAACCCCTAAAAGTTATCTTTCAGTGTTTGCAGTAATTTCTTGCTCAGAATCGCTTATCAATACCTTCTGCTCCTCGTTGGGTCCGACACTCTTACTTATCGAAAACGCTGCAATAGATCCCTTACGGTTGAGGGTCATCAAGTACCGTTTTCTGGCGCCGTTGCCGGGGAGCGTAGCGCTATTGGTAAAGTGAAACTGGTAAGAAAGTTTTTATAATTCTGTCTTTATTTTTGCTATTGCTGCTCTTTATCCTTATGGACAACCCTATTATTGGATCATTGCTTGCGGGAAGATGCCCCACACCTGTGGTGGTTGATCCTCCCCCTACTGAAATTGTGCCTTATAAAATACCAGCTGGTATTATCAATTATGTTTTGGCTAATCGTTACGCAGGAGACAGACATCCCGGTGAACACTTGCAATATCTGTCACAACTATGTTCATTATTTAAGCTTGCATGTGTATCGAGGGAGTTTGTCATGAGGAAATTGTTTGTCGTATCACTTATAGATAAAGCTTCAGATTGGTATGGGCTTCTCGATAACTCACACTTGCTGGACTGGCAGGAGCTTATGTCTCTCTTTTATACTAAGTTTTATCCTCTTCATGAAATTCATCGAGACAGGAATTATATCTATAACTTTAGGTCTCGTGACGGAGAAAGCATTGCTCAAGCTTGGGGGAGATTGAAGTCCCTAATGCTCAAATGCCCTATTCATAAGCTTCCCAAGGAAATTATACTTACAAATTTTTATGCCAGGCTTTCTCGTCAGGATAAGGAGATGCTGGATGCCTCCTCTAGTGGGGTATTTCAGAAGAAGAGTGTTGAAGAAAGGTGGGATCTCCTTGAAAGAATTCAGAGGAATACCGAAGATTGGGAAATTGATAAAGGTATTGAACCCACTATAAATTATGAATATGATTATATTGAGAACTATGTGGAAACTGATTACTTCAATACTTTTTGCTCTAAGATTGGTCTTGATTCCCATCTAGTGATTGATTTGTGTAAGAATTTTGCCTCTCACGTTGATTCTTTTAAAAAGAAGAGAGACCAGCACCATGAACCTTTTAAAGAACCACCTATTGATATTTGTGTTGCTGACCTTATTTTGCCTGCAGTTATATATGAACAACCTCCTTTTCCCAGGAGGATAAAGGAGCACTCTCTTGTGACAGGCATAATAAATAAAAGTAAGAGAAGAGTTGATGAGCCTGAGGACCAGATCAGGGTCGATCCTCAAGTTTCATTGATTAAGGATCTTGCTACTGATGATGTTTTGGACTCCAATATAAATTTTTGTGCTGTTTCCACTAACCTTGTCACAGCCAAGAATAAAGGCCCAATTTCAGGTACTCCAGTGGTATCTGTTAAAATAGGAGATCACAATTATTATGGGCTATGCGATGTGGGATCGAGTGCAAGTGCTATCCCCTATTCACTTTATGAAGAAATCATCGGTGAGATTTTCCCTTGTGAACTTGAAGAAGTTGATGTTACTATTCATCTTGCAAATAGAACAACTATCTCTCCTATCGGGATTGTGAGGGACGTTGAAGTCCTATGTGGAAAGGTAAAGTACCCTACCGGCTTTCTGGTACTTGGTTCGGCCAGGGACAATTTTTGTCCCATCATTTTTGGTAGACCTTTTCTTAGAACTTGTGGAGCTATAATAGATTGCAAGAAAGGTAAAGTTTCTGTTGAATTCGATGGTGAGCCATATGAATTTAATTTTTCTAAGTTCTCTAAACAACCTCGTGGTACTGATTTACCTAGTGATGATAAAATTATTGAAAGTATTGCCTCTATTGCTATTCCCCCTGATGATCCTTTGCAGCAATACATGGAGGACCACGAGAATGATTTGCATATGCAGGAAAGAAATGAACTAGATGAAATATTCTTGAGACAGCCTGCTATCCTGAAGCACAACCTTCCGGTTGAACCATTGGGAATTTTTATCAAAACCAAAAGAAGACCCGGTGTTCAATCTTAAACCTCTTCCCGATACGCTCAAGTATGCTTATTTAGATGAAAAGAAAGTATATCTTGTTATTATCAATTCTAACCTTTCAGGATATGAAGAGGAGCGATTATTGGAAGTACTTCGTAAACACCGAGGCGCAATTGGCTACACCCTTGATGACCTTAAGGGGATTAGTCCATCTATCTGTCAACATACTATCAACCTTGAGCCTGATGCTAAACCAGTTGTTGATCATCAATGACGGTTGAACCCGAAGATGATGGATGTCGTGAGAACTGAAATTCTCAAGCTTCTAGCCGCAGGTATTATCTATCCTATAGCTGATAGTAAATGGGTAAGTTCGGTACATTGTGTTCCTTAGAAAGGAGGTACAACTGTGGTTCCTAATGATAAAAATGAATTAATACCTCAGAGGATTATTATTGGATATAGAATGTGTATTGATTACAGGAAGTTGAACAAGGCAACCAGGAAGGATCACTACCCGTTGCCGTTCATCGACCAAATGCTTGAAAGGTTATCCAAAAACACCCACTTTTGTTATCTCGATGGTTATTCTGGCTTCTCTCAGATTCATGTTAACACTGTCGATCAAGAGAAGACCACTTTTACTTGTCCCTTTGGTACTTATGCTTACAGACGTATGCCTTTTGGTTTATGTAATGCCCCTGCTACTTTTCAAAGGTGTATGTCTGCTATTTTTCATGGTTTCTGCGGGGATATTATGGAAGTCTTCATGGACGATTTCTCCATCTATGGAACTTCATTTGACCATTGTCTTCACAACCTTAATAAAGTTTTGCAGAGATGCGAGGAGACAAATTTGGTACTCAACTGGGAGAAGTGCCACTTTATGGTTAATGAAGGAATTGTTCTTGGTCACAAGATTTCCGAAAGGGGAATTGAAGTGGACAAGGCCAAGATCGAAGCTATTGAGAGGATGCCCTATCCAAGGGACATCAAAGGTATTCGCAGTTTTCTCGGTCATGCAGGTTTTTATAGAAGATTTATTAAAGACTTTTCTAAAACCTCAAGACCCCTCACTAATCTTCTCCAGAAGGACGTTCCTTTTGTATTTGATGAAAATTGTAAGGAAGCTTTTGAAGTCCTTAAGAAAGCTTTAATAACTGCTCCTATAGTACAACCACCTGACTGGAATTTACCTTTTGAAATTATGTGTGATGCAAGTGATTTTGCTGTTGGAGCTGTTTTAGGACAAAGAGTTGATAAGAAATTGAATGTTATACATTATGCTAGTAAAACCCTTGATAGTGCTCAAAGAAATTATGCTACTACTGAGAAGGAATTCTTAGCTGTAGTTTTTGCTTGTGATAAGTTTAGGCAGTATATTGTTGATTCCAAAGTTATTATTCATACTGATCATGCTGCTATTAAGTATCTTATGACAAAGAAGGATGCCAAGCCAAGGCTTATCAGATGGGTACTCCTTCTTCAAGAATTTGATTTGTAGATTGTTGATAGGAAAGGGGAAGACAATCCGGTGGCGGACAATCTTTCAAGGATGGAAGATATACCGCACGACCCCATCCCAGTTAACGATAGTTTTCCAGACGAGCAACTTGCCGTTGTGAAAGTATAATCTCTTTCCGATCCTTGGTATGCAGATTATGCTAATTTTATTGTTGCAAAGTATTTGCCTCCAGGTCTGACATTTCAGCAAAGGAAGAAGTTATTTCACGATTTGAGGCACTACTTTTGGGATGACCCACATCTTTTCAAGGAAGGTCCCGACGGGATCGTGAGAAGATGCATTCCGGAACATGAGCAGAAGGACATTCTCAGACGGTGTCATGATAGTCCCTATGGAGGACATCATGCCGGTGAGAGGACTGCACATAAGGTTCTTCAATCAGGTTTTTATTGGCCTACTCTCTTTAAAGATGCTAGAAATTATGTTTTAGCTTGTGATAAATGTCAGAGAGTTGGTAACATTAGTAGAAGGAATGAGATGCCTATGAATTACTCACTAGTAATTGAACCTTTCGATTGTTGGGGTTTTGATTTTATGGGTCCTTTTCCTTCTTCGCACAAATACACTCACATTTTAGTAGCTGTTGATTATGTGACCAAGTGGGTTGAAGCAATCCCCACTGAAAGTGCTGATCACAAAACATCTTTGAAAATGCTTAAAGACGTAATTTTTCCTAGGTTTGGTGTACCAAGGTATCTCATGACTGATGGGGGATCACACTTCAAACACGGAGCTTTTAGAAAAGCTTTGGCTAAATACGATGTTAATCATAGAATTGCTTCACCTTATCATCCTCAAACTAGTGGGCAAGTTGAGCTCACTAATAGAGAGATTAAGTTGATCTTGCAGAAAACAGTAAACAGAAATAGAAAGGACTAGTCAAATAAGTTAGGAGATGCTTTGTGGGCATATAGAACCGCTTACAAAAATCCCATGGGCATGTCCCCCTATAAGATGGTATATGGCAAGGCTTGCCATTTGCCATTAGAGTTAGAACACAAAGCTTTCTGGGCTGTTAGAGAGCTTAACGCTGACCCAAAACTAGCTGGTTAGAAGCGTCTCATGAACTTGACTTCTCTAGATGAATGGAGGAGTGAAGCTTACGAGAGCGCTAAAATGTTCAAGGAAAAGGTAAAAAGATGGCATGATAGGAAGATTCTGAAACGTGAATTTAATGTTGGTGATAAAGTTTTGTTGTTTAGATCCCGTTTCAGGTTTTCTCCAGGTAAACTACTTTCCAGGTGGGAAGGACCATTTCATATTGAAGAAGTTTACCGGTCTGGTGCAATTAAGATTAATAATTTTGAAGGCACCAAACCTCAAGTTGTGAATGGGCAAAGACTTAAACATTACATAGCAGGAGACCCTGTCGATGTCGATGCGAATATAATATACACAACAACCCACGAAGAACATGTTGCAGCCCTGTTTCAGACGCCAGCAGAAGCAGAATAAAGAAAAGGTATGTAGTACGGTAAGGAAACATCGCGAACCGCCATAAAAGTTCCGTATTACGAGTTTCTGAAAAATTAGTAAAATTCCGAACCGAAGTGGAGCCGGAGACGACCTCCAGGGAGTCCAGGCGCCCCCCTGGCGCCCCCCCTGGGCCGCGCCGGCAGGCCGCCTGGACACCCGGGAGCCCGTCTCCGACCCCGCTTTGGTCCGTTACCTTCCTTTCTGTGCATAAATTTTTCCTATATATTTGCCTGGATTGTTCCCGCAACGTATCTTGCGATTTCGCGTGTTTTCTCTTCGATCTGTTTCTACCAGGAAATCTTTCAGCTAAATTTAGGTGCCATGGCTTCTCCAAGTTCCCCCAAGGACACGTTCGTCGTCAACGTCATCAACCCTTACCTCGCTGAGGTGAAGAAGCACCCTCAGGTTGTTCAGATGAAGGACGGCGTCCTTCATCAAGAAGATCTGAAGGGACCTATCAAGGAGTGGAGCGCCCAGGCCAGGCTGGAAGAAGTGGAGCAAGAAGTCTTCGAGTACAAGAAGATGATCGAGCGTGGTGTTGAAGCTAACTTTGACATCACCAACGAGCTGAAGAACTACTTCCTGAAGGAGATGAAGGAGATGTGGGAAAGAATCACCGCGTCTGAAGAAAGAATTATAGAGCTTCAAGGGCAAATTAATGATCTACATAACCAGAACTGTGAGTATGAACTAAGGTTTCTGCGCATGGGTTTGGGTGCTGAATGCAGGATCCAGGAGACGAGCTTCTCATATGAGACTGGAGAACCCCTTCCATGGAAGCGTTTCGCCAAGGACTACTTGATCAACGCCAACAAGGATGATGAGTGAAATCTCCTGGGGTAATGGCATTCCCTTGGCTTGTTCCAATCTTGGGGGAGTGCCCCGTATCTTTATCTTTACTTTTTATCTTTTAGAGTCAAGTAAAGTCGTGTCATGTTTAGGGAGGTTATTATATGAGATAGGTGTGTGCATTAAGGTCTATCACTCCTTCGGTGAAGAATTGTATCCGTGAGTGTGGAGTCGTTTATGATGGAATATTAATGAGAAGTTTATCGGTTCCTTTTGCTGCACTCGGTATTCTCTTCACGCAATCGACCTTATATGATCATTCTTATGGGGAGTATTAACCTTATGTCAGTTATGGCTGTGAAAACTTTATTTAATCTTGGCAAACATAGCTTTGGTCATAACAACAAGCATGATTTTCTTAAAGTATCAACATAGCCAAAACCTTTATGTTATTATGCTTGAAGTGTTATGTTGACAAGGAAGACAACTTGATGTGTTATGCTTATTTCAATGTTCATGCTTTATATTGCTTTGCATCTTAGTCATCATCAATTGTCTGCTCTCTCAAAACCTTTGCTAGCCTAACCCTGTACTAAGCGGAATTCTGCTTGTGCATCCATACCCTTAAGCCAATACTTTCCATATGAGTCCACCATACCTTCCTATTCGTGGTACTACACTACCACCTCCTAAAAGTATATAATTCATGTGTTATCCTTAAATGTTCAAAATCTTTTATTTTGTGCCTCTGTTCTAGCTCATGAGGAAGTAGTAGCTAATTCATGATCTGTTTGAGTTGGACAAGCTTCACCCCGGGATTGCATGTATAATGTGCAAACCCATAATACGAGAAGGAACTGGCATTGAGTACGCCCGGCTTAAAAATAATATAACAAACAAACCCTCCTTCACGCTTTGTTCATGAGAAATCAGAAAACTTTGGCAGTGATAAACAAACGAGAATAAGAGGATGTTATCGTCCTCGTGCGGGAGCCGTTCCTCGAAACTTGTCCAGCTCAAGAAGTAATTGGGTTACCTATTAGCATTCGTTGACAAATCATGCACCTCTCAAAATTTGTTTTCATTCTGTTTGATTTAAGGATAGCACATGAGTTTTCCCTACTACCCTAGAGCAGGGCCTATCTTTTAATTTTAAGCTGAGTCAGTTACCCCTATTTCCTTCTATTTCTCAAAGAGAGCAGACGTTTGATGTTGATAAGGATTCATTCATATAAAGCTGCATTAAGATTTGTCATATCATATCCTTGTTGACATTATCATTCGATAAGTAAGTTGTTTGTCATGCCCGGCTAAGGCAAATATCTTCCTTTGTGTTAACACTTTCACTTCTTGCCTACTAACATGTAATTTTCAAAAAGCTTCAATTGATCTCATCAAAATATAAGAGCAAAAGTTAAAACTATTTGTTGTTCTTTGACCAAAGGACATGTTTGCCATGATATAATTAGTTTCCTTAGCCCTACTTTCGAATATAAGTGTTATCACTCTTTCATAAGGGCCTTATGAGTGAAGATTGCTGTTGAGGATATTTGAGTTGGTAAAGAAACTATGATGCTTCTTGTCCGTATTCTATTTATCGACACTTCACTCTCTAAACTTGTGGACAGGTTTACCGAGTTCATATTCGCTTGGGGACAAGCGAGGTCTAAGCTTGGGGGTGTTGATACGTCCAAAATGCATCACTATTTTGTTTCATGATTTATCCTTATTCGTTGATATATTTCACGTTATGATGATGTTCTTATGTTGTTTTGGTCTATTTTACACAGATTGCAACTTTCCGATGCCGGAACAGCAGACGCAGGATTCAGCAGGAAAAAGTGGACGCTGAGTTGCTGAAGAAGAATACCTCCAAATGACCTGAAAATTGACGAGAGGTATTTTTCAGATAAATCACAAAGACACGCAAAAGGGGAGTCAGAGGGGGGCCACAGGGTGCCCAGGCGGCCTGGGGGCGCCCCCCCTGGCCGCGCCGGGGGGGCGCCTGGAGCCCCTGGCCCACCTCTGGTCGCCCCCTTTTGCATATATGTTCACCGTTCTCCGAAAACCCTAGGCACGGGACTTTTTACGGAGTTCCGCCGCCGCTTCGAGGCGGAAACCTATAGAGAAGAAAAGGGCATCTCCGGCGGGCAGATTCCGCCGGGGAGATCACCTCCCGGAAGGGGAGATCGTCGCCATCGTCATCACCATCGTCACGGGCATCATCGAGATCATCATCAACATCATCCCCAACACCAGCACCATCTCCATCTTCATCCAAATCTCATCTTACCATCGCAACTCGTGTTGTAACTCGTACTACCTATCCCCTCTACTCCATCGGTGTTGATTACTACTTTGTGGTGAATGCTATTGAGTTTTGTTGGAGAAATATTATTATGTCCAGATTGGGTGTTTGACTCGACTGCAGTCTTAGAATTATGTTTTGTTGTGTTGATGCAGAAGTCTTGCGAGTTTGGAGCTAAATTTCCGGATCTTGAGAAGAAGCAAATCCAGCTCAATCTCGACTTGCAGCTGGCTCGGGACCACCTGAAGAAGAAGCAGGACGACGCAGCTGGTAACTGACGCAAGCAATTCGTTGACTCGCCTTTGATAAGTATGCTCTGTGTCTCCTCATGTTCATCTATCCAGTGATGTCTTTTGCAGGTCAACTGAAAGCGGCCTTGGAGCAGAAAGACCTCGACTTGGCGGCAGCGCAGCAGGAGGCTAAAGAGAAGGCAGAACTGGCAACGCAGAAGCTGGCTTCCGTAGGCGCGCTTGAGGCGGAGATCACCAGGCTGAAGGGTTCACTCGATGCAGCTAACCAAGAGGTGACTCGGCTGAAGAATGCCAAGAGTGTTCTGAATGACAAATATGAGGCCCTCTTCTAGAAGAGGATTGATCTGGAGGCTTATCTGGGCGACCTTACCAAGAAGTGGTACCTCGTGCTCGAAGGTATGTCCCTTTGGCTCAGGCTAAGTTGGATCGGTCGACCCGTATTTTGCTTGCTGCCTGCCGCAACTTCGACGAAGAGACTGGGCAGGTCGAGCCCGGCCTGGACCCAGCCAATTCTATCGTCAAGGATGAAGCTGCCATGAATATCTTAAGGTTGGAGTCCCGTCTTACTGTTGCCACGGACTACCTGGGACGGCTGAAAGCGGTGATGGCCCGGATCGACACTGCGCTCTGGAGGGGAGTCATGCAGGAGAACGACCTCGAGTCTCTGATGACTCGACTCAATGAGATCCCCAGCCGAGTGCAGGAGTGGAAGAAGTCGTCTGCCCGTTGTGGAGCTGACGTGGCGCTATCCTTGGTCCGTGTGCACTGCACACTACTAGGAAAAGGGCTATAGATGATATGGCCACTAATGGCGCACCAGACATGTGGTGCGCCATTACTATATACTAATGGCGCACCATGTGTTGGTGCGCCATTAGTGTCCAAATACTAATGGCGCACTAGAATTTCGGTGCGCCATTAGTAACAACTTTTTTTTTCAGAACTACTAATGGCGCACCGTGGCACAGTGCGCCATTACTAGTTTAACTAGTAATGGCGCACCTCCAACTCAGTGCGCCAGTACTAATTTTTTATTTTTTATTTTTTGCAAAACTACTAATGGCGTACCAGTCATTAATGCGCCATTAGTAACACTGGTTACTAATGGCGCATTGATGAGTGGTGCGCCATTAGTAAACTGGGACCAGCTAGATATTTTGGACAGCCACACCTACACACTCACTTTCCCCACTTCATTCTCTCCACCTCCTCCTCCAAGCTTGTGTCGGCTGCCTCCTCCTCCTCACCTCATTTGCACCATAGATTCATCAAAATTAAGTGGTTAAATTACCCTTTTTTGATAGGTAAGTAAGGGGGGAAAGCTATCTTTATGTTGTAGATCATTTTTCTCCCTCGAGCTCCAACAACCGTGCACATGCACTTTTTATGGCCTAGCTAGATCTATGTATGTTTGTGGTGTTGCATATGTTTGTGGTGTTGCATATATGTTTGTGTTTGCAGGTACCGGTATTTGAAATGCGATAGTTGCCAATATTTTGCCGAAATGTTGATTCATTTCCGTTTGGTGAGAATTTTGGCACTATGCATTCTTTTTGGTCCTATTTTTAGGGAAAGCCATGCCAAATTTTTTCTTGGTTCTAAAATATCGTTTTGCTCTACCCCGCAGGCGACCATGGTCCGCACGATGATCGTAGGCATCATGAATAGGTTTTTGAGCTCCGCGAAGGCCGAGATGCTTCAAAAGAACGAGATGGAGATAAGTTGTCCGTGTCGAAGATGCAAGCTGAAGAGCCTTATTGCGGACCCGGATTCCGGGCAGGTGCGGGACCACCTGCTCTTGCGTGGTTTCATGGATGGCTATCGGTGGCAAGGTGATGAAGATGACTATGAAGTCGTCCATGGCCGGGCAAGAAATGAGGAAGGGCAGCAAGACAACCACCACGGCGAGGGCGGGCGAGAAGACGAAGAATCTCCAGGACATGATCACGACGGTGATGCTGTACACAGTCACCATGTAGAAGATGCCGGACATGATGATGAGGAAGATCAAGACGAAGGGCATCATCATGATCTAGATGAAGATGCCGGAGGAGACGATGATGGAGGCTGGGTGCAGGACCCTCATATTCAAGAGCTGCTTCTCAAGCAGACGGATAACGCAAGAGCTGCCGCCCGAGAGAAAGCCAAGTTGTATCAACTGGAGATAGATGCGGTTACTCCATTGTATGAAGGATGCAGGCCCGAGGATGCCCGCCTGAAAGTAACTCTCATGGCTCTGGAGATGAAGGTAAAACACAAAATGACCGACGCATGCTTCGACGAGAACATGTCATTTTGGCACGAACGTCTTCCCAAGGGGAACAAGTGCCCGACCAGTTTCGAGGAGGCGAAGAAAATCGTGTGTCCTCTGGATTTACCGCACGTGAAATACCATGTGTGCATGAACAATTGCATCATTTATCGGGACGAGCAAGCAAAGTCTACCATATGTCCGGTGTGCCGCGTCACTCGATACAAGAAGCGGAAGAAAGCTCCTCGAAAAGTGGTGTGGTACTTTCCGATCACTCCTCGTCTGCAGCGGTATTTCGCGGACCCTAAGGTAGCAAAGCTCCTGCGTTGGCACGCGGATAGGGAGGAGAAGAAGCGAGAAGATGACGGAAATGATCCGGAGATAAATAAAAAAGACAAGATGCTGAGTCACCCTAAGGATGCGAGCCAGTGGCAAGCGTTGAACTTCGAAGACCTAGAATTTGGGAACGATCCAAGGAACATCGTGCTGGGCGCGAGCACCGATGGAGTCAGTCCGTTTGGCAGCCAGAGAAGCACACATAGCACCTGGCCTGTGTTTGTGTGGATCTACAACCTTCCCTCCTGGTTGTGCATGAAGAGGAAGTACATTCACATGAGTATGCTAATTGAAGGGCCGAAACAACCAGGGAACGACATCAATCTGTATCTGGGGCTGCTGAAAGAGGAGCTAGACACGCTGTGGAAAACGCCAGCCAATACGTGGGATGCCGCAGAGAAAGAATATTTCCCTATGAGAGCCGCACTGCTCACGACGGTGCACGACTATCTCGGTTACGGATATGTCGCGGGGCAGGTGGTCCACGGATTTTCTGGATGCGTCAGGTGCATGGATGACACAACGTATCGCCAGCTAGATAGAGATATCGAGTCTTCAAAAACCGTGTTCATGGGACATCGAAGGTGGCTTCGCGAAGATGACCCGTGGAGGAAATGCAAGGATCTGTTCGATGGTGAAACCGAACCCCGAAGACGCCCGCGTACAAGGAGCGGTGAGGAAATAGACGAGCTGTTGAAAAATTGGAAAGATTGCCCAGTGCCTGGAAAGAAGCAACAGGCGCCAGAGCCGGGAAAGAAGCGAAAGGCGCCAGAGCCGTTGCTGAAGGTATGGAAAACGAGGTCTGTTTTCTGGGACTTGCCGTACTGGAAGATCCACCGTGTGCCTCACAGCCTTGATGTCATGCATATCACGAAGAACGTGTGCGAGAGTCTGCTTGGTACCCTGCTCAACATGCCAGAGAGGACCAAAGATGGGCCGAAAGCAAGGGCAGACTTGAAATCAATGGGCATCAGGCAGGAGCTTCACGCTAATGATGATGATGATGATGATGATGATGATGAGGCGAAGCAGGACACGAAAAGTCGTCGCAAAGGCAAAAAGGCCAAGAAGACCAGAAATGACTACCCTCCCGCGTGCTTCACTCTAAGTCAGGAGGAGATCGAGCAGTTTTTCACCTGCCTCGTAGAAGTAAAACTTCCTTACGGTTACGCGGGGAAGATAAGCAGATACCTAGACCCAGCGAAGCAGAAGTTCCGCGGGATGAAGTCTCACGACTGTCACATGCTGATCATGCATATACTTCCAGTTGCAATCCGTGGGATCATGGACACGCACGTCTGTGAAATGCTATTTGGCCTATGCAACTTTTTCGACATCATCTCTCGGAAGTCGGTTGGCATGAGGCAACTCAGAAGGCTACAGGAAGAGATCGTGGTGATACTATGCGAGCTTGAGGTGTACTTCCCGCCCGCATTCTTCGATGTTATGGTGCATCTGCTGGTCCATATCGTGGAGGATATCATCCAACTCGGGCCGACGTTCCTGCACAGCATGATGCCGTTCGAAAGGATGAATGGTGTCATCAAAGGATACGTTCGCAACATGTCACGTCCACAGGGAAGCATAGCCAGGGGCTTTCTGACCGAAGAGTGCATCTCCTACTGCACGAATTATCTAGGCATCGAGAACCCCGTTGGTCTGCCCGTCAACAGGCACCTCGGCAGGCTCGCTGGATGGGGTCACCGCGAGGGTTGCCGCAAAATGATTGTCGACTTCGAGGGTCGACTCGCCGACTTTGAAAGAGCAAACCTAGTCGCGCTACAACACATAGACGTGGTCGATCCTAGGGTGGTAGAGCACAAAACCTTTATTGAGAAGATGTACAATGACCGAGCCAACAGAGGACGGACGGAGATATAATCAAAGAGCGCAACTCATGTTTCACGCGTTGGTTCAAGCAGAAGCTTTTGTCGTACCCTTTACATGAGGATTCTTCCGCGGAAGAAAATCTCATATTCGCCTTGTCACAGGGCGCTGAGCACAACCTGATGACCTATGAGGCGTACGATATCAACGGGTACACGTTCTACACCGAGGACAAGGACATGAAGAGCGATGGTTATCAGAACTCCGGGGTAACGATGGAATCCTACACCGGTAACGACAAGGACAGATACTACGGAAGGATCGAAGAGATTTGGGAGCTGAGCTACGCTGGAGAGAAGGTCCCGATGTTCCGTGTCAGATGGGCCAAGAGCGTCCTAAAAGAAGACCGGTATTTCACCACCATGGTTATACCCGAAGCCAAATCCAAGACTGCGGGCGCAAACGTCACCGCGAAAAATGAGCCATGGGTACTGGCTTCCCAAGTGGACCAATGCTTCTTCATTACCGACCCGTCAAAGCCCAGTCGTGTTGTCGTGAGGAGAGTCAAAAGGAAGATCATCGGAATGGATGGAGTCGCCAATGAGCAAGACTTCGACAAGTACGACGACCCGAAGATGGAACATGACGACGACGATGAAGTGCCATACACCACAAGAAGAAGCAGGACCACCCTACCTAAAGGACGTCCGTTCAAGAGAAGAACTCCATTTGCGAAAAAGAAGGGCAAGAAGATTGTGAACAGATAGCTAGCTAAGATTGATTATATTTAAATTGTAGCCTTCATTTCTCGATTGTATTTCGACATATTCATAAATATTTTTTCATGGGCACTTTTTGAATTCATGAATTTTTTTTTCAAATTTGATGATATTTTTTCATATTCATAAATGTTTTACCAATTCACAAATGAATGCAACTAAAAATCCAAAAAAAGACTAGTTGTGCTTGATTATATGTTACTCCCAAAAGCATATAAAGTTTGTCAAATTTGGAGCAATGGATATTTAGTTACGATTTAAACAAGTTTGAACATATTTAAACGCAAATAAATATCAAACAGCATTTTAAATGTTGTTAACATGGCAACAAACTGCATATCATTTTTCTACATGAAATTCTCAGCATCTAGCATATGTGACATGTTATATTTAGATGCATGGATAAAAAGATATGTGCAAAGAAAAAAAGCATAAAAACAAAATTGGGGAGCCTAGGAATCGAACCAAGGACCTCTCAGTGGGTGTGTTGCGTGCTGACCAGTCGGGCTAGTGTATGTTGTCTGATGTAGATGGGGTTTGGTGGAAGATAACATGTGGGCTCGAACAGAAATCAAAAAAAATTACTAATGGCGCACCACGAGGAGGTGCGCCATTGCTATAGATGTACTTATGGCGCACCAGGGGGAGGTGCGCCATTAGTATTCTTCCCCTATCCATACACTTCGTCCCCCACTCCCCCTATTCCCTCTCTCCCTCGCCCTCGCCCAGATCCCCTTCGTCCCTCTCCCTCGCGCGCTGCCCCGACGCCGCCGCCCCGACCCCCGCCGGACTCCACCCCCGCCGCCCCCGCGCCCCCCACCACCGCAGCTCCCC
>LR738716.1:78165329-78183000 GCA_902687465.1 Secale cereale
CACATTATACTTATGACACAGCTCGGAGGACCGCAGCTAAGCCTCCGAGTGAGAGGATCGCTCTTCACCCGGAGTGGTTTTTGTAACTTAGGCAATTCCAAGCTACGTTGTATTTGTGGCGGTGCTCGGAAGACAGAGCCACATTATACCTATGATGCAGCTCGGAGGACCGCAGCTAAGCCCCCGAGTGAGAGGATTGCTCTTCACTCGGAGTGGTTTTTGTAACTTAGGCGATTCCAAGCTACGTTGTATTCGTGGCGGAGCTCGGAAGACAGAGCCACATTATACTTATGACGCAGCTCGGAGGACCGCAGCTAAGCCTTTGAGTGAGAGGATTTCTCTTCACTCGGAGTGGTTTTGGTAACTTAGGCGAGTCACAGGGTCGCAGCTAAGTCCCCGAGTGAGAGAATCGCCCTTCACTCGGAGTGGTTTTTGTAACTTAGGCGAATCGGGTTCGCGGTTAAGCCCCCGAGTGAGAGAGTTGCTCTTCACTCGGAGTGGTTTTTGTAACTTAGGCTAATCGGGTTCGCGGCTAAGCCCCCAAGTGAGAGGGTTGCTCTTCACTCGGAGTAATTTTTGAAACTTAGGCGAATCGGGTTTGCAGCTAAGCACCCACTGGGGGATTTTGAAGACCAGCATTTTTAGAAAACAATAATCATTAAAGGATCGCTGCAAACTTGTCTTTGAAATAAATCAGAAAATCTCTATTACAACTCGACTGTCGAGTGTCTCAACTGTAGAAGCGGCGGAGCAGGTCTGCGTTCCACAAACGAGGTTCGTCTTTCTTCTTGGCGACGTTGTAAAGGTGGTACGCTCCGTTGTGCAGCACCTTGGTGATGATGAATGGGCCTTCCCAGGCCGGGGCGAGCTTGTGTGGTCGTTTCTGATGCACTCGAAGGACCGGGTCTCCTTCTTGAAATGCTCGGCTTCGGACGTTGCGAGCATGGAATCGACGCAGGTCTTGCTGATAGATGGTTGACTGGATCAAGGCCATCTCTCGTTCCTCCTCCAAAAGGTCTACTGCATCCTGACGAGCCTGCTCTGCCTCGGCTTCGGAGAAGAGTTCCACTCTGGGGGCGTTATGCAACAAGTCGCTTGGCAACACAGCTTCGGCTCCATAGACCATGAAGAAAGGGGTACGGCCAGTCGACCGGTTTGGAGTTGTCCTCAGACCCCATAGGACAGACGGTAGTTCGGTTACCCAAGCCCCAGCGGCATGCTTAAGATCACGCATGAGCCGTGGCTTTAGGCCTTGGAGAATCAAACCATTTCCTCTTTCTGCCTGTTCATTCGACTGCGGATGTGCCACGGAGGCGTAGTCGACTCGTATTCCTTGAGAAGCACAGAAAGCTCTGAATTCATCCGAGTCAAAGTTGGAGCCGTTGTCCGTGATGATGCTGTGGGGAACTCCATATCTGAATATCAATTCCCTGATGAAGCTGATGGCGGTGCTCGACTCGAGGTTCTTGATGGGCTTTGCCTCAATCCATTTGGTGAATTTATCGACTGCCACGAGAATGTGAGTGAATCCGCTTCTGCCCGTTCTGAAGGGGCCGACCATGTCCAAGCCCCAAACGGCAAAGGGC
This sequence comes from Secale cereale, assembly GCA_902687465.1. NCBI lineage: Eukaryota > Viridiplantae > Streptophyta > Magnoliopsida > Poales > Poaceae > Secale > Secale cereale. The sequence goes on from LR738716.1 coordinate 78,166,916, forward strand.
CAGATTAGCGGAATGGTCTTCAAAGCAGATGCCGACTTGTGGGACATGTTGGAGTAGAACTGGCAACCTGCGCACTTGTCCACAATATCCTTGGCCATCTCGTTGGCACGGGGCCAATAAAACCCGGCTCGGTACGCTTTAGCCACTATAGTCCGAGAGGAAGCGTGGTGGCCACAAGTTCCCGAGTGAATCTCATCCAAGATCAATGGACCTTCCTCTGGGGTGATCCAGCGTTGAGCGACTCCGGTGACGCTTTCTCTGTAGAGTTGACCCTGAATGACAGTGAACGCCTTGGATCGACGGACGATCTGGCGCGCTTCTTCCTCATCTTCCGGGAGTCCTTGCCTGAGCAGATATGATATGTATGGCACAGTCCAATCCGGCGTAATCACTAAAACCTCCATGATCAGGTCGACCACTGCAGGCACTTCGACTTCAGTCGGATCTGACGCACTGACTGGCTGCGGGGGTTCTTCCGTGAAGGGGTCTTCTTTGATAGAAGGGGTGTGCAGATGCTCCAGAAACACATTCTTGGGTATAGGCTTCCGAGTCGACCCAATTTTTGCGAGGTCATCGGCAAGCTGATTCTTGGCTATGGGCACGTGATGGAGCTCTAAACCTTCAAACTTCTTTTCAAGTTTCCGTACTGCACTGCAATAACTGGTCATTGCCGAGCTCCTGACGTCCCATTCCTTCATCACTTGGTTCACCACTAAGTCTGAGTCGCCATAAACCATCAGGCGAAGGACGCCGAGTGAGATGGCCATGCGCAACCCGTACAAAAGTGCTCCGTACTCAGCTTCGTTGTTCGATGAGTCAAAGTGGATCTGAAGGACGTAACTGAGCTTGTCGCCCTTGGGAGATACCATGACCATGCCTGCGCCGGATCCGTTCAGCATCTTGGATCCATCGAAGACCATAGTCCAGTGATCCGACTGAACTTGAGTCGGCAGCTCTTGTTATATCCACTCGGCCACAAAATCTGCTATAGCCTGAGACTTGATGGCTTTCTTCGCTTCAAACTTGATATCTAACGGAAGAAGTTCAATCGCCCATTTTGCCACTCGACCGATTGCGTCTCGGTTATTTAGGATCTCTGACAGCGGGGCGTCGCTGACGACTGAGATTGTATGGTCCGAGAAGTAATGGGCAACCTTTTTTGCAGTCAAGTAAATCCCGTACACGAGCTTCTGGTAATGCGGGTACCTTTGCTTGGAGGGAGTCAAAACTTTGGATATGTAGTAGATCGGGCGCTGGACCTTGTATGCCTTGCCCTCTTCTTCCCGCTCAACCGTGAGTACAGTGCTGACAACTTCTCCGGTGGCTGCAATGTATAATAGGAGAGGCTCTTTGCTGACTGGGGCAGCAAGCACCGGCTGGGTGGACAGCAGGGCTTTGAGCTCTTCAAACGCTGCTTCCGCTTTGGAATTCCACTCGAACTTGTCTGATTTCTTCATGAGTCGGTAGAGAGGCAATGCCTTCTCACCGAGACGAGAAATGAATCGACTCAATGCGGCCAAGCAACCAGTAAGCTTCTGGACGTCGTGTATACGTTCGGGGCGTTTATTCAAGCCACTGCCTCCATCCATCAGGACTCTGGTCAGACGCGTGCCCGCGACCACTGGGTCGACCACCAGTGCCTACTGCCCGGGGGTGGCAATGTGCGCAGGGTGATCAGACTGATCGAATGTGATGGGGGTCTTGGACCATTTCAAAAATGTGGTGGTCGCCGGGGCAACCATGTTGACTTCTCTATTGATGACTTTCAGTCGACTTTTGCTCTCGACGTCTGCGAAGATCACCAAAGTGGAGTTTATCTGGGGGTATCCTCCATCCCCTTCCTTGCCTTCGGACTCCTCCAATTCCTTTTCCTTCTCAGCCGACTGATCTTTCTGGAAGTTCTGGATCAGGAGCCGGCACTGTCGAGTGGTGTGCTTGGGATATACCAAGTTTCCCTCTTCATCTTTCTTCGTGTGAATGGGACACAGCTGGTCGAGTACGTCATTCCCAGCTTGATCTTTCACTTTCTTGGGGGCCCAGGGCCCCTTCGGCTTTCCTTTGCTCTTTCCTTGATTGACCACTGCAGCTTTGCCCTGAGCAGCCGGCTCGGCCTTGCGCTTGTTCTTCCGATTGGAATTCTGATCATCCTGCCCGACTGGTTTCTTGCCACTGCGGAGCCGATCGGCCTCTTCGCTGTTGGCGTACCGACTAGCAATCTCCATCATCTGTGACAGGGACATATCGCCTGTTCGACCAAACTTCAGGTTCAGCTCTCGGTTACATACGCCTTCCTTGAAGGCGCAAACTGCCTGGTGCTCAGACACATTTTCCACCGTGTGATGCAAGGTGGTCCATCGCTGGATGTAATCTCTCAAAGTTTCATTCGACTTCTGCGCGCAGTGCTGAAGCTCTGCGAGGCCAGCAGGCCGCTTGCAGGTGCCCTCGAAGGTCCGAATGAACACTCGAGCTAGCTCTTCCCACCTGTAAATACTCCCGGGGGCCAACTGATTGAGCCACGCCCGAGCCGAACCGCCCAACATCAGAGGAAGGTGCTTCATGGCACATCATCGTTGCCGCCTCCAATCTGTACAGCCACTCGGTAGTCTTCTAGCCAGGTGTCCGTTTTTGACTCGCCGGTGAACTTACTTACCCCCGCCGCCAATCTGAAGTTCTGGGGGATCTCAGCGGCCCTGATGGCGCTGCAAAAACACTCGGGTCCAGAGACAGGCGCTCGGCTTCCGCTCAGATGATCTCTGCCTTGCTCTTCTCGGAACGCCCTGTTCCGGTCGACCCGTCCCTGCACAAGGATAGACCTTGCGTCGAAACCTGGCCTCCGGGGGTCTGGGGGAACCCTCCGCTCGTCGTCGCGCACGTGCCTGCCCTCGTTCCACCGGGGCGAGAACGATCCGCTTCCCGGAGGAGGCGTAGGCACTCGACGGCGGTCATGATGACCGGGTCGACGGTTGTGTTGCTCGTCATTCCGACCCAGATGCCGGTCTTGCCGCGGGCCACGTTCCTCATGCCTTGGGGGTGATCTTGGACTATGGGCTGACCAAACGGTGTCTGCAGCCACCAATCTGATGTGGATCCCGTTGCGCGACCGAGAAACAGCCATGTTTTGCTCTTCAGCCGTTCGGAGCAAAGCTCAGATCTGCTGAAGGCCTCTCCCAACCTCCGACTGAGATGGTTGAATCGACTCCGCAATGCGAGCCGCGGCTTCGAGGTTCTGGACTGGTGTGCGGAACACCTGAGTCTCGCGCGGGTGCGATTGCCGCGGTCGTCGACTGGACTCGGGGACCAGTCGGCGGGCCTGTTCGTCGAGTGTGCGCTGGATATTTTCCAAGAGCGCGCGCTCAGCCACGGTGGCCCAGCGCGTGGCTTCCAGGGCCAGAGCCTCTGGAGAATCTCCCACGATGGGAGTGAAGAGCCTGTCTTCATTGCGGCGACAGAGCTCATCCCTCTGCTCGCCAGTGAGGGGTTGAGGAATGTATCCGTCGTTGTCATATGAACGGCCGCCACTGCTGCCGCCGTCACCACCACGAGGAAAACCCGGCGGGCTGCGGCGCGAGTCGACCATGAGGACCTCTGCTGCGGGATCGCTGCTCCCGTACTCGGAAACAGAATCTACGAGCTCGATCGATGGAACGACCGGCCCGTAGAGGTAACCGTCGGGCTCGATGGCCGCGACTTGAGGGGTGGCCGTCTGGCGGGCCACCGCGTGTTTCACCCACCACTGGAGCCGTGAGCGACCGGATCGCTTGCGACGACGTCCGGCGGGGATGGGGGACGATGTTGGGATCGACAAGTACCGAGTCGACGGCTGCCGAAGGAGGATGTCGCAGGCGCTGGCGCGGAAGTGTGCAGCCCTACGGACGGGCAGAGCCTCGACGTCGAGAGGGGCCTCCTGGAGCCATGCGGAGTCTTCGTCGATGAAGACGAGTGCGCCGAGCCGGATCTCGCGGCCCAACGCCAGACCGCCGCCTGACACCATGATGAAGGAGGTCGGAGAAAAGGTTGCAACCTCACCAGAAGTCGCTAAGACGCCTTGCCCCAAGGTGGGCGCCAACTGTCGTGGTTCTAAGCCTGACAGTACGAGTAGGGGGTACGAATGAGGAGGCAAGGCCCTAGCTATGGTGGAGTTGTACACGAGGTGTTTTACGAGTTCAGGCCCTTCTCGGAGGAAGTAACAGCCCTACGTCTCGGTGACCGGAGGCGGTCGACTGATATGTGTATAGGTGTGAGTTACAGGGATGCGAACCCTTGTACAGGAGGAGGGGGTGGCTTGTATAGTGCGCCAGGACCCCAGCCATGCTCCACGTTACCAAGGGTTCAATGTACATTAAGGCAGACGTTACTGATAACATCTACAGTAAAGAGTAATAAAGGCATTCACTATGGCGAGTAAATACCAGACCGTTATTGTCCTAAGGGACCTTTGACCTTCGCGGGTCGAGTGCCTTGGATTGGTCGAGTAGAGTTGAGTCGTCTTGTAGGTGGTGTCCAGTCGAGTGGGATGTCCTCTTGGGCCATCTCAGTCGACTATCTTCGTCATCGTAGGTTTTGTCTTTTGATCTTCTGGGGTAGCGACCTTGGGTGGGGTACCTTGGTCAGGCCTGTGACCCTACCCTAGGTCTGTGACCTCGTCATTTTTCCCCCTTGTTCTGAAACTAGATGATTAGGTTTTAAAAGTAACAATACATGATAATCTGGTAATTCAATATACATTTCATGCTAGGGTCAAACAAGTAGGATTATCTTGCAATACATGTAAAGTATGCGGCGGTTGGAGCCCGATAATTCTAGGACTTTAATGTAAAAGTTGATTGTGCAAAAGTTGTTTCCTGGAGTCGTTATTCTCTGGTCTCTCACTTTCTGGTGCATGTAATAAGAAATTTACGGGTCCTACAGGTAATATCTTAGCTACCTTTTGGTTCAAAACTCTTGTAAGTTTGATTGACAGATGCTTTAATGGAAACCCATGAGGTGGCTTGTTTTATTAAAAAAATGAGCACTATTTTTGTTTTTCTTAAGTTGAGAACAAGATATGCGAGTTTTCTAAGTTTCAAAAACTGGGCACACCGAAGACCAGGTTCCAAAAATCAGCTCCAACATACATAAAGAAAACATGCATAAATATACAAACTAAATGATTATTACCTAAACCCCCCAAAAATGATTATTATTTGAGTTGTTTCATTCTAACAAGCTTGACATTGAAGCATTTTATCACAAAACAGACTCCGATCACCTTCATGAATATGGTCCAATGTCTGAATGATAGATGGTGTTGAGGAAAACGTCATACGAGATGATCAAATAAAGCACGCTAAAACAAGCCAAACATGCTAGCAAACATCGAAAGTGCACAATTAGATGCCTTCAGCATGCCGCTGAGAGGAAGTAGAGGAGAGGCTAGACCACCTCAAGAGTCAACTACGAAAACCGATGACATTCAAGCACGCGTGAGCTGGAAGAAAACATTGACTTCATCGCACTGTCACCACCCAACTACTGTCGGAGAGGACCCTCTGTGCAAACCAAGGAGCGTGACCGTACCAGCGAGCAGACATGATGAAAGGAGGTCGTTGTTGCGTGTACAAGACAGGTGCAAGAAATATCGCGAGTCACCGAAGTTGAGGTAGGGTCGATTGGATTGCCATGACATTCTGAAACATGCCACCGTGGCTGAAAGACATCTAACCCACCATTGAAGCCCCCAAGAGGGTCACAACGCACAGCGCCACCACCACCGCGTCCGTCGGGGCGGACAAGGGTTTTCACAAAAGCTTTTCCCGTGTTCTTGCCAAAGTTTTTCCCGTGCGTCAGTGGAAATTGGTTATCTATGGGGGAGACAGAAATACGTTGGACAATTTGAAAACTAGGAAGTTTACTTACTTTAATATAAAAATTTCCAAGATGATCCCTTTGTTGTATTCTAGAGCCTAATAGTTGGAGCATTTCCTAGAAACAACGAGATGGCAGAAGAATTGAAGAACATGTCTTATGTTAGGGAAATGGCAACTTTATATTATCAGGAGGCAAAAGCCATCATATATACATGTACAAGGGGAGGCCAAAAGCCAGAATGCGAAAGGCCAAAGGCCATAATAAATATAACTCTAACACCCCCCCCCCCTCAAACTCATGGTAGATCCACAACACTGAGTTTGGAGAGGTAAAATCTATGTTGCGCTCTAGTCTGGGCCTTCGTGAAAAAGTCTGCCAACTGTAACTCGGAAGGCACATACCGAAGAGCAATAATATGGTCCTGTACAGCAGCACGTACATAGAAAGCATCAACACCAATATGCTTGGTAAGCTCATGCTTCACGGGGTCCCGTGCAATACTGATAGCACCTATACTGTCTGATAAGAGTGTAGTTGGTGTAGTAGTAGAAACACCGAAATCCTCGAGTAACCAGCGCAACCAAGTCACCTTTGTCGTGAGAAGAGCCATAGCTCGCAACTCAGCCTCTGCACTTGAACGAGAAACTGCAGTCTGTTTCGTTGTCTTCCAGGCAATGAGAGAACCACCAACAAAGACACAGTAAGCAGAAAGTGAACGGCGATCCGAAGGATCACTAGCCCAAGTAGCATCTGAATATGCCTGGAGCTGGAACAAGGAAAGAAGAGGTGGTGAGAGATCGTGCCACGAAGATATCGTAGAACACAAAGAAGGTGACTATAGTGAACCAAAGTGGGAGAAGAAACAAACTGACTCGGGATATGGATAGGATAGGAGATATCCGGACGAGTGACAGCGAGATAGACAAGACTTCCAACAAGATGACAATAGCGAGTCGGATCAGACAAGGGCTCACCATCAGAACCACGAAGTTGAACATTAAACTCCATAGGAGTCTCAACAATGCACTCATCACTAAGAGCCACACGAGCAAGAAGATCCTGGATATACTTTTCTTGGGAAATAAAAAAGCCATCTGAGGTGGAGGAAATCTCAATCCCAAGAAAGTAACGAACAGGACCAAGATCAGACATAGAAAACTGCTCACTGAGACGGGCCTTTACAAAGGCAATGTACTCAAGATCATCGCCAGTGATGATCATGTCATCAACATATAGAAGAAGAAGAGTGCGACCACGAGCAAAAACATGAACAAACAACACTGGATCATGAGCACTGGGCGAAAAACCAGGTGTAGTGACCACAGAGGCAAAACGCTCAAACCAAGCGCGGGGGGCTTGCTTAAGTCCATAGAGAGAGCGACGAAGACGACAAACCATGCCATCGGGAACTGAATACCCAGGTGGTGGCTGCATATAAACCTCCTCACGCAACTCACCATTAAGAAAGGTATTCTTAACATCAAGCTGAGACACGGACCAGTGACGAACAGAGGCCACGGCGAGAAGTGTGCGAATAGTGGTCATATGGGCCACAGGAGCAAAAGTTGCATCGTAATCATGACCATGCTCCTGCTGAAAGCCACGAGCGACAAGACGAGCTTTATAACACTCAAGTGAGCCATCAGAGCGAGTCTTAATCTTATAGACCCACTTACAAGTGATGGGACGAACACGGGGAGGAAGAGAAACCAGATCCCACGTGCCGGTGCGCTCAAGGGCAGCAATCTCCTCTACCGTTGCAAACTGCCATTCGGGATGAACAACAACATCTCGATAGGAAGTCGGCTCCAGAACGGTCGAAAGACCATAGCGAGAAGGAGAATATCGGTCAGGGGGCGGACGAGGCCGAGAACGAAATCCATAAGTCGGCCGAGAGGAGGAAGATGACGCACCAGAAGTAGAGGGCACATCAGTAACACGTGAACAACAAGTATAATGGAAAGCAAAGGAGGGGAGAGGTGGAATCACTAGAGGTGGAGACGGGGAATGTATCGGTGACGAAGGCGGAGACGGGGAATGTATTGGTGATGAAGGTGGAGCAGGGGAATGTCTCGGTGATGAAGGTGGAGAGCCATGTGATGAGGAAGAAGAAGAAACTATGGGAGAGGATTGCGTCTGGTCTACAATGGTAGGACGAGGAGTTGGAATACTGGGCACGGAGGGAGGTGCATCTAGAAATGTAAGAAAGAGATGTCCTCCGTGGAAAAGGCCGGGGAGGATGGACGCGGGAAGAAGGGACAAGACTCGTCAAAAGTCACATCCCGGGAAATACGCATCCGGTGACCGACAGGATCCCAACACTGATAGCCCTTATGTTCATCACTATATCCGAGAAAGACACACTCAACAGACTGAGCGATCACTTTGGTGCGTTTGCGAGGGGCAAGTAAAACATAGCAAACGCAACCAAACAAATGAAGCGCCAAATAATCGGGGGAACGACCAGAAAGACGCTCGAGAGGAATACCACCCTATAGAGCAGCAGATGGCTGAATGTTGATGAGATATGTGGAAGTGGTAATAGCCTCAGCCCAGAACTGAGGCGGAAGAGAGACGGCAATCATCATCACACGCGCCGTCTCAATAAGGTGACGATGCTTGCGCTCAGCCACACCATTCTGAGCATGAGCACCAGGACAAGAGAACTGAGGAAGAGTACCGTGCTCATCAAGAAACTCTTGTAGCGCATGAGAGATATACTCACCAGCTGAATCTGCGCGAAAAACACGAATAGGAGTGGAAAACTAGGTATGAACCATGGCAGCAAATTTTTTGTATATAGATAAGACCTCACTACGAGAAGACATGAAATAGATCCAAGTGTGCCGAGAAAAATCGTCTATGAAGATAATATAGTAGCGATGACCCCCTTTTGAAGCGCAGGGAGCCGGACCCCAAACATCAGAGTGAACAAGATCAAAAGGGCGGTCGGAGACTGACTCACTGTGAGGATATGGTAGCTGAATCTGCTTACCAATCCTACAGCCCAGGCAATCCAACGAAGCGTTACCAGAGACAGACCCCAGAACACCGTGATGAACCAAGGATGAGAGACGAGAACCACATAAATGGCCAAGACGATGATGCCACTGCTGAAAAGAGATGGTAGATGCAGCAACAGGGGTTGCGAGACTGGCGGTGGTGGCAGCGGAGGGAAGACGAAGCCAGTCAAGCTCCCATAGACAATCGGAGCGTCGAGGACCAGCACCAAGCAGAGCGCCCGTGCGACGATCCTGAACGAAACACGAATCAAAGTCGAGAATGACCCTACAACTAGAGTCAACAATCTGACCACCAGATATGAGTTGCATGGTAACTCGAGGAACATGAGCGACAGAGGGGACATGAAATGAAGAAATGCTAAGAGTACCTTGACTAGCTATAGGGAGGGGAGTGCCATCAGCCGTAAGAACACGAAAATGAGACCCGACAGGTCGAACAGAGGTCAAGGTGGAAGAATCATAAGTCATATGAAAAGAAGCTCCAGTATCAAGAATCCATGGGGATGTACCTGAATGAGTATAAGGTGGTTTCTCAGTGCCATAAGAGTCAGTCACGGAATCTGCAGAACCTGTCGATGAAGACTCCCAAGCAGCAAGCAGGCATTGCAGTTGCGCGATCTCACGTGCAGACAAGGACACGGCGGAAGAAGTCGAGGTAGAAACACCAGTCGGCGATGAGCAATCGCCACCACCCGTGGAAGCCACCGGGGGAGTCGACGTAGAGCCGACACCACCCTCACAGGCAGAAGCCACGAGAATAATCGACGAATAGTGACCAGCACAACCTGTTGAAGACGCCGTAGAAGATAACGTCACAGACGGACAAGCACCAAGCACCGAGCGGCGACACATGTGCGAGACGGGATCAATATAGGGAACACCATCGGAAATCTGCGGGCAGCGTCGAAAATGTAGGCCTGACGAAAACATCATATTAATTTACTGGTAGTTCCTTCGAGGGATGGCTCTATGCCGATGCAGGGAAGGTCAGCGGAAAGGATGAGATTGCAAGAAGAAGAGTGGATCAGCACGAGTTGCGCGTGCGAAAAAAAGGCCTAGCTCTCATACCATGTTAGGGAAATAGCAACTTTCTATTATCAGGAGGCAAAAGCCATCATATATACATGTACAGGGGGGCCAAAAGCCAGAATGCGAAAAGCCAAAGGCCATAATAAATATAACTCTAACATCTTAAACAATCTGGTGATTCAGGAGGAGTGTATGCTCGAAGCCATGGTTGGAACCCGGTTGTGCTCGGGATTGCAGTGCAAAACTTGAATGTGCAAAAGTCGCTTCGTACAGTTGTTGTTGTTGTGGTCTCTCCCTTTATGGTGTATGCAACACTTAGTTTATCGTTCCTTTGCTATGAACATGCTCATTTGGTAGCAGTTAGCTCTATTTTTCTGCATGTCTTGTTTTAGCTTCCTTTTGATTCGAAACTCTTGTAAATCTGATTAGTAGGCTGTTTAATGGAAATTGATGAGGTATCTCCTTCTCTAAAAAACTGTATGATTGTTATTTGTTCTTCTTAAATTTATAAATATAAATATGATTTTTGCTACATTTTAGAAACTAGGCACACCGAACACCAGGTTCCAAAAACCAGCTCCAGCATATATATACAACATCTAATTGTCTGAGGTAGTTCTTTGTAACAAGCTTGTTATATAAGCATTTTATATTCATCTAATGGAAATATGTTGATCTGTTCTTTATCAAAACTACCAACGTGCACCTCTCACAAATCAATCACTTTATGAGTTGCCACCCAACCTAGTCACTGGATGCAGTATTTACCCTAACAAAAGGGGGCAGGTGAGGTTTGGTGTCATGAACCTAGGCAGGAAAGGCAACCGATATAATTAGATTTGTGCCCTGAACTTGTCATGATAAAACTTTTAGCAAGAGGATGCTAACTGCTCTTACTGAGATCGTCATATCTCTTCCCTTTGGTTAGGCAGGTCCATTAATGTCGTCGCCTCATCCTGCAAATAATCAACTACTGTGAGAGAAATTTGACCAAGTAAAGATATATCTGATTACCATATGATGATAACAGGGGCTGCTACATATATTTGTTGTATTAGGTGAATTCGCGCATGGATCCACACACCTCGATTTCTTCCTTATGGACACAATCCGGTAGAGCTACCGCATTGTCTTGTGTTGCGAGATTTCATGACAAATCTGTTGGAAATATATAATCTCCTTGCACTAGTGTCACAGTTTGAAAAGATAGATTGCACGTATGTTATAATAAGTTCAGGAAAGAACAAGTGTTTCAGTGAAGACAAATGGGTAGTGCCATTGCGGGGGAGACGGCGGGGCTGGCCAGGCGGATGAGTGCGGGGGAGACGGCGGGGCTGGCCGCCGCCGGTGGCCTGCGACGGCGAGTTGGCGGCCGCTTCTGGGCGCTGGCTAACGACGACGACTCGGAAGAGGATCCGGACGCGGCGGACTCGCCTGACTCTCCCTCATCACCGACACCTTCAGATCTGATCATGGAATGTTTTCATGCAGGTTACGATGAGGAGGAGGTGGCCACTACTATTGACAAGGTGTTGCCCGTCGACGATCCGGCAAGGATTGGGCTGCATGCGGGGGAGAAGGTTGAGATGGTCCGGCGCATTGTCCACCGGAAGACGGCGGCGTCGGCAATCAGACCGTGGAAAGGGCCTATTCCTAAGGTACGTTTGCCATCTCTTACCCTTGGGGATTTTGTTGGATCCTGGAAGGTTGTTCATCGGCGTCGGAAATCGCGGTTGCCGGCGGCTGCGGCGCCGGCGCCGGCGTTGGATCGCGGCGAGATCCGGGCGGCCAGAGAGAGGCGTTTGAACTCGATACTGGGCCAGTTTGGGCCTGGTTCGAGGAGCGTTGCTGAGGTGGGCTTGGTTAGTACTGGGATTAAGGCCCAGGGGGCTGACCAGGCCTGCGTTAAGCTTCTGGAGATTGACGTGCATGCTCATTCAGATCGGGAGAGAGCCCATGCACGTTCGCTTTTGCCTGGCACTTGCGGCGCTGCTAGGGTTCGTCGGCGTGGGAGTCTGGGCTTCCCGGCGGCTGCTGTAGGGCGTGTGCGGAAGGAGCCCGGCGTGGCCGGTGTGCCTGCGGGATCGGCTGACCGCGGGGCCGTGATGCCTCCTAAGGCTGCAGCTCCGGCGACGACCACCCCTGCGGCAAGGACGGGGTCTGGGGCTGCGGGTTCTGCTTCGGTGCCAGCAACGAGTCAGGCCGCGCCGGCGCTAGCGCAGGCTGCTGCACCCATTGCCAGGAACGAGCCGCCGCCGCCCAGGTCGGCGACTGCTCAGCGGCCGTGGCCCAGGCAGATGGCGGGAGGGCGTGGTGGCTCTGTTCATGGCGGGATTGGCCGCGGAGCTGGAGCTTTTGCTGGTGATAGCCGTAACCCACCTCGTGGCCAGTGGGGAGACGATGGCTTTAACGCTTATGGTGATGGTTTGCATCGTGGATCATCTTCCTCCGGAGGCGGCCGCGGATACGCTTGGTCTGAGTATGGTGCTAACGGAAGAGGGTTCCAAGGACCACCTGGAAATTTTGTGGAGGGGGCAGTTGGCCCCAATGACCGACCCTTCCGGGGCCGCTTTCATGGTGGTCGAGGTGGTCGCGGTGGTCGAGGTGGGTTCCGTCGCCCTCCTCCACCACGCCTACCGCCCGCGGCTTCTGAAACGTTGGTGAGCCTAGCGGAGGGGCCATCTGTTGGGTCGGCGATGCCCACAGATTCTATGGAGACTGATCGTGATTTGCAAGCTGTGGTCGAGCCGGATTCATTGCCGATGGCGGATGCGGTATCTGATAAAGGTCCGGACAAGTCCGAGGGAGACAAGCCGTCCAAGTGGGCGATTAAGAAGAAAAAATTAACTTGTTTCCGCTGCGGTGAACCGGGTCACTTCATGGCCGAGTGCAATGCGGAGTTGTGCGATCTTTGCCGGAAGCCGAGGCATACGACGGCAGAATGTCCTCTTCTGTTGGGGCCTAAGCCTACGGTCAGTATATATGGAGTCTGTTGCTCAGAGTTGATGTTTTTCGAGTCTCCGTGTGTGGCACCAGTGGCACCAGTGGTTGAGACCTCCTTCCCGGGTGTGGTGAAGGTGGTGCATGGACCTTTGACGGAAGCTCAAATTATCCAGCAGCTCCGGGAGTTGGCACCGGGCAATTTTCAGTGGTCATTGATGAAGATAACAGATCAGACATACAAAGTTGAGTTTCCTTCTAAGGAAGATCAGTTGAGAATTCTCAAGTTTGGCATGAGCAGAGTTACTGGTACTAGTTTTGTGTTGCAGTTCGATGAGTGGAAAAAGAAGGAGCCGCAGGGTACGCCTCTGACTCAGATTTGGGTTCGTTTCTCTGGGGCGCCAACTGAACCTTTAGATAATTTCTTGGTCACCTGGAGCTTGGGGTCCCTGCTTGGCAAGACCGAACAGGTAGATATGCCTTTCACACGTGCTCATGGGGTCGCGCGGCTACTTGTCAGTGTTGCCAACATTGAGTTCCTGCCGGAAGTGGTGCGTTGGTCTCACGAGGGCATCGTGTATATTTTGGGGGTCGAATATGAGGATCCCAATTTATTTAAGGACTTTGAGGAGGTGCATCCTATGGATACTTCTGAGGGGGGAGATGGCTCCGGGAACCAGGATGGGAGCACACAGAATAATGGGGGTAAGGATTCAAGTACCGGACCCAAGTCTTCATCTAAGGCGGGAGAACCTGCTAAGGAGAGGGCTCCGGGGTCTGCAACGACTAACATGTTACAGCTTGGATCTTTGGGGGCTTTCTCAGCGCCTCCTCGTCTTTGGAGCGATCGAGTTGATTTGGATGACCCGTCTGAACATCTTCCGCCGGTGGAAGTGGGAAGTGTTTCTTCGTGTATGCTTGATGGGATGGGAGGAATTAGTGGGCCGGAGGCCTATATTGTACCCACTGCATCGTTGTTGCCCACGTTGGAGGTGACGGCTATTGTGGACGCTTCGAAGGAAGGGGGCGGGCAGGCGGCTCGGTCCCCCAACTCCTTTGCTTCAGCTTCCTTGGGGAGGCCCAAGGATGGCCCTGCGGTCGTGGAGCCCCTTGGGGGTATGGCTGGTCGAGGAGGGGCATGCACGCAGGAGGCCTGCGCCCCCCACTCACCCTTGGCGATGAGCCCACGGTCACCTCCCGCGTTGCCTGACAGGACGCCTCACCTGGCGGGAGGGGTGACTGGGGTGGTCGGCCAGGGGCCTCTCTTCGCCTCATCGCCTCAACTTGCTCCTGCCGGATCGCCTCATGCAGGTGCCATGACTTTGGGATCCGTGGCCGAGCCAGTGGTGCATGGTTCTCCCTTGGCGTCTCCATGTGATATCTTGACTGCTCCAGTGCAGTCTCGCTCGGTTGGGGGTAGGGCAGGAGGCCCCATCTCTAATAGGGCCACGCGGGAGGAGGTTATAGCTTTCGGTGGGATACCGGACGCTGTGTCTGAGGGCCGGCGGATTAGCAGCCGTCTCCAAGAGCAGCAGGACGTGGATGACATGCAGCTGAGGTGCGCTAAGAGGGCGGCCAAGCTTCATGACATGGAGGTCGCAACCGGTATGTCAGTTAACTTATCAAATTCGATTTTATTCTTTTCCAATGACGAAATTGTTCACAATGCAAATCAATTAGGAGTTTCACTTGGTAATAATGATAGTGAAATCTCTAAATCAGTTAATGATATTCTCGATCTAGAAGCGGAACGTACTTTAGAAACTATTCGTCTCATAGCAGCAGTTAAACCCATGAAGGACTCCGACATTGATGCGTTGGGAGTCCGGGCTCTTGGTAGTTTTTGCGAGGACCTTGCCCCTTCTCCTGATGGAACCAAGGAGGATGAGGGACTCGGTTCCCCTTTGATTACGGTACATGCAGTTGGCCCGGAAGGCAACCCCTCAGAGCCCGGTTCTGAAGACCGGCGAGAGGAGAAGGATTGGCCTAAACGGAAGTGGAAACGGAAGGTTTATCCAGCTTCGGCTGTGCGTAGAAGTGCTAGGATCCGTACCTCTAAAAAATTTCATGATGAACTATGAGAGGAATTTTTTGGAATAGCAGAGGTCTTAAGGACTTGGCTAAAAGACGGTTTCTAGCGGATGCATCGATTGATTACAAGTTAGACTTTATTGCCCTGTCGGTGACCGGCAGGGATAACTTTACACCACAATTCCTTAGCACTTTATCGGGAGGTGTCGAGTTTGACTGGCACTGCCTACCTCCAAGAGGAAGATCCGGTGGAGTCCTACTGGGGGTTAGATGTGACTCGTTGGAAGTGCGGAATGTGGTCATGGGAGATTTTGCGGTAAAGTTTCGGGTTAGATCTAAGGCTGATGGGTTTAATTGGGCTTTGGTGGCGGTATATGGTGCTGCACAGCCAGAGTTAAAACCAGAGTTTTTGGCTGATTTGGTCCGTATTTGCGGCAGCGAGCAACTCCCAATCCTTGTTGGGGGAGATTTCAACATTATTCGAAGGAGGGAGGAAAAGAATAACGACAATTTTGACGGCCGATGGTCGTTTATGTTCAATACAATCATTGAAAGCTTGGATCTCAGAGAGATAGAGCTGACCGGTAGGAAATTCACTTGGGCTAATTCACTTCCCAACCCGACTTTTGAGACGCTGGACCGTGTTCTAGCTAGTGTCGATTGGGAACAGAAGTTCCCTCTTGTAACGGTACAGGCTTTATCACGCGCAATTTCGGATCACACCCCGTTGTTGGTTGATTCTGGTGAACCCACCCATGTGGGAAACAAGAACACGTTTTCTTTTGAGCTATCATGGTTCGATAGAGAAGGTTTCCTGGAGCTGATCGCTAGAGAATGGGATAAAGCTTCAGGAGGCCGGTCTCCTATTGAAAGATGGCAGAATAAGATCAGGCATCTGCGAAGTTTCCTGCGGGGTTGGGCTAAGCACACTCATGGGATTTATAAGGCTGAGAAGGAAAGACTCCTTTCCCTTATTCAATCCCTAGACTTAAAGGCCGAATCCACTATTTTAGATACCAGAGAGCTGGAAACTAAGGTAGAGGCAGAGTTGAGACTGAAAGATCTTCTTCGAGAGGAGGAATTGAAGTGGGCATTACGAGCTAAAGTTCGTAAAATCGTCCAAGGGGATGATAACACTCAATTCTTTCATATGATTGCAAATGGAAAACACCGCAAGAAGAGGATTTTCCAGCTTGAGCAAGATGAGGGGACTAT
>LR738716.1:78188349-78213231 GCA_902687465.1 Secale cereale
CCCCCCCCCCCCCCCAAAAAAAATCATTATTTGAGTTGTTTCTATGTAACACTATGTAACAATTGTGATAGAAGCATTTAATTCATCGGATGGAAACTTCTTTCTATACTAAAACTGCCAACACAACACGTCCAAGAAATTCATCAGTTTATGACTGGCCGACCGGCCTAGTCTAGTCATTGGATGTACTATATACTGTAGCAAAGAAGCAGCTGATGTGTGGGGCCATGAACCTAGTCAGGAAGGCCAACCAGATTGTTAGATTTATACACTGAACTGGTCATGCATGATAAAACTCTTTGCAACTAGTCTTGCCAAGATCATATGAAAAGTTCCTGCTCTCCATCGTCATGGCCTTTTTATCAGCTCTCTTTTTGGTTGGGCACTACCTCCATAAATATCATCGCTTCTTCCTAGAAGTACTCAACCACTTCGAGAGACATATGACCAAGTAAATATCCGACTGACATGATGATAACGTACATGGGCTGCTACAAATCTGCTAACTACTCTGTCGCCTTATGTTGCTGGATTTCACGGCAACTCTATTGGCAAATATATAATTTCATAGTTTGAAAAGGTCAATTTCACACATGATTCTATATCAACTTCTGAAAAGATCAGGAGTAGTAGTCACTCTATATGTCTTTACAAGTGATGCACCCATGAATCAAGCCTACGCGTGAGTACGTGACTTCATCTATGTCGGCATCGAGCTAGAAATTGATTGGTTGCCTTACATGACTTTGCTTTTCAACTGCTCTATGACTGGTTTCGTCCGCACCGGTTCTGACTATGACCACGTATATGATATCTAATTAAACTAGTACTGGAAGTTTCTTGTACCATGAACCTAGTTAGGAAGGCAAACCAGATTGTTAGATTTATACACTGAACTGGTCATGAGTGATAAAACTCTTCGCAAGAAAATGTTAATTAGTATTGCTAAGATCATATGGAAACTTTCTGCTCTCCATCGTCATGGCATTTGTATCAGCTCTCCTTTTGGTAGTGCACTTCGTCCACTAATGTCGTCGCTTCTTTCTGCAAGTACTCAACCACTTCGAGAGACATATGACCAAGTAAATATCCGATTGGCATGTTGATAATGTACAGGGGCTGCTATAAATCTGCTAACTACTCTGTCGCCTTATGTTGCTGGATTTCCCCACAAATCTATTGGCAAATATATAATTTCATAATTCGAAAAGGTCGATTGAACACATGATCCTATATCAACTTCTGCAAATAATAGCAGTAGTAGTCACTCTATATGTGTTTAGAAGTCACGCGCCCATGAATGAAGCCTACGCGTGAGTAGGTGATTTCATCTATGTCGGCATCGAGCTAGAAAAGGATTGTCTGCCTTACATGACTTGGCTTCTCAACTGCTCTTTGACTGGTTTCGTCCGCACCGGTTCCGACTATGACCAAGTATATGATATCTAATTAAACCAGTGCCAGCTTAAAAATATTTTCCTTAATAGCGACGGGTGGTGAGTATTCCTGGAATCGGGCGTGTATGCATTGTGGCGACTCAGGTGAGATGGAGAAACATTCATAATTACTACCCAGCCGTACACATCACCATAGAATAGCTTTATATGGCTGTATGCGCTGCATTGCTTCTTTGAAGGGAAAACGTGTCTTAAATGGGAACATGTAAAGTATATGCAATCGTTTAATTAGCAGCAAGGGACCAGTTCAATTGGTTGGCTGGTTTCACTTGACTAAGTCTATTATTACTGACGATTTCAGGCGCTGCTCGCTGCACCTATATAAACTCATACATCCCCTGCATGTTCAAACCATCACTCACGCCACAACCACAAACAGAAACACGACATAGAGAGAGAGAGAGAGAGAAACAAAAATCAGATGGCATCCTCCTCTTCCTTCCTTCTCCTCGCTGCTCTTCTTGCGTTGGTATCATGGCAGGGCACTGCCTCCGATCCTAGCCCCCTCCAGGACTTTTGTGTCGCCGACATGAATTCAGCAGGTACTATCTGGTTTCTCATCATGTTCTCACCAAATAAATATATTGAAATCAATTTCTAGAAGTTACTTGCAAGTCGAAACAACTTTGTAAGATCTGAGCTTACATGTCACATCTCCTATATGCACCAGTTCGTGTCAATGGGTTTGTTTGCAAGAACCCGATGGAAGTTAACGCAGATGACTTCTTCAAGGCAGCCAACCTCGACAAGCCTAGGGTGACCAACAAGGTTGGGTCCAACGTCACTTTGATCAACGTCATGCAGATTGCTGGACTCAACACCCTCGGCATCTCAATTGCGCGCATCGACTATGCTCCCTTGGGTCAGAACCCACCACATACGCACCCTCGCGCCACTGAGATCCTCACTGTGCTCGAGGGGACACTATACGTTGGTTTTGTCACATCAAACCAGCCCGCCCCAAACAGAAACAAGTTCCTCTCCAAGGTGCTCAACAAAGGTGATGTGTTTGTCTTCCCCGTGGGGCTCATCCACTTCCAATTCAACCCCAACCCCCACAAGCCCGCCGTTGCAATTGCCGCGCTTAGCAGCCAGAACCCAGGGGCTATCACAATTGCCAATGCGGTGTTTGGGTCAGACCCACAAATATCCGATGATGTTCTTGCCAAGGCGTTTCAGGTGGAAAAGAATACAATAGACTGGCTCCAGGCTCAGTTCTGGGAGAACAACCACAACTAAGTGGAACGTTGACTGACTACACAGAGGACCAGTGCGCCAATTGAGGACTTGTTTATGTTTCTAGATATGCATCCTAATCTACAAAATAAATGGAGCATATGTCATTCCATTGTGTGTCTGTAATGAGTGAATGTATTTCTACCTTACGAATAATTGACGATATCATTTCACACTGATTCGATCTCATATGTTTTTTTTAATGTGTCGTATTTCCCATAAAAAATCAATATTTTGGGTTCTTTTCCCCTTGATCCGAAACAATAGATTATTAGGTTCAAAAAGGAAACAATACACGATTATCTGGCATTCCAGTATATATATTTGATGCTAGGGTTGAACACCTAGGATTATCTTGCAATACATGCAAAATATGCAATGGTTGGAGCCTGCTTGTTCTCGGGATTTAAATGTGAAAGTTGAATGTTCAAAAGTTGCTTGCTGGAGTCGTTGTTCTGCTCTCACGCTTTCTGGTGCATGAATAAGAAATTTACGGTTCATGTATGTAATATTTTAGCTTCCTGGTTGGGGAGAGCACTGACTCTAGGCATAGTTAACTGATCCACGCACGAGCCAACTGAACCATGACACCACTAGACATGCCACGAGATCTCAAGATTCTTGTAAGTTTGATGCTAGGGTTTAACACCTAGGATTATCTGGCAATAGATGCCAAGTATGCGATGGTTGGATCCTGATTGTGCTCAGGATTTAAATGTGAAAGTTATAGGTGCAAAAGTTGCTTCCTGGAGTCGTTGTTCTGATCTCTCGCTTTTTGGTGCATGCAATAAGAAATTTACGGTTCCTGCATGTAATATTTTAGCTTCCTTTTTGTTCAAAATTCTTGTAAGTTCAATTGACGGCTGTTAACGGAAATTTGATCACGTGGCTCATTTTATCAAAATACTTATGAGCATTATTTTTGTTTTTCTTAAGTTGAGAACTAAAAAAATATATTTTTACTAAAAACTGGGCACACCGGAGACCAGATTCCAAAAATTAGCTCCAACGTACACATAGAAAACATGCATAAATATACACAAGAGAAGATTATTAGTATCTACCCGCCCCCCAATGAATATTATTTGAGTTGTTTCTTTATAACAAGCTTGTCATAGAAGCATTTTATCACAAAACAGACTTCGTCCGCTTGGTTGAACGATATATGGTGTTGAGGAAATCATCATACAAGATGATCAAAGAAAGCATGGGAAACCAAGCCAAACACGCTAACAAGCACCGGAGGTGCCCAATTAGACTCCTCTAGTATGCCGCAAAGAGGAAGCATAGGAGAGTCTGGACCACCTTAAGACTCAACCAGGACCGACGACGACATACAACCACAAGCCACTTTCAAGAGAACACTAGACTTCATCGCACTAACACCACCCCACTACTTTTAGAGAGGACCTTCTGCGTAAACCAAGTAGCGTTGACCCTACTAGCGAGTAGTAACGATGAAAGGAGGACATTGTTGCGTGCAAAAGATAGGTGCACGCAATACGGCGAGTCACCAGATTTGAGGTAGGGTCGACTGGATCGTCATACCATTTTGAACGCACCACCGCGATTGTAAGACGACTACACTCACTGTTGATGAACCCAAGAGGGTCATGACACATTGCACCGCCACCACCGCGTCCGCTGGGCGGAAAAGGGTTTCACCCGGAGCTGGGAGGGCGGGAGAACAATGACGACGACCCCAAGTGGGAAGTGACTACCAAGAGATCGCCTCCACCGGCGTCGAGGCGCCGAACTTTTGCTTGGACCATCCCGCACCCTCGCTAGATGTCTAGCCCATGCTCCACCAGCAAGCTGTTGGTATGAGGTGACCGGAGAAAGCCATCAAAACATAGTGAGGCACGACCTCGCCCAAGTCCATGACAATGACCAGATCCGTTCGGGCCTAAGACCGCCAACAAACCCACCTGACCATTCCGGGTGGGGCCAGGGAGTATCTCACATGCGGTGGAACCCCACCCATGAGAGGCTATGGGCAGCCACATCCGGTCCGACGGCAATCACCCGTCATAGGTCAATGACCATGATGCTTCCTAATCTGGGAGAACACCGACTCCAGGCAGAGTTCCCCGATCCATGCACGAAATAAGTGAACCATGACCCCACTGGACATGCCACGAAATCTCAGGTCATCGGCTCACCTCCGGAGGAAGGGGATAGCAGGGCGGTGGTGTGAGGTTCTAGGGTTAGACCATAGAGACCAGGGGGTGGATCGGAGAGAAGGGACATCTCACTGCCGCCTACCATCGCCCGGGGCCTTGCTCGACGTGTTGCCGATCGATGGCTACCTGGGAGGTGGAGACTGTGTGGGTCTAGGGCCGGCGGCCGAGATAGCCTCTCATGTCATCCACGAGAATGATGTTGGGGCCTGTCTTCTTCTTTCTGGACGCCTTTTATATGTCTGATGGAAACATCTTTTCTTTATCAAAACTACACACACACACCTCCAAGAAATTAATCAGTTTATTAGTGGCCACCCAGCCCAGTCATTGGTTGCATTGTTTACTCTAACAAAAGAGGCATGCGAGGTGTGTCATGAGCCTGCTCAAGAAAGGCCGACTGGATTGTCAGATTTATCCATTGAAATGATGATGATCAACCTATTAGCAAGAGGACGTTAACTACTCTTACTAAGATGACATGAATTGTTTCTGCTCCCTATCGTCATTGTTTATGCGTGCGTGGATTAGTCTAATTAACCATTTTAAGAAAAAGTTGACCAAGTAAATATCTTATTGACGTGACGATAACACGGGCTGCTACATATAATAGTTGGGTTTAGGTGCATTCATGCATTTAATGATGCGCCTTGATCTCTTCCTCATTGACACAATCCGTTAACTAAAACGTCATCTTGCAACCTAATATTTTGTATATGACCAGGTGACTCATATTGCAAAGGTTCTCTTATTTTTCCCTTGGTTTTGGAGGGTGGTAAGATATTCCATTATATCTCTAACCATGTTTTTTAATCATATGTATGTTAAGCTGCTAACACACACCTATAAATGTATAATTATGTGTATGTTATTTTTATCACATGCCATATCTTGTGCACAATATGTTTCATGACAAATCCAGTGACAAATATATAGTTTGCTTATGTTAGTGGCCACATCTTGAAAAGTTTGATTGCACGCATTCTGTAGCAACTGAAAAGAAGCGAGGGAGTAGATAAAGCTAAGCAGGTGACTTTGTCTATGTAGAAAAGGATTGCTTTACATCACTTGGCTTTTATCAGCTACTCTTTGACCTCGTGCGGACCAGTTCTCACCATGACCAAGTATACAATATCTAATAAACTATGGTGATGGGTGGTGACTTTTCATGGAAACAGCCCTGCATGCATTGTGCCGACTTGGGTGAGAGGCATAAATAATCATAATTACTACTCAGCGGAGGGGTCTTCATCCAACTCCTGTGGGCTTCTTCGTCAAGGGCGCCCGCGGAGGGGGAGATCTTCGATGGGGAAGTCCTCGCCTCCGCGGGACTGAATTTTGTCGACGCGCCCGACAGCAGCAACGAGCCCGAGGAGGAGCAGCTTCTTGGCGCTCCTGAGGCTGCGGCTCTGCTTCTGCACAAATCAACAAACAAACAAGACGATTAGCAAGGATAAGAAGCTCACGCACGCCCGGCAAGCGGAGAAGCAAACAGAAGACTTACGCTGGGGGCTGCGCTGGGGGCTGCGCTGGGGGGTACTCGGCGGGGCAGCCGGCTGGTCCGGCAAGCTCGTCGGTGGCGCATCCCCCGCTGCTGCGACGGGCTCGTCCTCGAGGTCGACCACCGGGATCTTGGCCCTCTTCGCCACCCTTTGGGCCAGGGTCCTGGAAGACAGACATCAAACAGAATCAGACAAAGAAGATTCAAGACAAGAACAACAAATTGAAGAAAACAGGAGTTGCTCCATTTACTCTTCCTCCTCCTCGTCGGAACTGAGAACGGAGAAGTCGAAGTCTGCCTCGCGCGGTCCGGCGCGAGGAGCTGGGGGAGTAGGCGCCCTCGGCCGCTTGCCGGGAGCGGGGTCGGTGGTCTGCGAAGACCCCGCTCCGGTCGTCGCGAGGCTCGAGGGGCGGAAGGAACAGTGGAGCCCGTGCGGGAAGATCCTCCTCCAGCCGCTGTTGAGGCGCGAGGCGCCCCCTTGGTGGCCTTCCTCGTCGTGGTGGCGCGCGTCGAGCGGCGCTGCGGCTGCTGGCCCGCCGGCTGCCTCACCGCGTCTGCGGCCTTGCGGAGACGCTTCTTTGGTTGAGGCGGAGGACTTGGCGGCGGCGGTGAACTTCCCGAGGATGAAGAAGAGTCAAGGTTCAGAGACCCGCCCGAGTCTTCGGCAGAATCGCTTGATTCATCGCCCTGCTCGGCGGGCTCGCTCGACTCCGTCCCTTGCCCGGTGGCCTCGCTCGTCTCGGCAGGCTGCCCGGCAGGCTTCAACAGTTTGAGGATCTCTTCCTCCTCGGCCCGACTCACTGCCTCCGCTGCGTCTGCCTCCTCCATGGTATACCCAAATTCACCCGCGGCCGCAGCTGCGGCTGCCTCCTCCAATCGGGTGGCTATATAGGCCATCTCCCGGTCGGTGGTGTCGCGGGTGAGGCCTTTCTTCTCGTCGGCTTCGATTGGCAGCTCCACCAAGTTATCGAAGAATGTTTGTACGGCTTCATCAGAGGGCGACAGCCAAGTGGGGTCAATCCCATGGGAGTCGCACCACGGCATCGCCGCGCGGATAGCACTGAGCGACGAATTGTTGCATAGTGGAACTACCCCCCGCGGCAAGGTGAACCACTCCGGGTGCTTGGCATCGTGCTTGAACAGCTCGCGGAGCATCCCTTTGAGCTCCAGGACAGTAAAATTATAGTTGAGGCCTGGGCGCAGCCTCATACAGTCTGCCGCATTACCAAATTCCCAAGCAGGCCTCTTCCTCTCCTGCAAGGGGGCGATGCGGCGACGAAGGAAATCAGCTCCGACAGCCCCTACGGTGAGCTTGGCTTGCCGGAGGCGAAGGATCCGAGTGATGGCTATCTTCAGCTTGTCGTCCTCCGGGGCCAGGCCACTCCAGTCCTTGCCGCGCACTATTGCGGCTCGGCGCGGGGAAGTGAACTCCTGGGGTCTATCCTCCATGATCCAACACCAGTTGGCCCTCCACTCCTCCCACTTGCCGCGGAGCTCTTCAGTCAAGTACGCCCCTTTCTTATTGAGTCTAAAGATCCAAGAAATCCCGCCGGACAAAGGAGAACCTGACTCTACTCGAGGTGTATAATAATGGCGGAAGAGGGCTACATTGGGATACACCCCGACAAAGTTCTCGCACAGATGTGCGAAAACGGCCATGGTCAAGACTGCGTTCGGGGTGAAATCGAGAAGATGAAACCCGTAGGTATTCATAACGTCGCAGAAGAATTCGGAGTATGGAGGGCAGAGTCCGCAATGGAAGAACAGAGCGAAATAGGCATACCCTCCCGGAAACATGTCGCAGGCTTCGGCGGGGAGTACCCTGGTGCGCGGGTGAGCTTTCGTCTCCCTCGACCAGAAGAGGTAGAACTTGTCCTTCAGCTCCCTCGCGCCGAGCCTCGGCGGGAAGACCACCATCTTCTTCCGCATTGCTGCTAGTTTCTGCGCCTGGTCGGTCTTCGCGGCTTTCGCCTTGTCGCCCTTCGGGGCCATGGCGGGGACGGCGAGGGAGGTTGACGGCGCTGGAGAGGCTGGAGACGGCGGAAGAAGGGCGGAGCGCTGCTCTCTTTCGACCTGCGGGGAGGAGGAGAGCGGCGGGGGTTTCTGGAGGTTGAAGACGCAATGAGCGAATAGGAGGAACTGCCACGATCTCTCCCACGATGCCGCAATCGACGCGTGCCGTTAGGGAGAGACGCGGTGGATACAGAGTGGGATACGGCGCGCCGTGGGACGCGTGTGCCCGTGCACTGTTTTGGGCCTGGCCCAACAATGCTCGGCACCGTGTGTGGCCCAGGCCCGGGGGCTCCTGTCGGTGTACTAAAGTAGGGGTACCTTAGTATCCCGACTTGTGCACGGGCAGTAGCAGCGTCCCGTGGCAGGGCTTGCCACGCGCCCGCCAAGGCCCGCTCTAGATCCTTAAAAGCCATTCAAGAAAAAAGTATTCAAGTTAAGAAAACAAGACCCCGGCAAGAGGAGCTTGCCGGGAAGGCCGTACCAGGCTCAAGACCACCCCTTTGGCACAAGGCACTGGCAAGAGGAGCTTGTCAGGAAGGCCAAACATGGCATTTCAGAAGACTTGCCGCAACGCTCCGCGCGTCGTGGCAAGGCCCGGAGAGCGACAAGCTTCCGGGCGCGGCAAGGTAGCGACCGCGACAAGGCGCTTGCCGCGGCAAGCTCCCACTACGTGCCCGCGCTCCAGCTCATCCGGCCACGCGTCGCCCTGGGGCCCTTCCAGGTGCACGTGGCGGACGGCTGTGCAGCCTGGGGTACACCGTGGCGAGCCGCGATGACAAGGCCACCTTCATGGCGAACGGAGACGCCCTAACAGACACTTTTTGCACTGTTTGGGGGCGACGGCGACGGGCATTCAATGCCCTTGTCCCCTGTCGTTAGGGTTAGGTATAGACCACTGTATATACACTGTACATACACTGTTACAACTACCACCATTTTTACGTTTTTACCCTCACCTACGTTGCCACCTGTCGGTGACCCCTTTGACCTATAAAAGGAGGCCCATGCGCAATGTAGAGGAGGTTTCGATCCCTGATCACTCTCACGCTCGGTGCAGCTAGCAACCAGCTCTGTAGCCCTTCGTGCTCCCGAGCCAAGAACACAATACAACCAAGGCAGGAGTAGGGTTTCACGCATCCGTGCGGCCCGAACCTGGGTAAACTGCCCGCGTGCTCGCCTCGATCCGCTCTTCGTGCACCCTCCGCTCCCTTGCCATACCGAAAAGGGGCTCCGGTCCCATAGGTGTTCGTGGGTGATCAGTTTCCCCGACATCTTTGGCAAGAGGAGCTTGCCGGGAAGGCCGTACCAGGCTCAAGACCACCCCTTTGGCACAAAGCCCTGGCAAGAGGAGCTTGTCAGGAAGGCCAAACATGGCATTTCAGAAGACTTACCGCAACGCTCCGCGCGTCGCGGCAAGGCTCGGAGAGCGACAAGCTTCCGGGCGCGGCAAGGTAGCGACCGCGGCAAGGCGCTTGCCGCGGCAAGCTCCCACTACGTGCCCGCGCTCCAGCTCATCCGGCCACGCGTCGCCCTGGGGCCCTTCCAGGTGCACGTGGCGGACGGCTGTGCAGCCTGGGGTACACCGTGGCGAGCCGCGATGACGAGGCCACCTTCGTGGCGAATGGAGACGCCCTAACAGACACTTTTTGCACTGTTTGGGGGCGACGACGACGGGCATTCAATGCCCTTGTCCCCTGCCGCCAGGGTTAGGTATAGACCACTGTATATACACTGTACATACACTGTTACAACTACCACCATTTTTACGTTTTTACCCTCACCTACGTTGCCACCTGTCGGTGACCCCTTTGACCTATAAAAGGAGGCCCATGCGCAATGTAGAGGAGGTTTCGATCCCTGATCACTCTCACGCTCGGTGCAGCTAGCAACCAGCTCTGTAGCCCTTCGTGCTCCCGAGCCAAGAACACAATACAACCAAGGCAGGAGTAGGGTTTCACGCATCCGTGCGGCCCGAACCTGGGTAAACTGCCCGCGTGCTCGCCTCGATCCGCTCTTCGTGCACCCTCCGCTCCCTTGCCATACCGAAAAGGGGCTCCGGTCCCATAGGTGTTCGTGGGCGATCAGTTTCCCCGACATCTTTGGCAAGAGGAGCTTGCCGGGAAGGCCGTACCAGGCTCAAGACCACCCCTTTGGCACAAGGCCCTGGCAAGAGGAGCTTGTCAGGAAGGCCAAACATGGCATTTCAGAAGACTTACCGCAACGCTCCGCGCGTCGCGGCAAGGCTCGGAGAGCGACAAGCTTCCAGGCGCGGCAAGGTAGCGACCGCGGCAAGGCGCTTGCCGCGGCAAGCTCCCACTACGTGCCCGCGCTCCAGCTCATCCGGCCACGCGTCGCCCTGGGGCCCTTCCAGGTGCACGTGGCGGACGGCTGTGCAGCCTGGGGTACACCGTGGCGAGCCGCGATGACGAGGCCACCTTCGTGGCGAATGGAGACGCCCTAACAGACACTTTTTGCACTGTTTGCGGGCGACGACGACGGGCATTCAATGCCCTTGTCCCCTGCCGCCAGGGTTTGGTATAGACCACTGTATATACACTGTACATACACTGTTACAACTACCACCATTTTTACGTTTTTACCCTCACCTACGTTGCCACCTGTCGGTGACCCCTTTGACCTATAAAAGGAGGCCCATGCGCAATGTAGAGGAGGTTTCGATCCCTGATCACTCTCACGCTCGGTGCAGCTAGCAACCAGCTCTGTAGCCCTTCGTGCTCCCGAGCCAAGAACACAATACAACCAAGGCAGGAGTAGGGTTTCACGCATCCGTGCGGCCCGAACCTGGGTAAACTGCCCGCGTGCTCGCCTCGATCCGCTCTTCGTGCACCCTCCGCTCCCTTGCCATACCAAAAAGGGGCTCCGGTCCCATAGGTGTTCGTGGGCGATCAGTTTCCCCGACATCTTTGGCAAGAGGAGCTTGCCGGGAAGGCCGTACCAGGCTCAAGACCACCCCTTTGGCACAAGGCCCTGGCAAGAGGAGCTTGTCAGGAAGGCCAAACATGGCATTTCAGAAGACTTACCGCAACGCTCCGCGCGTCGCGGCAAGGCTCGGAGAGCGACAAGCTTCCGGGCGCGGCAAGGTAGCGACCGCGGCAAGGCGCTTGCCGCGGCAAGCTCCCACTACGTGCCCGCGCTCCAGCTCATCCGGCCACGCGTCGCCCTGGGGCCCTTCCAGGTGCACGTGGCGGACGGCTGTGCAGCCTGGGGTACACCGTGGCGAGCCGCGATGACGAGGCCACCTTCGTGGCGAATGGAGACGCCCTAACAGACACTTTTTGCACTGTTTGGGGGCGACGACGACGGGCATTCAATGCCCTTGTCCCCTGCCGCCAGGGTTAGGTATAGACCACTGTATATACACTGTACATACACTGTTACAACTACCACCATTTTTATGTTTTTACCCTCACCTACGTTGCCACCTGTCGGTGACCCCTTTGACCTATAAAAGGAGGCCCATGCGCAACGTAGAGGAGGTTCCGATCCCTGATCACTCTCACGCTCGGTGCAGCTAGCAACCAGCTCTGTAGCCCTTCATGCTCCCGAGCCAAGAACACAATACAACCAAGGCAGGAGTAGGGTTTCACGCATCCGTGCGGCCCGAACCTGGGTAAACTGCCCGCGTGCTCGCCTCGATCCGCTCTTCGTGCACCCTCCACTCCCTTGCCGTACCGAAAAGGGGCTCCGGTCCCATAGGTGTTCGTGGGCGATCAGTTTCCCCGACATCTTTGGCGTGCCAGGAAGGGGGCGTCGAGGTTGTGCGAACCTGATCCGGCGTTCACGCGGGCGAAATCTCCAGCAACTTCATCAACTTCGTTAACTTCATCGACATGCCGCCGAAGAAGAAAGCTTCGGAGGTAGGAGGCCCGTCCGCGTCAATCCCACCACCACCAGAACCAACGGTTGGTGGGGTAGACGCTGGCGGAAGGACGGACGCCGGCGAGGAAACTCACGGCTCCGCCAAATCCAAGGACAAGACGGACGACCGGGCGCACTCCAAGACCTCGGCGTCCGTGCACGCACCGCGCCCCTCTCAGGAGGTGCCGGAACGGCAGCGGCATGGTACGCAGGGTACCATCCGCTTGCTGGGTCAAGGACAAGTTGGCAGATCACGGGACGCTCAAGGCCAACGTGCTGGCACGAGCAAGGCGCGGTCGCCGGGACGAGATCCTGCTCCTTCTAACGCAGTTAGAAGTCCGAGCATATCTCGCTCCTCGCACCGCTCGCCACCGCTCCCCTCCACTCCAGCAGAAGCTCTAGCTAGAGCTCAGCTGCTCCTCGACTTCCCTCCAGCGGCAGACAAGGCCGAAGACTGGAGGGCTACCATCCAAAGCCTCATCGCCTTCGCCAACAACGACACGCCGCAGCAGCCGACGACGTCGCGGCCGCGGCAAGTCAGCCAGGCGCGGGCTGATGGAGGCAAGACCGCCGGGGACAAGACCGCCGGGGGTGCAACTACCGTGCACTCCCCGCCCCGAAGGCCAAAGTCACCGACTCGCCGGATCAACGTCGACGACGACTCCACGGCGTCGTCGGATCCACCAGCTCGCCGCGACCAACGCCAAGTCCTCGACGACAGACGACAAGAAGACGCTCGAACCCGCATCGAGCGTCGAAGAGAAGCGCGAAGACAGTCCGACCAGCGCGCTGGGACCGCTGTCGACATACACGCGCCCGGAGAACCGAGCGACTTGCCGTACACGGTAGGTTGCCCTGCGTTCACCCGCGAGCTGCGGCAGGTCCAGTGGCCCAGCATGAAGAACTTCAAGCCCGACGTACCCGAGAAGTACGACGACAAGACCCATCCCTCAGAGTTCCTTAGCATCTACACCATCGCGGTGCAGGCTGCCGGGGGACGCGACGAGAAGATATTAGCGAACTACTTCCCGCTCGTGCTCAAGCCAAACGTCAGATCTTGGCTCATGCACTTGCCGGAAAACTCCATCTCTTCCTGAGCCGACCTGTGCCATCAGTTTGTCGGCGCCTTTACGGGCGGCCACAAGCCCCATGGCCAGGAGAGCGACCTCCATATACTTGCCCAGAAGGAAGGAGAGTCCCTGCGAAAGTACATCCAAAGATTCAGCCGCGTCCAGCACAACATCCCGGACGTCCACCCTGCCGTGGTTATTAGCGCGTTCCACCAGAACGTGCGTAACCGCCGCATGAGGGAGGAAATGGCGATGTGCAAGATCCGGGATGTTAGCGAGCTTTATGCCCTGGCTGACAAGTGTGCGCGCGCTGAAGAGGGGAGGAGACTCCCCGGAGAGGATGCTGGAGCAGGAGGAACGGACAGTGAGGATGCCGCCCCGGCAAGGAAGAACCGGTGGCGGAACAACAACAAGAAGAAGAACAAGGAAGTACTGGCCGTCGAGCAGTCCGGCAAGGAGGCTGGCGGCAAGAAAGCTCAGGCTGGTGGCTCCGGCAAGGAAGCTGCCACTGTAGCCGCCGCCGACAAGCAGGACGGCTCCGACAAGCAGCACTGCAAGATCCACCGCACCAAGGGCCACGATCTCCAGAATTGCAAGAGGGTCGAATACCTCGTCGAACAGCAGAAGGCTGAGTACGAGCGACGCGACAAAGAGAAGGCCCAGGGAGGCGGAGGAGAGTCCGGCAAGAAGCGGCCATTCAATGGCCGGGGAGGACGCCGCGGCAAGGCCAAGCAGCGGCAAGGAGATAGACCTCCCCGCAGCCGCGACAAGGACGAAGACGAAGACGACGATGAAGACATGGATGACGAAGATAACAGCGAGCAGGAGTTCCAGAAGGCCACAGAAGTTCTGTGCGTCGATGGAGGGGCCTCTCTGCATACTTCCCACCGCCAACTCAAACAATGGGTGCGGGAAGTTAATGCAGCAGAGCCACCCGTCGAGTCGCGCAAACTCCTGAAGTGGTCCAGCACGCCCATCATCTTCGACATCGAGGATCACCCTGACCGTACAACTGCGGTCGGGTGTTTGCCGATGTTGGTTTCGCCAACCATCCGCAACCTCAAGGTCACCAAGATGCTGGTTGACCGCGGGGCCGGCCTGAACCTGATCTCCTCTGCTGTGGTCAGGAAACTGCAGATCCCCGACAGCGAGCTCGAGGAAACCGGAACTTTCCAAGGAATTAACCCGGGAAGGAGTAAGCCGAAGGAGAAGATCACACTGCCAGTAACCTTTGGCGGAGAGCTGAATTTCAGAACTGAGAGGATCACCTTCGACGTTGCCGATATCCCATTGCCATACAATGGGATACTTGGCCATCCGGCGCTCGCCAAGTTCATGGCAGCTTCTCATTATGCCTACAACATGCTCAAGATGCCAGGCCCGATAAGCGTCATCTCTGTCCCCGACGACAAGAAGGACGCGCTTATCTGCGCCGATAAGATCTACCGGGACACAGCAGCTGCAGAAGATAGCAAAACACTTGCCGCTGAAGCTCCCGGGGGGAAAAACAAGACCAAGTCCAGCAAGAGCTCTGGGGCCCACTCCGGCAAACGCACCTCTTCGGAGTGCTGCGCTGCCGTCGAGGACACACCATCGAGCTCCACCGGCAAGTGCAATAAGGGAATGGCAGCTCCACCCGCAACCAAGAAGGTGTCCGCCAAGGAGGACGGCACTGGTGGTACTTTCACCATCAGTGCCACGCTCGATCCTAAATAGGAAAGCGCGCTCGTTGCCTTCCTGCGGGCGAATGTCGACGTGTTTGCGTGGCAACCGTCTGACATCCCCGGTGTTCCCAGGAAGGTGATTGAGCACAAGCTTGCCGTTTGTCCTCACGCGCGGCCCGTCAAGCAGAAGGTCAGAAAGCAAGCGGTGGAGCGTCAAGAGTTTATCGCGGAGGAAATCAAGAAGTTGGAAGCAGCAGGCCTTGTTAGAGGTGTACTCCATCCCACGTGGCTAGCCAACCCTGTTGTCGTGCACAAAGCTAATGGGAAGTGGAGGCTTTGTATAGACTTCACTGATGTGAATAAAGCTTGTCCCAAAGATCCATTTCCCTTGCCGCGCATCGACCAGATCGTTGACTCCACGGCTGGATGTGAGTTGCTTTCGTTCCTTGATGCATACTCCGGATACCACCAGATATTCATGGCTGAAGAGGATGAAGAGAAGACCGCATTCATTACTCCATGTGGCACTTACTGCTTCATACGCATGCCCTTTGGATTGAAGAATGCGGGTTCAACATTTGCGAGGGTAGTCCACACTGCTTTTGAGCCACAGATACACA
Source organism: Secale cereale (assembly GCA_902687465.1). NCBI lineage: Eukaryota > Viridiplantae > Streptophyta > Magnoliopsida > Poales > Poaceae > Secale > Secale cereale. Next base: position 78,203,970 of record LR738716.1, read on the forward strand.
GGAATGTAGAAGCATACATGGATGATATAGTGGTCAAGAGCAAGGACAAGGATACCCTGATTCAAGACCTAGATGAAACTTCTGCGAATCTGCGCAAGATACAACTCAAGCTTAACCCCGAGAAGTGCGTGTTCGGAGTCCCCTCCGGCAAGCTTCTCGGGTTCTTTGTGTCTCAAAGGGGGATTGAAGCCAATCCCGACAAGGTCAAAGCCATCGAGCAGATCGAAGCTCCGAAGCGCGTCAAGGATGTACGAAGGCTTGCTGGCTGCGTGGCTGCTCTCAGCAGGTTCATTTCTAAGTCCGCAGAACGCGCCCTGCCGTTTTTCAAAATCTTGAAAAAGGCGGGTCCAATGAGATGGACTCCGGAAGCGGAGGCAGCGCTGCAGGACTTGAAAGGATACCTGTCCTCCACTCCAATACTTGTCGCACCTAGACCGCAAGAGAAGTTGCTGCTGTACTTAGCAGCAACCAATCAAGTGGTTAGTGCTGCGTTGGTAGCGGAAAGGGAGGCAGATGAGGAGCCCACAGCCCCGACAGGCACATCCAGCGACAAGCAGGGGGCTTCCCCGACAAGCTCTGGCCCCGACAAGGATGAGTCTGCGCAGATGCAAGAAGAAGTGCGGAAGAAGATGGTACAACGCCCAGTTTATTTTGTCAGTTCCCTCTTGCAGGGGGCTAGGTCAAGATACTCTGGGGTGCAGAAGCTACTTTTCGGCCTCCTCATGGCCTCGAGAAAGCTGCGCCACTACTTCCAAGCACACGAGATAACAGTGGTCACTCGCTTTCCGCTAAAAAGGATATTGCAAAATCCAGAAGCAACAGGTAGGATTGTCGAGTGGGCACTAGAGCTGTCAAGCTTTGGCCTCAAGTTTGAAAGTACTTCCACTATCCAGAGCAGAGCATTGGCAGAGTTCATAGCGGAATGGACACCAACGCCAGACGAAGAGATTCCAGAGACAAGCATCCCCGTCAAAGAAGCGAGCAAAGAATGGGTAATGTACTTCGATGGAGCGTTCTCGCTGCAAGGCGCCTGTGCTGGTGTGTTACTTGTCGCACCCACCGGAGAACACCTCAAGTACGTTGTCCAAATGCACTTTCCCAAGGAGCAAGCGACAAACAACACTACAGAGTATGAAGGTTTGCTTGCCGGCCTCAGAATCGCAGCAGAACTTGGGATCAAGAAGCTGATTGTGCGGGGAGATTCGCAGTTGGTTGTTCGACAAGTGAACAAGAGCTACCAGAGCCCATTGATGGAAGCTTACGTCGACGAAGTGAGAAAGCTTGAAGAACACTTTGAAGGCATACAGATGGAGCATGTTCCAAGAGTTCAGAATGACATCGCAGACGGCCTGTCAAAGTGTGCTGCACTAAAGCTACCTGTGGAACCAGGGATCTTCGTGCTCAAGCTAGCTCAACCATCCGTTACTCCATCAGTTGGGCAAAGTAAGAAGAGAAAGTTGGTCTCCGGTGACTACTTGCCAGCAGGACTTCCTGAAGCCGCCGCCAAGGTCCCCAAGATCAACGCCCAAGTTGCCGAGGAACAGTCTGCTCCTGCGGACCCAAGGGTTCGTGCAGTTGAAGCGGGCGTTCCCGACAAGCTTTGCCCCGGCAAGCTTGCCGGGGAACGTCAAGCTCCGGCCGAGCCACAGGTTCTTGCCGAAGAAGCTAACGCTCCCGCAGCAGCACTAATGCCTTTAGTCCTTGTTGTTGAGCCTCAGGCTCCAGCGTGGGCACAGCAGATCGTCCATTTCCTCCAAACTGGAGAACTTCCCGAAGAGCCAGAATAAGCAGAAAGAATAACCCGGCAGTCAAGTATGTATCAGTTCGTCGGCAATGAACTGTACAGAAGAAGACTCAATGGTGTTAGATTGAAGTGCATTCCCCGGGAAGATGGGCAGAAGCTGTTGGCAGAGATACATGGAGGCATATGTGGCCACCACATTGGCGCAAGAGCACTTGCCGGCAAGACGTTCCGGCAAGGTTTCTTTTGGCCAGAAGCCCTCCAAGATGCAGCTGCACAAGTAACCAAGTGTGAAGCGTGCCAGTTCCATGCCAAGCAAATACATCAGCCAGCTCAAGCTCTCCAGACGATCCCTTTGTCCTGGCCATTTTCGGTCTGGGGGCTCGATATCCTCGGCCCCTTTTCCCGCGCAGTCGGGGGCTTTGAGTACTTGTACGTCGCCATCGACAAGTTCACAAAGTACCCGGAAGTGGAGCCAGTGAGGAAGGTGACCGCACAGTCAGCAGTCAAGTTCTTTAGGTCAATTGTTTGCCGTTTCGGAATCCCTAACAGGATCATCACCGACAACGGCACGCAATTCACAAGTCGCACCTTCATATAGTACGTCCAAGACCTTGGCGCCAAGGTCTGCTTCGCTTCTGTTGCTCACCCGAGGAGCAATGGTCAAGCGGAGAGGGCAAACGCTAAAGTGCTGCGAGGGCTCAAGACAAGAACTTTCGACAGGCTGCACAAGCGCGGAAGAAACTGGATTGAGGAGTTGCCGGCGGCTCTTTGGTCAATCAGGACGACACTAAATCGAGCCACCGGGCAGACACCCTTTGCTCTTGTCTATGGAGCAGAGGCAGTTCTCCCCACGGAACTCGTATACGGATCGCCTGGAGTGCTCGCTTATGATGAGCTCGAGCAAGAGCAGCTGCGACAAGATTATGCACTGCTCCTCGAGGAGGACCGTCTTCAGGCTGCTGTACGAGCTGCTCGATACCAGCAAGCTTTGCGCGGCTACCATAGCCGCAAAGTCAAGGCCAGAAGTCTCGAGGAAGGCGACCTTGTTCTTCGGCGTGTTCAGTCCGCCAAGAATTCCAACAAGTTGACGCCAAAGTGGGAAGGCCCTTATCGGGTGAGACAAGTCACAAGGCCCGGCGCTGTCCGCCTTGAGACCGAAGAGGGCTTACCGGTGAGCAACTCCTGGAACATTGAGCACCTTCGCAAGTTTCACCCATAAGGCGCGGTTGCCGTGATCCGCTCCGGCAACCACCTTTTGTACAAGTCTTGCCGCTGTTGCATGTAAACCTTTGTACAAAGCCGGGCGCAGACCCCGTGCATCAGTAAAGCTTTTGTGCCTTGCACAACTTGTCGTTTCATGCATTTTTCTCTTTTACTTGCATGTATTATATGACACCTCGTGCAGCACACACCTCCGGTAAGCAATAACGAGCCGCAAGGCTCCATATCTATGTTTCCTCCCTTTCTCTTTTCTCTCAAGCAGAAGAAGGATTCCTCGCGCACAAGTTTGCCGGGGGGGAAGGAGACAGTGGTATGGACCAAGTGCCGTTCAAGAAAGCCTCGCCTTGCCGGGAAGCAGACCATACACAAAAGCTAATTTACCAAAGTTTAAGCATTCAAATTTTTAATTTTTTTAAAAGTTATCTTCCTTGAACGACCACACTTTGTATGGAAAACCTGTGCGCGGAGGAACCTACCCGTGGCTAGCCGCGCCCTTACTTTGTTTTGAGCACGCTCAACGGCTTAAGTGTGCTGCGACAAGTGTCGCGCCCTTACTTCGTTTTCGAGTTCGCTCAACAACCTAAGTGTGCTGCGACTAGCTGCGGCGAGGTTTCTTGACGGTAGAGGCGTTGCCAGCAGGCTGCTGAAGTCCCGCATTCAGCGCTCGCGGCAAGGGTCACTTTTGCCGGCAAGTCCCCTAAAAGCGTAGGGTAAAAGCATACAAAGTAAAGAAGTCGAACCAAGGAAATAACACAGCATTAACTACCCAAAATAAAGTTATATTACAAGATGACTTGTCGCTGTTCTAACAAACTACTGTCCATAACTTAATTGGCAGCGACAAGGGAAGCAAGAAAGAAAGCAGCCTAGTCTGCACGGTCGCCGTCGACTCTTCTGATCTTACCCACCTTGGCCACGATGGGGGCGACAAGAGCCTTCAGCGCCTCCTGATCGGCGTCGGGCGGCAAGGTCTTGAGGACGTTCTCAAGGTTGATCCCGGGGTTGCGGTAGACTATCTTCGCCAGCTGCGTGGGGATCCTCTCCCGGAGCTGCTCAAGGGCCGGCGCCACTCCCCTGAAGAATAAGCTCAACTTGGCGCTGTGAGGGAGGTTCGCGTCGGGGGAGTATCCGAGGTGCTCCGTCCCCAGCCCCGCCAACTCCCTGTCGATGTCAGCGGCGGCGGCGACAAGCTCCTCGGTCCACTGCTCCACCGTCTGCCTGAAGTTGTTTTGCGTGAGGGCGGCGCTGTCCAGCAGTGCCCTCTCAGCCCGGAGGTCCTCCTTCAGCTTTGTCTCCCGGTTCCTGGCGCCGTCAAGTGATGCAGTGAGGGTGGACAGCTTCAATTCCAAGTCCGCAACAGAGTCCTTGGTGATGGCGAGCTCCTCGCCCTTGTCGGAGAGACGGACCTGCAGCTCCGAGTGGTTGTGGGCGTCTTTCTCCCTCTCCAACGTGAGCGCGGCAACCTTCTCCTCGCTCGTCCTCAAGTTGATCTCCAACTGTGCCACCCTCGCCTCCAAGTCTCTCTTGGCGGTCTCTGATGTCTACACACGCTTCTACTCTTGTAGACTATGTTGGGCCTCCAAGCGCAGAGGTTTGTAGGACAGCGGCAATTTCCCTTAAGTGGATGACCTAAGGTTTATCGAACTCAGGGAAGTAGAGGTTGAAGATGGTCTCTCTCAAGCAACCCTGCAACTAAGATACAAGAAGTCTCTTGTGTCCCCAACACACCTAATACACTTGTTAGATGTATAGGTGCACTAGTTCGGCGAAGAGATGTTAAATGGCAAGTGATATGGATGGCAAAACAAAGTAATATAAATATGTAATAAAAAGTGCAGCAAGCAAACAAGTGGTAAACGTGAGCACAAACGGTATTGCAATGGTGGAAACGAGGCCTAGGGTTCATACTTTCACTAGTGGCAACTCCCAACAACATTAACATAATCGAATCACATGATATTTCCCATAAAACATGCAAAGGGGACACACTCGGAGGTCATTCCTTCGTGGTCAAGAGAGGACGAGAATTATGTAGGGCTACAAAAGCACACCTCAAAGTTCGTAGTTCTCAATCTAAGGATTTCCCAATGTCACCGCGGCCATCCAAAGAGAGTCCCACAATCACCACAACATATCTAAAGGATAGTCAAAGACAAGCACCAAGAGACTCTCAATCTTCAATCAACACACAAGAGAGGAAATCACTCATGAAAATATTGTTCTAATCCATGTCCAATAGACCGCTGTCACCTTGGTCTCGGGGATTATACTAGATAAAGACAAGTGAGTGCATCAATCCAATACATAGAGGAAGGGGAAATATCTTAGATTAACATAGCCTATGATCACAACGAAGATCACATCATGGGAGAGAGAATTGACCACATAGCTACTGGTAAGAACCTCAGCCCCGAGGAGGAACTACTCCCGCATCATGGAGGGAGGAAGCAACGTCGATGGAGATGAATCCGGGGGCACTTCCCCGTCCCGGCAGGGTGCCGGCGCAGGAATTCTGGTCCCCCGAAGCTTGATGGAGATGGCGGCGGAGATCGGAATCGCGTCTGGAGAAAAGGGGTCTCGAATCAGGGTTTCCTCTACACGCTTTAAATATATGCCAAAGGGGGGCATCGGAGGTGCCTCGGGGGGCCCAGGCGCCCCCCCGGCGTGGCCCAGGGGGGGGCCGCGCCCACAAGCCGCCTGGAGCCCCTGTGGGTCCCCCCCCGGCTGTACTTTGGCCGCACGGTAGCTCCTGGAACGCTGATTTTTTATATATTTTTTCTGGATTTTTCCTGGCAGTTCTCGTAATGTGAAAACCTGGAATACAAAAACAGCCGAAAACAGAAACTGGCACCGGGGTGCACTGGATTAGTAGGTTAGTCCAAATATTATCAAAAGTGTATGGAAGTGTATGAATATCATAGCAATATCACCCAAAAGTGGCATGGAGCAAGAAGAAATTATAGATACGTTTTGGACGTATCAGTCTCTGCAGCAGCGGCAGCATCCCTCGCTTCCTGCAGAGCCCCGCCAATGGACGGCTCGCGCGCGGCAAGGTCGTCCTCGTGGCTGTCGAGGTCGACCTTCTGCTGCGTTAGCTCTCCTTCCCGCCGGGACAGCTCTTCAGCGGCGAGCCGTTGCTGCTCCTCTGCTTCGGCCTTTTCAAGAATGAACGCTTGGTGCACCTCGGCGAGCTCCTCCCGCTCCTCCGCCAAGGACCGGAGGTCCGCCTGGTTGGCGGCCCGGAGCTCTTCGGCGCGCTTCTCCAAATCGACGCCTGCCTTGGCAGCCAGAGCCTCTCGGGACTCCAGCTTGGCCTGCCTGGCACGGTACAGAGCCAGAAGTCGACGCAGAAGCTGCTCCTCCTCGGGCTCGTTGCTGTTGTCGGGCGCGTCGACAAACTTCAGTCCCGCGGAGGCGAGGACTTCCCCATCGAAGACCTCCCCCTCCGCGGGCGCCCTTGACGAAGAAGCCCACGGGAGTTGGATGAAGACCCCGTTTCCGGCCTCCAAGTAGGCGCCAGTTCCGGCCGCGGCAGCGGCAGGGTCGGCGGTCGGCGCAGCGTCGAACGCTCCTGCGGCCTCAGGGCCGTCAGTGCGACCGCCGGTTCCCTCCTCCGCTGCCGCGTCGGCGGCCCTGGCAGCCTCTTCGACGGCAGGCTCGTTGGTACCGACCGCCTCTCCGGTGGCCGCGGCGTCACCAGCGTTGCCGCGCGCGGGCTCCTCGGTGGTGGCCTCCGTCTCCATAGGCTTTGGAGCGGACGAGTCTGAAGGCAAGAAAAAGAAAGAAGAATGGTCAAGCAAATATCCAAAAAGAAAAATTCAAGAAAGAAAAGTCAAAAGGTCACCTGCGCAGGCCTCTTCATCAACGGGGTTCCTCGCCGGGGAGTTCTCCCTCGGCGGCGTGGTAGTGGCCTCCGCCGGCGGAGGGCCGCTGGCGCCTCCCTTGGCGGAGTGCCCACCCTTGGCGGGGTGCTCGCCCTTGGCGGGGTACTCGCCCTTGGCGGAGTACCCGCCCTTGGCGGAGTAGCCTCCCTTGCTGGGGAGCTCCTCCTTAGCGGGGAGGTTGAGACGAGCGGCTCGTCGGGAGCAGTTTCTTGGCGCTCCTGAGGCTGCGGCTCTGCTTCTGCACAAATCAACAAACAAACAAGACGATTAGCAAGGATAAGAAGCTCACGCACGCCTAGCAAGCGGAGAAGCGAACAGAAGACTTATGCTGGGGGCTGCGCTGGGGGCTGCTCTGCGGGGCAGCCGGCTGGTCCGGCAAGCTCGTCGGTGGCACATCCCCCGCTGCTGCGACGGGCTCGTCCTCGAGGTCGACCACCGGTATCTTGGCCCTCTTCGCCACCCTTTGGACCAGGGTCCTGGAAGACAGACATCAAACAGAATCAGACAAAGAAGATTCAAGACAAGAACAGCAAATTGAAGAAAACAAGAGTTGCTCCACTTACTCTTCCTCCTCCTCGTCGGAACTGAGAACGGAGAAGTCGAAGTCTGCCTCGCGCGGTCCGGCGCGAGGAGCTGGGGGAGTAGGCGCCCTCGCGCGCTTGCCGGTAGCGGGGTCGGTGGTCTGCGAAGACCCCGCTCTGGTCGTCGCCGAGGCCCGAGGGGCGGAAGGAACAGTGGAGCACGTGCGGGAAGATCCTCCTCTAGCCGCTGCTGAGGCACGAGGCGCCCCCTTGGCGGCCTTGCTCGTCGTGGTGGCGCACGTCGAGCGGCGCTGCGGCTGCTGGCCCGCCGGCTGCCTCGCCGCGTCTGCGGCCTTGCGGAGACGCTTCTTTGGTTGAGGCGGAGGACTTGGCGGCGGCGGTGAACTTCCCGAGGATGAAGAAGAGTCAAGGTTCAGAGACCCGCCCGAGTCTTCGGCAGAATCGCTTGATTCATCGCCCTGCTCGGCGGGCTCGGTCGACTCCGTCCCTTGGCCGGTGGCCTCGCTCGTCTCGGCAGGCTGCCCGGCAGGCTTCAACAGTTTGAGGATCTCTTCCTCCTCGGCCCGACTTACTGCCTCCGCTGCGTCTGCCTCCTCCATGGTATACCCAAATTCACCCGCGGCCGCTGCTGCGGCTGCCTCCTCCAATCGGGTGGCTACATAGGCCATCTCCCGGTCGGTGGTGTCGCGGGTGAGGCCTTTCTTCTCGTCGGGATCGATTGGCAGCTCCACCAAGTTATCGAAGAATGTTTGTACGGCTTCGTCAGAGGGCGCCAGCCAAGTGTGGTCAATCCCATGGGAGTCGCACCACGGCATCGCCGCGCGGATAGCACTGAGCGACGAATTGTTGCATAGTGTAACTACCCCCCGCGGCAAGGTGAACCACTCCGGGTGCTTGGCGTCGTGCTTGAACAGCTCGCGGAGCATCCCTTTGAGCTCCAGGACAGTAAAATTATAGTTGAGGCCTGGGCGCAGCCTCATACAGTCTGCCGCATTACCAAATTCCCAAGCAGACCTCTTCCTCTCTTGCAAGGGGGCGATGCAGCGACGAAGGAAATCAGCTCCGACAGCCCCTACGGTGAGCTTGGCTTGCCGGAGGCGAAGGATCCTAGTGATGGCTATCTTCAGCTTGTCGTCCTCCGGGGCCAGGCCACTCCAGTCCTTGCCGCGCACTATTGCGGCTCGGCGCGGGGAAGTGAACTCCTGGGGTCTATCCTCCATGATCCAACACCAGTTGGCCCTCCACTCCTCCCACTTGCCGCGGAGCTCTCCAGTCAAGTACGCCTCTTTCTTATTGAGTCTAAAGATCCAAGAAATCCCGCCGGACAAAGGAGAACCTGACTCTACTCGAGGTGTATAATAATGGCGGAAGAGGGCTACATTGGGATACACCCCGACAAAGTTCTCGCACAGATGTGCGAAAACGGCCATGGTCAAGACTGCGTTCGGGGTGAAATCGAGAAGATGAAACCCGTAGGTATTCATAACGTCGCAGAAGAATTCGGAGTATGGAGGGCAGAGTCCGCAATGGAAGAACAGAGCGAAATAGGCACACCCTCCCGGAAACATGTCGCAGGCTTCGGCGGGGAGTACCCTGGTGCGCGGGTGAGCTTTCGTCTCCCTCGACCAGAAGAGGTAGAACTTGTCCTTCAGCTCCCTCGCGCCGAGCCTCGGCGGGAAGACCACCATCTTCTTCCGCATTGCTGCTAGTTTCTGCGCCCGGTCGGTCTTCGCAGCTTTCGCCTTGTCGCCCTTCGGGGCCATGGCGGGGACGGCGAGGGAGGTCGACGGCGCTGGAGAGGCTGGCGGCGGCGGAAGAAGGGCGGAGCGCTGCTCTCTTTCGACCTGCGGGGAGGAGGAGAGCGGCGGGGG
>LR738716.1:78220923-78233659 GCA_902687465.1 Secale cereale
GAAGAAGGAGAAGCAGAAGAAGGAGAAGGAGAAGAAGGAGAAGGAGAAGAAGGAGAAGGAGAAGAAGAAGAAGGAGGAGAAGAAAAAGGAGGAGAAGAAGAAGGAGGAGAAGGAGAAGGAGGAGAAGGAGAAGAAGAAGAAGGAGAAGAAGAAGAAGGAGGAGAAGAAAAAGGAGGAGAAGATGAAGGAGGAGAAGGAGAAGGAGGAGAAGGAGAAGAAGGAGAAGGAGAAGAAGAAGACTAGAAGAAGAAGAAGAAGAAGAAGACTAGAAGAAGGAGGGTTTTACCCATTTCCTTCTCATTCTTCTTCTTTTATTCTTTATTTTTCTTCTTTTGCTTCTTCTATTCTTTATTTTTCTCCTCTTCCTTGTTTTTCTTCTTATTCCTTATTTGTGTCATTTTAGAGCTTACATAGGTAATTATGCCATTTTTTTAGCTAACTAAGCTTATTATGTCAATTTGGAGGAAAATAAGGTAAGTATATGTCATTTTTGTGCTAACATAAGTAATTATGCCATTTTTTAACTAACGTAGGTAAAACGGATCAGTTTGGAGCTAACCTAGCTAAAATGGATCATATTGGAGCTAACCTAGGTAAACTTGGTCATTTTGGAGCTAACCTACGTAAAAGGGATCATATTGGAGCTAACCTAGGTTAAATGTGTCATTTTGGAGCTAACTTAACTAATTATGCCATTTTTTAGATCTAAGCATAAATATGCCATTTTTTACACAAGTAAGCCGAGTGTATGTCATTATTGAGCAAACCTAGGTAACTAAGCATATTAGAGATAACTTAGCATATTAGAGCTAACTTAGGTCATTTCGGAGGAAACAAAGCTAAGTATAGATCATTTTGGAGATCTGACATACCTGACATAGTTCACCCATCTTCTCCTTCTCCTTCATCATCCTGATGCGCCTAGAGCGGCGAGGCAGTGGGATGTCTTCTTCTACCACAATTGGCATGGTCATGTCGACCGGCTGTGGGATCATCGGCGCCACCACCATCGAGAGGTCATTGTCAGGCACCACCACCATCGCGAGGCCATCTTCAGGCAACACCATCGCTAGGTCATCCTCAGCCACCACCATCTCTTGCCCATCGTCAGCCACCACCATCGCTTGCCCATCGTCAGCCACCACCATCTCTTGCCCATCATCAGCCACCACCATCTCTTGCCCATCATCAGCCATCACCTCCTCATCCCCACTCTGCTCCTCTTCTTCCCCACTCCATTCCGGATCATCCTCGCTGCTGCTTTCGTTGTGCCAGACTCGCTGCTACTAGTGTTGTAGCCAGAGTCGCTGCCACTGCTCCGATTGCCTGACCAAATGCAACAAAGTGTTTTTAACAATCACTGTGAGACAAAGCCAAATGGAGAGGAAGAAGATGCAGAGCGTACTGGCATCATCGTCGTTCTTGTAGCGCATGCGGCACATAGTCGTGTTGAACACCTTCACGGTGAGCATGGCGTCGCCGTCGTACCTGAAGACAAGGAAGTACATGTGCCTCAGGTCATAGGCATGGACAAACTGCTCCCAGCCACGACATAGGTACATGTGGTCCTTCCTGATCACCACCTCCACATCCCAATGCATGTGAAGCCCGCTGCCGGCCTGTCGCGGCGTCACATTCTTTCGCCAATGGCCGTCCAACATCTCCATGAAAGTGTCAGGCAACCTCTACAATGTGGGTCAAGGAGTTATGTAGCAAACATCAGAGTTATGATAAAGAGATGGGTGAAGGGGAGATCTCTCGTGAAGAACTCGAAATCTTCCAACTCGTACTCCACTGTGGCAGAGCGTAGCCTGCGATGGCGGCCTCCCCCCATCTCTGATAATCAACAACATCAACAACACTTAATTAATTCCATAGGTTAGTTGGCAATGGCAATTGGCACCCTTCAAAACTAGGGATTTTTAGACATGAAAGAAAACTGAAAATGTTGAAAAACAGAGCATAGTAATCTAAAAAACACAACCAAAATTAATTAAGTGTTCTGAAATCAATAAAAGCACAACCAAAATAACAATGGCATATGGCAATGAATCCATAAAAGCAGTTGTCTAAAAAAATCAATAAAAGCACAACCAAAATAACAACCCAAAACTCCTAATACGTACAGAATGCACAAGTTGTTCTAAAATTTTGCACTCATTAGCAACCACTTCAGATAACACGAAGCAGGACCATTTATATCCAATCAAAGAAACGCCTCAACAATGTTTCCAAATTAGTGGGTTTTGGGACCACCTGTACACAACTTAACATAAAACAACAACTTATAAGAAATAACCCTACCATCTAAAACCCTAAAAATGATATGATCCTAAAAGCGCCAAATAATAATACACTACACTCAGGAGCACAACACTGAGATCAATGTTAACAAACAAATGCAATAACTCCACATCAACTTGTAAAAAAAATCCAAAATCAGCATCACCCCCAGTCTAACGGTAAGAGCATCTGGACAAAGCACAAGAGAAGCGCAGCAAGGGGTCTTACCGCAGCCCAAACCTAACTACTAAGTTGTGCATTCAACGATTTCGTGCTTAAAACCTAAACCCAAATAAAGAAAGAAAAGTGCGCGCGTGCGTATAAATCCATCCGGCCCATCCGTAGGCCAACAACGAAGACGCATGCAGGTAGCGCCGCACCTGCCGAATCCCCTCCTTCCCCTCCACCCGATCCCATGACCTAACTACGAGCATCTGCTAAGTTGTACATTCAACGATTTGGTAACGGCAAAACCCTTGACCTAACTACGAGCATCCATCACCTCACCAAGAAACTAACTGAAGAACCTAAACCTAAACAGAGAGAGAAAGAAGAGGGAGGGAAGAGGGAGGGGTGACGCACCTTCGTGTTGGGGACGGCTGGGGTCAGGGGAGGGGCTGGGCCGGAGGGTCGACGGTGACGGCGTCAGGGTCTGGTGCGGCGTCGGAGGGGCCGGAGCTCGGGACGGCGGTGGTCAACGACAGGACGAAAATAACACCTTGAGGTGGCCGTGTTCGGCGACGACGTCGGAGAGGCGAGGCAGAGGCCTCGGACGGCGAGGCGCGGGGGCGAAGGAAGGGCGAGGAGGCGACGGGCGAGGCGAGGAGGAGGCGGTGACGGGGCGGGGGGACGTGGGGTCACAGCGGCGGCGGGGACGGGGGGTCAGGGGTGGGGGCGGCGGCGCGAGGGCGAAGGAGGGGTGAGGAGGCGACAGGCGAGGAGACGAGGAGGTGGTGACGGGGTGATACGTCCATTTTGCATTAGGCTTTTATATTGATGTTTATTGCATTATGGGTTGTTATTACACATTATGTCACAATACTTATGCATTTTCTCTCTTATTTTACAAGGTTTACACGAAGAGGGAGAATTCCGGCGGCTGGAATTCTGGGCTGGAAAAGAAGCAAATATTGGAGACCTATTCTGCACAACTCAAAAAGCCCTGAAACTCCACGAAAGTCAGTTTTGGAATATATAAAAATATGGGGCGAAGAAAGCACCAGAGGGGGGCCACCCACAGTCCACGAGGGTGGGGCGCGCCCTACCCCCTGGGCGCGCCCCCTGTCTCGTGGGCCACCTGGCAGCCCCCCGATGCCCATCTTCTGGTATAAGGTGTCTTCTGCCCTAGAAAAAATCATAATAAGGTTTTCGGGACGAAGCACCGTTGTCTCGAGGCGGAACCAATCTAGGGCTCCGGCGGAGCTGTTCTGCCGGGGAAACTTCCCTCCAGGAGGGGAAAATCGTCACCGTCGTCACCACCATCGATCCTCTCATCGGAGGGGGTCAATCTTCATCAACATCTTCACCAGCACCATCTCCTCTCAAACCCTAGTTCATCTCTTGTATCCAATATTTGTACCAAAACCTCAGATTGGTACCTGTGGGTTGCTAGTAGTGTTGATTACTCCTTGTAGTTGATGCTAGTCTGTTTATCCGGTGGAAGATCATATGTTCAGATCCATTATGCATATTAATACCCCTCTGATTATGAACATGAATATGATTTGTGTGTAGTTATGTTTGTTCCAGAGGACATGGGAGTAGTCTTGCTATAAGTAGTCATGTGAATTTGGTATTCGTTCGATATTTTGATGAGATGTATGTTGTCTTTTCTCTAGTGGTGTTATGTGAACATCGACTACATGACACTTCACCATTGTTTGGGCCTAGAGGAAGGCATTGGGAAGTAATAAGTAGATGATGGGTTGCTAGAGTGACAGAAGCTTAAACCCTAGTTTATGTGTTGCTTCGTAAGGGGCTGATTTGGATCCATATGTTTCGTGCTATGGTTAGGTTTACCTTAATACTTCTTTTGTACTTGCGGATGCTTGCAATAGAGGTTAATCATAAGTGGGATGCTTGTCCAAGTAAGGGTAGTACCCAAGCACTGGTCCACCCACATACCAAATTATCAAAGTAACGAACGCGAATCATATGAGCGTGATGAAAACTAGCTTGACGATAATTCCCATGTGTCCTCGGGAGCGTTTTCCTTTATATAAGAGTTTGTCCAGGCTTGTCCTTTGCTACAAAAAGGTTGCGCCATATTGCTGCACTTTATTTACTTTTACCACTTGTTACTTGTTACCAATTACCTTATCACAAAACTATCTGTTATGGATAATTTCAGTGCTCGCAGAGAATACCTTACTGTAAACTGCCTATCATTTCCTTCTGCTCCTCGTTGGGTTTGACACTCTTACTTATCGAAAGGATTACGATAGATCCCCTACACCTGTGGGTCATCATGGGGCGGGGCGGAGCTCGGGGCGGCGGGGCGTGGGGTCGGGGGTGGGGGCGGTGGCGCAGGTGAGGTGAGCGCTGGGAGAGAGTGAGGTGAGGTGGGCTGCCGACACTTAGTGGGGTGGGGCCGGGGGAAACGGCCGTTAAAACAGCCGGTTTCTTTGCCGTCTGCTGGCTGACGGCTGATGCGTCTCCAACGTATCTATAATTTTTTATTGTTCCATGCTATTATTTATGAAGTCTTGGATGTTTAATGGGCTTTATCATTCACTTTTATATCATTTTTGGGACTAGCCTACTAACCCAAAGGCCCAGTCCAGATTGTTGTTTTTTGCCTGTTTCAGGGTTTTGCAGAAAAAGAATATCAAACGGAGTCCAAACGGAATGAAACCTTCGCGAGAGATATTTTTGGAGAAAATCACGCACGAAGAACTTGCGAACCATGTTAGAAGAGCCATGAGGGGCCCACGAGGGTGGGGGGCGCGCCCCCCTTCCCGGGGCGCGCCCCCTGCCTCGTGGAGCCCCCGTGACTCCCCCAGTGCCCTCCTTCTTCCTATATAAGTCTACGTACCCCAGAAACTCCGTGAACAGAGAGAAAACCCTAATTCCACCGCCGTACCTTCTATTCCCGTGGAGATCCCATCTTGGAGCCTGTTCCGGAGCTCCACCGGAGGGGGATCCATCACGGAGGCCTTCATCATCATCATCATCGCCCTCACCATGAGTTGTGAGTAGTTTACCATAGACCTTCGGGTCCATAGCTAGTATCTAGATGGCTTCTTCTCTCTCTCTAGATCTCAATACAAAGTTCTCCTCGGTCTTCGAGGAGATCTATTCGATGTAATCTCTTTTTGCGGTGTGTTTGTCGAGATCCGATGAATTATGAGTTTATGATCAAGGTTATCTATGAAAGATATTTGGTTCTTCTCTGAACTTTTTATGTGTGCTCATAATATCCTTGCAAGTCTCTTCGAATTATTAGTTTGGTTTGGCCTACTAGATCTATAGTTCTTGCAATGGGAGAAGTGCTTGGCTTTGGGTTCAATCTTGCGGTGTCCTTTCCCAGTGACAGTAGGGGCAGCAAGGCACGTATTGTATTGTTGCCATCGAGGATAAAAAGATGGGGTTTATATCATATTGCTTGAGTTTATCCCTCTACATCATGTCATCTTGCTTAAGGCGTTACTCTGTTCTTATGAACTCAATACACTAGATGCATGCTGGATAGCGGTCGATGTGTGGAGTAATAGTAGTAGATGCAGGCAGGAGTCGGTCTACTTGTCTCAGACGTGATGCCTATATACAATGATCATGCCTAGATAGTCTCATAATTATTCGCTTTTCTATCAATTGCTCGACAGTAATTTGTTTACCCGCCGTAGAATATCGCTATCATGAGAGAAGCCACTAGAGAAAACTATGGCCCCCGGGTCTATTCTCGACATATCAATCTACATCTACTTTACTTTTGCCGCTTTTATTTGCTGTTTTTATAAACTAAAAATACCAAAAATGTAAACTATCATCTCTATCAGATCTCACTTTCATAAGTGACCGTAAAGGGATTGACAACCCCTTATCGCGTTGGCTGCGAAGTTCTTATTTGTTTGTGCAGGTGCGAGGGACTCGCGCGTGGTCTCCTACTGGATTGATACCTTGGTTCTCAAAAACTGAGGGAAATACTTACGCTACTGTGCTGCATCTCCCTTTCCTCTTCGAGGGAATACAACGCAAGCTCAAGAGGTAGCAAGAAGAATTTCTGGCGCCGTTGCCGGGGAGGCTTATGCAAAAGTCATATACCAAGTACCTATCACAAAGCCTTATCCTTCGCATTACATTTATTTGCCTCTCGTTTCCCTCTCCCCCACTTCACCCTTGCCGTTTTATTCGCCCTTCTTCTGCCGTGTATTTATCGTTCGCTTGCTTCTTGTTTGCTTGTGTGCATTGCTTGCCGGTTTACCCTCATGTCTGAGATGGGGGACGATTTTATCGAGAAGGGTAGCAATGTCGAGGGCAACGTCCATGTTGACCCCCCGGATGAAGCTACCACTTTACATATTAAGAAGTTCCGGGTTGGTAGTGGTAATATTATTGGAAAAGGAGTTCTTCAAGACTTCTTTACTTGTGCCGGTGCTTTGCCCACTATGGGTGGCTCTATTCTTCACAGAACTAGTAGCCTTGCAGATGATGTATCTATGCTCATAGTAGAAATTGAAAGGCAATTTATCCATATGCATCCCTGTATTCAGAGAATATTTTTGGAGTTCTCCAATATTGAGAATTCTTCCGTTAAGCGTGCAGCTACTATCTTTTTGGCTCATGAGTTTAGATATATCATGAAAGAGGCCAGAGAAATCTTTGCTCATTACGGAGTAGATGTCGGTCGACCTCCTATAGAGGCTATGTTGTTCAATCAATAAGACCTAATGCGGTTGCGATCTCCTGATCATGTTGCTTTTAATTAAAACCTTAGAAAAAAGGTTCCTGTTGAGATCTTGATTGATAGAATTTCTGAGATAAACGATGATTTTGCTGTTCAAAATAATGGATTAGGCTTCTCCCTTGAGCGAAGGCTTATGACCTTCTGCCAAAAGAATGCCTATAATGATGAATTGGTCATCCACTACAAAGGGCCAAAGGAGGAACCTGTTCCTCCCGAGATTGATGTAGGGGACTTTTGTCCCATTAAATTTAGCCCTTTTGATTAATTTTGCTTGACACAAAGGAAGCTTGCTGCTGTATGAGCTGAGCTTTCGCGACATATCGTACCACTATGGCAATACCTAGATTTATCTTGTATCGTGTCTAGCTAGGGGCATAAAACGATAGCGCTTGTTGGGAGGCAACCCAATTTTATATTTTTTGTTTTTGTTGTTGTTAGGGAATAAATATTGCATATAGCCTATGATTAGATGTGGTTTCATGTTTTGTTTAGTGTTTGTGCCAAGTAGAACCTTTGGGAAGACTTGTGTGAAGTTTATATGATCTTGCTGTGAAAAATAGAATCGTTAGCGCTCGCTAAAGTAGTCTTCAGATTTTACTGGATCGTGATTTTTAGTTGATTATTTTTGCAGATGATTGGTAGACAAATTCCGCAAATTTACCAATTTAGTTTGAATTTGGAGTTCCAGAAGTAGGCGAAACCTGCAGATTACTACAGATTGTTCTGTTTTTGACAAATTCTGTTTTTTGTGTGTTGTTTGCTTATTCCGATGCATCTATGAGTAGTATTGGAGGATATGAACCATAGAGAAGTTGGAATACAGTAGGTTTAACACCAATATAAACAAAGAATGAATTCATTGATGTACCTTTGAGTAGTGGTTTGCTTTCTTATACTAACGGAGCTCATGAGAATTTCTGTCTAAGTTTTGTGTTGTGAAGTTTTCAAGTTTTGAGTATTGCTTTGATGGACTAAGGAACAAGGAGTAGCAAAGGCCTAAGCTTGGGGATTCCCATGGCACCCCAAGTAAATTCAAGATAATCAAAATCCTAAGCTTGGGGATGCCCCGGGAAGGCAACCCCTCTTTCGTCTTCATCCATCGGTAACTATACTTGGAGCTATATTTTTATTCGCAACATGTTATGTGTTTTGCTTGGAGCGTCTTCTATAATTAGAGTCTTTGCTTGTTAGTTTGCCACAATCATCCTTGCTGGACACACCTATTTGAGAGAGTTAAATATGGCCTAAAAATTATTAGAACACTCCATGTGCTTCACTTATATCTTTTGAGTTGAATAGTTTTTGCTCTAGTGCTTCACATATCTTTTAGAGCACGGTGGTGGTAATATTTTGTAGCAATTGTTGAACTCTCATGCTTCACTTATATCCTTTTGAGAGTCTATTAAAACAGCATGGTAATGTGTTTAGGCTAAAGAAACTAGTCTTCACATGATAGACATCCAATGTCAATGTAGTAAAAAAATCACACTAAGTGCATTGAATAGAATGAGATGTTGGATGCTTGAAAATTGTTTTGAGACATGAGGATACTGATATTAGAGTCATGCTAGTGGAGTTATTATGAAATTAAGAAATACTTGTGTTAAGGTTAGTGATTACCGTATCATGCACATATGGTGAACCGCTATGTGACGAAGTTAGAGCATGAAGTATTTGTAGAGTGCCAACCTTTGTGTGCAGGTCGGGGGCACGCGATGGTTAACTCCTACTAACCTCCCCCCTAGGAGCATGCGTAGATTGCTTTGTTTTGATGACTCGTAGATTTTTGCAATAAGTATATGAGTTCTTATGACTAATGTTGAGTCCATGGATTATACGCACTCTCACCCTTCCACCATTGCTAGCCTCTCTTGTACCGCGCAACTTTCGCCGGTGCCATAAACCCACTATATATCCTTCCTCAAAACAGCCACCATATAGTTCCTCAAAACAGCGACCATACCTACCTATCATGGCATTTCCATAGCCATTCCGAGATATATTGTCATGCAACTTTCCACCGTTCCGTTTATATGACACGCATCATATTGTCATATTGCCATGCATGATCATGTAGTTGACATCGTAGTTGTGGCAAAGCCACCATGCATAATTTTTCATATATGTCACTCTTGATTCATTGCATATCCCGGTACACCGCCGGAGGCATTCATGTTGAGTCATACTTATTATAGTATCGAGTTGTAATTTCGAGTTGTAATAAAAAGTGTGATGATCATCACTATTAGAGCATTGTCCCATGTGAGGAAAGGCCATTAAAAAAGGCGATGGCCCAAAAAAATAGAGAGGGGCTAATAAAAAAAAGGAGAAAGCCCCTCCAAAAAAATGAGAGAAAAGAGAGAAGGGACAATTGCTACTAGCTTTTTTTCCACACTTGTGCTTCAAAGTATCACCATGTTCTTCATTGTAGAGAGTCTCATGCTTAGCCACTTTCATATACTAGTGGGAATTTTCATGATAGAACTTGGCTTGTATATTCCAACGATGGGCTTCCTCAAATGCCCTAGGTCTTCGTGAGCAAGCAAGTTGGATGCACACCCACTAGTTTCTTTTTGTTGAGCTTTCATTCATATTTAGCTCTAGTGCATCCGTTGCATGGCAATCCCTACTCACTCACATTGATATATATTGATGGGCATCTCCATAGACCGTTGATATGCCTAGTCGATGTGAGACTATCTCCCTCCTTTTTGTCTTCTCCACAACCACCTCTATTCCACCTATAGTGCTATATCCATGGCTCACGCTCATGTATTGCGTGAAAGTTCAAAGGTTTGAAAAGATAGAGTATGAAAACCCTAATTCCACCGCCGTACCTTCTGTTCCCGTGGAGATCCCATCTTGGAGCCTGTTCCGGAGCTCCACCGGAGGGGGATCCATCACGGAGGCCTTCATCATCATCATCATCGCCCTCACCATGAGTTGTGAGTAGTTTACCATAGACCTTCGGGTCCATAGCTAGTATCTAGATGGATTCTTCTCTCTCTCTAGATCTCAATACAAAGTTCTCCTCGGTCTTCGAGGAGATCTATTCGATGTAATCTCTTTTTGCGTGTGTTTGTCGTGATCCGATGAATTGTGATTTTATGATTAAGGTTATCTATGAAAGATATTTGGTTCTTCTCTGAACTTTTTATGTGTGCTCATAATATCCTTGCAAGTCTCTTCGAATTATTGGTTTGGTTTGGCCTACTAGATCTATAGTTCTTGCTATGGGAGAAGTGCTTGGCTTTGGGTTCAATCTTGCGGTGTCCTTTCCCAGTGACAGTAGGGGCAGCAAGGCACGTATTGTATTGTTGCCATCGAGGATAAAAAGATGGGGTTTATATCATATTGCTTGAGTTTATCCCTCTACATCATGTCATCTTGCTTAAGGCATTACTCTGTTCTTATGAACTCAATACACTAGATGCATGCTGGATAGCGGTCGATGTGTGGAGTAATAGTAGTAGATGCAGGCAGGAGTCGGTCTACTTGTCTCGGATGTGATGCCTATATACAATGATCATGCCTAGATAGTCTCATAATTATTCACTTTTCTATCAATTACTCGACAGTAATTTGTTTACCCGCCGTAGAATATCGCTATCATGAGAGAAGCCACTTGAGAAAATTATGGTCCCCGGGTCTATTCTCAACATATCAATCTACATCTACTTTACTTTTACCGCTTTTATTTGCTGTTTTTATAAACTAAAAATACCAAAAATATCAAACTATCATCTCTATCAGATCTCACTTTCGTAAGTGACCGTAAAGGGATTGACAACCCCTTATCGCGTTGGCTGCGAAGTTCTTATTTGTTTGTGCAGCTGCGAGGGACTCGCGCGTGGTCTCCTACTGGATTGATACCTTGGTTCTCAAAAACTAAGGGAAATACTTACGCTACTGTGATGCATCTCCCTTTCCTCTTCGAGGGAATACAACGCAAGCTCAAGAGGTAGCAACGGCAAAGAAACTGGCCATTAGGTCATCCTTACAGTCTGCCACCCACCATCTTTGCCGTCTGCTAGCAGACGGCAAAGATTCTATGCCGTCAGCGAGCGGACGGCAAAGAGCAGGCTGACGGCAAACACCTTCTTTGTCGTCCGCTCATTCTTTGTCGTCAGCTTTCCTTAAGCTGATGGCAAAAAACTTCTTTGCCGTCAGCTAGCCGACGGCAAAGAGCTGGCTGACGGCAAAGATCTTGATTCCAGTAGTGCTAGAAGTATGATTCAATTGCCTGGTCTAACACTGAGGTCCTCCTGATTTATATCTTTGCCATGAAGGCAGAGTCATGCCATGCTCACATGATAAAATGAGTGGGGATAACATTCGTTAAGGATCAAATACTTTGAAAAAGCAATTATTATGTTTCTTATATTCATGGATATTATTATGTTGACATTATTACTTCATTGTTTCTCATCATTTATACCTTAAAGAGGTTACATGATAAACATGTTAGGGAGTAGGGCATTTGGAGACCGAGCTCCATGGAGCCATTTATTTAAAAAAAATCAAATTTCATAAATTTTAGTTTAAAAAATCAGATAAAATGTACACATGTATGCAAAGATGTGAAGTGTATGTATGAAACTTTTAAGGATGAAATACCGTGAATTGAGAGTTGCACAAAAAACAAAATCATGGACTTTAAAGATGAACAGTACACATGCTAAAAGGCACAGATTTTGCTTTTTTCTGTACCTCACATTTTATTGTATTTAGACCTAAAAGTTTGCATAGATGTACATTATGTATCTAGGTATATGTGTATTAATTTTTAGAATTTTTTGAAACTGAAAAGTTTGAATTTTGAATTTTTCAAATAAGGACCTCCATTGAGCTCGCTCTCCGTTTGGCATTTTTGCATGTTAGGTAGCATTCAACATCAAAAATTCTATTTTTACCATTTACTTACTCGAGAACGAGCAGGAATCAAGCTTGGGGATGTTGATACGTGTCCAATATATCTATAATTTGTTTATTATTTCATGCTATTATATTATCAATCTTGGATACTTTATATGCTTTAATCTGCAATTTTAAATTTTTCGGGAATTAACCTATTAACATAGTGCCTTGTTTTTAATTTTCCAGGAAATCTGTATGAAAAGTAGTCCAAACGCTACGAAAGTTTTTGACGATTTTTTTCTAGACATAAGAGACCCTAGAAGCTTTGGTAGGAAACCAGACGGCAAGGCGACAGGGCGCCCCCTGGGGGTATGCATGCCTTGTTACCTTGTAGGCCCACGTGGCTCTATCTGATCTAATTTCTCTTTTATAAATTCTCAAATATTAGGAAACCCCCAGAGAGCCATATGAAACAATTTGTAAGCCGTTGCAAGTCTCTGTTCTTCCGCGATCCTATTTGTATGCCTTTCCGGTACTATACCGGAGGGGCAATCGATCAAGGAGGGCTTCTACATCAACCTTCCCGTCCTTCCGAAGATGTGTGAGTAGTTCACTATAGACCCACAGGTCCATATCTAGTAGCTAGATGGTTTCATCTCTCTCTCTCTCTCTCTCTCTCTCTCTCTCTCT
>LR738716.1:78233827-78265919 GCA_902687465.1 Secale cereale
CTCTCTCTTTCTCTCTCTCTCTCTCTCTCTCTCTGATCTTCAATACCA
This sequence comes from Secale cereale, assembly GCA_902687465.1. NCBI lineage: Eukaryota > Viridiplantae > Streptophyta > Magnoliopsida > Poales > Poaceae > Secale > Secale cereale. The sequence goes on from LR738716.1 coordinate 78,233,876, forward strand.
TGTTCTCCATGATCTCCATGGAGTTCTATCCGATGCAACCTTCTTTTGCGGTGTGTTTGTTGGGATATAATGAATTATGGATTGATTTGCAGATTATTAATTGAAAATAAATTAGTGTTTTCTGAACTTGATTATGCATGATCATGATAGCTTTGTATTTCTCTTTAATCTATCCGTTTGGTTTGCCCAGCTGAATTGATTTATCTTCAGTGAGAGATGTAGTTTGTAATGGGTTAAATCTTGTTGTGTCCTCACCTCATGACAGAAGGGGTAGCGATGCACTTATTTGTATTGTTGCCATTATGGATAAAACGATGGATTTTATTCATACAACTTGAGTTTACTTTGTCTACCTCATGTCATCTTGCTTAAAGCGTTACTATGTTTGTCATGAACTTAATATCATAGATTCATGCTGGATAGCGGTTGATTGGTGCACTAATAGTAGTAGATGCAGGAAGGAGTTGGTTACTTATCATGGAAGTGATGCCTATATGTATGATCATTGCAAGGAATAACAGCATAACTATGCGCTTTTCTATCAATTGTCCAACAACAATTTATTTACCCTCTATACGCTATAGTTTCGAGAGAGAAGTCTCTAGTGAAAAATATGGCCCCCGAGTCTATCTTGATCGTATTGCTAAAACCAAAAATACCTTGCTGCATTTTATTATCTTTTTTTGCAATTATCTATCTACCTACAAGATTTAATACTTGCAAATAATGAGTTCAAGGGGATTGACAACCCTTTTGTCCGTGTGGGGTGCAAATATTTGCTTTTGCGTGTATTGGTACTGTTGATGGGAATTTGTGTGGTTCTCTTTTTGGTTCGATAAACCTTAGTTCTCACCGAGGGAAATACTTATCACTACTATATTGATTCACCCTTCCTCTTTGGGAAATTCCCATGCTCACAAATAACAGTGACATAGTGCACTCCATCACCGTCATGTGTCACGTGTTGGACACTTTAGCACCGGGATGGAAATTTTTTTGTTTTTCTTGATTTTGATGGGTTTCAGGGTATTTTCTAGGTTTTTTTATTTCTTCTGTCTCTTTTGGTTTTTTGAGAAAGCACATTTGTGCTTCTGTGCTTTTGAAAAAAGTGAACAAGTTATACTTTTGTGTTTATTCTAAAAAAGCATAGTTGTACTTATGTGATTTTCCCAATATGAAGCATAGTTTTGCTTTCACGTGAAGGACAATTTATGCTTCTGGCGTGAAAAAACAAGACTATGCATAAAAAAGACTTCAAGTGTGAAGGCACAGTTATGCTTAAATATTTGAAACATAGTTTAGTGTAGTTTTGAAACACAAATTATTATAGTTTTGGAGTGCCGATTTTGTACGGAACAAAGTTCGACGAAATCTATGAACATGAGATCTAGTTTTGAAGTTCTCGACGAGAGAAACACATCGAAAAAAATGGTTTGCGACTGCAGTGACCCTTCGAGAAATAAATCATTGTAAAAACACGAATTTAAGACAAAAACAGAAACAAACACACACGAAAGCACATTGTAGAAGTTCAAATCAAAATTTGATCTACGCACGGGGAAACAAACTCTAGTGGAGAAATGGCTACCCAAAACTTTTGTTGGTGGCGCGCCATTTCCCACTAACAACAGCACTATTCAAATAGTGGTGGCATTCGCATATTTGATATGACATCACTATGACCATAGTGGTGGCGTTTGAAAACAATTAAACACTACTTGTATGTGGGACCCACAGTTGGTAAAAGACATCATATAGTGGTGACGTTGCATAGCACCGAACGCCAGCACTATTATGTTTACTTGCGGTGTGTCATGTGCTGTGAAGTCAGCACTATATGATATGGGGTCTATTTTCTGGAATTACTTTTGTTTCAAAATATTTCGAGACTTAATTTTTTTCCCATTTTATTTTTTGTAACTGGTGAACGTTTCTCTATTATGTTCTATTATATTTTTAATAAATTTAGAATATTGTAATTGGAATTGGTGACATTTTTATACTTTTTGAGTCTTTTTTCTTATACTTTTTTTTGTAAATATTATAGTTAATTTTATGAAAGTAAAAATATTTAAATTGAAAATGCTAACACTTTTTAAAATATATTTAGATTTTAAATTGTTTTTATTAAAGTAAAATTATTGTTTTAAATTTTATTAAAGTACTAGTATTAGTTTGAGTCTTTTAATAAATTAAGAAAATTGTAATTACTGGCCTACTGGTATTACCGCCCTATCTCATAGACCCATTTGATTGGTTCTTTTGTGCTCACCGAGGTCATCCCGTTTTGATTCCCACGCCAGGGTTTTGGCGCCGACGAAGGAGAGGACGGTGATGAGCAACGCCTTAGCTACAAACCCGGCAAGGTGAGCTCATGCCATGGCTATTTCCCGCGTAGGGCTAAAGCCATCGTCATGGTGATTTCGTGCTTAGGGTTAAAGCCATGGCCTTCGCGATTTTGTGTTTATCTAGGGTTAAAGCTTTGATAGGGGCAATTTTGTGTTTAGGGTTAAAGCCTATGATCGTGAATTAGTGTTAAAGATGCCTTGTTAAACTCCATTTCATGCTTGGTTAAAGATGCATGTAAAACTCCATTTAACAAAGTCCCAAGAATTAAGAAAGTGACAAAAACTAATGAGAACAAAGCCCAAGAATTAAGAAGGAAAGGTGACACGAGTGAGCTACAAAAGTGGAACATTTTGGACATATTTTGGACACAAGCAAGCTTGGACATATTCTGGACAGAAGCACTGCAGGATGTTTTGCTTTTTTTCTTAGGAAACAAGATGGTTTGTTAGGAAACATGATGCTGGGATATGGCTATAGGTTTCACACAAACCATGGAAATGTAATGTTATTTCCTTTTGATTTTCCAAAACTTCAGCAGATGAAAGACCTTGTAATACTGAACCCAACTATCTATCTTCAATACTGCTTTTAAGTTCAATTGTATGCAAATTATCAATATGTATATTACAGTTTTGTTGTCCTGATAATGCTAGTAAAAGAAATGTTGCCAAAGTACTGAAAAACAAACAAAATGCTGTCAAATTTCATTTTCATTTTATTACCATAGTACATGCCATTACCAACCTACATGTCATCAAGAACTGGATACATCAAACAAGCATTGAACAATGAACTTCACTTAAAACAGATTTATGGTTTCATACTACCACAACACTTCTTAAAGCATGTTATTGACCGTGGATTGAATCGAATCTCGATCAAAATTTCCATATGCACTAAAGTTCATTAATAACACTTGTTATTACTTTGTAGTTGTCGGCGTCGAGTAGCTTCAATAGCCATTACTGGTCTTCTTGCAACATCGCGCGTTGCCAAAGCAAGCACAAACTAGGTAAGATTCCAAACAAATGCATATATATTTATTAATGATTGCGAAGAAACATGAATATCTAACGATTTTGATCATTCTCCGGCACCCATCGAGGAGATGGTAAGTGACGTGGACATGCTCAACCGTTAGCTGATCGCATCTCAGGAGAGTACAATCAAGGCTCTCAGGGAGTTGAATGTCTCGCTGTAGATGGAGAAGGATCAGATCATCAATGATAAGGATGATGTATTTGATAAGATAATTAGGCTGAGGGAGCTGAAGGATCAACTGGTCCAGGAGAGGGGTCAGCTGAAAAAAGAGACAAAGCTCCAGAGGGCCAAAAGGAATCAGGTGAAGGTGAAGAAAGACCATTTTAAAAAAGGGGGAGAGCAATATGAACAAGCTACACCAGATGAATTTAATCCTTCAGAATGAGATGTGATGTAGGTAGTTTGGTTGAAGATGCCTTTTTGTGAAGCGAATTACTAGTATTGTTTGCGGAGTTTGTGAATTTCGCAGTTTAGAACTACTAACTTTTGTGAAGTTAAACTAATTAAGTTTATTTATTTATTTTGAAACGAGGCAAAAGATTTGCCATTTTCATTGAAGAAGGAGAAGAGTTTGTTACATCACGGCCCCGCAAAAGCGGGAAAGGGTCAAATATCTACTCTCGCAGCATCAAATTACGCAAATACCTGGCTCCTGCCAGAGCCCAGATAGAAGCCTCCTCCTTAATAGTCTGCACGACCACTGCCACCGGTGCCGCCTTGGTCCTGAACACGCATGCATTTCGCTCCTTCCAAATCTCCCAGCTAACAAGATGCAGGAATGAGGCCAAGGCTTTCCGCGGTTGCGCGTTGTTGGCGAGGTCCTCCTCCCACCAAGATCTCACAATGGCATGGTTCATCCAAAGGGCGATGTCAACATCAAGGTGCAGCCATGCGAGAAACTCCTTCCAAACTCGGATGGAGAAGCGACACTTGAACAGGTGGTGTGCCGCAGACTCTTGAACTTGGTTGCAAAGTAGGCAACGGGCGCAGTTTGGCCACCCACGACGTTGTAGTCGGTCCGCCGTCCAGATCCTATTTTGCGTTACCAACCATGCAAAAAAAATTGCATTTGGGGGGGGGGGGCCTTCCAGACAATAGTTTGTAAGTTGGACTGAACAAGGCCAGCGAATTGCGCCAAGTAGGCCATCTTGGCGGAGTAGCACCCATCATTGGAGAGCTTCCATAGGATGATGTCCAAGACACCAGGATGTATGTTGACGGGCAATAGCTTGCTCCATAGAGCGAAAATTTGTTCAAGATGATCCAGAGATAGTCCTGTGCTTAAATCGATCAAATTCACCCAGTTATCATCTCTGATGGCCGAGGCAACAGTGATGCACTTTTTCCTTGATAGCTCAAAAAAAATTTGGGGCGATGTCTTTGGGGTGGACGCCATCCAACCAAGATGACTCCCAGAATTTGGCCTTTGTGCCATCACCAAGAGTGACCTTGGTGGCGGTCGCAAAAATGTCGCGATCTTCCTTGCCACAAGGGATCTCTGTACCGCACCAAGCCCTTGGCGGGTCATCCCACTCCAACCAAAGCCATCTAAGACGGAGCGCGGTGGCGCGAACTTGTTCAGATTGAGAATTCCAAGGCTTAGATTGCTGCATATATGGACTAGGTTTAAATTCCTGCATATGATTATTTTCATTATCGAAAAATCACATTGCTAGCGTTGGCAAACATGGAACGACAGTGATAACATGAACTTACTGCTGGCGTTGGACACGTGGCACGCCATCAGTTCTCAAAATAAGCTGACGTTTTCCCCAATGTCACCAGTAACATTTTTCACTTGCGCCATGTTGAAGGCGTTGGAGCCCTACGCCAGCAAGATCAATTTTGCACCCCATAAATAGGCTTCCCTACACTAGTGAAAGAAAAAGACAATCCTGCCAGAAATAGTGCAACAAAAAGACAAAAAATCGGAAACTATTCATATATATGGAGTAATTGCACATTTTGTTTCTCCGTGCGTAGATTGAATTTGGATCAGAAATATGGTACATATTGTTCCCAGTGCGGGCAAAAGAATACTGACACGTCGCCATCAGCACACCGGCCATCCAGCGAGTGGCAGCCGCGGCTCTACGTCGTCGTATCCGGGTAGAGAATGAATATTGCTAGATGATGAACCATCGGCAGGGGCTTTATTCGTAAAAGAGTAAGGCTAAGGTTAGGATGCAAAAGATGAATATTGCCCTTTCAATAAAGATCGATGCAAGATAGATGGATGGGATATTCCGATATATTGTACAAAAATAGATGCTTCTTTCTTCTGAACAAGAGAGGATATTGCCCTCTCCTTTCATGTTCGAGTTGCCGAGGATATGTAAGGAGCACGGCTCTTCTTTTGCTGATGGAACATCTGATAGTCAAATCGACAAAATACCATTCAGTGTTAGTTCTGTATACTTTTTGCTAACATGCATTAAACGATATAGGAGGTTTGCTGTGAAATAGGTACGCAGCATAAAACCATCAAGTACTTGAGATGACACTTGAAAAGATCACATGTCCATTTCTATGCACAAATCTAGGTGACATCGCGGATATAGCCTTCGAAGGTATATATTCATATTTCAGCCCCATGTGAAGAAGGAACAAATTGATTCTACTTTGCTATATCACAGAGTGGTAAATAGAATACTTATCATTGAATGAACAAAGTTGCAGCCAACTTTCGAATCTACAGCTGTAAAACTTTAATCTCCATATGCAATATATATTAATAATATCCGTAGGTTTTTTGTTCATTGTACTGATGCCACGTATGGGTAGAAATGTAAGCGGGCCAACGGAATATAGATTCTGTGAACATATGTTCACGTGAACCCCTTTGCGACTTCGTCCACTCGTGTGTTTAGAAAAATTCTTACAGAACCCATTGATCTACTAAGTGTTCAATTAAGGACATATTCAAAAGTGCATGAAGAAAACAATCACGTGTATTGTACTCAAAACAGGAAATTTTGAGTTCTGTAACAAAGAGATGTTTTCGTATTTTGTCACTTACTTTTTTCAAACAGATTGTGACCAAAGGAACATCTGTTGAGCTAACAACTACCCACGGTTCACAAGCTTGTTCCGGTACACCCCAGGAATGCTAATAATCAGGTCGCTTAAGCATGAACATCAAAATATCAACAGCCTGAGTGCTGCCTACTCCAGAAAGCTCAGAAAATAATTGACGAATATCAAGAAGGAATGTCATGTGTATACAGGTGACGCATGACATGACACTAGTATCAAAACTTTTAAAAGGTGAATGAGACAATCCTCATCGCGCACCATATAACTAGTTCGTGCACAGAGACAATTTATTCAAGACGAGGTAGGTTAACAGAATAAGAGAAAAGGGAGATAACTGGTTGCTCTCGTCTAGTATATGTTGGCAATGGATTCCTTGGTTATGGCTCGTGTTATACATGATGTGTTGGATCCATTTACATCAACTGTTCCACTCCGAATAGGCTACAACAATAGGCTGTTTCTGCCAGGTGCTGATCTAAGACCATCCGCAGTCGTAAGCAAGCCGCGAGTTCATGTTGGTGGCAATGACATGAGAGTTCTCTACACCCTGGTATACGCAAGTTTTTCAGTTATCTAACTCTTCCACATGGTTTGGTAGCATTACTATGAAGAATTCTATAGAAACAAAAGATCTCACAGGTGATTAATTTACTATTAACAAACTCGAACATAATTATATGTTAATTTGTTTGAGTTTCTCTTTGACTTAAAAAGATGCTGGTGGATCCAGATGCCCCAAGCCCAAGTCACCCAACACTAAGGGAGTACTTGCACTGGTAAATTAGATGCAACATGTTCATATTCTAGTCATTATGACTACAAACCCTCCACCAATTTTTTTCCACCCTGTGTAGGATGGTGGTAGACATCCCTGGAACAACTGGTGCCAGCTTTGGTATGATGTCCTGCATGACAATTTATTCCATGTGATTTGCGGTTTTAGCTGAATTTGCGGGTGTGGAAATTGGCCCATGTTGATTTATTTGCCGCAAACATGTTGCCTACCATAGAATTGACAGATAGGGCTATGACTTAAATCAGGTAAAACTTAACTCAAAGTTAGCTCTCTTTTTTGCGGTTGAAGTTAGCTCATCGTTAGCAATTGTATATTTTAATACTAGACAAAGAATAACTATCAATGGCATGAAATGACATGCATACCTTTTAAAGTTCTTTAGGAAAGTCCATTGAACAGCTTAATAAACTAAAGGACTCTTAGAACAGTGGTATACTTCAGAAACACCTTTTCATATGTATCATATCTACTTAATTAAATTTTCACGTGGACAAAACCAAACTCACGCAATGAATTAGGGAAATTTTACGGTGCATTGCAATACATCAAAGCACGAGTATTATATGGGAGGTCCAACGGATGAGACTAACTGGGCCTTATTAAAGCCCAAGGGTATTTTCGAACTAAAACTTATTTAAGTTTAATTGGCCCAATTAAGTCTAGGGGCATTATCATCCTAAAATTTTGAATTAACTTTACTACATTAACATTGCACTTAATTATAACTAAACATCATCGTGCATGGTCATTTGAAAAGTTTGAGAGGAACGCCTGATCCGTTTGAATTTTTTTTAAATGCCCCAGGGCGTTCATATAATACACGTGATGTTAGTGTATTGCTTTGGATCTGGACCGTCCAATCCGGTCCGACGGACGGTCCATATCGACCAGATGCACTGTTGAATTACAAGTTGTAGATAAGTGACGAGATGAATTCACCCAGTTAAATTACTCTTTAAATTCTCAACTAGTTAATAACTAATGCCATGGCCCTCTTGCAGGCCAAGAGCTTGTAGTTTATGAAAGACCAGAGCCAAGATCTGGCATCCACCGAATGGTATTTGTGCTGTTCAAGCAACTAGGTAGGGGGACAGTTTTTGCACCGGACATGCGGCACAACTTCAGCTCCAGGAGCCTCGCACGCGAGTACCACCTCAACATTGTGGCTGCCACATATTTCAACTGTCAAAGGGAAGGTGGATCGGGCGGAAGAAGGTTCAGGCCAGAATGTACTCGAGGGATGTATCTAGAACCAAAATAGATCTAGATACATCGCCTTCTATTCATTTTGATGACAAGTATTTCGGGACGGAGGGAGTAGATAATACAGAGCACAGCACATTATATATCTGTACTGTAGTGTTGCATCACAATCAATGGGCGCTATATAGGATGCTCTGTATCTCTGTTGGATCGAATGTGGTGTAAAAGTAGTGGGAGGCAGACGGCATGCGACGTTTTTGTCTTTCGTTGTCTTCTCCAGAGGTATCCGGCTATCGAGGCGTCTGTAGACGAATAAGGACGGATGGTACAGATGACTTCGACGGCAAGTTTATGCACTCCGGTATAAACACAAGATCTTTGATTGGCCTATGTCGACGCGTGCCATGTGTAGTGTCTTTCCTGTAGGTGGTGGATTGAAGTTTAACTTTGGGGATGAGAATTCGGAGTTCAACCTCGTGCTGGACTCGCCATCATCGGCGCACATACGGCGATTCCTTCTTGGAGGCGTAGCCTAGGAGTTGTGTATTTTTTATTTCTGATGTGTCTTGTAACATAGGGTTAGTGGCTATCCGCGGGGGCTACTGTCGCGAGGTATGCGGCCTCAAGGTTTGTTTTCCGCTTTATTTTCGGGTCGAGATTGTTCGCCTGTTGGATTTTGTATTATCAATAATATGTGGTTGCATGCATCATTCTGAATTCAAAGGCCGGGGATTATCCTCATTTTCCAAAAAAATAAAAAATCATCACTGATATCAATCCATCAGGCGGCCGTACAAGGATGATACTATGCACCGGAAAAAAAAGTAGCGTTCCATAGCATTGCTAATAGCATGTTATAGCTTGTAGAGAGTTGTCTCGTTAAATTTATCAATATACAATGTTTCGTTAATAATATAATTTTAGAGACGGCTCTATTTTGTACAGCGCGCTATTTTTTTCCTTGGATACTATGACGACTTACCGCAGCGACAGCATTGCATAACAGGTAAGCCTTCCTCTTATTTCCTACGGTGATTTTCATTAATAAAACAAAGTTATCTACAAAGCTAGGCGTTTCTCTTTTATTGAAGCCCTGGCAGTAGAGCATTGTTCTACTGTGATTTTCATTAATAAAACAATGCTATGCACAAAGTTATCCCTTTCCTCACATATATAGCTTGGCCAGTAAATTTGACTTTGGCTCCCTTCTGCCTTGCTAGCTAAGGTTATGCATACATCCTTGATATTTTCCGACAAATATCAGCTGCTACTGCACTTTCTTGTCCTGCCGACAAGCATGCAGCATCCAGCTGCCTAGCTAACCTCTGTTCAAACTCAACTTGAACTTCTTCTCTCGTTCCTTGGCTCCTACTTCGTTTCAATAACTAGTAACACCGGCCTAGAGGTTTCAACAGTGAAAGCGCACGATGATTATTTCCTAATAATTGATGTACCTCACAAGTCACATCAATCTGCTTATCCACAGTGTCTCTACTCTGGACTACCAAAGCGTCCCACTAAATAAATTAGTGTATAGTCCCGTTCATAGCGTGCTAATAGTGTATTTTAAGAATCACCGCTATTTTGTCAACTACTCCCTCCGTTCCTAAATATTTGTCTTTCTAGAGCTTTCAACAAGTGACTACATACGGAGCAAAATGAGTGAATCTACACTCTAAAATATGTCTATATACATCCGTATGTGATAGTTCATTTGAATCTCTAAAAAGACAAATATTTAGGAACGGAGGGAGTATTTTCATTGGGTTTCATGCAGCGTGTAGCTCTGTACAGCCAGCATGCATGCATTAGTCAAAACCAATTCAATTTGACTTCCTTCTTCCTTGCATGCACCTCTCAATTGCATGTGTTTAACCATAATGGCAAGATTAATTCTAACATGTTATATTGTTCCAGTAATCATAAAGCTCAGTATCCAATCGGCAAATATCAAGGCCGGCCGTCATGTGTAGAAAGGTGACGCATGACATGGCAATGGTATCATGGACTCGCTTTCTGCCTGGAGATATTCATTCTCATCACTTGGGATGGGTCATGACTTGAATGACTTGATAGTTCCAATGAGAGAACCCAAACATGTTACCTACACCCCAACCCACCCCACCCCACCAATGAGAACCCAAACATGTTACCTACACCCCACCCCACCCCACCAATGAGAACCCAAACATGTTACCTACACCCCATCCCAGGAATGATGGCTTGAGCATCGACGTACGATCGAAATATCAACAGCTAGCCTGGGAGCCTCATCCTGAGCCATACAAGTAGTCCATGCATAGAAACAAGAAATCTTCAGCCGGTCCGTGGAGAGCTCTAGGTCAACAAGAGAATAACAGAAATCCAGCATATGTCGGCGGTGGATCCCTTGGTTGTGGCTCGTGTCATACACGATGTTCTGGATCCGTTTACATCAACTGTCCTACTCAGCATAGGCTACAACAACAGGCTACTTGTGCGAGGCGCTGAGCTGAGACCATCTGCCGTCGTAAGCAAGCCGCGAGTCGATGTCGGTGGCAATGACATGAGAGTTCTCTACACCCTGGTAAACTTCTAACTGGACTGCAGTGGGCAGTATACGCGACTTCTTCGGTTATCTAACCCTTCCGATCCACATGGTTTACCTACTACGTACTATTAGTGTGAAGAATTTCTTAGAAACAAAAGGTCTCGCAGGTGATTCATCTACTCTTATTGCATACTCAAACATCTTAATTATATGTTGACTTGGTTGAATTTCTTTTTCCCTTGATAAGATGCTGGTGGATCCAGATGCCCCAAGCCCGAGCCACCCAACACTAAGGGAGTACTTGCACTGGTAAGTTCATTAATTAAGTGCAACATTTTCATATTGTCGTCGCTATGACTCCCTACCCATCTGTTTTCTGCCCCACATTTTTTATATATGCTTCCTATTTAGTTTGCTCTGATTATGATATATATACCTCCACTCCTGTGTAGGATGGTGGCAGACATCCCTGGAACAACTGGTGTCAGCTTTGGTATGATGTTCTGCATAACAACTTGTGACATTTGATTTTGCGGGTTTAGCTCAATTTGTGGATGTGGAGATTATCACTTGTTAAGTAGTACTTTGCCTCACATTCCCAATTTTTTTTTTTTTTTTGCCTCAAACCTGTTGTCTATCCAGTTGAATTACTCTTTAAATTCTTATAAGTGGTTAATGACTAATTAATGCCATGGTGCTCTTGCAGGCCAAGAGCTTGTGCTTTATGAAAGACCAGAGCCAAGATCCGGCATCCACCGGATGGTATTTGTGCTGTTCCAGCAACTAGGTAGGGGGACGGTTTTTGCGCCGAACATGCGGCACAACTTCAGCTGCAGGAGCCTCGCACGCGAGTACCACCTCAACATTGTGGCCGCGACATATTTCAACTGTCAAATGGAAGGTGGATGGGGCGGAAGAAGGTTCAGGCCAGAAAGTTCTCAAGGGGAGTAGATGCTAGATAATACAGAGCACAGCCCGTTGTATGCCTGAACTGAACTGTAGTGTTGCATCACAATATAGGATGCTCTGTATCACCCAAATTATATGCAGGGTATGTATCTTGAGTACATTGTTCTACCAAAAACTATGTATCTTCAGCTAGGACGAGCATGATGGAATATACCTCGGTTATTACTTAATCATGCAAAGTATTTACAATGTTTGTTAATCTCAAATCGACTGCGAGTTCTAAGCACCTGCTCTGCATTTCAACACGTTGTACTGAATAAAATCAACATGGTCTAAATCATCAAAAATAATTTCGACAGCAAACCCAAGATTTGTTTAGATGAAAGCAAGGCATTATCGACGGATCGACCAACTTTCCATAGTAAGTCCCAGAAGTGGCTACTGGAGGTGCAAACCAAAAACCTAGCAGTATATATTACAGAACAGCAAGAGCAGTCATATCTCACAAACTTGCAGCTGAAGCATCATCCGGAGGAAACAGATTACTACTACTCCCTCCGTCCGGAAATACTTGTCATCAAAATGAATAAAAGGAAATGTATCTAGATGTATTTTAGTTTTAGATACATCCCTTTTTGTCCATTTTGATGACAAGTATTTTCGGACGGAGGGAGTACTTCTCAACGAGCTCCCAGGAATCCAAGCTTTTGTACATGGCGTCCGTTATACAGAGAATGCAAGTTCAGAGATCTCAAACACTCACTGGTTGGTTGGTCGATCTCTGATACCCAGAGTGATCACACAAGTGACCGACTGCCAGCAAAATTCAGATAACTTGGAGCAACCAGAGCAAATAACAGGGGAATAACCGATGAAATTCTCTGGCAACCATGAATTTTTTTCCGGGGGTGCCAATCCCAAATGCAACTCCTGTCCTGATCAAACACACCTCAGTACCCACCGGGCCACTCGTCGTCTCGCACTTAGTACCAAAGTAGGAAATCGCGTGGAGGAGCAGAGGGGGTGGGATCCAGAAGGAGGTAGATGATGTACCTGTATAAGAAATCCCCGCGGTCGACGCCGGTGGCTTGGGCGGTGCAGGGGGCGGCGCGGCGTCGGCTGATGGCTCCGACGACGGTGGCGAGCGGGTCGAACACCGGGCGGCCGTGAGCGGCCCGGCGCGGAGGCCGGCCGTGCGGGAGCTGAGGCGGGCGCGGACGAGCTCCGGCGGGAGGAGCAACACGGAGCGCACCTCCTCCGGCAGCCGGTCCGCCGGGTGTCAACAACGGACCTCACCTCTGAATTCTGAAATACTACAATAAGATTCAGAATATCATTCGCTGTCTGTTCCAGTTGAGCGAAAGTGCCTTTCTGCTCCCGGGCTCAAATGAGCCCGGTGAACAGTAAAATCGAAAAAAAATCGAAAAAAATTCAAAAAATTTCAAACTTTTTTTTGGATGAAACATTGACAAAAGTTCTAAGTGCATGCAAAAAATCGTCAAGGAATCACATTCCTAGAAGGCGTGCCAAAAAAAACAAAATCAGTGCTCTAAAATGCTTTTGAAAGTAGCATTTTCAGAGTACTGATTTTGTTTTTTTTGGCACGCCTTCTAGGAATGTTATTTCATGACGAATTTTTGCATGCACTTAGAACTTTTGTCAATGTTTCATCCAAAAAAAAGTTTGGAATTTTTTTCGATTTTACTGTTCACCCGGGCTCATTTGAGCCCGGGAGAGTTGAGTGCTTTTCTAGAAGGAGAAAAAGGAAAGGCTCGCATTCAGCGTGAATCCAGGCCGTTGATTGGAAGCGTCGAGCCGCCGTTGGATAACTGAATGTGTGATTCCTCAGTCCTTTGGCTTGACGGCTTCAGAATTCAGATGAGTTCCGTTGAACAGACAGCAAACGTTTTAGATCGAGAAGTAACAACTGGCAGTAAAAGATTAGGACCGACTATTTGTAGGTCGCGCGAAGAAACGTTTGGCGTCGGTGTTTTCTTGAGCGTTGGGTGACACCGTGGCCGTGGCCGTGGCATTTCCATGTCGCTCTTATACTACTACATTAACGCAATTTTGCGTTGCTACGTCAACAGATAAATTTACTACCAGTCATTTTGTAATCACCAAGTGACACTTTGGCCGAGTGGTTAAGGCGTGTGCCTGCTAAGTACATGGGCTCTGCCCGCGAGAGTTCGAATCTCTCAGGTGTCGATTCCCTTTTTTTTTCTTTTTTTACCCTGCTAGATGGGGCCACATCTACAACCAAAACTGATCCTGGTCCTGGTCCTTTGTTTTTTTGAACACGGTATAGCTCTGCTTCAAGCTCGGGGCGGCGGCGGAGCTGAGAGCATGGACGGGCGGCTGACGATGGGATGACGTGGGTGCAACAGAGCTCCGCCGGAGCTGCCATGGAGCAGCACCACGGCGCCCGGGATGCAATGAAGCTCCACCGGTGCTGCTATGGAGTGGGCACTGCTGCCGGCAACACGTCAAGTTGAGGACGGCAACACGGGCCACCGGTGCTGCAATGAAGGGGGAGTTGCTGCCAGCGACGCGACAAGTCGAGGACACTACAATGAAGCACACGTTGCTGCCGGTGGAGCGACAAGCTGAGGACGACGGCGTTGCCTGCAATGAAGCGTGGATGGAGCCACTGAAGACAGGGGTGGTGGTCGGCGTCCTTTTGGTTCTCCTTATTTCAGCATCGAGGTTGCTGTGTGGCGAGGTATGCAATACTGTGGCGGCGTTGCTCGTCGGTGATTTTGGTGCTTGTCTGGGTCGTAACATCGCCGCTCCTACGATATCGTCGGCGCCGCCGATGCAGGTGTCGTTGCCACATTGAGGATGTGCTACAGTCGTGTTGGTCACGCAGAGTCGGAGTCGCGTTGCTGCTTCTGCTGGTTGTACTCGATGTGAGGCAACGGGAGCACGGGAGGAAGACGCACTGCTTTAAACGATTTTAATCGAACGGCTGGAAATCATCCGGCTGATTTGTAGTAGCTGCCTCTTAAATTATGTTTTAAAAGTACGCTTAGTATTGATTCTCAACGCATGAAGAAGCACTTGAGAAGTATTTGAGCCACGCAACTTTCGGACAAAATAAGAACATTCCTACAGGGCTTATATGCAAACCACGCTAGACAAAAGAGGGGGAAAGAATCAACCTCTCCTTAATCGCTTCAAGCTGAAGCGAGGCTCTGGCCCCATAGGCCGCGGGGGGGGGGGGGGGGGGGGGGCGACGATGGCGAGGAAAAGTGTATCATACGTGACGGCCGTGCAACTCATATCCATGGTCCGCAGCCACCCACTCGCCCACACACCCTCGTCCCATCTCCGTGCGAGTATGAGCGAGAAGCTAACAGAGGTATCATAAAAAAAAATCACGCCAAGGTATCATGCATTTATGAGTTGATCAGGGATTTAGGGTGGAAGCACACATTACATAGATAAATTGCCTCGTTTGTGATATTGATGCAAATTCAAGACACATGATTATATTTCAGAATGGTGGTTACTTGTGATGTCGGGCGGCCAGGGGTTGTTCTAAGTGGCACATTTGTGATAGTTCCTTTCTTCTAATTAATTGGATACACTGGTAGAAACAAATCTTAAATGTGTCACCCTTGCTCACAAGTTATAATTTAAGGGCAGAGTTGGCCTTTTTGTGTAGTGCTTATTTTTTTTTCGTTTTCTGTTATACTGTTTGGTTTTTGAAAGTCAGCCAAAAAAATTGCATGAAACATACAAGGTTGAGACTTGCACACTCCTAAAATAGGAAAACACTTCGGGTTTGTAAGAAAAGCCTTTTTCTTTGCAACTAGACAAATATCGATTCCATGAGTATTAAATCATGTTTAGTTTTGATTCTCGATGTAGAACTGACCAAATGCATTGCATGAAAGAGTATTTGATAGGTATTTCAAGACGGTCACCAAATGCAAATGTAGAACTAACCAACACAATGCATGAAGGAACTAACCAAGTATCATGTTGGTGACTCCTCTTATGTTTGGTCGTACAAATGCGCCATATGGATGCCAAAGGTGTGCTTTCCCTTTCTTGGCAAACCACAACTGTGTATTTCCCTTTCGAAAGCAGAAGCAAGGTTGTGTTTTTTCTTTTTCCTTTTTCCAGGTAGCACAGTTGTGTTTTCCTTTTTCGGCAAGCACATTTGTGCTTCTCATGCAAGCACAGAAGCAAAATTGTATTTTTTCCATTTCGGGAAGCAGAGTTGTGCTTCTCACAAAAAAATAGACTCCCAATAAAAAAACTTATTTTCCCGCAAAACATAGAGAAAACGGGAAAGGGGAAAAACATGCAAAAAAATAAGAACAAAAATCCCAAGGATGCGCCAGCGTGCAACACATGGCGGTGGCTGGGCGCACCACTTGGGCAAAGTTCAGTGTGGTATGTGGTACGTGATATGTGATAGTTTATTTCTTTTGTTGCATTTTCATCCAAAAAAAGTTATTATTTTCATCGAGCTGAATATATTAACAAACTATTAACAATAGAAATATACTTTTAAATAATAGTTTGGTATGTGTCATATAAAAATATCAGTACATATTAAAAAGTTCACAGTGTATAGAGAAAATGTTAAGTGTGTATTAAATTATGTTCTTTGTATACTTAAAAATGCTCATCATATACTATAAAATGTTCAATATATATATAAAAGTTTCTTCATAGTATATTATAAGAAAATGATTAGTGTGTATTTAAAAAACATTCATCATATAATAAAAAGTTCAGTGTGCATTTGAAAAACTGTTCACCATATACTAAAAAACAAGTTCACCGTATATTATGAAACCTATGTAAAACAAGAAATTTGCAAAAATAAAAAATTCAATATACAAAAGGAGATAAAGGGAAAATAAAATTGAAACAAAAAATAATAATAAAAAGGAAACAATCGAAAAAAACAAAACATCAAAAATGGCTGGCTCGTCTGGAGGCTAGCTTCAGCAAAGCCTAGACTATATGCCGCCCATGGGCGGCATAGAGGATTGTCCTTGGCCGCACGCTCCGGTGCAACTGGCGGGGTTGCATTCGCAGCAGACTGCCTCCATCCCTTATCCATCAATTACTGATGCGGCTCACCTTAGGCCCCGCTTGGTGGGCCTACCTTTGTTGGGATGTCGACATGGTCGCCATCACGGTCTTCTCGATACCTACGGCTCCCCTGGCTTTGGCAGCGTCATCAATCCTGCCTTCCACAACTTGCCCCCTCTTATGGCTCCTATGTATAAAGTGTTGTCCACTCCGTTGGCTCTTCTCGACTGATGATGACTCGTTGATCAAGGTGATGCGACGTCAAGCTGCGCGCGATTTGGACTACACAACAAGTTATATATATTTTTGTTGAACGCACTTGCTTCATTTGTGGTCTACGGTACATCAAAATGGAGTGTCAGTCGTTGTCCAAGACGGTGTGTATGTGGTTGGACCGGGTGGTTGGGAAGATTTTTATCCAACATATGTAGCAGCATAATCTTTGGATCGGTCCACCGCCTCCTCGACATAGGCATAGAAGTTGGTCTCATATGATTCTACCCTTGCTGATTTTTGTCAGACAGTTAGTGTTTGACTGTGTGCATCTTAATTATAGTGTTTGACTGTGTGCGTCTTAATTATACAGATGCCTGATGTTGCTCATCATGATCCGTATCCATTTGTTGCTATTTAACTTAATATAAAAATGCAATCTATAAAATATAATGAAACTCCCATTTTCTTTCCTGAACAAAATATATCTTTGTGTGGTGTATACTGCGTCATACTAAGGCGCGTATCCATTATTTTGGGCATACTGCGTCAACGCACGTTTCTATCCGAACAGGTCTCTCAAGAGGGACCACATGATATATGTGGTAAGCAATCCAAACTATCTATTTACGAAAAAAGGTCTTCCAAAAGGGAATTTTGCATCGTTTTACTTCAGTAAAAATGAACGGCACGCTTTGTAATCAGCAAGTGACACTTTGGCCGAGTGGTTAAGGCGTGTGCCTGCTAAGTACATGGGCTCTGCCCGCGAGAGTTCGAATCTCTCAGGTGTCGACTTTCTTTTTTTGCTTTTTTTTACCATGTTTTTTATTTTTCCTGGTGATGGGCCACAGCTACAACCAAGACTTGGCCCTGGTGCAACCTGCCAAGCCGGCCTATTCTCTGGTTCCCCCCTTGCCTACAAGTTTTTAATTTTGGGGGTACAAAATCTTTTTTTTCTTTCTCGAGGACATTTTGTATAGTGCTTTTATTTTTCTGATATATATCACTCAACTTTTCAATGCCAAACAAAAAAATCTGCATGATAAATACAAGGATGAGACTTGCACACTGCTTAATAACTTTAAAATTGGCAAACATTTTGGTTTTGCATGGCCTAGACAAACCTTTATTACATCGGCATTAAATTATGTTTTAGAAATAACGCTTAGTTTTGATTCTCAACTCATGAAGAAGCACTTGAGAAGTATTTGAGCCACACAACTTTATGAAAAAATAAGAACATTCCTAGAGGGCTTATGTGCAGACCACGCTAGACAAAAGAGGGGAGAAGAATCTCCGGCGAGGCTCCGACCCCGCGGGGCACTGGGGCCGGAGACAATGGCGTGGAAACACATATTGTACCGGGGCGGCCATGCAGCTCATGTATGAGGAACTAACCAAATGAGGAAAACACTTCGGGTTTGTAAGAAAGACCTTTTTCTTTGCAAATAGACAAATATCGATTCCATCACTATTAAATCATGTTTAGTTTTTATTCTCAATGTAGAACTAACCAAATGCAATGCATGAAAGACTATTTGATAGGTATTTCAAGCCGGTCACCAAATGCAGTGTAGAACTAACCAAATGAAATGCATGAAGGAACTTTTTTTCGATAAAGGGCTTTTCATTGAATTGAAATATCGAGTTGATACAGCCGCATCAAAGATAACCCGGCCTCTGCATAGCGAGATACACACGGCCATAGTACCACGTCCAGGAAACACAAAAAACGAACAAAGAGTGTTGGGCGCCCGAAGTATTACACAAAGGTAAAAAGATGGCCTAAGGTGGTGCCTGGCCTAACCGAAGGTCACACCGCCATCCATGGGGGTAGAAAATATCCCTGGCCGAGCACTCCAACCGGGAAGAAGCCATCATAAAAAAGTCTCTGTCCTCCGGCCTCTGAAGGATAGACCACATGCGGAGCCATCGCGAGCATATATGAATTACCTGCATGGGATAAGAGACAGTTTTATGGTTAAAAACAATGTCATTCCTGGTTTGCCACAGCGCCCAGCATAAGGCGGCCGCTCCCGCAAGAATGTGCTTAGAAAATTGTTTATCTATTCCCCGAAGCCAGTTTCCAAACATATTCCGGACACTGCGTGGAGGGTATAAGTTGGAAGCAACTTGGACTATTGCCCATACCGATCTTGCGAACGTGCAATCAAAAAAAAGGTGTTTAATGGACTCATTATGATTGCAAAAGACACATTTTTTGCTGCCTTGCCAGTTTCGGCGAGCTAGATTATCCCTAGTTAAGATAACCTCTTTGTTGAGAAACCAAAGGAAAATCTTCACTCTTAGAGGGATCTTAAGCTTCCACAATTTTCTGTTATCCGATGGTACCTCGTTATGAACCATTGCATCGTACATGGATTTAACTGAAAATCTTCCATTGAGATGCAAATTCCATTTAAAAATGTCCGAATCGGCCGACAGTTGGACCATTTCCAAACGAGTCAGCAGATTGTTCCATGCGTTCAAACGAGGACCAGAAATGGTTCTGCGAAAAGAAATATCGGGATGTGCTTGCCCCAATACCTGCTTGATGGTGACAAACTTATGTCTAACTATTCGATATAAGCTTGGGTATTGCACATTTAGAGGAGTAGTGCCTAGCCAGGTGTCTTCCCAGAAACGAATCTGGGAACCGTCCCTGACTGAAAAGGTGCCAAATTGGAAGAAAAATTCCTTGGCTTTCATTACCCCACTCCAGAAATGAGAGTCACCTGGTTTCCAGTATACCTGAGATATTGCTTTGGAACCAACGTATTTATTACGAATGATCTCCTGCCAAACGCCATCCTCAGTGAGTAGTCTATATACCCATTTGCTGAGTAATGCAATGTTTTTTATCTCAAGATCCTGGATTCCTAGTCCCCTTGACTTTTAGGTCTACAAATAATGTTCCACCTAGCCAAGCGATATTTCTTTTTTTCATTTTCGCACTGCCAAAAAAACCTTGATCTAAAATAGTCAAGGCGATGGAGAACACCCTTTGGCAGGTGAAAAAAAGACAGCATATAAAGAACCAAGTTGGTAAGAACCGAATTGATAAGAACTAGTCGGCCCCCATACGAGAGGAGTTTGGACTTCCAGCTCGCCAATCGTTTCTCCAACCTTTCTTCCACATGCTTCCATTCAGCGATAGTCAAACGCCGATAATGAATAGGGATACCTAGATATCTAATCGGAAATTGCCCTAGATGACATCCAAAGATCTCCGCATAGTCATGTGAGCTTTCTGCGGCGTCGCCAAAACAGAAAAGCTCACTCTTGTGAAAATTTATCTTCAGACCCGAGAGCTCCTCAAAGGCACATAAAATCAATTTGAGGTTTCTGGCCTTTTCAAGATCGTGAACCAAAAACAGGATAGTGTCATCCGCATACTGTAAAATTGATAGGCCACCTTCTACGAGGTGCGGGATGACCCCGGTGATTTGTCCGGCTAGTTTTGCCCTCTCAATAAGAGTAACTAGCATATCAGCCACGATATTGAAAAGGATAGGGGAGGCGGGGTCGCCTTGCCGAAGCCCCTTTCGTGTCTGGAAATAATTGCCTACTTCATCATTGACTTTAATAGCCACACTACCTCCAGACACAAAACTCTCCACCCAATTGCACCAAGAGTCCGAAAAACCTTTCATACGAAGAGTTTGAAGCAGAAAAGGCCACTTCACCTTATCGTAAGCTTTCTCAAAGTCTATCTTAAAGATCACACCGTTCAATTTTTTACGGTGGAGCTCATGAACTGTTTCATGAAGTACGGCCACACCATCTAAGATGTTCCGTCCTTGCATGAAAGCCGTCTGAGAAGGTTTCACTACGTGCTCTGCGACCCCATTGAGGCGGTTAGTCGCGACCTTAGTGAAAATCTTAAAGCTCACATTTAATAAGCAAATCGGTCTGTACTGTTGAATCCGATTGGCCTCCTTTAACTTTGGTAAGAGGATAATTTCACCAAAGTTTAATCTGGAAATATCTAGTCTGTGAGCATGCAGGTCGTTGAACAAAAGAACTAGATCAGATTTAAGCGTTTCCCAAAAAAATTGATAAAACTCTGCCGGAAAACCATCCGGTCCTGGAGATTTATTAAGATCCATTTGGAAAACCGCGGATCGAATTTCATCCTCAGTGAAAGCAGAGGTAAGGAATTCGTTTTCCGCCGCCGAAACTTGCTGAATGTCGTGACGTAGCGACTCATCCAACTCGAACGTCGTTTCAGAGGGTGGACCAAACAAGTCTTTATAATATTTTGTGATAAACTCCTTAAGCGGACCGTCTCCCTCGATTCGGCCCTCATCCTGATCCAAACTGAAGATGCGTTTCTTCCTATGTCTGCCATTGGCTAACATTTGGAAGTACTTCGTGTTATCATCACCAAGTACCAACGAGTCGGCCTTACACC
This sequence comes from Secale cereale, assembly GCA_902687465.1. NCBI lineage: Eukaryota > Viridiplantae > Streptophyta > Magnoliopsida > Poales > Poaceae > Secale > Secale cereale. The sequence continues at coordinate 78,255,422 of LR738716.1, forward strand.
GTTGGTACCATTTGATCTCCTCTTCGCGTAAAAGACGGGCTAACTGCTCATTGAGATGACTTTTTTGTTCAATCTCATCCGCAGATAACAGCCTCACCTCCGCTGTTTTATCTAAGGAGTCAATCAGGGTTGATAGGCGCATCTTTTCTTTCTTATAAATCCCGGCGGTATGCTTAGCCCAGCCACGAAGGAATTGACGCAGCGCCCGAATACGGTTGTTCCACCGCTGGATCGGTGTGTCACCCCGTACCGGGCGAGACCAGACCTTTTTGACCAACTCCGGGAAGCCCTCTCTCGTGAGCCACCCCAGTTCAAATTTAAACTGGTGACGGTTCGACGTGGAGGCCGGCTGGCCGAAATCAGCGAGCAAAGGAGCGTGGTCCGATAAGGCCTCAATTCTCTCCAAAGCTCGTACTGATGCTAGGGGGTATTTAAACTCCCAGTCCGTAGTGACAAACACTCGATCGAGTTTCTCGAAGGTCGGGTTGTCTCTATTGTTGGCCCAGGTAAACTGGCGTCCAGAGAGAGATAGTTCCCTCAAATCAAGACTGTCGATGACCGCGTTAAAAAGAAATGGCCATCGAGAGTCAAACCTATCATTGTTTTTGTCTTGCCTAAACCGCAGGATGTTGAAATCCCCCCCAAGTAACATAGGGTGAGGGTTTTCTCTACAGGTGTTGACCAGTTCTTTTAAAAAGGCCGCTTTGTAATCATCTTGAGCGGCCCCGTAAACTGCAACCAGGCTCCAAATGAAATTATCGGACCTGTTTCTCAGGTGGAATTTGATATGATACTCCCCTTTAGAAACAGACAGAAGATCCAAGTAGGTGGAGTGAATTCCTAAAAGGATACCTCCGGATCTCCCAGAGGGAGGCAAGATATGCCACTCAAAAGGTTTGCCACAAGCGAAGTGGTCCAAATCTCGCGAGGGGAAGTCTCGCTTACTGCACTCAGAGATTGCCACGAAGTCGAGGTCATGATCTCTAACACAATCGGAAATATGCTTGTACTTAGCCAAGTCTCCAAGACCTCTGCTATTCCAAAACATTCCTTTCATGGGGAAACTTTTTTACGTTTGGATGCTTTGGACTTCTTCTTAGGGCGATCCTTTTTACTGCCGGAGTTAGACTTGTTTTTGCGTACCGATGCCACGAGCTCATAAAGCATCGTGTCACGCATGGTATCTTCAAAGTCTACCTCGGTAGTATCGTGAACGAGATGGGAAAGGAGTTTGCCTCCAGGGTTGGCATCGGACTCCTCATCCTCCTCATCTGACACTAAAGGGTCCCTTGTAAGGAGCGTTTTAGGAGCAACCGTAAACCGGTCGACCTCCATTTGCTTAAGTGCTTTAACCGAGAAATCAACTACCGAATCATTTTTACCCAAAGAAATGCCAAGACTAGCAATATTAGAAGATATTTTAGCTTTGTCGAAAGATAAAAAAGATTTGCAGGAGGGTGTACCATCAAAGTCGAGATTCCGCGAAGCCGTCCTGCGCATAGCCCTCTGCAAGGAGTCCTCGTCGGTGGCGGAGGCTCCATCAGCGCCCACAGAATGACGGCCACTGCGCCTAGGCGTGGCGGAAAGCTCCGAAGCGGCTCGCCTCCCAGGTGCGTGAAAAGGAGGAGTAGACAACTCCGTCCAGCCAGCGGTCATCGGAGAGCCCAGCGACCCGCCTTCCAGTCCAAGATCAGAGAGATCAGCCCCCTCGACCCCCAGAGGCGATGCATGAGCAGGCATCATCCGAGGTGACGCGAGAGGAGAGCGCGAGGGCTGCAGCTCATCCGCGGGAGCTACCATCAGGGTGTTGGACTGCTCATGGGACGATGGCGCCGGGGCCATGGCCCGAAGCGCCGCTAGCGCGGACTCGTGGTCGGCGCGCACCGCAGGAGAGAAGACCACTCCCCGTCGTCCTGAAGAACGAGAGGAGGTAGGTGATGGCGATGGGAGGGTAGCAGCAACCGCTGGAGACTCCAGCACCTGGGCTACCGACGACCCCTCCTCCAGAGTCCGAACAGGAGCCAGCAGAGCCTCCCCCGGCTGGAGAGAAGAGGGCGAAGCAAGGCCAGCCGGCTGAGGGGGCGGGCTGGACGTCACGGGGTCCGCAGCCGCCGGAGGCACCCCAACCAGTCGACGTGAGGAGAAACATGATGAAGCAGGTGCAGACGTGGCCGTTTGCATCGGGACCACACCTCCCGAGGATGAGGATGCCGCTGTATTGGCGTGCTCCGTCGATGCTTTCGGCCTTTTGCTCATATCAGAGGCCCCCGAATTGTCCTCTCGCTCCATCTCTCTGTCCCCGTCCATGTCATCGCCATGTTCCCACACGCGAGGCACAAAGTCAGGATCAACGCGAAAGTTGTCATCCTCCAGGGTGTACCGGAATTCATAACCCTTCTTTTGGACAACCACATCAGACGTGAGAGAGTTCACATGACTCATCTTGAAAGCATCAAGATTCAGCACACCGACCTGAATCCTCACAATGCCTCGGCGACGCAAGCATAAGAGGTCGACGTCCAGTGTGGCACCAATGACAGAACCAACCGCCCAAAGGCCCAAGAAGTGTCGGAGGGCATGGGGAACTCCGTGCACATGCACCCAAACAGGTATAAGCTCAAAACGGTACGGTATGTCCTCTGAGTGACAAGCCTTAAACTCCATAGTGACATTGTGTGATTTGATGAAGACCGTAAAACCTGAAACTCTCAGAAGCACCTCGTCGCTAGGGAAAGACATAATAAAGGCATCCTGACCATGCGGTATCGCCACCCACGTCCATTGGTGCTGATATTGAGCTATCTTAGCCACCTCCGCCTCCACAATACTAGCAGTGATAGAGCCACCCGAGATGGTGATGATGGCCGTTGGAGAGCGTTGTGGTGCGAGATCAGCCCTGCAAACGTTATCAGGCATCTGAAAGAAGGCCATGCTCTCGGTCCCGTAGCCACAGAGCATCGCCGCCGGCTTTGGCATCTTGAGGGCTGGGCATCGCCTAGCAGTCATCGGATGGTTCGCTTTGTTGCAAATGAAGCAGAACTGCTGCGTAACACAATCCGAAGCCACGTGCCCCGCCGACTGGCACTTAGTACACCACAGCTTGTTCGGAATCGGATTCACCCCGAGGGTTGGTGCCAAAAGGGCTGCATCATGCTGTTGTATAGGTGGAGCCATCGTAGGGGCAAAGTTCACCATCGCTCCAGGGACCGAAGCAGCGACTCCATGCGTTGCCTGAAGCGGGATAGCATGAGGAGCAGCGGTAACCGGAGCCCCGCCAGGCCGGTTCTTAGGTCGGTTTCCTTTGCCGCCCTTGGGCTTTCTCGGTCGAACAGCACCAGGCTGGGCCCCGGGCGCCGGGTTTGCCAAGCCGGCGTTGAAGGCCATTGGCGGTGCAGCATTAGGGCCCAGGCTTGGCTGGAGAGAAGCCCCAGCTGGATGGTACGGATACACCGGCGCGAGCTGCTGCATGTACCCTGGCGGCGCGTGGTACAACGGCTGTTGATGGAAGAACTGCTGGTGCATCGGGTAAACGGGCTGTAGTTGTGGCCCCGGCGCAGGGGGCTGGTGAGCCATCGGCGGAGCGCTCGTGGAGGGCAGCGGGGCGTGGGAGTAGACCCCCGGCGCAAATCCGGGGGCGCCGCCCGACGAGGAAGCCGCTCCCAGGTTCGGCTCGGAGGCGAGGGGGCGAGGCCCCCCGGGGCCCGGCGGCTGGAGAGGTTCCCGCGACATGCCCGAGCTTGCGGCGGCCAGGAAGGAGCGATGAAGGGTAGGGTTGGAGAAGGAACGAGACCTGTCTCTGTGCCACATATGAAAGAGCCAGCGGTTCAGATTAACCATACGCAAAGGACGGCTAGGATCCAACTTACCGGACTTGGGACTCGGGCCCAGGCCCATCAAGCGCGACGGCGCACAGGTCGACCCCCCTGACGATGGCGTGAATAGCGCTGCAGGCGGCGACGGCGCCGTCGCCCGCACAGGTCCGGCCAAGGCCAGGGCGTCGCCCAAAGTACGAGCTGGGGATGCTCTGGGAGGGGGGAGGGGACCGATCCAAGGGCGCACCAAGTGCCTAGGGGGAGCCAGTGCCCTCCCGGACTGTCTGGCAGCCGCCGGCAACCCCCGCGGACGAGACTCCGGCGATGAAGAAACCTGGCCAGCATCCTCCCGATCACCGGGCGGCAGTGCAGAACCACGCCGCGAAGACGGACGCTCCCAGACCCTAGAAGCTGGTGTTGGAAACCCTATGTCCGCCCAGAACTCTGCCGCAAGCTCGTCGTCGGTCTTGCGCCGACGAGAAGAATCACCAGTCCCGGAGTCAGCGGAGCCGTCGTCTCCGTCCTGGGCTCGGAGGCACGAGAAGCGGGAGCCCGATCCCTCCAAAGCCGGCGCTGCCCACCCGGGCGCCAAGGTGAGGCGTCGACGAGTGGACAACCGCATCTAGGCGAGAAGACGACGTGATCCGCGCGAATACGGTGGTCACCAGACGACGAGATCCCGGCGAGGTAGGCACGACCGGAACGCAGCGTTGCTCGGCGGGATCGCGAGGACCGCCGGAACGCGCCCAGGTCGCGGAGATCACGGCGGCCGAGGCCTGCAGGACGCGCGGCCACTACGGCGAGGAGCCGGCCCAGAGAGCGTGGCCCTTGTGACCGCCTACCAGGAGGAAGCGGCGAGGCCGCTGGCCGCCGGCGCCGGAGAGCGCTCGTCACGGCGGGAGAGCGCTAGTCACGGAGCGCTAGTCACGGAGTAAAAAGATGTTAGCTCTGCATGAAGGAACTAACCAAGCATCATGTTGGTGACTCCTCTTATGTTTGGTGGGGGTGGGGGTGGGGGTGGGGGAGCACGACTGTGGTTTTTCCCTTTCGAAAGCCAAAGCGAGGTTGTGCTTTTATTCAGAAAGCACAATTGTGTTTTTCACTTTTAAACACATATTTGCTTCTCGTGCAAGCACTAAGTGTTTTCCAATTTTGAGACGCAGAGTTGTGCTTATTGTAGAAGCACATTTGTGCTTCTTGTGCACAGAAGAAGAATTGTGATTTTCCATTTTGAAAAGTAGAATTATGCTTCTCGTAGAAGCACATGTTGTTCGAAAAGCAGAATTATCCTTCCCGTAGAAGCATTTTTGTTTCACCTTTTTTTAATTGTTCCACAGCTACAGCCAAGACTGGTTCCTCCCTTGCCTATAAGTTTTTTTTTTTGAAAACTCCACCCATATATTAATTAATTAACAAAAAATGTTCATACAATCGTTCGCTACAGCTTTAGCCACGCAGGGCGGGACACTATTAATAAGGATACCATCAGACCTATTTGAAAAACTAAATTTTGCAATCTCATGCGCCACCATATTCGTCTTCCTGTTTATCTTGGTTATTTTAAACATACTCATCATCTTGGAAACACTCAACGCTTCCTTCTTCAAATCAACAAGGTTTGACCTGTCCAGATTATTATTTGCAAAAACAGAGGCCACGAAAGAGCAGTCAGTTTCTAAAATTATGGGCTTGTGAAGGGTGATACCGATGTACAGGCCAGAGATGGTCGCTCGAAGTTCCGCTTCGTCAGCACTAGAACAAATACCAATATAATCCCAAGAGGAGATAAGAACTTCTCCAATATGATTTCTGACAACCACCCCTACGCTCGTAGCACTAATGGCCTCCACAAAGCTAGCATCAACATTAATCTTGAGAAAATCCGATGTGGGAGGCAGCCAGGGAACACAATTCCTCTCCACAATGCTACTGGGTTGAAATCCATGGATCACACTCTTACCTTTATTACTTACCTCTACCTTCCTGGTTGCATGACAAGCCGAGAAAGATGCCCAGTAATTTTGGATAAAACTCACTGAGGCCGATATAGGTTCCTTCCCTTTACCAAAGATCAAGTCATTTCTCAAATGCCAGGCTCTCCAGAACATGAATATGGTTTGTTCACGCACAGGCGAGCTTAACTGATCCAACAAAATAAGTAACCAATCCGGCCCCGAGCATTTTAACATATCTTCAGCCGGTAAATTCCACACCTCTCGCAAACCCATACGAAGCGCACGTGCCTTGGGGCAGCATACCAAAGCATGAAAAACACTTTCATCTTCCACACCACAGATTGAGCACATACCTAGTGTAGCTTGATGGTGTTTTACTCTGTTAACTTGTACAGCTAGGCTATTAGATGCAGCTCTCCAAGCAAAGATTCTAATCTTCAGGGGGATGTTAGCCTTCCAAATAATATTCCATAGCCTCCTTTCCCCATTAACAGCTACACTGGAGTTCCCCACTACCATGTTCGAGTCCTTCAAATTGAGGGCCAACCTATACGCACTCTTCACTGAAAACACCCCACTTTTCTCATGGTGCCAGGCGATGAAATCACCCTCACTGAAATTAAGAATGCGTAACTTTAAAATTTCCTCAGCGTCATGAGGGAAAAACAAATGCCTGATTAAATTCTCATCCCATCTCCTTGAGCCACTCATGAAAAGATCAGCAACCCATTTGACCCTAGTTCTGGTTCTCTTAGCAGATATTTTAAGGCCAGAATCCCTTGGTAGCCAATTATCCCTCCATATATTTATACTCGCACCATCGGTGACTCCATATGATACCCCTCTTCAACAACTCGAGTCCATGCATAATACCTTGCCACGTGAGCGAAGTCGCTTGAGGGAAGACGGTATCAATAAGATGCCCATGAGGGTAATATTTAGCTTTCATCACCTTTGCACACAAAGAGTCCGGAAAAACCAGTAATCGCCAAGCTTGTTTGGCCAAAAGTGCTTGATTGAAAATCCTGAGATCACGAAAACCCATACCCCCTTCACCTTTTGGCTTCGTCAATTTGTCCCAAGCCACCCAATGAGTTCTTTTCCTATTTTCCTCATCACCCCACCAAAAATTCCTTATAATTTGAGATAGCTCATCACAAAGAGACACGGGAAATTTAAAAATACTCATGGCATAAACCATAATGGCCTGAATACCAGCCTTAATCTGGATTTCCTTCGCCCCGCTAGAAGCATATTTTTCGACCCAGTCTGAACCCCTCTTAAGAGCTTTATCTTTTGTATATTGAAAATTGCCAGCCTTCATACGACCTTCTGGGACCGGCAATCCAAGATATTTATCCTCAAACCCATCACATGTGATTTTCAGGATAACCAGAAGATACACTTGGATCTCAATAGGACAATTTTTGCCAAATAAGATGGAACACTTGTCAGGACTTAATAATTGGCCTGTACCATCCTCATATGCCACCAAAATATCCTTAATGGCTAGAGCTTGCTCCAGAGATCCCTTAAAAAATAGTAGACTATCATCAGCAAATAATAAATGAGATATACCTGGAGCATGTCTGTTTAGCCGGAAGTCTTGGATAACCCCTCTTGCCGATGCATCATTGAGTAATAGCGAAAGGGCCTCAGCCACAAAGAGGAATAAGTATGGCGATAAAGGATCCCATTGCCTTAGACCACGAGAAGGATGAAAAGATTCTAACAGCTGGCCATTAAAGCGCACAGAGAATTTCACAGAGGTAACACAAGTCATAATCCATTTAATCCAGATTGGATCAAACCCATATGAGTCGTGGAGCTGCATCCATGGCGCTTCGACGGGTGGTCGAGGCGGCGAGCAGCGAGCTCCAACCGGCGGTCGGGGCGGTGAGCAGCCGGGGCGTGCTGAGTGCCGGAGCGTAGGGCGGCCCCGACGGGCAGTCGGCGCAACGAACGCTTAGGGAGGCGAGGACAAGATTAAAAAAACAGCAGAGGAGCTTCGATCTGACAGTGTCGCACAACAGATCGGGCGGCTGGGAGCAGACCGGCCGAAACATTCGGCCGGCGCACCGGCGCCCAGTGTTGCCCAAAAAAAAAATCTATCTTTGCGTGGCTTTTCTCTAGTAAAAATGAACAACCAGTAACTACCAGTAAAAAGGAATTTTGCGTTGCTACTTTAACAGGTAAATTTATTCCCAGTCATATTGTAACCATCGAGTGACACTTTGGCCGAGTGGTTAAGGCGTGTGCCTGCTAAGTACATGGGCTCTGCCCGCGAGAGTTCGAATCTCTCAGGTGTCGATTCCTTTTTTTTGCTTCGTTCCCCTCCTTTTTATTTTCTGCTACATAGATGGGCCATAGCTCGTGGAGAAAGGAAATACAGTAATAAATTACTTTTTTCAATGCACATCGACATATGTTAAATTTCAGCAAGAAAAAACATCGCTGTTCGTTTTTTAATTTAAAAATATTTATATTTTTCCAATGAGCATAGACAAATGCTTAGATTTTCAACGGGAAAAACCCGACCATTCATTTTTGAATTTTATAATTGTTTCTGCAGGCGCATTTGTGCTCCGGATTAGAGTGACACTTTCGGTCCTATTCAAAAAGAATACCATGTGCCGCATGTGGTAAGCAACTAAAACCTGCGAAAAGTTACTAGTTTTTTTCATTTCTCAAAAATAAGTTACTATTTATTCCAACCCATGATCAACTTTCCACCAAAAAAGTTAATGAATTTCATAATCACTTGCTATTATTCCCATAGAAATGAAACCTAGCGTGATGCAGCTCTTCGATCCATTGGTGAGCGAGCTTGTGAGAGACAAGAAACTCGTAGAGACCAGCAAAATGATGTTACTTCAGTATGCAGCCAGGAAAAGCAAGGAGGAGGATCCCATACACTGGGATGCCTTGGAGCCTCAGGAGGAGGGTCAGCAGGGGTGTCGTAGGTCCGCTAGGGACGACCACGAGGCTGGTCCCTTTAGCCACTAGCTTGCTAGATGGGTAGCGCTACCTATTTCGTATGAAGTGTTTAACTTTATGCATGTTTTATGTTTGAACTATGCATGGTTTGTATAACTGCTTAATTGCAAGTATCTGTTAATATCTAGATGGTCGGATAGCGCTAGTTCGTACTAACTACTTATGTTGCATTTTATCTATGCATATGTTATGTATGCTTATTTTTGTCAACTTGATGAAAGCAGTAAATGGATGCCCCATGCGAGACATGTGGTTCATTGAGATGCCAAAGGGATAAGTTCTTCGTAGTGCACCCGCATAAAGATGCTGACGCCCCAACAATTCAATTGTCTTGTCACTAATGAGCCAAACCACACCTATTTCAGTTGCCCTGGTTGGAGAGCCCTTACAACTGCTTACGAGATGGAAGCTAGGGAGAGAGGCACGTTCTACCTCAACTACGATCGTGACGAGATCATGGTCTCCTACGGGTCCGCTGGCAGCGATGATGGTTCACTTACTCCAGACTATGACCCTGAGTCCGTCCGTCGAAAGTATAGTTAGCTAGTTGGCATGCATGGAAGATGTCATGTTATTACGACATCTATTTATTTGAACTTGTAAATGCATGTGATACTTTGCCTACTTTGTTGAACTATATCAATAAGTGCATAGTTGAACTTAAATGTTGTTATTGGGTCTATTTAGTACTATTTAAAATTGATTCAGTTACTCTTCTTAAACTGGATTATGCTTTCATTTTGGTTGGGATCGCTAATGTACGGCTTTTATTTCAAATCTAAAAGTAAAATTGTTGGCGTCGCGATAACATGAAATGCCATTACTGATGAATATTACTGCTGGTGTTGGCCACATGGCACGCCATTAAATTCTATAGAATCCAACGCCATCACTATTTTTAACAATGGCGCCATATTGGTGGCGTCGTGTGTCCACACCAGCAAGGCCCTTTTTGGCACGCCATAACTAGGCTTTTCTTCACTAGTGTGATGATGATGGGTTGTTATATCACTGCAATGACGATGAGTTGTTATATCATTTTGATGATGATGAGTTGTTACATTACTACGTTGATGATGAGTTGTTATATCACTGCTAGTGAACAAAAGACTGTATAATTCCTATATAATTACAACATTAGTGTGTAGAAAGGAAATACACATAGTTAGTAGTGGCGCGAGGTTGACCATCGTGCTATGCTAGTCAGTAGTAGTGTGGGCCAAACCCAGCGCTGCTGCTAACATAAATGGTAGTAGAGCGGGGCTAGAACTGCACTACTGCTAACCAGTTAGCTGAAACGAGCTAGGAGTAGCACGGGACCCCGCACTACTACTAAGCCTCCCCCGCTCCACTATTAGGATTATCCCTAGTAGTGAATCTCAAGTGTCTGCCACAAGTGATTTGCAGTGTTTGACGAATTAGTTGTCAAGGAGAATATGGCGAAGAGAGTTTATCTTCTGTGTTCAATCACGAACCCCTCAAATTAGGCATAGTCCTTTTGCACAAAGGAGAACTGGTCTACCAAACCACTCGTCACCATCGAGCCTCACTGGTCATTTCTCACTCTATTTACTTTCATTCATTTGTTGTGAATTATGCCTCGACCGTGTGATTAATTCTCGATGCATGTCTTTGTTCTCATTCGAAAGTTGTTGCTCCTATTTTGCTCACTATTTACTATCGTTCCCCTATTGGGTTCCAAGAGATTTAAAGTTATCAAAAGAAATTTTAAAT
>LR738716.1:78266021-78276516 GCA_902687465.1 Secale cereale
CCCCCCCCCCCCCCCCCCGCGGCGCGGTAGACATACTTCATTCCAACATATCTGTTTTTAGGGTCTCGTCCCAAACGTGACATTCCGAAAAACTCCTTTCATTGCTAAAAATTTATAGATCAAAATAAGGAGAAAGCAAAATCTTCGAAGTATCTGTTTTCTTCCTATCCCTAATCAACGGTGTTGGATGAGATTTTTTTTTCATCGTCATTATTATTACTATTACTCTCTTTTTTTCTACTGAGCTCACGTCTAATTTATTTTGGTTCCTTGATGATTTCAAGTGAAGGTCATACGAGCAGGAATTTTAGGAAGATCATACTGTGTGTGTATGTATTAGTTGATCGGCTGTTTAGTTTAGGAGTGCATGCATGGACGTATCTTTGTTATATCGATCATGCATGCATGTTGTGAGCTACACGAACACCACCCACGTATTGATCATGTACGGGTATAAGCTATTGATGCATAGACTCGGTGCAGTTGGTGTGGATGTCTAGGTTGGATCATATGTATACGCGCGTACACACCCATCGGTATATTTACCGTTCCAAATACTCACCTACTGGTATGAGCGCTTGCGTCTGTACTGTGTAAAAAAAAAAACGCACCTACTGGCCGGCAAGCACGCATACGTACCTGATGTCCGCGTCGACCGGAGTGCAGGCCCAGCTGCAGTGGCGAACTAGGTGCGCGCATTCCTTCTTTTTCTTGTGTAGGCGTGTGCACCAAGAAAGACGGCTGAAGGATAAACATCAAACACAGGATAACGAACTGATCCAGCTGAAAGATCGGGAGGTTCACCGCCCAAGGGGTCGACCTCTCGCCTATAAAATATAAATACAGGAGCACCAGATCGCATCAGGGGGAGAGAGACGCCACAAGGCCGCCGCCATTCAAAAACCACACACATCCATCCATCCATTCACCAACGCACACATCAATCCATCAGTAGATCCATCCATCATCCATCCACGCACTCAGCAAGGAGAAATCCGTAGGCCATCGTGAGATCGCATCTCATCTCATGGAGGCGCTCGGCTGCGACGCAAGGAGGAGAAGAAGAAAGAACGTCAAGCCCGCCACCGGAGGCGACGAGCCGACGGACTGGACGACCAGGCTATGGATATGAAGCTTGTCTTTCCTACTAGTAAGGCCGTCGGATAGCTAACTTCTTTTCTTCTTTTTATTTTCTCTCGTGCAGTCAGCATGCATCAAGCACAAAACCGTCTCGTCGGCCAAGCGAGCCTCTGATTCGATATGACTCGCTCGATCGGGAGCAGCCGGAGCTGTTCAACGACGAAGCCCAGGTGCTAGCCCCGATGTTCTACCATGTCGGCGTGCATGACCATGGCGAACGGTACACCGACATGCAATTCAACGGCGTACAAGTTTTGCATCACACCTTTGGAGGAGACGGCGTGGGGAATCGGAGCGCGCTGACGACGCTGCCCGAGACCCGCCTTTCCCATCCGGCTTACAGGTTTTGCATCACACTCTTGGAGGAGACGGCATGGCGGAACCGGAGCTCACTGACGACGCAGCCTGAGACTCGCTTTTCCTTTCATGACGCACAGATTGCGACGAACAAGGCCACGGTGGCAGGTTTATGGCAAAGGAAACACCCGTGTACAGGTTTTGCGTCACGCTCTTGGAGGGGACCGTCAGCCCGAGACTCACCTTTCTCATCACGACAGGTTTTGCGTCACACTCTTGGAGGGGACCGTCAGCCCGAGACTCACCTTTCTCATCACGGCGTACAGGCCCTTGGTGGAACCAATATCCGCAACGACGTATCTAAGACCAGTTCCTCCTTCACGAGGCACGCGTCCCCGACGAACAGGTCAATGGTGTACGGATCCTTCACCGAGCCGGAGTTTCAAGCGACGCAGTACAAGACCAGTCCCTCCTTCGAGAGGTGCTCCCTCCGTGGCGAACTGGTCCATGACGTCGTCGGCATACAGGACACCCTTTCGCGTGGTACCAGCCAAGGCGATGCGGCCTCTGCAACACCACTTTACACGGCCCTGTGGGGCGGCGCCTTTGCGTTGGCAAGACCGCCAAATACTTGGCGTCTAGCCAAGATGAGGCGCCAACCACCCCGGCCACGCCAATGTGAGCGTGTGTCAGTTTATTTTACACTGACACCAGTCTCCCCAAATCGTTACTCCCGCAAGGCGTAGCCCCTTGAACACCCCGATGAAGCAACGGGTCATCAAGAAGTCTGAGCAGACCGCCACCCGTGCTACCCCAACACCAACTACTCCAATGCCGCAAAGACCGACGAGGCACGACGGCGAGGGCGGGCGTGGCCACCGCAAAGGCCACGCTACTTGCAGCGTGTGTACCGACGAGGACACGGGCTCTGCCGCCGCCCACACACGCCACCATCATCATGCATGGAGAACGCAAAGCGAAGACGACGAAGATGACCACACAGCTTAATCGGAGGTATCTCGCGGAGCAACCCGCGGGAGTAATTAACCGAGAGCCTTCTGAGACCCCGGGAACCAGGAGACCGCAATCGCCACAGTCAGGCTGGCCGTGCTAGTAGGCCATGGAGCGCACTTTTTTTTACGGGATCTTGTACTTTTGTTTCTCCAATGAGATTAATGAAATACTCGTTTCCCGCATCCTTTTCTTTGTGTACTACGGTACACTGGCACGTCCACACGCTCATTTTTCTTTCCCCGGCGTACGAGAGAAACACACCTTCTTCCCTTCTCCCTCGAGTCCCAGATATTTTTCTCGTGTCAAACAAACGGACCAACAGAAATTGAGTGTTTCACAAAATTAATCATTGGTGAGCTAACTCTATTAGATTTTTCCAGAAAACAAATTCTTTAATTGTATATGATATTCCTCCTCCATCTCAGTATCGGAATGTTCTTTATCAGAACATAAATCATGAAATGTAGCTTCTCCAATATCCATAGCACCTGGAATGCTGGGATTTTCAGTGTCTTTCTATTTTTGATAAATAACTAGTAAATCCGTACATGCAATGCACGTTGATATTACGCAGTATATTAATTGCATGTGGATAAAAGGTAAACAAGTATTTGCGTGTTAATTATGTGATTAGCGATGTAATTTATATTTGGTATGATACTAACTGCACGTTAAACGTGTTGAGTCCTCACCATTGAAGCATCCTAAGTCATTTGATCGACCTGGATTGATGGCCGAGATTTGTTGGATCCGCCCCTTTGGGTCTTTTTATATTGGTATAGATATTCTGCCAGTAAAATTATTTCCTAATAATTTTCATTTTTTTAATAATGTCAACATTTTTATCAGTCAACTCAATTGAACATCCTAGATTAATTCCTATCAAATAAGTCATACGAAGTAAAGAAGGGTTAGAGGAAGAAGGATCAGTAGCTATACCATAGTTGTCTCTTGCCTAAGCTCCTATTTTCGCCAGATCTTCCACTTTTTGATCCTCCTTCCCTTTGTATCTCCGGCTTCTTCTCAAGGCTTATTCAGTGTCAGTGTCAGCAAAACCATCCACAGCAGTCCCCTGAATTTCTGGACAAACTTGCATGTAGTAAGTTAGTTGGCTAGCATAAATTTCAAAGTAATATTGGAGGATAACGATAAGGGATATACTGTGCTTGGCCTTAGAAAAGCCACTCTCCAAGTCAAATGGTATTTGATTGATTGGGTTCTGCAGAATTTCTCCTAACACATGCATTTCGTGACAAGATGTTTTCTGTTAAAGAGGTAGCACTTCAAAAAGATCACCTTATCTTTTTTTGATACTCAAATCTAGGTGACATTGGGAATAATCTCAAGTAAAGCCTTCCAAGGTATATATTCGTATTTCACCACCATGTGAAGAAGGAACAAATGAATTCTACTTTGCTATCGTAGAGCGGTAAATAGAATACTTATCATTGAATGAACAATGTTAGCCAACTTTCGAATCTGCAGCTGTAAAACTTTAACCTCCATATTCCATATAAATAATATCCGTAGAGATGAAGTGGACTGACCCACCAAAGCAGAATCTTTGAAAATATGTTCATATGAACCCCTCTGTGAGACTCTGACTTAGCACGCTCATGGTTTTCAAAAAATTCTTACAAAACCCGTCGGACCATAAGGGCCTCTTAGATTTGCAGTGGTTGTCATTTACGACCGATAGACAATCAGATGCAGTCTGATCCAATCGTTTACTCTTACTTAACTTACAGTCTATGTTATGGACATGGGAAATAACTGGATGGGTTGTTGGTTGGCCAGCCTAAATTTGCATATTTGTGCATGGATAGGCTATTACAGAAAACTGGCCAAAAAATACTAAAACACAACATAGCCATAACAATACTGTAACTTTGCTACGTTGTTTAAAATCAAGACAAAGCAGGAGCAAACATTGTTGTATTATGTTATACTACATGTTAATTAAGTATTAGCAGTAACACGGTGAAGAGAAAAAGGTCAAACTAGCCTAGACAAATTACCTTAGCTCTTTGCTGCAACTTGCACACGACGTAAAAATGGACTTTTTCTCCCTCCGCCGGGCATAGCTTGTATATTGTCACCAAAGATATGTGTTTACAATCTCACAAAAATTCAAACAAAATTCAACCAACGCGCAGCGAAACAAAGGAAAAGACAAATCCAGCTACAAATAGTGCAACAAAAGGACAAAATTCAGACACTACTCGTGTATGGAATAATTGCACATTTTGTTTCTCCATGCGTAGTTTGAATTTGGATCAGAAATTTGATACACACTGTTTGCAGTGTGGGCAAAGAATGCAGGCCCGTCGCCATCAGCAGACCGGCCATCCAGCGAGTGGCAGCGGCGGCTCTACGTCGTCGTATCCGGAGAGAGAATCAGGATCGATGAGGGGATGGGGACTTGCTAGACGATGAATCATTGGTGGTGCCTTTATTCGCAGGGCCTCAGTGCGAGGCACGTGGATTGGGAACAACAATCAACATGTCCGTACGCATATGATCTTCTCTCTTCAAAGATTGAATGACCAAAACTCCCTGCAAAAATTACATAAATATTTATCAAACATTACAGATTACCTAACATAAATTTAAATCTGGCCGGTCACAAAAAATTGAGATAAGTAACTTTATTTATTTTAAAAGGAAAAAAACTTGTGTAATTTGAGATAGTCATAGTATCCTTTCCTTTTCCTTTCCTATTTCCTAAACAAGCAAGGTCAAGGTTAGGATGCAAAAGGTGAATATTCCCCTTCCAATAAAGATAGATCGATGCAAAACGATAGATGGGTGAGATTTTGATTGTTCTATGCCTTTTGGAAAATGAGATGCTTCTGCTTTCTGGACAAAAGAGATGCTTCTCCTTTCATGTTCGAGTTGCCGAGGATATGTAAGGAGGATGTCTCTTCTTTGGCTGACGGGACATCTGATAATCAAATGAGATACTTTGCAGAGCAGCATTGATAAAGATTTGCAGCAGTTCCTTTCTTCCTGGAGATATGCATTCAATCATTCTGATCACTTGGGTCATATGGACGGCCAGGAATGATTCATATTTCAAGGGATTCAGCAGCGTCTACACATGTGTATGAAGAAATTCAAGGAATAACTCAATGTACTTGTTCATACAGCGAAGAGGAAGAATTATTTCCAGCTTCCTGCCTGCGTTTGCAGCATTCCACTAACTCATTCTTTTCCTTTAGTAGGAGAAATTACACCCCCATCTGAAGAAATTACACACAACCAACTACACTTATTTTGAAAATTATAAAGCTCATAAGGAGATATTACAACTCCCTTTTCTTCCTTATACTTAACTAATTTTTAGAAGTTATAAATATACACATTAGCCGAAATCATTGTTTTCCATTAAAAAACAGATATTTTGCCTGTACAGATCAAATGGCATGTACACACAAGTCAAATGGCATTTTGTCGATTGGGCTTCTAGTTCTGTAGACTTTTTGCTAACATTCATTTAGCGACAGGGTGTTTGCTGTGAAAGAGGTAGCATACTAGCATATGAACATAAGTACTCCCTCCGTCCACAAATACTTGTCGGAGGAATGGATGCATCTAGATGTATTTTAATTCTAGATACATCCCATTTTATGCATTTCTCCGACAAGTATTTTCGGACGAAGGGAGTACTAGAGATGACACTTACAAAGATAACCGTTTTTGATATCTCAAAACTACTCCCTCCGTTCCTAAATATAATTCTTTTTAGATATTCCACTATAGACTGGATACGAAGCGAAATGAGTGAGCCTATACTCTAAAAGGCGTATATATACATCCGAATGTAGTCTCTATAGTGGAATCTCTGAAAACACTTATATTTAGGAACGGAGGGAGTAGGTTACATTGAGGACATCCTCGAGTAAAGCCTTCTAAGGTATATATTCATATTTTACCCCCATGTGAAGAAGGAACAAATGGATTCTACTTTGCTACCGCAGAGCGGTAGATAGAATACTTATCATTGAGTGAGCAAAGTCGCAGCCAACTTTCGAATATACAGCCGTAAAACTTTAACCTACATATATGCCATGTCATTAATATCCGTAGTTAGTTTGGAAAATGTACATAAGCCAAGGATTGGTACTAGAGATGCAAGTGGACTGACCCACAAAGCAGATTGTGTGGACATATGTTCATATGAACCCCTTTGCTCGTGGGTTTCGAAAAGTTCTTACAGAACCCATAGAACTATGAAGTGCAGAACTACTAAGTGTTCATTTAAGGACATATGTAGAAGTGCATGAAGAGAGTAATTCTTACAGAACACATAGAACTGCGAAGTGTAGAATTACTAAGTGTTCATTTAAGGACATATTCAGAAGTGCATGAAGAGAGTAATCATGTGTGTATTATACCCAAAAAGGAAATATTGAGTTCTATAACAAAGACATGTAGTTCTCATCTTTTGTCTTTTTACTGTCATAAAACATAATTGTACTCAATTTTGTGTGTATGTATCCAAATCAGAATATGTTCAAGGGTGTAAACTCACAAAGTGGTGCATTTGGACATGGATTAATATTTTCTTGTCTAATACGTAATTAGAGGTTTACTCTTACTTAACTGACACTCTACTTTCTGAACATATATAAGAAATAACTGGATGGATTGTCTTTTTTGGCCCAGTCAGCCCAAACTTGCATCTTTGTGCAAGGATAGGCTCTTATAGAGCACTGCCCAAAAATTTACTAAAACAGGAGCAAATATCGCTGCAATATGTTACACACTTATACAACATGTTAAATAATAGAAGTAATACAGTGAAGAGACAGATCAAGTTAGTCTTTGCTTAAATTTGCACATAACCTAACTCACTTTTTTGGTGGTAACAAAAGAGTGATGGCCCTGTTCCATTCCAACATAGAGCATCGCTGCAACTTGGCAGGCCCCCTTTGAAGCAATTCACCTTATAAAACGATGTTAATGTGGCCAGGCTCCTGCCGAGGGCAATTGAGTGGATGCAATCATAAGCTTACTTACGCCTGCAATCCCTGAATTTGAATAAAATAATAACCCTATCATATAAGGAAGATGAGTTTTCCGACAGTGTAAAATCTGTTAACACTATGCAAATGCATTAAATGCCAGCAATATCAGCAGATGTCTTAAAAATTACAAGAAAAGAATATTTAGCATCACTAGAAATATGCAGTTAATGAGAACCCAAACACGTTAGGCACACATGCATGGCACTTATTGTTTCCAAACAGATTGTGTCCAAAGGAACAGCTGGTTGAGCTAACGATTACCCACAGTTTGCAGGCTTGTTCCAGTACACCCCAGCAATGCTAATAATTGGATGTCTTAAGAATAAACATGGAAATATCAACAGCCGGAGAGCCTGACTAGTCCATAAAGCTCGGGATTTAATCGACAAATATCAAGGACGTCGTGTATATACGGGTGACGCATGGCATGACACCAGTATCAAAACTTTATAAAGGTGAATAAGACAATCCTCACCGCGCACCATAAAACTAGTTCATGCACAGGCAATTTCTTCAGGGCCATAGAGAGGTAGATTAACAAAATAACAGAAAAAGGATCCAGTATATGTCGGCAGTGGATCCCTTGGTTGCGGCTCGTGTTATACATGATGTGTTGGATCCATTTACATCAGTTGTTCCATTCACAATAGGCTACAACAATAGGCTAGTTCGGCCAGGTGCTGAGCTAAAACCATCTGCAGTTGTAAGCAAGCCGCGAGTTGATATTGGTGGCAATGACATGAGAGTTCTCTACACCCTGGTAAGCTTCTGACCGGAGAAGTGGACGGTATACACCGATTCTTCAGTCATCTAACTCTTTAACATTGTTTCTTAGTATTATTGTAAATAAATTCGTATAAACAAAAGGTCTTGCGGATGATTAATTTTATCTTAGCAAACTCAAACATAATTATATGTTAACTTGTTTTGAGTTTGTCTTTGACTCGAAAAGATGCTGGTGGATCCAGACGCCCCAAGCCCAAGTCACCCATCACTAAGGGAGTACTTGCACTGGTAAATGAAATGTAACATATTCTTATTATGGTCAATTTCTAAACCCTCCACCCATTTGTTTTCTGCCCCGGCAATTTTGATATATGTTTCCTATTTAATTTGATCTCATTATAATATATCTCCACTCCTGTGTAGGATGGTGGCAGACATCCCTGGAACAACTGGTGTCAACTTTGGTATGATGTCATGCATAACAATTTGTTCCATGTGGTTTACGGTCTTAGCTGAAATTTATGGATGTGCCATAAATTTACGGTCTTTGCCTCAAACCTGTTGCCTATCATAGAATTAACAGATAGGGCTATCACTTAAATCAGGTACTCCCTCTGTAAACTAATATAAGAGCGTTTAGATCGCTATTTTAATATTCTAAACGCTCTTATAATAGTTTACGGAGGGAGTACAAGTAAATTCAAATTAGCTCATCGTGAACAATTGGATATCTTAATACTAGACATAGAAGCTAGCAATAAATGGCACACATATGGTAGCTTCAAAAACGATCTTATATTTTAGAAGGAAGGAGTATCATTTTTCACATGTACAAAACCAAACTCACGCAATGAATTATTATAAGTCAGTGTTGCATTTTAATTCTTAACTTGTTAATAACTAATGCTCTTGCAGGCCAAGAGCTTGTAATTTATGAAAGACCGGAACCAAGATCTGGCATCCACCGAATGGTATTTGTGCTGTTCCAGCAACTAGGTAGGGGGACGGTTTTTGCACCGGGCATGCGGCAAAACTTCAGCTCCAGGAATTTCGCACGCCAGTACCATCTCAACGTTGTGGCCGCGACATATTTCAACTGTCAAAGGGAAGGTGGGTCGGGCGGAAGAAGGTTTAGGCCAGAAAGTTCTCAAGGGGAGTAGAGACTAGACACTACAGAGTACAGACCATTGTATGCCTGTACTGTAGTGTTGTATCACAATCAGTGTGCACTATATAGGATGCTCTGTATCGTCCATATATGCAGGACATGTATCTTCAGCACATTATCTAGGAAAACTATGTATTTTCAGCTATGACGCTTGATGAAATATACCTCGATTACTAGTTGCATTCAGTCAAGCAAAGTATTGAAAAAATGTTTGTTAATATCAATTCACTGCTGATTCTAAGCACCTGCTCTCCATTTCTTTTTTTTTTCTTTTTTTTTGCAGATAACCTGCTCTGCATTTCAACAGGTTGTACTGAATAAAATCGACACGATTTTAAAACATCAAACACAAGATTTGTTTAGATGAAAGGCATTATCGACGCATCGACCAAATTGGCATTATCATGCCCACAAATGGCAGGGTAAACCCAAGATAGGTCCAATATGTTTACAGTATATTATATCTAGCTTACTTATTCAACGCAAAAGTGCTACTGGAATCTGGAGGTGCTAACCAAAAACTTTATACTACTACTAGTATATTACAAAAAATAAAAAAAAACAGTTACAGCAAGAACAGTCACAAACTTACAGCAGAAGCATCATCTGGGGGTAAACCGATCACTTCTTGTCAAGCAATCCCCGGGAATCCAAGCTTCTGTAAAATGCAAGTTCAGAGATCTCAAACACTCAAGGGTTGGTTGATCTCTGTCTGATACCCAAAGTGCGCACACAAGTAATGTATTGCCTGCAAAATTCAGATGGCTTGGAGCAACCAGAGCAAAAACCTGGGGAATAATCGAAGAAACTCTCTGGCGATTTGGAGCATGCCGCACAAAATTAGCGATAATTGGTTGGCAGAGGATGAAATCGCTTGGAGGAGAGGGGGCGGCAGCGCGGAGGCCAGCCATGAGGCCGCTGAGGCGAGCGCAGACGGGCTCCGGCGGGGGGCGGCAACTTGTCGGCGGGGTGTCAGACCTCCCTTCCCTGTCTATCTGAAGTTCTGAACCAAAGCCAAGGAAACACTCAACCATCCTGAAGCTTCGCATCAACGGCCTGGATTCATCCTGGATGCAAGCTTATATTTTGGATCTGTTTTTTTTTTTTTGGATTTTGTTTT
>LR738716.1:78276707-78313527 GCA_902687465.1 Secale cereale
AAAACACACACACACACACACACACACACACAATAGCTAGCTAGTACGATGAAGACCAAGACAACTCAAAAAGAAACAACAAAAATCATATAATGTAATCGATACAAGTAAAATTACATGAAAACCGTACTTGTTGTTTTCTTAATCGATTTTAGGCGATGCCCACCGAAAATCAAAAATTACACAAATACATGATTTTCTCAAATGAACCGGCTATTTTGTGAGTTGCGTGAAAAAAATTGGTGTCAAACAATTTACTCTACCATTCGAATGAGATCCAACGGCGAGAGCGGGATTCGGTGCCCACGATGCATCTATACTTGGGCGTCAACAGTAAATAAATAAATGGCAACAAATAGAAATACTAGATTTTTTTCACTTCGAAGATGCTCGAATGCGCGCAAAAATCCGTGGTGTTTAGACATACAAGAAGGTCATGGCAGAATACAAAGTTTGGCTAAGAGAGAAACTTTGAAAAAGAACACTAGTTGGACCTGATTTCTTTTTTGCTTGGAGTTCCTCGAATGTTCAAACACCAAGGATTTTTTCACGGTCCTTACGCACCCGGGCATCTTCGGTGCCAAAACTATTCAGGATGAATCCAACCCAAGCACCCGAGGGTTTCCTGAATTGTTTTGCTATTTTTAAAAATCTATTGTTCATCGGGAGCAGATGAGCCCAAGCTCAGATGCATCGGCTCTCTTCATCTTGAGAATTTGTTGCTTAGCTATAAGAATGTCGTACGTGACAGGATGATTATGCGTATTTGGCGCATCTAGCAGCTTCACAATGACTTTCTTCATGACAACGAGGTGCCTCGTCTTGTTGCTATCAGGGTCAAGTATTTGGATAGTTATATGAAACCTATTGATGATGTGAGAAAATACAGTATTGGGGAAATTCTCAAGGGCAAGATGCTAGTAACAGGTGATTGGATTTTGCCAAAGGAAAAGAAGGCACCTGATCCGTCTTGGCCTTGGTCGTCAACACTTTTGGACCATGTGGCTTTGTCTGTGGATGGTTTGTTTTCTGTGGAGAGTGGTTCGGTGGCAGCAGGTATGATATTACAGAATTAGGATGGGTCCATCATCTTTGCCGCCAACCGGTTTATTTTCAATTGTAATGATGTATTGAAAGCGGAGATCCATGCAGTCATGCAAGGCATTGCTCTTCCTTTAGAGCATACTAACATCCTAGTCATTGTACAATCGAACTCTACGGATGCCTTGTCTACCTTGTGAGAGCATCTTGTCGCAAAAATCAAAGCTTTGATAGCTGTCAAGGAGTGTATTCCATAGAAACTTAGTAGAGATCAAAACAGAGTGGCCAATTGTTTGACAAACTATCAAAATTGTGGATGAGATTCGCTCGGCACTCCCCTCTCATCAGATTCAAGTCGTGAGAGAAACTTTTCCATCCCTCGTGTCGCCCCGCTTGGGCGACTCGAGGGACGAAATCCCTAGCCTCGCCGTCTCCCTTCCTCCTCGACCCCCCCCCCCCTCGCCGCCGCCTAAGGCAGCTGCTGCCGGGCAAGCTTGGCGCGCTACTGATGAAGGTGCTGGCGGGGCCCTCGCCGCCTCTCCTCGCCCGCGGGGGGCCTTTGATCCGGGGTTGCGGCCCTAGCAGGTGTGGCGTCGCCGGCTCTTCGGCACCGGGTTGCGTGGGTGCGGGTCGGCATTTCTCGGCCGTGCGGGCGGCGAGATCCTCCGTGGATGCGGGCCTGCGTGTGGCAGCGGTTTCGGCTCCGGATGCGTCCGATCTGGCCCCTGCTACCTCTTGAGCTTGCGTTGTATTCTCTCAAAGAGGAAAGGGAGATGCAGCACAGTAGCGTAAGTATTTCCCTCAGTTTTTGAGAACCAAGGTATCAATCCAGTAGGAGACCACGCGCCAGTCCCTCGCACCTGCACAAACAAATAAGAACTTCGCAGCCAACGCGGTAAGGGGTTGTCAATCCCTTTACGGTCACTTACGAGAGTGAGATCTGATAGAGATGATAATTATATTTTTGGTATTTTTGGTTTAATAAAACAGCAAATAAAAGCAAGAAAAGTAAAGTAGATGTAGATTGATATGTTGAGAATAGACCCGGGGGCCATAGTTTTCTGTAGTGGCTTCTCTCATGATAGCGGTATTCTACGGCGGGTAAACAAATTAATGTCGAGCAATTGATAGAAAAGCGAATAATTATGAGACTATCTAGGCATGATCATTGTATATAGGCATCACGTCCGAGACAAGTAGACCGACTCCTGTCTGCATCTACTACTATTACTCCACACATCGACCGCTATCCAGCATGCATCTAGTGTATTGAGTTCATACGAACAGAGTAACGCCTTAAGCAAGATGACATGATGTAGAGGGATAAACTCAAGCAATATGATGAAAACCCCATCTTTTTATCCCCGATGGCAACAATACAATATGTGCCTTGCTGCCCCTACTGTCACTGGGAAAGGACACCACAAGATTGAACCCAAAGCCAAGCACTTATCACATTGCAAGAACTATAGATCTAGTAGGCCAAACCAAACCAATAATTCGAAGAGACTTGCAATGATATTATGAGCACACATAAAAAGTTCAGAGAAGAACCAAATATCTTTCATAGATAACCTTGATCATAAACTCACAATTCATCGGAACTCGACAAACACACCGCAAAAAGATATTACATCGAATAGATCTCCTTAAAGACCGAGGAGAACTTTGTATTGAGATCCAGAGAGAGAGAGAGAGAGAAGAAGCCATCTAGATACTAGCTATGGACCCGAAGGTCTGTGGTAAACTACTCACAACTCATGGTGAGGGCGATGATGATGATGGTGAAGGCCTCCGTGATGGATCCCCCTTCGGAACAGGCTCAAAGATGGGTTCCCCACGGGAACAGAAGCTACGGCGGTGGATTTAGGGTTTTCTCTCTGTGTATGGAGTTTCTAGAGTACATAGGTATATATAGGAAGAAGGAGGGCACCGGGGGCCATGTGGGCCAGCCTCGAGGCAGGGGGGCGCGCCCCCCACCCTCGAGGGCTGGCCCTTCGTCCCCTGACTTGGTCCCGAAGATTCCCGAGCGTGATTTCCTCCAAAAATATCTCTCGCGAAGGTTTCATTACGTTTGGACTCCGTTTGATATTCCTTTTCTGCAAAACCCTGAAATAGGCAAAAAAACAACAATCTGGACTGGGCCTTTGGGTTAGTAGGTTAGTCCCAAAAATGATATAAAAGTGAATGATAAAGCCCATAAAACATTCAAGACTTCATAAATAATAGCATGGAACAATAAAAAATTATAGATACGTTGGAGACGTATCAAGCATCCCCAAGCTTAATTCCTGCTCGTCCTCGAGTAGGTAAATGATAAAGAACGAATTTTTGATGTGGAATGCTAACCAATATAGTTTCTTAATGTAATTCTCTTAATTGTGGCATGAATGTTCAAATCTGAAGGTTCAAGATAAAAGTATATATTGACATAAGAAATAACAATACTTCAAACAATACTAACAAAGCAATCATGTCTTCTCAAAATACTATGGCTAAAGGAAGTTATCCCTACAAAATCATATGGTCTGGCTATGCTCCCTCTTCATCACACAAAATATTCATATCATACACAACCCCGATTTCAGCCAAGCACTTGATTTCATACTCTATTCTTTTCAAACCTTTCAACTTTCACGCAATACATGAGCGTGAGCCATGGATATAGCACTATGGGTGGAATAGAGGTGGTTGTGGGGAAGACAAAAAAGAGGAAGATAGTCTCACATCGACTAGGCATATCAATGGGCTATGGAGATGCCCATCAATAGATATCAATGTGAGTGAGTAGGGATTGCCATGCAACGGATGCACTAGAGCTAAATATAAATGAAAGCTCAACAAAAGAAACTAGTGGGTGTGCATCCAACTTGCTTGCTCATGAAGACCTAGGGCATTTGAGGAAGCCCATTATTGGAATATACAAGCCAAGTTCTATAATGAAAATTCCCACTAGTATATGAAAGTGACTAATCATGAGACTCTCTACAATGAAGATCATGGTGCTACTTTGAAGCACAAGTGTGAAAAAAGATAGTAGCATTGTCCCTTCTATCTTTTCTCTCATTTTTTTGGAGGGGCTTTCTCTTTCTTTTTTTGCCCCTCTCTATATTTTTTGGGCCTTCTCTTTTTTTTATTGGCCTTTCCTCACACGGGACAATGCTCTAGTAATGATGATCATCACACTTTTTATTACAACTCGATATTACAACTCGATACTACAACAAGTATGACTCTACATGAATGCTTCTGGCGGTGTACCGGCATAAGCAATGAATCATGTGTGACATGTATGAAAAATTATGCATGGTGGCTTTGCCACAACTACGATGTCAACTACATGATCATGCATGGCACTATGACAATATGATGCGTGTCATATGAATGGAATGGTGGAAAGTTGCATGGCAATATATCTCGGAATGGCTATGGAAATGCCATGATAGGTAGGTATGGTGGCTGTTTTGAGGAAGGATATATAGTGGGTTTATGGTACCAGCGAAAGTTGCGCGGTACAAGAGAGGCTAGCAATGATGGAAAGGTGAGAGTGCGTATAATCCATGAACTCAACATTAGTCATAAGAACTCTTATACTTACTGCAAAAATCTACGAGTCATCAAAAACAAAGTAATCAATGCATGCTCCTAGGGGGAGGTTGGTAGGAGTTAACCATCGCGCGCCCCCGACCTCCACACAAAGGTTGGCACTCTACAAATACCTCATGCTCTAACTTCGTCACATAGCGGTTCACCATACGTGCATGATACGGGAATCACTAACCTTAACACAAGTATTCTTCAATTTCATGATAACTCCACTAGCATGACTCTAATATCACTATCCTCATGTCTCAAAACAATTATCAAGCATCCAACATCTCATTCTATTCAATGCACTTGGTGTGAAAATTTTACTACATTGACATTGGATGTTTATCATGTGAAGACTAGTTTCTTTAGCCTAAACACATTACCATGCTGTTTTAATAGACTCTCAAATAGATATAAGTGAAGCATGAGAGTTCAACAATTTCTACAAACTATAACCACCGCCATGCTCTAAAAGATATAAGTGAAGCACTAGAGCAAAAACTATTCAACTCAAAAGATATAAATGAAGCACATAGAGTGTTCTAATAATTTCTAGGACATATTTAACTCTCTCAAATAGGTGTGTCCAGCAAGGATGATTGTGGCAAACTAACAAGCAAAGACTCAAATTATACAAGACGCTCCAAGCAAAACACATAGCATGTTGCGAATAAAAATATAGCTCCAAGTATAGTTACCGATGGATGAAGACGAAAGAGGGGATGCCTTCCCGGGGCATCCCCAAGCTTAGGCTTTTGATTATCTTGATTTTACTTGGGGTGCCATGGGCATCCCCAATCTTGGGCCTTTTTTACTCCTTGTTCCATAGTCCATCAAAGCAATACTCAAAACTTGAAAACTTCACAACACAAAACTTAGACAAAAATTCTCGTGAGCTCCGTTAGTAAGAGAAAGCAAACCACCACTCAAAGGTACATCAAGGAATTCATACTTTGTTTATATTGGTTTTAAACTTACTGTACTCAAAGTTCTCTATGATTCATATCCTCCAATATTACTCATAGATGCATCGGAATAAGCAAACAACACACGAAAAACAGAATCTGTCAAAAACAGAACAGTCTGTAGTAATCTGCTGGGTTAGCCTACTTATGGAACTCCAAAAAATTCAAACTAAATTGGTAAATTTGCGCAATTTGTCTACCAATCAGCATAAAAAATAATCAACTAAAAATCACGCTCCAGTAAAATCGGAAGACTACTTTAGCGAGCGCTAACGATTCTGTTTTTCACAGCAAGATCAAATAAACTTCACACATGTCTTACCAAAGGTTCTACTTGGCACAAACACTAAACAAAACATGAAAACACATATAATCAGAGGCTAGATGCAATATTTATTCCCTAACAGCAACAAAATCAAAAAACATAAAATTTGGTTGCCTCCCAACAAGCGCTATCGTTTTACGCCCCTAGCTAGGCACGATACAAGATAAATCTAGGTATTGCCATCCTTGGAAGGCAATCCATAAGTGGCTCTCATGATAGATTCATATGGTAATTTGATTTTCCTTCTAGGAAAGTGTTCCATGCCTTTCCTTAACGGAAATTGGAATCTAATATTTCCTTCCTTCATATCAATAATTGCACCAATCGTTCTAAGGAAAGGTCTACCAATAATAATAGGACATGAAGGATTGCAATCTATATCAAGAACAATGAAATCTACGGGCACATAATTCCTATTGGCAACAATAAGAACATCATTAATTCTTCCCATAGGTTTCTTAATAGTGGAATCCGCAAGATGCAAATTTAAAGAACAATCATCAAGCTCATGGAACCCTAGCAAATCACACAAAGTTTTTGGGATAGTGGAGACACTTGCACCCAAATCACACAAAGCATAGCATTCATGGTCTTTTATTTTTATTTTTATAGTAGGTTCCCATTCATCATAAAGCTTTCTAGGTATAGAAACTTCCAACTCAAATTTTTCTTCATAAGATTGCATCAAAGCATCAACTATATGTTTAGTGAAAGCTTTATTTTGACTATAAGCATGTGGAGAATTTAGCACGGGTTGCAACAAAGAAATACAATCAATCAAAGAGCAATTATCATAATTGAATCCCTTGAAATCCAAAGTAGTGGGTTCATCACTATGCAAAGTTTTAATCTCTTCAATCCCACTTTTAGCAATTTTAGCATTAAGATCTAAAAACTCCAAATCATTGGGACACCTTAAAGCAGAATCATCTCCAATCCTATTCTCATCAAGATTAATACTAGAAAACAAGGATCTAATAGGAGACACATCAATAACTTTCAGATCTTCATCTTTATTTTCACGATAACTAGAAGAACACGATTTAATATAATCTTCTCTTTTAGCACGCATTCTAGCGGTTCTTTCTTTGCATTCATCAATGGAAATTCTCATGGCTTTGAGAGACTCATTGATATCATGCTTAGGTGGGATAGATCTGAGTTTCAAAGAATCAATATCAAGAGTAATTCTATCCACACTTCTAGCCAATTCATCAACTTTAAGCAATTTCTCTTCAAGCATAGCATTGAAATTCTTTTGCGAGATCATAAACTCCTTAACACTAGTTTCAAATTCAGAAGGCATCTTTCCATAAGAGTTGTTGTAGGAATTACCAAAATTATTAGAGGAATTACTAGGAAAAGGCCTAGGATTAAAATTACCTCTATAAGCATTGTTACCAAAATTATTCCTACCAACAAAATTCACATCCAAAGATTCATTGTTATTCTCAATCAAAGTGGACAAAGGCATATCATTAGGATCAGAAGAAGCTCTCTTAGCAGCAAACAATTTCATAAGTTCATCCATCTTTCCACTCAAAACACTAATTTCTTCAATAGCATGCACCTTTTTACTAGTAGATCTTTCGGTGTGCCATTGAGAATAATTAACCATAATATTATCTAGGAGTTTGGTAGCTTCTCCTAAGGTAGTTTCAATGAAAGTGCCTCCGGCGGCCGAATCTAAAAGATTTCTAGAAGCAAAATTCAAGCCAGCATAAAAGTTCTGAATAATCATCCATATATTCAAACCATGTGTAGGGCAATTATGTATCATTAATTTCATTCTCTCCCAAGCTTGTGCAACATGCTCATGATCTAGTTGCTTAAAATTCATAATATCATTTCTAAGAGAGATGATCTTAGCAGGAGGGAAATACTTAGAGATAAAAGCATCTTTGAACTTATTCCACGAATCAATACTATTTCTAGGCAAAGAGGAAAACCAAGTTTTAGCACGATCTCTAAGTGAAACGGAAATAACTTCAATTTAACAATATCGTTATATGTATCCCTTTTCTTTTGCATATCACACAAATCAACAAATTTGTTTAGATGGGTAGCGGCAGCTGCACTAGGAAGGCCGGAGAATTGATCTTTCATGACAAGATTCAACAAAGAAGCATTGATCTCACAAGATTCAGCATCGGTAATAGGAGCAATTGGACTGCTAATAAAGTCATTGTTGTTAGTATTGGAAAAGTCACACAATTTGGTTATGTAAAGAGCCATAGTGACAAGCAAGCAATCCAACACACACAAGCAAGCAAGAGGCAAGCGAACGAAAAACACACGGCGGAAGAAGGGCGAATAAAACGGCAAAGGTGAAGTGGGGGAGAGGAAAACGAGAGGCAAATAAATGTAATGCGAAGGATAAGGGTTTGTGATAGGTACTTGGTATATGACTTTTGCGTAAGCCTCCCCGGCAACGGCGCCAGAAATTCTTCTTGCTACCTCTTGAGCTTGCGTTGTATTCCCACAAAGAGGAAAGGGAGATGCAGCACAGTAGCGTAAGTATTTCCCTCGGTTTTTGAGAACCAAGGTATCAATCCAGTAGGAGACCACGCGCCAGTCCCTCGCACCTGCACAAACAAATAAGAACTTCGCAACCAACGCGATAAGGGGTTGTCAATCCCTTTACGGTCACTTACGAGAGTGAGATCTGATAGAGATGATAATTATATTTTTGGTATTTTTGGTTTAATAAAACAGCAAATAAAAGCAAGAAAAGTAAAGTAGATGTAGATTGATATGTTGAGAATAGACCCGGGGGGCATAGTTTTCTCTAGTGGCTTCTCTCATGATAGCGGTATTCTACGGCGGGTAAACAAATTACTGTCGAGCAATTGATAGAAAAGCGAATGATTATGAGACTATCTAGGCATGATCATTGTATATAGGCATCACGTCCGAGACAAGTAGACCGACTCCTGCCTGCATCTACTACTATTACTCCACACATCGACCGCTATCCAGCATGCATCTAGTGTATTGAGTTCATACGAACAGAGTAACGCCTTAAGCAAGATGACATGATGTAGAGGGATAAACTCAAGCAATATGATGAAAACCCCATCTTTTTATCCTCGATGGCAACAATACAATACGTGCCTTGCTGCCCCTACTGTCACTGGGAAAGGACACCGCAAGATTGAACCCAAAGCCAAGCACTTATCCCATTGCAAGAACTATAGATCTAGTAGGCCAAACCAAACCAATAATTCGAAGAGACTTGCAAGGATATTATGAGCACACATAAAAAGTTCAGAGAAGAACCAAATATCTTTCATAGATAACCTTGATCATAAACTCACAATTCATCGGATCTCGACAAACACACCGCAAAAAGAGATTACATCGAATAGATCTCCTCGAAGACCGAGGAGAACTTTGTATTGAGATCCAGAGAGAGAGAAGAAGCCATCTAGATACTAGCTATGGACCCGAAGGTCTGTGGTAAACTACTCACAACTCATGGTGAGGGCGATGATGGTGATGATGAAGGCCTCCGTGATGGATCCCCCTCCCGGAACAGGCTCCAAGATGGGATCTCCACGGGAACAGAAGCTACGGCGGTGGAATTAGGGTTTTCTCTCTACGTATGGAGTTTCTGGGGTACGTA
Source organism: Secale cereale (assembly GCA_902687465.1). NCBI lineage: Eukaryota > Viridiplantae > Streptophyta > Magnoliopsida > Poales > Poaceae > Secale > Secale cereale. The sequence continues at coordinate 78,286,255 of LR738716.1, forward strand.
GGTATATATAGGGAGAAGGAGGGCATCGGGGGCTGTGTGGGCCAGCCTCGAGGCAGGGGGCGCGCCCTGGGAAGGGGGGCGCCCCCCACCCTCGAGGGCTGGCCCTTCACCCCCTGACTTGGTCCCGAAGATTCCCGGGCGTGATTTCCTCCAAAAATATCTCTCGCGAAGGTTTCATTCCGTTTGGACTCCGTTTGATATTCCTTTTCTGTAAAACCCTGAAATAGGCAAAAAAAACAGCAATTTGGACTGGGCCTTTGGGTTAGTAGGTTAGTCCCAAAAATGCTATAAAAGTGAATGATAAAGCCCATTAAACATCCAAGACTTCATAAATAATAGCATGGAACAAAAAAAAAATTATAGATACGTTGGAGACGTATCAGCCCCCTCCACTACCCTTCTTCTCCAACGAGCTCCTCCCCCCTCAGATCCGGCCTGCTTCGATGTGGGGCTCCAGTCTTCTTTAGGTGAGAGTGGGTGACGAGGATGCAGGACCGGGGGAAACCCCTAGCCAGTTGTGATGGCTGCAACGACAGCGACGCCCTCGGGCGAGGCTCACCTTCCTGGAGGCGCCGGTGAGGTCTTGCCCCCTACCCCCTTCCCCTTTATCTTCCGAGTGAAATCCTCAACTTTCTTGGGCAGCGGTGACTGATGACCCACAAGTGTAGGGGATCTATCACAGTCCGTTCGATAAGTAAGAGTGTCGAACCCAACGAGGAGCAGGAGGAAATGATAGGCAGTTTTCAATAAGGTATTTTCTGCAAGCACTGAAATTATAGGTAACAGATAGTTTTGTGATACAATAATTGGTAACAAGTAACAGAAGGTAAAAGTAAATAAGGTGCAGCAAGGTGGCCCAATCCTTTTTGTAGCAAAGGACAAGCCTGAACAAACTCTTATATAAAGGAAAGCGATGCTTAAATCCGTCCGAATCATGTTAGCAATAGCTGCATATTTCGATTATGAAATTTGGCAGATGGATGTCAAAACAGCGTTCCTTAACGGTTTTCTTAAGGAAGAGTTGTATATGATGCAACCAGAAGGTTTTGTCGATCCAGAGAATGCTGACAAAGTATGCAGGCTTCAGCGTTCCATTTATGGGCTGGTGCAAGCATCTCGGAGTTGGAATCTTCGCTTTGATGAGGTGATCAAAGCGTTTGGTTTTATACAAGTTTACAATGAAGCTTGTATTTACAAGAAAGTGAGTGGGAGCTCTATAGCATTTCTAATATTATATGTGGATGACATATTGCTGATTGGAAACAATATAGAATTTTTGGATAGCGTAAAGGGGTATTTGAACAAGAGTTTTTCGATGAAAGATCTCGGTGAAGCTGCTTTCATATTGGGCATCAAAATCTATAGAGATAGATCAAGACGCTTGATAGGACTTTCACAAAGTACATACCTTGATAAAGTTTTGAAGAAGTTCAAAATGGATCAATCCAAGAAGGGGTTCTTGCCGGTATTGCAAGGTACAAAGTTGAGTAAGACTCAATGCCCAGTGACTGCGGAAGATAGAGAAAAGATGAGTGTCGTCCCCTATGCTTCAGCCATAGGCTCTATCATGTATGCAATGTTGTGCACAAGACCAGATGTCAGCCTTGCCATAAGTATGGCCGGAAGGTTTCAAAGTAATCCTGGTATGGATCACTGGACAGCGGTCAAGAATATCCTGAAGTACCTGAAAAGGACTAAGGATATGTTTCTCGTTTATGGAGGTAATCAAGAGCTCGTCGTAAAGGGTTACGTCGATGCAAGCTTTGACACTGATCCGGATGACTCTAAGTCTCAAACCGGATACGTATATATTCTCAACGGGGGAGCGGTAAGCTGGTGCAGTTCCAAGCAAAGCGTGGTAGCTGATTCTACATGTGAAGCGGAGTATATAGCTGCCTCGGAGGCGGCGAAGGAAGGTGTCTGGATGAAGGAGTTCATGACAGATCTTGGAGTTGTGCCTAGTGCACTGAACCCAATGACTCTGTTCTGTGACAACACTGGTGCCATTGCTCTAGCCAAGGAACCAAGGTTTCACAAGAGGACCAGACACATAAAGCGACGCTTCAATTCCATCCGCAATTCGGTCAAGGAGGAGGACATAAACATTTGCAAAGTACACACGGATTTGAATGTTGCAGATCCGTTGACTAAGCCTCTTCCACGGGCTAAGCACGATCAACACCAAGACTCTATGGGTGTTAGATTCATTACCTTGTAATGCTAGATTATTGACTCTAGTGCAAGTGGGAGACTGTTGGAAATATGCCCTAGAGGCAATAATAAAAGAGTTATTATTATATTTCCTTGTTCATGATAATCGTTTATCATCCATGCTATAACTGTATTGATTGGAAACTCAAATACACGTGTGGATGAATAGACAGACTTTGTGTCCCTAGTGAGCCTCTACAGGACTAGCTCGTTGATCAAAGATGACCGCGGTTTCCAGGTCATAGACATGAGTTGTCATTTGATAACGGGATCACATCATTAGGAGAATGATGTGATGGACGAGACCCAAACGTTAACATAGCTTTTGATCGTGTCAGTTATCGCTATAGTTTTCTGCATGTCAAGTATAAGTTCCTATGACCATGAGATCATGTAACTCACTGACACCGTAGGAGTGCTTTGTGTGTACCAAACGTCGCAACGTAACTGGGTGACTATAAAGGTACTCTACAGGTATCTCCGAGGGTATCCGTTGAGTTGACATGGATCGAGACTGGGATTTGTCACTCCGTGTGACGGAGAGGTATCTCCGGGCCCACTCGGTAATACGTCATCTCAATGAGCTCAAAGTGATTAAGTAGTTGGTCACGGGATTATGTATTACGGTAACGAGTAAAGAGACTTGCCGGTAACGAGATTGAACTAGGTATAGAGATACCGACGATCGAATCTCGGGCAAGTAACATACCGACGAGACAAAGGGAACTGTATACGGGATTATCTGAATCCTTGACATCGTGGTTCATCCGATGAGATCATCGAGAAACATGTGGGAACCAATATGGGTATCCAGATCCCGCTATTGGTTATTGACCTGGGAGTGTCTCGGTCATGTCTACATGGTTTCCGAACCCGCAGGGTCTACACACTTAACGTTCGGTGACGCTAGGGTTGTTAGTGAGAAAAGTGTATGGTTACCGAAGGTTGTTCGGAGTCCCGGATGAGATCCCGGACATGACGAGGGTCTCCGGAATGGTCCGGAGACGAAGATTGATATATAGGATGAAAGGTTTCGGAGTCCGGAAGTGTTCCGGGGAGCATCGGGAAATCGGCGGAGTACCGGAAAGGGTTTCAGGGGTTCCGGAAGAAGTTCTGGGCCTAATGGGCCACAAGGGGGAACACCACAGCCCTCAGGGGGCTGTGCGCCCCCCTGGGCCCTCTCCTTGTGCGCCAAGGGAGGTGGGACCCCCTAGGGTGGCCGCACCCCCTTAGCCTTGGGGGGCAAGGCACCTAGGGGGGGAAACCCTAGGGCCAGCCTTGGCCGCCGCCCCCTCCCCTTGCCCTGGCCGCCGGCCCCCTAGGGGAAACCCTAGGGCGCCCCTCACCTCTCCACCCCCCCTATATATAGTGAGGCAAAGGGAGGGCAGCAAACACAAGTTCGTGCCTCGGTGCTGCCCTCCCTCTCCCATAACATCTTCTTCTCCCGCGGTGCTTAGGCGAAGCCCTGCCGGAGTTCTTCTCCACCATCACCACCACGCCGTCGTGCTGCCGGTTCTCCATCAACCTCTCCTCCACCCCTTGCTGGATCAAGAAGGAGGAGACGTTCCCGAGCCGTACGTGTGAAGAACGCGGAGGCACCGTTGCTTCGGTGCTTGGATCTTCAGCGATCTGAATCGCGGCGAGTACGACTCCATCAACCGCGTTCTTAACGCTTCCGCTTAGCGATCTACAAGGGTATGTGGATCCTACTCTCCCCTCGTAGTTGCATCTACTAGATTGATCTTGGTGAACGTAGAGAAAAAATTTTGTTTTCCATGCAACGTTCCCCAACAGTGGCATCATGAGCTAGGATCTTGTGTAGATGCTTTCTCGAGTAGAACACAAAAGGGTTTGTGGCGTTGATGTTTAAATTGCTGCCCTCCTTAGTCTTTCTCGATTCAGCGGTATTATAGGATGAAGCGGCCCGGACCAACTTTACATGTCCACGTACATGAGACCGGTTCCATCGACAGACATGTGACTTTTGTTGCATAAGATGGCTGGCGGGTGTCTGTCTCTCCTATCTTAGTTGAATCGGAATAGAACAAGGCGGTCCTTGTAGAAGGTTAAATAGCAACTTGAATATCACCGTTGTGGTTTTGCGTAGGTAAGAAGCGTTCTTGCTAGATACCCATAGCAGCCACGTAAAACATGCAACAACAAATTAGAGGACGTCTAACTTGTTTTTGCAGGGTATGCATGTGATATGATATGGCCAATGACATGATGAGATATATTTGATGTATGAGATGATCATGTTGTAATAGTTAATATCGACTTGCATGTCGATGCATACGGCAACCGGCAGGAGCCATAGGGTTGTCTTTATTTTTTGTATGACCTGCGTGTCAATCATTAAGCGCTTTGTAATGCTTTACTTTATCGCTAAACGGTAGCAATAGTAGTAAGAGCATGGTGGGCGCCGACAACCCCGATGGCGACACGATGATGGAGATCATGATGATGGAGATCATTGTGTGGCGCCGGTGACGATGGAGATCATGCCGGTGCTTTGGAGATGGAGATCAAAAGCACGAGTTGATGGCCATATCATGTCACTTATGATTTGCATGTGATGTTAATCCTTTTATGCATCTTATTTTGCTTAGGACGACGGTAGCATTATAAGATGATCCTTCACTAAAATTTCAAGATAAAATTGTGTTCCCCCCGAGTGTGCGCCGTTGCGAAGGTTCGTCGTTTCGAAGCACCACGTGATGATCGGGTGTGATAGACTCTACGTTCGCATACAACGGGTGCAAGCCAGTTTTGCACATGCAGAACACTCGGGTTAGACTTGACGAGCCTAGCATGTACAGACATGGCCTCGGAACACGGAGGACCGAAAGGTCGAGCATGAGTCATATAGTAGATATGATCAACATGTTGATGTTCACCATTGACACCACCTCATCTCACGTGATGATCGGACTTGGGTTGGTGAATTTGGATCATGTCACGCTCGAATGACCGGAGGGATGTCAATTTGAGTGGGAGTTATAAATAATTTGATTAGGTAATAACTCACTTATCATAAACAATAGTCTAAAATGTCTTTGCAAATTTTTTTGGTTGTAGATGGCTCGCGCAGTAGCTCCCCTGAATTTTAATGCGTTCCTAGAGAAAGCTAAACTGAAAGATGATGGGAGCAACTTTGTGGACTGGCTCCGCAATCTGAGGATCATCCTCACAGCTGCCCAAAAGGTTTATGTCCTAAATGCACCGCTAGGTGAACCCCCCGCTCCTGGAGCCTCTGCGGACGTTATGAACGTCTGGCAGACGCGTTCGGATGACTATTCGATAGTGCAGTGTGCCATGTTGTACGGCTTGGAAGGAGGACTTCAAAGACGTTTTGAACGTCATGGTGCATATGAGATGTACACGGAGTTGAAGTTCATCTTTGAGAAGAATGCTAAGATCGAGAGGTATGAGACCACCGATAAATTCTTCGCTTGCAAGATGGAGGAGAATTCGTCTGTCAGTGAGCACTTACTGAAGATGTCTGGGTACTATACCCGCATAGCTGATCTGGGACTTGTGTTCCCGGATGAAGCTATCATTGACAGAATTCTCCAGTCACTCCCTCCAAGCTACAAGAGCTTCGTCCAGCAGTACAACATGCAAGGGATGAATAAAACCATCGCCGAGCTGTTTTCAATGCTGAAAGTCGCTGAGGCAGACATCCAAAAGGAGTATCAAGTGTTGATGGTCAATAAAACCACCAGTTTCAAGAAGAATGGCAAGGGCAAGAAGGGTAACTCTAAGAAGGGTGGCAAAGCAGTTGCTAATCCAGTGAAGAAACCCAAGGCTGGGCCCAAGCCAGAGACTGAGTGTTTCTATTGCAAGGGGAACGGCCACTGGAAGCGGAACTGCCCCAAGTATCTGGCGGACAAGAAGGGGGCCAACAACAACAAAGGTATATATGATATACATGTTATTGATGTGTACCTTACCAACTCTCGTTGTAGTGCCTGGGTATTTGATACCGGTTCGGTTGCTCACATTTGCAACTCTAAACAGGAACTGCGGAATAAACGGAGGCTGGCGAAGGACGAAGTGACGATGCGCGTGGGAAATGGTTCCAAGGTTGATGTGATCGTCGTCGGCACGCTCGCTCTTCGATTACCATCGGGATTAGTTATGAACCTGAATAATTGTTATTTAGTGCCTGCGTTAAGCATGAACATTATATCTGGATCTTGTTTATTGCGAGACGGTTACTCATTTAAGTCAGAGAATAATGGTTGTTCTATTTATATGAGTAATATCTTTTATGGTCATGCACACGAAGTTAGGGGTTTATTCTTATTGAATCTCGATAGTGATGATACACATGTTCATAACATTGATGCCAAAAGATGTAGAGTTGATAATGACAATACCACTTTCTTGTGGCACTGCCGTCTGGGTCATATCGGCGTAAAACGCATGAGGAAGCTCCATGCTGATGGACTTTTGGAGTCTCTTGATTTTGAATCACTTGACACGTGCGAGCCGTGCCTCATGGGCAAGATGACAAGGACCCCGTTTTCAGGGACAATGGAACGGGCAAGTGACTTATTGGAAATCATACATACCGATGTGTGCGGTCCGATGAGTGTAACGGCGCGCGGTGGATATCGTTATTTTCTCACCTTCACTGACGACTTAAGTAGATATGGGTATATTTACTTGATGAAGCATAAGTCTGAAACTTTTGAAAAGTTCAAGCAATTTCAGAGTGAAGTTGAAAATCATCGTAACAAGAAGATCAAGTTCCTACGATCTGATCGAGGGCGAGAATATCTGAGTTATGAGTTTGGTGATCACTTAAGAAAATGTGGAATTGTTTCACAGTTGACGCCACCTGGAACACCACAGCGTAATGGTGTGTCCGAACGTCGTAATCGAACCCTATTAGATATGGTGCGTTCTATGATGTCTCTTGCCGATTTGCCACTATCGTTTTGGGGATATGCGTTAGAGACAGCTGCATTCACTTTAAATAGGGCTCCATCTAAGTCCGTTGAGACAACACCGTATGAACTATGGTTTGGTAAGAAACCGAAGTTGTCTTTTCTCAAGGTTTGGGGTTGCGATGCTTATGTCAAAAGACTTCAGCCAGAAAAGCTCGAACCCAAAGCGGACAAATGTGTCTTCATAGGATACCCAAAAGAAACAGTTGGGTACACCTTCTATCTCAGATCCGAGAGCAAAGTGTTTGTCGCTAAGAACGGGTCCTTTCTCGAGAAAGAGTTTCTCTCGAAAGAATTGAGTGGGAGGAAGGTAGAACTTGATGAGGTTATTGAACCTCTGCTTCAACCAGAAAGTAGCGCAGCACAGAAAGATGTTTTTGTGGAGCCTGCAGAGGTTGAAGAGGAAGCCAATGATGATGATCAAGAAGCTTCTGATCAAGTTACTACCGAACCTCGTAGGTCGACAAGGGTACGCACTGCACCTGAGTGGTATGGTAACCCTGTCTTGGAGGTCATGTTGTTAGACAACGGTGAACCTACGAGCTATGGAGAAGCGATGGTGGGCCCGGATTTCGACAAATGGTTAGAGGCCATGAAATCCGAGATAGGATCCATGTATGAAAACAAAGTATGGACTTTGGAAGTATTACCTGAAGGGCGGAAGGCCATTCAGAATAAATGGATTTTTAAGAGGAAGACGGACGCTGACGGTAATGTCACCGTGTATAAAGCTCGACTTGTGGCAAAGGGTTTTTCACAAGTTCAAGGGATTGACTACGACGAGACTTTCTCACCCGTAGCGATGCTTAAATCCGTCCGAATCATGTTAGCAATAGCTGCATATTTCGATTATGAAATTTGGCAGATGGATGTCAAAACAGCGTTCCTTAACGGTTTTCTTAAGGAAGAGTTGTATATGATGCAACCAGAAGGTTTTGTCGATCCAGAGAATGCTGACAAAGTATGCAGGCTTCAGCGTTCCATTTATGGGCTGGTGCAAGCATCTCGGAGTTGGAATCTTCGCTTTGATGAGGTGATCAAAGCGTTTGGTTTTATACAAGTTTACAATGAAGCTTGTATTTACAAGAAAGTGAGTGGGAGCTCTATAGCGTTTCTAATATTATATGTGGATGACATATTGCTGATTGGAAACAATATAGAATTTTTGGATAGCGTAAAGGGGTATTTGAACAAGAGTTTTTCGATGAAAGATCTCGGTGAAGCTGCTTTCATATTGGGCATCAAAATCTATAGAGATAGATCAAGACGCTTGATAGGACTTTCACAAAGTACATACCTTGATAAAGTTTTGAAGAAGTTCAAAATGGATCAATCCAAGAAGGGGTTCTTGCCGGTATTGCAAGGTACAAAGTTGAGTAAGACTCAATGCCCAGTGACTGCGGAAGATAGAGAAAAGATGAGTGTCGTCCCCTATGCTTCAGCCATGGGCTCTATCATGTATGCAATGCTGTGCACAAGACCAGATGTCAGCCTTGCCATAAGTATGGCCGGAAGGTTTCAAAGTAATCCTGGTATGGATCACTGGACAGCGGTCAAGAATATCCTGAAGTACCTGAAAAGGACTAAGGATATGTTTCTCGTTTATGGAGGTAATCAAGAGCTCGTCGTAAAGGGTTACGTCGATGCAAGCTTTGACACTGATCCGGATGACTCTAAGTCTCAAACCGGATACGTATATATTCTCAACGGGGGAGCGGTAAGCTGGTGCAGTTCCAAGCAAAGCGTGGTAGCTGATTCTACATGTGAAGCGGAGTATATAGCTGCCTCGGAGGCGGCGAAGGAAGGTGTCTGGATGAAGGAGTTCATGACAGATCTTGGAGTTGTGCCTAGTGCACTGAACCCAATGACTCTGTTCTGTGACAACACTGGTGCCATTGCTCTAGCCAAGGAACCAAGGTTTCACAAGAGGACCAGACACATAAAGCGACGCTTCAATTCCATCCGCAATTCGGTCAAGGAGGAGGACATAAACATTTGCAAAGTACACACGGATTTGAATGTTGCAGATCCGTTGACTAAGCCTCTTCCACGGGCTAAGCACGATCAACACCAAGACTCTATGGGTGTTAGATTCATTACCTTGTAATGCTAGATTATTGACTCTAGTGCAAGTGGGAGACTGTTGGAAATATGCCCTAGAGGCAATAATAAAAGAGTTATTATTATATTTCCTTGTTCATGATAATCGTTTATCATCCATGCTATAACTGTATTGATTGGAAACTCAAATACACGTGTGGATGAATAGACAGACTTTGTGTCCCTAGTGAGCCTCTACAGGACTAGCTCGTTGATCAAAGATGACCGCGGTTTCCAGGTCATAGACATGAGTTGTCATTTGATAACGGGATCACATCATTAGGAGAATGATGTGATGGACGAGACCCAAACGTTAACATAGCTTTTGATCGTGTCAGTTATCGCTATAGTTTTCTGCATGTCAAGTATAAGTTCCTATGACCATGAGATCATGTAACTCACTGACACCGTAGGAGTGCTTTGTGTGTACCAAACGTCGCAACGTAACTGGGTGACTATAAAGGTACTCTACAGGTATCTCCGAGGGTATCCGTTGAGTTGACATGGATCGAGACTGGGATTTGTCACTCCGTGTGACGGAGAGGTATCTCCGGGCCCACTCGGTAATACGTCATCTCAATGAGCTCAAAGTGATTAAGTAGTTGGTCACGGGATTATGTATTACGGTAACGAGTAAAGAGACTTGCCGGTAACGAGATTGAACTAGGTATAGAGATACCGACGATCGAATCTCGGGCAAGTAACATACCGACGAGACAAAGGGAACTGTATACGGGATTATCTGAATCCTTGACATCGTGGTTCATCCGATGAGATCATCGAGAAACATGTGGGAACCAATATGGGTATCCAGATCCCGCTATTGGTTATTGACCTGGGAGTGTCTCGGTCATGTCTACATGGTTTCCGAACCCGCAGGGTCTACACACTTAACGTTCGGTGACGCTAGGGTTGTTAGTGAGAAAAGTGTATGGTTACCGAAGGTTGTTCGGAGTCCCGGATGAGATCCCGGACATGACGAGGGTCTCCGGAATGGTCCGGAGACGAAGATTGATATATAGGATGAAAGGTTTCGGAGTCCGGAAGTGTTCCGGGGAGCATCGGGAAATCGGCGGAGTACCGGAAAGGGTTTCAGGGGTTCCGGAAGAAGTTCTGGGCCTAATGGGCCACAAGGGGGAACACCACAGCCCTCAGGGGGCTGTGCGCCCCCCCTGGGCCCTCTCCTTGTGCGCCAAGGGAGGTGGGACCCCCTAGGGTGGCCGCACCCCCTTAGCCTTGGGGGGCAAGGCACCTAGGGGGGGAAACCCTAGGGCCAGCCTTGGCCGCCGCCCCCTCCCCTTGCCCTGGCCGCCGGCCCCCTAGGGGAAACCCTAGGGCGCCCCTCACCTCTCCACCCCCCTATATATAGTGAGGCAAAGGGAGGGCAGCAAACACAAGTTCGTGCCTCGGTGCTGCCCTCCCTCTCCCATAACATCTTCTTCTCCCGCGGTGCTTAGGCGAAGCCCTGCCGGAGTTCTTCTCCACCATCACCACCACGCCGTCGTGCTGCCGGTTCTCCATCAACCTCTCCTCCACCCCTTGCTGGATCAAGAAGGAGGAGACGTCCCCGAGCCGTACGTGTGAAGAACGCGGAGGCACCGTTGCTTCGGTGCTTGGATCTTCAGCGATCTGAATCGCGGCGAGTACGACTCCATCAACCGCGTTCTTAACGCTTCCGCTTAGCGATCTACAAGGGTATGTGGATCCTACTCTCCCCTCGTAGTTGCATCTACTAGATTGATCTTGGTGAACGTAGAGAAAAATTTTTGTTTTCCATGCAACGTTCCCCAACAAATTTGGTATGTGGGTGGAACGGTGCTTGGGTGCTATCCTTACTTGGACAAGCCTCCCACTTATGATTAACCTCTAATGCAAGCATCCACAACTACAAAAGAAGTATTAAGGTAAACCTAACCATATCGTGAAACAAGTGGATCCAAATCAGCCCCTTACGAAGCAACGCATAAAATAGGGTTTAAGCTTCTGTCACTCTAGCAACCCATCATCTACTTATTACTTCCCAATGCCTTCCTCTAGGCCCAAATAATGGTGAAGTGTCATGTAGTCGACGTTCACATGACACCACTAGAGGAGAGACAACATACATCTCATCAAAATATCGAACGAATACCAAATTCACATGACTACTAATAGCAAGACTTCTCCCATGTCCTCAGGATCAAAAGTAACTACTCACAAGACATAATATTGTTCATGATCAAAGGGGTATTAATATGCATAATGGATCTGAACATATGATCTTCGACCAAATAAACCAACTAGCATCAACTACAAGGAGTAATCAACACTACTAGCAACCCACAGGTACCAATCTGAGGTTTGGGTACAAAGATTGGATTTCAAGAGATGAACTAGGGTTTGAGAGGAGATGGTGATGGTGAAGATGTTGATGAAGATAGCCCTCCCCAAGATGGGAGAGTTGTTGGTGATGGTGGCGGTGACGCTTTCCCCCTCCCGGAAGGAAGTATCCCCGGCACAACAGCTCTGCCGGAGCCCTAGATTGGTTTCCGCCAAGGTTCCGCCTCGAGATGGCGGCGGCTGGTCCCGAAAGCCTCCTAATGATTTTTTCCAGGTCAAAACACCTCATATAGGAGAATATGGGCATTAGGGGGCCCACGAGGCAGGGGGCGCGCCCCCCACCCTCGTGGACAGCTGGTGGCCCCCCTAGTGATCTTCTTTCACGAGATATTTTTTATATTTTCTGAAACGGTGTCCTGTGAAGTTTCGGGGCTTTTTGAGTTGTGCAGAATAGGTTTCTAGAGTTTGCTTCTTTTCCAGCCCAGAATTCCAGCTGCCGGCATTCTCCCTCTTCATGTGAACCTTGTAAAATAAGAGAGAAAAGGCATAAGTATTGTGATATAACATGTAATAACAACCCATAATGTAATAAATATCAACATATAAACATGATGAAAAATTGACGTGTCAACTCCCTCAAGCTTAGACCTCGCTTGTCCTCAAGCGAACCGATATGGAAAAATATGTCCACATGTTTAGAGATAGAGGTGCCGATAAAAATAAAATACGGACATGAGGGCATCATGACCATTCTCATAACAGCAACATATAAATATACTGTCAGATGATTCTTTTGCTAAAGTAACAATTCATTCACAATATCAAGCATGAATCATAAACTTCATTGAAAACTAACAAACTTTGATCTCGGTCATTGAAGCAATTGCAATTTATCGTAACATCGGAAAGAGTCAAAATAAGAGCTTTTCAGCAAGCCTACATACTCAATTATCATATAGTCTTTCACAATTGCTCACACTCACGCAATACTTATGGTTATGGAGTTTTAATCGGACACAGAGAAAGATAGGGGCTTATGGTGTTGCCTCCCAACCTTTTACCTCAAGGGTAATGTCAACAGTAATAGACCATGAAAACTTACATCCAAGTGGGTATATATGTCAGGATCTTTCCAACACAATGTGCTTGCCAAAGGATAAAATGTAAAAAGGAAAGGTGAATTTCACCTGGACCCTTATAAGGCAAGAATAATAGATAGGCCCTTTGCAGAGGGAAGCAGAGGTTGTCATGTGCTTTTATGGTTGGATGCACAAAGTCTTAGCACAGAAGAACGTCACTTTATATTGCCACTTGTGATAAGGACCTTTATTATGCAGTCCGTCGCTTTTATTACTTCCATATCACAAGATCGTATAAAGCTTATTTCCTCCACATTAATAAATCATACATATTTTAGCGAGTTTGTAACATGACAACTTACTTGGAAGGATCTTTCTCAATCCATAGGTAGGTAGGGTGGACTCTCATGGCAAAATTGGGTTTAAGGATGTATGGAAGCACAAGTAGTATCTCTACTTAGTGCGGGGAGTTTTGGCTAGCATGAGGGGGAAAGGCAGGCTCAACATGTTGGATGATCCATTATAATATACTTTATTTCGGATATAAGAAGACATAACCCATTATGTTGTCTTCCTTGTCCAACATCAACTCTTTAGCATGTCATATTTTAATGAGTGCTCACAATCATAAAAGATGTCCAAGATAGTATATTTGTATGCGAAGCCTCTCTTCTTTCATTACTTCCTATTAATTGCAACGATGACCAAAACTATGTTTGTCAACTCCCAACAACTTTTATTCATCATACTCTTTATATGTGAAGTCATTACTTCCCATAAGATCAATATGATCTCTTGGATACTCTTTATGTTTTCTTTCTTCCATCATGACCAAAGTGAGGAAATCAAGCCCTTGACTCAACACTAATCTTTATTATATAACTCACGGACTCGATTACAATGGGTAAAGATCATAAGGCAAAAGTTCACAACTAGATCATGCTAACTTTATTCTACTAGATCAAGATACTACCAAAAGGATCGAACTAAGAAAAATGGTAAAGATAAGAGTGATGGTGATACGATATCGGGGTCACTCCCCCAAGCTTGGCAGTTGCCAAGGGGAGTACCCATACCCATATGATTATGTCTCCTTCTTCGGGGGTGGTGACGATGGCTTATTCCTTAGCTTGCGCTTAAGTATAGAATTTTGCTCCTTTAGATCATTGATCTCTTGCTCAAGATTTAATAATTTCTTTCATAGTGCCTGCTTGTTTACCTGCAAGAGGTGAAAAGGGATAAATTCGATCTTAGATTTGTTTGCTCTATCAGGGAGGCTTGACTTTTTGAACTCCACATGCATGTCCCCGGGTTGAGGTAGTGGGACTTCGTCTTCATCTGAGCTAGTCCAATCCTTCCTCTTTGAATCATGGTCCTCTTCTTCTTCCGTGGTCCAAACATAATGCTCCCAGTCCCCATAGGCCTTAGGATCAACAAGGGAATCAGCCACATAGCTTTCTCCCTCCGAATCCTGGGACGACATGTTGCTTTTATCTGTGACAAAAATAGCTCGAAACAAAAATAGAGGATTTTTGCGTGATACAGAGGTCAAAACCTTCGGGGGTATATATAATGAATTTTTATCGACCAAAAGGAGTAGCATACAAGAAATCGGAGTCCGGGAGGCACACGAGCTGCCCACGAGGCAGGGGCACGCCCAGGGAAGGGGTGCGCCCTCCACCCTCGTGGACGGCTCGTGTCTCTTCCGGACTGCTACTTATTTTTCTATTTTTCTAAATATTCCAAAACGGTGAAAAACTGCCTTTAGAACTGTTTTGGAGTCAGTTTGCTTACTGTACCATGTACCTCTTCCTTTTCGGAGTCTGAATCGTTCTGGAAAGTGTCCCTTATGTATTCCTCCGGGGTTACGGTTTCAATAACATTGGTTTCAACATTTATAGGATTACCTGAGATATAATGTTTGATTCTTTGACCGTTCACCACCTTCGGATTTGTACCTTCGAAGTTGTTAATTTTTATGGCACCGGAACGATAGCCTTCCTCAATAACGTAAGGTCCTTCCCACTTAGAGAGAAGTTTTCCTGCAAAAAAACTTAAATGAGAGTTGTATAGCAAGACATAATCACCTACGTTAAACTCACACTTTTGTATCCTTTTGTCATGCCATCTTTTAACTTTTTCTTTAAACAGCTTGGCATTCTCATAGGCATGGGTTCTCCATTCATCAAGAGAGCTAATGTCAAATAACCTCTTCTCACCGGCAAGTTTGAAATCATAATTGAGTTCTTTAATAGCCCAATATGCCTTATGTTCTAGCTCAAGAGGTAAGTGACAAGCTTTTCCATAAACCATCTTATATGGAGACATACCCATCGGATTTTTGTATGCAGTTCTATGGGCCCATAATGCATTATCAAGTTTCTTGGACCAATTCTTTCTAGACATATTAACTGTCTTTTGCAAAATTAATTTCAACTCTCTATTACTTAGTTCTACTTGACCACTAGTCTGTGGGTGATAAGGGGATGCAATTCTATGATTCACATCATACTTAGCAAGCATTTTACGGAAAGCACCATGAATGAAGTGTGAACTGTTGGAAATATGCCCTAGAGGCAATAATAAAAGTATTATTATTATATTTCCTTGTTCATGATAATTGTCTGTTATTCATGCTTGAATTGTATTGTACGGAAACAGCGATACATGTGTGAATATATAGACCACAATGAGTCCCTGGTGAGCCTCTAGTTGCCAGCTCGTTGATCAACAGATGGTCACGGTTTCCTGACCATGGACATAGGATGTCAGTGATAATGGGATCACATCATTAGGAGAATGATGTGATGGACAAGACCCAATCCTGAGCATAGCACGAGATCGTATAGTTCGTAATGCATAAGATTTTCGGTGTCAAGTATTTATTCCTTAGACCATGAGGTTGTACAACTCCCGGATGCCATAGGAATACTTTGGGTGTGCCAAACGTCACAACGTAACTGGGTGACTATAAAGGTACGCATCGGGTATCTCCAAAAGTGTCTGTTGAGTTGGTACGAACCAAGACTGGGATGTTGTCACTCCGTATGACGGAGAGGTACCTCTGGGCCCACTCGGTAAGACGTCATCATAATGAGCTCAATGTGACTAAGTAGTTGGTCACGGGATGATGGATTACGGATCGAGTAAAGAGACTTGCCATGACGAGATTGAACAAGGTATCGGGAATACCGACGATCGAATCTCGGGCAAGTACCGTACCGATTGACAAAGGGAATAACATACGAGATTAAGTGAATCCTTGACACGGTGGTTCATCCGATGAAGATCATCAAGGAACACGTGGGAACCAACATGGGTATCCAGATCCCGCTGTTGGTTATTGACCGGAGAGTGGTCTCGGTCATGTCTACGTGTCTCCTGAACCCGTAGGGTCTACACACTTAAGGTTCGGTAACGCTAGGGTCGTAGAGATACATGCACGTGGAAACCCGAAAGTTGTTCGGAGTCCCGGATGAGATCCTGGACGTCACGAGGAGTTCTGGAATGGTCCGGAGGTAAAGAATGATATATAGTAAGTCCAGTTTCGGCCATCGGGTGATCTCCGGGGGGTCACCGGGAGTGTCCCGGGACCACCGGAGGGGCCCCGGGGGTCCACCGGGTGGGGCCACCCATCCCGGTGGGGCCCCTAGGCCGAAAGGGGGGAGTGGCCAGCCCTAATGGGCTGGCGCACCACATGGGCCCTCCTTCCCATGCGCCTAGGGTTGAAACCCTAAGGGGGAGGGGGCGCCACTTGCCTTGGGGGGCAAAGATCCCCCCCTGGCCGCCGCCCCACCCTGCAGATGCCATCTGCAGGGCCGGCGCACCCCCCTGGCCCCCTATATATATGTGAGGGGGAGAGGGCAGCCGCACCCTTGCCCTGGCGCCTCTCCCCCTCCCGTCACACCTCCGTCTCCTTAACGCAGGGCGCCCGGCGAAGCCCTGCAGGATTCTCCACTGCATCCACCACCACGCCGTTGTGCTGCTGGATCTCCGACGACCTCTCCTCCCCCCTTGCTGGATCAAGAAGGAGGTGATGTTGCTGCACCGGACGTGTGTTGAACGCGGAGGTGCCGTCCGTTCGGCGCTAGATCATCGGTGACGAAGAACGCGAAGAGTACGACTACTTCATCCACGCTTCTTCGAAAGCTTCCGCTCGCAATCTCCATAACGGTATGTAGATGCACTCTTATTTGCTCGTTGCTAGATGTCTCCTTAGTTGGATCTTGGTGAAAGCGTAGAATTTTTTTGAATTCTGCTACGTTCCCCAACACACCATCAGTCATTAAGTATCTAGGGACTCCAAACCTCAGAAAAATAACTTCTTTAAGCATCTTAATAGAGGTGTTATGATCAGCACTACTGGTTGGGATAGCTTCTACCCACTTAGTAATGTAATCAACAGCAACTAGAATATGTGTGTACCCATTAGAGGCAGGAAACGGTCCCATATAATCAAAGCCCCAAACATCAAATGGTTCAATAACAAGTGAATAATGTATAGGCATTTCTTGATGTCTACTGATATTACCAATTCTTTGACATTCATCACAAGATAAGACAAACTTACGGGCATCCTTGAAGAGAGTAGGCCAATAAAAACCGGATTGCAGTACCTTATGTGCAGTTCTATCTCCAGCATGGTGTCCTCCATAAGCTTCGGAGTGGCACTTGCGTAGGATCTGTTCCTGTTCATGCTCAGGTACACAACGTCTAATAATACCATCTACTCCTTCTTTATAATGATGTGGGTCATCCCAAAAGTAATGTCTCAAATCATAGAAGAACTTTTTCTTTTGCTGGTATGTGAAGCTAGGAGGTATAAACTTAGCAACAATATAATTAGCATAATCAGCATACCATGGAGCAGTACGAGAAGTATTTATGACAGCTAATTATTCATCAGGAAAGCTATCATCAAGAGGTTGTGGGTCATCAAGTATATTCTCTAGCCTAGACAAGTTATCTGCAATGGGGTTCTCAGCTCCCTTTCTATCAATAATATGCAAGTGGAATTCTTGCAGCAAGAGAACCCATCTGATAAGTCTAGGTTTAGCATCTTTTTTTTCCATAAGGTATTTGATAGCAGCATGATCAGTGTGAATAGTTACTTTAGAATCAACAATATAGGGTCTAAACTTATCACAAGCAAATACAACTGCTAAAAATTCTTTCTTAGTAGTAGCATAATTTTTCTGGGCACTATCTAGAGTTTTACTAGCATATTGGATAACATTTAATTTCTTATCAACTCTTTGCCCTAAAACAGCACCTACAGCATAATCACTAGCATCACACATAATCTCAAAAGGTAAATTCCAGTCAGGAGGCTAGACAATAGGTGTAGTGATCAAAGCTTTCTTAAGTATTTCAAATGCCTCTAGACAATCATCATCAAAGACAAAAGGAATATCTTTTTGTAAGAGATTAGTCAGAGGCGTGGAGATTTTGGAGAAGTCCTTTATGAACCTCCTATAAAACCCAGCATGACCAAGGAAACTTCGTATACCTTTGATGTCCTTGGGGCACGGCATCTTTTCAATAGCATCAGCTTTAGCCTTGTCAACTTCAATACCTCTTTCAAAAATTTTATGTCCCAAGACAATGCCTTCATTAACCATAAAGTGGCACTTCTCCCAATTCAAGACAAGATTAGTGTCTTCACATCTCTGCAAAACTCGATGAAGGTTTCTTAAGCAATCATCAAAAGAAGTTCCGTAAACGGAGAAATCATCCATGAAAACCTCAACAATATTTTCACAAAAATCAGAGAATATAGCCATCATGCATCTTTGAAAGGTAGCAGGTGCATTACATAAACCAAAAGGCATACGTCTATAAGCAAAGGTACCGAAAGGACAAGTAAAAGTGGTCGTTTCTTGATCCCCTTTTGACACGGGTATTTGAGAGAAACCAGAATAACCATCTAGAAAGCAAAAATGAGTATACTTGGATAACCTTTCTAGCATTTGATCAATAAAAGGCAAGGGGTGATGATCTTTCTTAGTAGCTTTATTTAATTTGCAGAAATCAATTACCATCCTATAACCTGTAACAATTCTTGGTGGGATCAATTCATCTTTATCATTAGGAACAACAATCATACCTCCCTTCTTAGGGACACAATGGACATGACTTACCCACTGGCTATCAGCAATTGGATAGGTAATACATGCCTCTAGAACCTTTAGTATTTCCTTCCTTACCACTTCTTTCATCTTAGGATTTAACCATCGTTGATGATCAATAACCGGTTTAGCGTTTTCTTCCAATTTTATCTTGTGTTGGCATAAAGTGGGACTGATGCCCTTAATATCATCCAGAGTATATCCAATAGCAGCACGGTGCTTCTTCAGAGTTTTCAATATTTTTTCTTCTTCCTGCTCTGAAAGGTTAGCACTAATAATAATAGGATATATCTTCTTTTCATCAAGATAAACATACTTAAGATTATCTGGTAAAGGTTTAAGTTCAAATACGGGATCACCCTTGAGTGGAGGAGGATCCCCTAGGATTTCAACAGGAAAGTTGTTTTTCAATACGTGTCCCTGATTAAAGAATATTTCATCTATTTCCCTTCTCTCATTCATATGCATATCATTTTCATGGTCTAGCAAGTATTGTTCTAAAGGATCATTAGGAGGTACAGCAATAGAATCAAGACCAATAATTTCATCCTTACTAGGTAGTTCTTTAT
This sequence comes from Secale cereale, assembly GCA_902687465.1. NCBI lineage: Eukaryota > Viridiplantae > Streptophyta > Magnoliopsida > Poales > Poaceae > Secale > Secale cereale. Next base: position 78,305,616 of record LR738716.1, read on the forward strand.
CAAGGGGTTGTCTATGAAATTTAGCAAAGTTAAAACCATGAGACATATCCCCTAAACCAACAGTAACGACATCTTTCACGCAGTCTATCTTAGCATTAACAGTATTCAAGAAGGGTCTACCAAATATAATGGGACAAAAATCATCTTGTGGGGAACCAAGAACAAGAAAATCAGCAGGGTATTTAACTTTCCCACACAAGACTTCAACATCTCTAACAATCCCAATTGGTGAGATAGTGTCTTTATTAGCAAGTCTAATAGTAACATGTATACCTTCTAGCTCAACGGGTGCAATATCTAGCATAATTTCATCATATAGGGATATAGGTATTACACTCGCACTAGCACCTACGTCACATAAACCATGATAGCAATGATCTCATATTTTAACAGAGATAACATGCAAGCCTACAATAGGTCTATGTTTATTCCTAGCCTCGGGTTTGGCTATTCTAGCAGATTCCTCTTGGAGGTAAATAACATGTCCATCTAAATCTTCTACCAAGAGATCTTTAACCATAGCAACACTAGGTTCAACTTTAATTTTCTCAGGGGGTGTAGGTGTTCTAGTATTACTCTTACGAACTACCGTTGAAGCTTTAGCATGATCCTTTATTCTAACAGAGAAAGGTGGTTTCTCAGTATAAGTAGTAGGAACAATAGGATCAACATTATAAGTGATAGTCTTTTCTTCAACTTTAACAGGTTCAACTACTTTTACTTCAATGGGAGGATGGTATTTAAACCACTTCTCCTTGGGAAGATCAACATGAGTAGCAAATGATTCACAGAAAGAAGCTACTATCTCAGAGTCAAGTCCATATTTAGTGCTAAACTCACGGAAAACATCGGTATCCATAAAAGATTTAACACAATCAAACTTAGGGGTCATACCTAACTCCTTACCTTCATCGAGATCCCAATCTTCAGAGTTGCGTTTAATTATTTCCAATAAATCCCATTTGAATTCAATAGTCTTCATCATAAAAGAGCCAGAACAAGAAGTATCGAGCATGGAGCGATTACTGAGAGAAAGCCGAGCATAAAAATTTTGAATAATCATTTTTCTTGAGAGCTCATGATTGGGGCATGAATATAACATTGACTTAAGCCTCCCCCAAGCTTGAGCGATGCTTTCTCCTTCGCGAGGCCAAAAATTATAGCTATAATTACGATCACGATGAACCTGGTGCATAGGGTAGAACTTCTGATGAAATTCCAACTTCGGACAATTATAGTTCCATGATCCAATATCATCACATAGCCTAAACCATGTCAATGCATCTCCCTTCAAAGATAAAGGGAAGACCTTCTTCTTGATAACATCCTCGGGCATACCTGCAAGCTTAAATAATCCACAAACTTCATCCACATAGATTAGGTGTAAATTGGGATGCAGTGTTCCGTCTCCTGTAAAGGGATTATCTAGCAGTTTCTCTATCATACCTGAAAAAAATTTAAAGCAAACATTTTCAATAGGTGCAGTAGGTTGAGGAGCAACTCTTTGCTCTTCTGGTCAGGGTGAAGATACCCCGAACAAGCCCCTCAAAGGATTATGAGCCATAGTAACAAGTGACAATAAATTTCAGCACACTATATAAATTTTTCCTTACCAAAGGCGCTTCACTCCCTAGCAACGGCGCCAGAAAAGAGTCTTGATGCCCACAAGTGTAGGGGATCCGTCGTAGTCCTTTCGATAAGTAAGAGTGTCGAACCCAACGAGGAGCAGAAGGAAATGATAGGCAGTTTTCAGTAAGGTATTTTCTGCAAGCACTGAAATTATAGGTAACTGATAGTTTTGTGATACGGTAATTGGTAACAAGTAACAAAAGGTAAAAGTAAATAAGGTGCAGCAAGGTGGCCCAATCCTTTTTGTAGCAAAGGACAAGCCTGAACAAACTCTTATATAAAGGAAAGCGCTCCCGAGGACACATGGGAATTATCGTCAAGCTAGTTTTCATCACAATCATCTGATTCGCGTTCGGTACTTTGATAATTTGGTATGTGGGTGGACCGGTGCTTGGGTGCTGTCCTTACTTGGACAAGCCTCCCACTTATGATTAACCTCTAATGCAAGCATCCGCAACTACAAAAGAAGTATTAAGGTAAACCTAACCATAGCATGAAACAAGTGGATCCAAATCAGCCCCTTACGAAGCAACGCATAAACTAAGGTTTAAGCTTCTTTCACTCTAGCAACCCATCATCTACTTATTACTTCCCAGTGCCTTCCTCTAGGCCCAAATAATGGTGAAGTGTCATGTAGTCGACGTTCACATGAAACCACTAGAGGAGAGACAACATACATCTCATCAAAATATCGAACGAATACCAAATTCACATGACTACTAATAGCAAGACTTCTCCCATGTCCTCAAGAACAAAAGTAACTACTCACAAGACATAATATTGTTCATGATCAGAGGGGTATTAATATGCATAATGGATCTGAACATATGATCTTCCACCAAATAAACCAACTAGCATCAACTACAAGGAGTAATCAACACTACTAGCAACCCACAGGTACCAATCTGAGGTTTGGGTACAAAGATTGGATACAAGAGATGAACTAGGGTTTGAGAGGAGATGGTGTTGGTGAAGATGTTGATGAAGATAGCCCTCCCCAAGATGGGAGAGTTGTTGGTGATGGAGGTGGTCACGATTTCCCCCTCCCGGAGGGAAGTATCCCCGGCAGAACAGCTCTGTTGGAGCCCTAGATTGGTTTCCGCCAAGGTTCTGCCTCGAGACGGCGGCTTCTAGTCCCGAAAGCCTCCTTATGATTTTTTCCAGGTCAAAACACCTCATATAGGAGAAGATGGGCATCGGGGGGCCCACGAGGCAGGGGGCGCGCCCCCCACCCTCGTGGACAGCTGGTGGCCCCCCTGGTGATTTTCTTTCGCCGGATATTTTTTATATTTTCTGAAATGGTGTCCTGTGAAGTTTCGGGGCTTTTTGAGTTATGCAGAATAAGTTTCCAGAGTTTGCTTCTTTTCCAGCCCAGAATTCCAGCTGCCGGCATTCTCCCTCTTCATGTGAACCTTGTAAAATAAGAGAGAAAAAGGCATAAGTATTGTGACATAACATATAATAACAGCCCATAATGCAATAAATATCAACATATAAACATGATGCAAAATGGACGTATCAGCGACGCCCATGGCGCCGCAACCTTCTTGAAGGCGTTGTTTTGGGAACAAAGATGGGTTGTGGGCTTCGTTGTGGTGTAGGTGTGTTGGTGGCGGCAGCGTGTCTCCAGCGGCGGCGGTGCCTCCCTGGGTATGTGGTCAAGCTGTTTTGGTGCTCTTCGTCAGGTTGCAGTGTGCTCCTCCGATGCCCGTGGATCTTCCAGGACGGGAGGGGATAGGGTTCCCCTCCTCCGGTGGCTGCTCTTCAGCTCGTCGAGCCGAAGCTCCCGATTTGGTCTTGGCCTTTGTTCCTGCCCATTTGTGCATTCCGAATGCTCGCCCGTTTCAAGCCTGAACTCTGGTATTTGGCGTTGCTTTGCTCTAGGTGAGTCGTCAGCGGCGGGTTGGGAATACCTGGTTCCGCCCATGTGGTTTCGTTCGATGCCATACATCCAGGTTCTAGGGTGAGCATGTCCGTCGTTTAACGGTGCGGCGCCTTTGAGCCAGGCGAGGAGGCATGGGCCTTTTGTGACGATGGATCTGGATGGATGTGTCTTCTTCAAGCCCAAGTGTTTGGCAACGGCGTGCCTTGCATTGTCGTCGGTGCCCTTTCCTGAGCCGGTTAGCACTTTCGCCTTGGTTTTCGGCATGTAAGGGGCCCCTGGCATCTCCAAGCTGCATGTTCTATGTCCATCTTCTAGCTAGTTTGTTGTATGTCCATTGTGAGCTGCTCCTAGGCGCTCTTGTATCTTTGCCGTTCATTTTCCTTTCCTTTTAGTTGGTGTGGGGTTGTAATCCGGAGTTGTAATCCTGACCGGTTGTTGGCTTTGTTAATTCAAAACCGGGCTATGCTTAAGCCTTTGTTCTAGAGAAAAAAAACTATGGATGAACCAAGGACCATTGTGTATTGAGTACCTTTTGCCTCTCAACTGTAATTCTCTGATTCTGAAATAAAACTCCTTTTAGCCCATATATAAAGAAGTTACAAATATACGTGACCGAGCATAATGCGTAAACTGGTTTCTATGCAGTCTGTGGTCTTCTGCGTCAGTTTATATTAAGGACGGCACACACATTGAGTTGACACAAAGTGACACTTTGGCCGAGTGGTTAAGGCGTGTGCCTGCTAAGTACATGGGCTCTGCCCGCGAGAGTTCGAATCTCTCAGGTGTCGACTTTCTTTCTTTTTTACTTCGTTTCACCATTTTTTTTTTTGGTCCTGGTAGATGGGGCCACAGCTACAACCAAGACTGCCTTGCCTACAAGTTTTTTTTAATATATTTTAGGCGTACAAAATGAAAAAAAAACTTTCTCAAGGACATTTTGTGTAGCGTTTTTTTTTTCCTTTTCCTGTTATACCACTCGACTTTTGAAGCCAAACAAAAAGAATTGAATGATAAATACAAGGATGAGTCTTGCACACTGCTTAATAACTTTAAAATTGGCAGATATTTTGGGTTTGCATGGCCTAGACAAACCTTGATTACACCGGCATTAAATTATGTTTTAAAAGTATGCTTAGTTTTGATTCTCCAATGCATGAAGAAGCACTTGAGAAGTATTTGAGCCACACAACTTTAGGGAAAAAATAAGAACATTCCTGGAGGGCTTATATGCAAACCACACTAGACAAAAGAGGGCAAAATAATCTCCCTCTTCTTAATCGCCTCCGGCGAGGCTCCGACCCGTAGGCCACGGGGGCGGAGACAATGGCGAGGAAAGGTGTCTCGTACGTGACGGCCGTGCAACTCATATCCATGGTCCGCAACCGCCGACTCACCCACACCCGCGTCCCTTTCTCCGTGCGAGTACGAGCGAGAAGCTGACAGAGGTATCACTAAAAAAACACGCCTAGGTATCATGCATTTTATGAGTTGATCGGGGATTCAGGGTGGAAGCACAAATTACATAGATAAATTGCCTCGTTTGTGATTTCGATGCAAATTCAAGACACATGATTATGTTTCAGAATGGTGGTTTCTTGTGATGTAGGGCAGCGAGGGGGTAGTTCTAAGTGAGGTACATTTGTGATAATTCCTTTCTTTTCATTAATTGGATACACTGGTGGAAAAAATATTAAATGTGACACCCTTGCCCACAAGTTCTAATTTAAGGGCGGTCTTGGCCTTTTTGTGTAGTGCTTATCTTCTTTTCGTTTTCTGTTATACTATCTAGTTTTTGAAAGTCGGTCTAAAAATTGCATGAAACATACAAGGTTGAGCCTTGCACACTCCTTAACTTTGAAATAGGAAAACACTTTGGGTTTGTAACAAGGCATTTTCTTTGCAAATACACAAATATCGATTCCATCACTATTAAATCATGTTTAGTTTTTATTCTCAATGTAGAACTAAACAAATGCAATGCATGAAAGAGTATTTGATAAGTATTTCAAGCCGGTCGCCAAATGCAATGTAGAACTAATCAAATGCAATGCATGAAAGAGTATTTGATAAGTATTTCAAGCCGGTCGCCAAATGCAATGTAGAACTAATCAAATGCAATGCATGAAGGAACTAACCAAGTATCATGTTGGTGACTCCTCTTATGTTTGGTCATATAAATGCGTCATATGGACTAACAAAGACTGAGATATACCAGAGACTCTGTTTTTCCTTCCCAAAGTGCAAGCAATGTTGTGCTTGTTTTTTCTTTTCTTTTTTCAGTCAACACAGCTGTGGGTTTCCTTTTGGGAAGAACATTTGTGCTTCTCGTGCAAGCACAGAAGTAGAATCGTGTTTTCCCATTTCAGGTAGCAGAGTTGTGCTTCTTGCAGAGTTGTCTCCCGAAAAACCGCTGCTTCCAAAAAAAAATACAAAATTTCCAACAAAACCTAGGGAAAACCGGCATGCCAGAAAAACAAATAAAACCCCAACAACGCGAGGAAATGATAAAAATAATCCCAAGGATGCGCCAGCGCGCGACACATGGTAGTGGCTGGTGCACCACTTGGCCAAAGTTAAGTGTGGTATGTGGTATGTGCTATTGTTTTTTTTTGTTGGTTTATCATCCAAAAAAACAGCTATTATTTTTTGAATCTGAACATTTTTTAAACTGCCAAAAATGGAAATATATATTTTAGAAAATAATTTGGTGTGTGTTATATAAAAAAGTTTAGTACATATTAAAAATAGTTCACCGTATATTAAAAAAATAAGTCTGTATTAAAAAATGCTCTTCATATAATTTAAAATTTTCAACATACATTATAAAATGTTCAATCTACATAATATAAATATTCATCATATATTAAAAGAGAATATTAAGTGCGAATTAAAAAATTGTTAATATACTAAAAAAATCACTGTATATTACGTATGAAACAAGAAATGTGCACAAATAAAAAAAAATCAACATAAAAAATGCACACACAGACTGACACACACAAAATAAACATAAAAAGGGAAAGAATCTTTTTTTTGAGCAAATAAAAGGAAACAATCAAAAACCAAAACAACGAAAAAGGCTAGTCCGTCTGGAGGCTAGTTTCAGCAAAGCCTGTACTATATGCCGCACACTGCCCGCATATTGCTGCAGCTCCAGTGCGGGGCGGGTTTGGCTAGCTAGCAAAACCCTAGCCGGCACCGCCAAGAGAGCCAACTTTCTGGCGCCGTTTTCCAGCGGCTCTCCTCCGCCGACGACCTCTTGGTCGTCGGTTGTGAGGGGGGTCGCCGGATCCCGCACATGCGGGTCGTTTTTGCTTTAGGTTTAGAGCCCTAATAGCCTAGGTTTTTGGATCGTCCGTTGTCTTGGCTTCGGTGGCGGCGACGGATATGCTGAATAAAGAAGCTCCAGATTCTTCTCCGGCGAGGCGATCATCTCTATGGTCGGTGATGGATTTGGGAACCAATCTGTTCAAGCGGGGATATCGTGGCGGCGACGACATCCTTGTGGTGGACTTGTGTCCTCGGGCTCCGTCGTTGCGATGGCGTCTGCTCCAGCGTCGGCGCGGAGCTTGGGAGGTAGTTCGGGAGTGGATGCAGATTGTGGTCTGCATCGACGACATCTGGAAGACGGAACATGTGATGGGTTCGTGGTTGATGCATGGCAGGTATGGTTTCCTACTTCGGCGTCCTGGTCGTGGTTGTTGGGGATCGTAGCAGAAATTCAAAAAAATTATACGCATCACCAAGATCTATCTATGGAGTTACTAGCAACGAGAGGGGAGTGCATCTTCATACCTTTGAAGATCGTGATGCGGAAGTGTTGCAAGAACGCGGTCAGTGGAGTCGTACACGAAGCGATTCAGATCGCGGCCGAATCCGATCTAAGAACCGAACAACGGTGCCTCCGCGTTCAACACACGTGCAGCCCGATGACGTCTCCCATGCCTTGATCCAGCAAGGAGAGAGGGAGAGGCTGGGGAAGACTCCGTCCAGAAGCAGCACGACGGACTGGTGGTGGTGGAGGAGCGTGGTACTCCGGCAGGGCTTCGCCAAGCTTCGCAGGAGAGGAGGAGGAGTTGGGAGAGGGGGAGGGCTACGCCAGGGATCAGGTACGGCTGCCCTCCCACCCCCTCTCTTTATATAGGGGCAAGGGAGAGGGGGCCGGCCCCCTCAGATCTAATCTGAGGAGGGGGCGGCGGCCAGGGCAGGTGGCTTGCCCCCCAAGCCAAGGGGGGCGCCCTCCCTTAGGGTTTCCTCCAACCCTAAGCGCATGGGCCCTAGGGGGAAGGCGCCCAGCCCACTTAGGGGCTGGTCCCTCTCCATATACAGCCCATAGGGCCCTCCGGGGCAGGTGGACCCCCAGAACCCCTTCGGTGGTCCCGGTACCCCCCCCCCCCC
>LR738716.1:78313623-78333519 GCA_902687465.1 Secale cereale
CCCCCCGCCAAACTTTTCTGCTGACCGTATAGTGACTTCCCATATATAAATCTTTACCTCCGGACCATTTCGGAACTCCTCGTGACGTCCGGGATCTTATCCGGGACTCCGAACAACATTCGGTAACCACGTACATACATTCCCTATAACCCTAGCATCATCGAACCTTAAGTGTGTAGACCCTACGGGTTCGGGAATCATGGAGACATGACCGAGACATATCTCCGGCCAATAACCAACAGCGAGATCTGGATACCCATGTTGGCTCCCACATGTTCCACGATGATCTCATCGGATGAACCACGATGTCAAGGATTCAATCAATCCCGTATACGATTCCCTTTGTCTACCGGTATAGCACTTGCCCAAGATTCGATCGTCGGTATACCGATACCTTGTTCAATCTCGTTACCGGCAAGTCTCTTTACTCGTTCCGCAACACATCATCACGTGACCAACTTCTTAGTCACATAGAGCTCATTATGATGATGTCTTACCGAGTGGGCTCAGAGATACCTCTCCGTCATACGGAGTGAAAAATCCCAGTCTCGATTCGTGCCAACCCAACAGATACTTTCGGGGATACCCGTAGTGTACCTTTATAGCCACCCAATTACATTGTGACGTTTGGCACACCCAAAGTACTCTACGGTATCCGGGAGTTGCACAATCTCATGGTCTAAGGAACATATACTTGACATTGGAAAAGCTTTAGCATACGAACTACACGATCTTGTTCTAGGCTTAGGATTGGGTCTTGTACATCACATCATTCTCCTAATGATGTGATCCCGTTATCAATGACATCCAATGTCCATGGTCAGGAAACCGTAACCATCTATTGATCAATGAGCTAGTCAACTAGAGACTCACTAGGGACATGTTGTGGTCTATGTATTCACACATGCATTACGATTTCCGGATAATACAATTATAGCATGAACACTAGACAATTATCATGAACAAGGAAATATAATAATAACATATAGTCAAAAAAAATATAATAATAACCATTTTATTATTGCCTCTAGGGCATATTTCCAACAGTGGTGGGTTATCAGATCTGGAGTTCGATGGCGTGTCCGGAGTGTTGCCCCGGTCTGATTCATTCAACGGCAACGACTTCATCTTTGGTAAGCCACCTTCGAGGTCTGCCAAGCTGCATATCAGCGATGGAGCCGCATTGAGCTCGGGTGAGGAGGTGATCTGTCACTTTTTTTCTTTGGTTACTGCTATGGTGGTGCTAGAGGCAGGTGACGGACGTTGGTGTCAAGCTTAGTGATGTTCTGCTATCTTTTCAGTTTTGTCTTGTCGATCTTTACGTGACTTGTAATTTGATGTTTATGATATGAATGAGACACGTATTACTATGAAAAAAACGGTTGGGTTGAAAGTCGCAGCAGGTCGCCTCCCTCCCTCTGCCATCTACTGCCGATGCGGCCCTGATACGTCTCCAACGTATCTACTTTTCCAAACCCCTTGGCCCTTGTTTTGGACTCTAACTTGCATGATTTGAATGGAACTAACCCGGACTAGCGCTGTTTTCAGCAGAATTGCCATGGTGTTATTTTTGTGCAGAATAAAAAGTTCTCGGAATCGCCTGAAAATCAATGAAGAATTATTTCGGAAAATATAAAAAATACATGCAAGAGGATCCACACCAGGGGCCCAGGGCCTGTCCACGAGGGTGGGGGTGCGCCCCCTGCCTCGTGGGCCCCCTGTTGACTTACCGACGTACCCCAAGATCCTATATCTTCCGTTTCGGGGAGAAAAAAATCAAGGAGAAGGAATTATCGCGTTTCACGAGACGGAGCCGCCGCCAAGCCCTAATCTCTCTCGGGAGGGGCTGATCTGGAGTCCGTTCGGGGCTCCGGAGAGTGGAGATCGTCGCCATCGTCATCAACAACCTTCCTCCATCACCAATTTCATGACGCTCACCGCCGTGCATGAGTAATCCCATCGTAGGCTTGCTGGACGGTGATGGGTTGGATGAGATTTACCATGTAATCGAGTTAGTTTTGTTAGGGTTTGATCCCTAGTATCCACTGTGTTCTAAGATTGATGTTGCTATGACTTTGCCATGCTTAATGCTTGTCACTAGGGCCCGAGTGCCATGATTTCAGATATGAACCTATTATGTTTTCATGAATATATGTGTCTTCTTGATCCTATCTTGCAAGTCTATAGTCACCTACTATGTGTTATGATCCGACAACCCCGAAGTGACAATAATCGGGACCACTCTCGGTGATGACCGTAGTTTGAGGAGTTCATGTATTCACTATGTGTTAATGCTTTGGTCAGGTACTCTATTAAAAGGAGGCCTTAATATCCCTCAGTTTCCACTAGGACCCCACTGCCACGGGAGGGTAGGACAAAAGATGTCATGCAAGTTCTTTTCCATAAGCAGTTATGAATATATTCGGAATACGTGCCTATATTACATTGATGAACCGGAGCTAGTTCTGTGTCACCCTAGGTTATAACTTTTACATGATGAATTGCATCCGACATAATTCTCCATCACCGATCCAATGCCAACGAGCTTTTTACATATTGCTTGTTGCTTATTTACTTTTCCCCTGCTACTGTTACAAAAAACTACAAAAACACCACAGTTACTTTTATTGCTGTTACCGCTATCTCCATATTACTTTGCTACTAAACTACCTTGCTGCAGATACTAAGTTTCCAGGTGTGGTTGAATTGACAACTCAGCTGCTAATACTTAAGAGTATTCTTTGGCTCCCCTTGTGTCGAATCAATAAATTTCGGTTGAATACTTTACCCTCGAAAAGTATTGCGATCCCCTACACTTGTGGGTTATCAGGCCCACCAAAGGGCCCCGCTTGGTGGGCCTACCTTCGCTGGGATGCCGACATCGTTGTCATCAGGGTCTTCTCGACATGTGCAGCTCCCCCAACTTTGGCAGCGTCATCAACCCTGCCTTCCGCAGCCCGTCACCTCCTATAGCTCACGACTCGTTGATCAAGCCGATGCGATGTCAAATTGCGCGTGATTTGGACTATGCGCCATGTTATTTTTTGTTGTACGTACTCGTTCATTTGTGGTCTATGCGGTTGGAGCAGGTGACTATGAATATTTTATTCAACATGGGTGACAACATAATCTCCGGATCGATCGACCACCTTCTTCGACATAGCCATAGGAATGTTTTTTGCGGGCGACATAATTGGTTTGATGCCAACATTCGGCTTTGACAATATTTGGCAGACCAACATTTGACAAAAGCAAAATTGACAACTTTTTGTGAGATTGATAAAAAAAAGTTGGTAGTCAACCAATTCCTAGCCTACATTTGGCATTTGCCAAATACTGGCATGCCAAGTTTTGGCATTAGCCAAATACTGGCATGCCAAGTTTTGGCATCGAATCAATTATGTTTATAGGCACATGAGTCGGTCTCATATGACTCCACTCTCGCTGATATGTCGAGTTTTTTTATCTGACTGTTACTATATGGTTGTTTGCATTTTAGTCATGCAGATGCCTGATGATGCTCACCATGATTCATATCTGCTTCTTGGTGCATTTGAAGTTAATAAAAGCGACCTTTATCAATAAAATAAAATGCCCATAATAGCGAATGATACGCGCTGATGCGTTGGCCAAAATTTAGGTCGGTCACACCAACAGCGTCCGATCAAACTTCTGGTAGCCACACGATTCTCTCTCCTTCCTCTGTCAGATGTCTTTCTTTTCAGAAAAAAGCTTTCATCGAGCCGCCATGGACTAGGGACGCGCCTGGCCTCAAATCACCGCCCGGCGCCCGGCGCGTCTCTCCCGTTGCTACCCTCGCCGCCGGTCGCTGCCCTCACCGCCGGTCATCCTCGTCCCTGCAGGTCGCCGTCGTCGCCGGCGCCGCCGCCTCTTGCATTTCTCGCCGGCTACGTGCATGCAGCAGCGTGCGCCTGCAGCTGCAGCTCCCCGTGGCGCCGGCCGAGCTCCGGTGCGACGGCCGCAGCTCCGGTGGCGCCGGCCGCCGGTCGCCGACAACGAGCTCACAAAAAAGTACTACCCCACAGGTTGCCGGTAGCAGTAAAAAAAATTGCCGGTTGTAGCAAAAACGTTGGCCGGATGTAACTTTTGTACTCGTCGGTTGTAGCAAAAACACCACCATCACCACCAATTGAAGAAGTCGATGTAGCAAAAAAATGTAGCAAATTCCCGCAAAACATACAGCCGGTTCCAGCAAAAAATCATGTCGGCGGTGCGAGTTACGTTCGGTTCCAGCAAAAATCACATGAAGCAAAATCCGAAAGGAAAAGTCAATGTAGTAAAAAAATTAGCAAGTTCCAGCAAAAAACCGTCCGCGGTGAGAGGGCGCGTCCGGTTCCAGCATCGATGGACGCCGGTTCCATCAATTTTTGTGTCTGGTTGTAGCACCGCTGATGCAGGGTTCCAGCAAAAACTTCGCCACACAAGAAATCGTCGCCTCGTTGCAGCACCGGGCTCAGCCGATTCCAGCATCTTCCGCCACGGTTCCAACATTTTGCCACCGTGGTTGCAGCACCCGTTAGCGTGGGCACCGCCGAAAGTTGCATCTTCTATTATGTCCCGCCGATGGTTCCATCATCTGAGCACCGTGGATCCAGCATCTGCCATCCATGGTTGCAGCACCCCTTGTCCCTGGTGATCACCGTGCCCATGGTGGGCAACACCATGCTTGGCCGGTTGCAGCATCGCTGGAAGCCGTCTCCGGCACCTGTGGACGCCGTCTCGGGCTCCCGCTCCGCCATGCGGCCCCAAGGCTGCTGCCACGCAGTGGTTAGCAGCGCCGCCCCCCGTCGAAGCTTTGAGCATGGAGAAGGTGCATGCCATGTCCTCTACCTGCCTTGCGCGATGACGGGTGAGAACTGATTTGGAATTCATGGGGAAAAGGAGAGGAGATGGGAAATGAATGGACATAAAGGCTCGCGAGGGGATAGGGAAAGAAGAAACAACGGTGTGTGGGGTCTGTTTTGACGCGTGAGAGGATGTACTGCATGACGTGGAGACGGAGACCGGCCGAGCGTTGGGCCGACACGCCGATTACAAACATTTCCCACCCAAAAGAATCTATCTTTGTGTGGTCTATGTGTATTATTTCGAGCATACTGCGTACGATTAATACGCGTTTCTATCCGAACAGCCCTCTCAAAAAGGAATTTTGCGTCGCTTTTCTCGAGTAAAAATGAACGACCCGTAACTACCAGTAAAAAGGAATTTTGGGTTGCTATTTCAACAGATAAATTCACTGCCAGTCGTTTCGTAATCATCAATTGACACTTTGGCCGAGTGGTTAAGGCGTGTGCCTGCTAAGTACATGGGCTCTGCCCGCGAGAGTTCGAATCTCTCAGGTGTCGATTCTTTTTTTTTTTTTTTTTTTTGCTTTTCCTCTTTTTCCTCTGGTAGATGGGCCCTCGTGCTACACGTGCCAGACAAGCCACCCTTCAGCCCACAGATAGAATACTGGCCGTCTGAAAATTCAAATACTAGAGGAAAAAGAGGAAACAATAGGTCCACAGATATATACTAGCAAAAGAGTCCGTGCGTTGCAACGGGAGACGGCTGGCGAAGCGAAGGAACCAGGCGCGCGGGGCCTGCTTCAAGCCATAGAGCGACTTGGAGAGGCGGCAGACATGCTGTGGGCGCTCGGGGTCGACAAAACCGGCAGGCTGGAGACAGTAGACCTCCTCGTCGAGCGTGCCGTGGAGGAAGGCGTTGGAGACGTCGAGTTGATGCACAGGCCAGTCACGCGACGCGGCGAGAGTGAGGACCGTGCGGATCGTGGCGGGTTTGACGACGGGCGAGAAGGTCTCGCCGTAGTGAACGCCGGCACGTTGCCGGAAGCCAGGCACGACCCATCGTGCCTTGTAGTGCTCCAGTGAGCCATCGGCGCGCAGCTTGTGTTTGAAGATCCACTTGCCCGTGATGAGATTGGCGTCGGGAGGCCGTGGAACCAGCTGCCAAGTCCGGTTGCGGACGAGGGCGTCGTGCTCGGCGCGCATGGCCGCGAGCCAGTGCGGGTCACGCACCGCCACACGGACGGAGCTGGGCACGGGCGAGACCGCAGCGGCAGTGGCGTTGGCAGCATCATAGTATTTCGGGTTAGGCCGAAAAACGTCACGCTGAGGACGGGTCACTGCTCGGGTCGGAGGCGGGGGCGACGGTGCAGGTGACGTGGGCGAGCACGGCGCCGCCGCTGGAGAGGCCGAGCTGGGCGACGACGAGCTAGAGAGCGCCCCCGTGGATGAAGACGCAGTGGAGCCGTTCATCGGGCATCCAGTGGCCACGCTTGAACGTGGCGAAGGCGCGCGAGCGGGCGGGCTGGTGGAGCCGTCCGCCAGCGATCCGACGGTGGAGCTGGAAAGCCGCGAAATGGCGCACGAGTGATTGTGTGGCGTGCTGTCGAATGCAGATCGAGCCGCCGTGGTTGAAGGAGCCAGGAGCGCGCGCACAAGCGGGCGCGCGGGTGTGATCGGTGTTGGAAATATGCCCTAGAGGCAATAATAAAAGTATTATTATTATTATATTTCCTTGTTCATGATAATCGTCTGTTATTCATGCTTGAATTGTATTGTACGGAAACAGCGATACATGTGTGAATACATAGACCACAATGAGTCCCTGGTAGGCCTCTAGTTACCAGCTCGTTGATCAACAGATGGTCACGGTTTCCTGACCATGGACATAGGATGTCAGTGATAACGGGATCACATCATTAGGAGAATGATGTGATGGACAAGACCCAATCTTGAGCATAACACGAGATCGTATAGTTCGTAATGCATAAGCTTTTCGGTGTCAAGTATTTATTCCTTAGACCATGAGGTTGTACAACTCCCGGATGCCGTAGGAATACTTTGGGTGTGCCAAACGTCACAACGTAACTGGGTGGCTATAAAGGTACGCATCGGGTATCTACCGAAAGTGTCTGTTGAGTTGGTACGAACCGAGACTGGGATGTTGTCACTCCGTATGACGAGAGAGGTACATCTGGGCCCACTCGGTAAGACATCATCATAATGAGCTCAAAGTGACTAAGGAGTTAGTCACCGGATGATGGATTACGGAACGAGTAAAGAGACTTGCCATGACGAGATTGAACAAGGTATCGGGAATACCGACGATCGAATCTCGGGCAAGTACCGTACCGATGGACAAAGGGAATAACATACGGGATTGAGTGAATCCTTGACACGGTGGTTCATCCGATGAAGATCATCGAGGAACACGTGGGAACCAACATGGGTATCCAGATCCCGCTGTTGGTTATTGACCGGAGAGTCATCTCGGTCATGTCTACGTGTCTCCCGAACCCGTAGGGTCTACACACTTAAGGTTCGGTAACGCTAGGGTCGTAGAGATACATGCACGTGGAAACCCGAAAGTTGTTCGGAGTCTCGGATGAGATCCCGGACGTCACGAGGAGTTCCGGAATGGTCCGGAGGTAAAGAATGATATATAGGAAGTCAGGTTTCGGCCATCGGGTGATCTCCGGGGGTCACCGGGAGTGTCCCGGGACCACCGGAGGGGCCCCGGGGGTCCACCGGGTGGGGCCACCTATCCCGGTGGGGCCCCTAGGCCGCAAGGGGGAAGTGTCCAGCCCTAATGGGCTGGCGCACCACTTGGGCCCTCCTCCCCATGCGCCTAGGGTTGAAACCCTAGGGGGGAGGGGGCGCCCCACTTGCCTTGGGGGGCAAGGACTCCCCCCTGGCCGCCGCCCCCCCTTGCAGATTGGATCTGCAGGGGCTGGCGCACCCCCCTGGCCCCCTATATATATGTGGGGGGAGGGAGAGGGCAGACGCACCCTTGCCCTGGCGCCTCTCCCCCTCCCGTCACACCTCCGTCTCCTTAACGCAGGGCGCCCGGCGAAGCCCTGCAGGAATCTCCACTGCATCCACCACCACGCCGTTGTGCTGCTGGATCTCCGACGACCTCTCCTCCCCCCTTGCTGGATCAAGAAGGAGGTGACGTTGGTGCACCGGACGTGTGTTGAACGCGGAGGTGCCGTCCGTTCGGCGCTAGATCATCGGTGACGAAGAACGCGAAGAGTACGATTACTTCATCCACGCTTCTTCGAAAGCTTCCGCTCGCGATCTACATAACGGTATGTAGATGCACTCTGACTTGCTCGTTGCTAGATGTCTCCTTAGTTGGATCTTGGTGAAAGCGTAGAAATTTTTTGAATTCTGCTACGTTCCCCAACAGTGGCATCTGAGCTAGGTCTTATGCGTAGCATCTTGCACGAGTAGAACACAAAGCAGTTGTGGGCGTTTGAGTTTGTTCAACTTTCTTGCCGTTACTAGTCAATCTTGATTCGGCGGTATTGTGGGATGAAGCGGCCCGGACCGACTTTACACGTACGCTTACGTGAGACTGGTTCCATCGACAGACATGCACTAGATGCATAAGGTGGCTGGCGGGTGTCTGTCTCTCCTACTTTAGTTGGATCGGATTCGATGAAAAGGGTCCTTATGAAGGGTAAATAGAAATTGACAAATCACGCTGTGGTTTTGGCGTAGGTAAGAAACGTTCTTGCTAGAAAACCTATAGAAGCCACGTAAAAACTTGCAACAACAATTAAAGGACGTCTAACTTGTTTTTGCAGCATGTGCTATGTGACGTGGTATGGCCAAAAACGAAGATGTGATGAATGATATATGTGATGTATGAGATTGATCATGTTCTTGTAATAGGGAATCACGACTTGCATGTCGATGAACTTGACAACCGGCAGGAGCCATAGGAGTTGTCTTAATTATTGTATGACCTGCGTGTCACTGAATAACGCCATGTAATTACTTTACTTTATTGCTAAATGTTAGCTATAGTAGTAGAAGTAATAGTTGGCGTGACGACTTCTTCAAGACACGATGATGGAGATCATAATGATGAAGATCATGGTGTCGAGCCGGTGACAAGATGATCATGGTGCCCCGAAGATGGAGATCCAAGGAGCAAGATGATATTGGCCATATCATGTCACTTTAATTGATTGCATGTGATGTTTATCATGTTTATGCATCTTGTTTACTTAGAATGACGGTAGTAAATAAGATGATCTCTCACTAAAATTTCAAGAATTGTGTTTCCCCTAACTGTGCACCGTTGCTAAAGTTCGTTGCTCCGAAGCACCACGTGATGATCGGGTGTGATAGGTTCTAAACGTTCGCATACAACGGGTGTAAGCCAGATTTACACACGCGATACACTTAGGGTTCACTTGACGAGCCTAGCATGTACAGACATGGCCTCGGAACACGGAAGACCGAAAGGTCGAACATGAGTCGTATAGAAGATACGATCAACATGAAGATGTTCACCGTTGATGACTAGTCCGTCTCACGTGATGATCGGACACGGGCTAGTCGATTCGGATCGTGTATCACTTAGATGACTAGAGAGATGTCATTCTGAGTGGGAGTTCATTAAAATTTGATTAAGATGAACTTAGTCTAAATTCTTTACAATATCTCTTGTAGATCAAATGGCCCACGCTCCAGTTTCCCTCAACTTCAACGCGTTCCTAGAGAAAACCAAGCTGAAAGACGATGGTAGCAACTATACGGATTGGGTCCGTAACCTGAGGATTATCCTCATAGCTGCCTAGAGATCATATGTCCTTGAAGCACCGCTAGGTGATGCACCCGTTCTCCCGGCGACCCAAGACGTTATGAACGCCTGGCAGTCGCGTTGTGATGATTACTCCCTGGTTCAGTGCGGCATGCTTTACAGTTTAGAATCGGGGCTCCAAAAGCGTTTTGAGTAGCATGGAGCATATGAGATGTTCCAAGAGCAGAAATGGTTTTCCAAGCTCATGCCCGAGTCGAGAGATATGACGTCTCCGACGCATTCTACAGCTGTAAGATGGAGGAAAACAGTTCTGTCAGTGAGCACATCCTCAAGATTTCTGGATTGCACAACCGCTTGTCTCAGCTGGGAATGAATCTCCCAGACGAAGCGGTCGTTGACAGAATCCTCCAGTCGCTCCCACCTAGCTTCAAGAGCTTCGTGTTAAACTTCAATATGCAGGGGATGGAGAGGTCCATTCCCGAGGTGTATTCAATGCTGAAATCAGCGGAGGTGGATATCAAGAAAGAACATCAAGTGTTGATGGTCAATAAAACCACTAAGTTCAAGAAAGGCAAGGGTAAGAAGAACTTCAAGAAGTACGGCAAAGGAGTTGCCGCGCCCGGTAAGCCAGTTGCCGGGAAGAAGCCAAAGAATGGACCCAAGCCTGAAACTGAGTGTTTTCATTGCAAGGGAACGGGGCACTGGAAGCGGAACTGCCCCAAATACTTAGCAGACAAGAAGGCTGGCAACGTCAAAGGTATATATGATATACATGTTATTGATGTGTACCTTATCAGCACTCGTAGTAGCTCCTGGGTATTTGATACTGGTGCGGTTGCTCACATTTGTAACTCAAAACAGGAGCTGCGGAATAAACGGAGACTGGCGAAGGATGAGGTGACGATGCGCGTCGGGAATGGTTCCAAGGTCGATGTGATCGCCGTCGGCACGCTGCCTCTACATCTACCCTCGGGATTAGTTTTAAACCTCAATAATTGTTATTTAGTACCAGCTTTGAGCATGAACATTGTATATGGATCTCGTCTTATGCGAGATGGCTACTCTTTCAAATCGGAGAATAATGGTTGTTCTATTTATTTGAGAGATATGTTTTATGGTCATGCCCCGCTGGTCAATGGTTTATTTTTGATGAATCTCGAACGTGATGATACACATATTCATAGTGTAGATGCCAAAAGATGTAAAGTTGATAATGATAGTCCCACATATTTGTGGCATTGCCGCCTTGGTCATATTGGTGTCAAACGTATGAAGAAGCTCCATTCAGATGGACTTCTAGAGTCTCTTGATTATGAATCATTTGACACGTGCGAACCATGCCTCTTGGGCAAGATGACCAAGACTCCGTTCTCCGGAACAATGGAGCGAGCAACCAACTTGTTGGAAATCATACATACCGATGTGTGCGGTCCAATGAGTGTTGAGGCTCGCGGAGGCTATCGTTATGTTCTCACCCTCATAGATGACTTGAGTAGATATGGGTATATCTATTTGATGAAACACAAGTCTGAGACCTTTGAAAAGTTCAAGGAATTTCAGAATGAGGTTGAGAATCAACGTGACAGAAAAATAAAGTTCTTACGATCAGATCGTGGGGGTGAATATTTAAGTCATGAATTTGGCACACACCTTAGGAGCTGTGGAATTGTTTCACAATTGACACCGCCCGGAACACCTCAACGTAACGGTGTGTCCGAACGTCGAAATCGTACTCTGTTGGACATGGTGCGATCTATGATGTCCCTCATCGATTTACCGCTATCTTTTTGGGGTTATGCTTTAGAGACTGCCGCATTCACTTTAAATAGGGCTCCATCGAAATCCGTTGAGACGACTCCGTGTGAACTTTGGTTTGGCAAGAAACTGAAGCTGTCGTTTCTAAAAGTTTGGGGTTGCGATGCTTATGTCAAGAAACTTCAACCTGAAAAGCTCGAACCCAAATCGGAGAAATGCGTCTTCATAGGATACCCAAAGGAAACGATTGGGTACACCTTCTACCACAGATCCGAAGGCAAAGTCTTTGTTGCCAAGAATGGATGCTTTCTGGAGAAAGAGTTTCTCTCGAAAGAAGTGAGTGGGAGGAAAGTAGAGCTTGATGAGGTGACAGTCACCCCTCCTGAACCGGAAAGTAGCGCAGCGCAGGAAATTGTTCCTGAGGTGCCTGCACCGACAAGGGAGGAAGCTAATGATGATGATCATGAAGAAACATATCAAGTTACTACTGAACTTCGAAGGTCCACGAGGGCACGTTCCGCACCAGAGTGGTACGGCAACCCTGTCCTGGAAATCATGTTGTTGGACAACGGTGAACCTTCGAACTATGAAGAAGCGATGGCGGGCCCGGATTCCAATAAATGGCTTGGAGCCATGAAATCCGAGATAGAATCCATGTATGAAAACAAAGTATGGCCTTTGGTGGACTTGCCTGATGACAGGCACGCCATAGAAAACAAATGGATATTTAAGAAGAAGACAGACACGGATGGTAATGTGACCATCTATAAGGCTCGGCTTGTCGCTAAGGGTTATCGACAAGTTCAAGGGATTGACTACGACGAGACTTTCTCTCCCGTAGCGATGCTGAAGTCAGTCACAATCATGTTAGCTATTGCCGCATTCTATGATTATGAAATATGGCAAATGGACATCAAAACAGCATTCCTTAATGGCTTCCTCAAGGAAGAGTTGTATATGATGCAACCGGAATGTTTTGTCGATCCAGAGAACGCTAACAAGGTATGCAAGCTCCAGCGCTCGATTTACGGGCTGGTGCAAGCGTCTCGGAGTTGGAATATTCGCTTTAATGATGTGATCAAAGCGTTTGGATTTATACAGACTTATGGAGAAGCCTGTATTTACAAGAAAGTGAGTGGGAGCTCTGTGGCATTTCTCATATTATATGTGGATGACATATTGCTGATGGGAAATGATATAGAATTCTTGGAAAATGTAAAGGCCTACTTGAATAAAAGTTTTTCAATGAAGGACCTTGGAGAAGCTGCTTACATATTAGGCATCAAAATCTATAGAGATAGATCAAGACGCCTCATTGGTCTTTCACAAAGTACATACCTTGACAAGATATTGAAAAAGTTCAATATGGATCAGTCCAAGAAGGGATTCTTGCCTGTTTTGCAAGGTATGAGATTGAGCAAGGCTCAGTCGCCGACCACGGAAGAAGATAAAGAAAAGATGAGTGTCATTCCCTATGCCTCGGCCATAGGTTCTATCATGTATGCCATGCTGTGTACCAGACCTGATGTGAACCTTGCCATAAGTTTGGTAGGGAGGTACCAAAGTGATCCCGGTACGGAACACTGGACAGCGGTCAAGAACATCCTGAAGTACCTGAAAAGGACTAAGGATATGTTTCTCGTTTATGGAGGTGACGAAGAGCTCGTCGTAAAGGGTTACGTCGATGCTAGCTTCGACACAGATCTGGATGACTCTAAGTCTCAAACCGGATATATGTATATTTTGAACGGAGGGGCAGTCAGCTGGTGCAGTTGCAAGCAAAGCGTCGTGGCAGCATCTACATGTGAAGCGGAGTACATAGCTGCTTCTGAAGCAGCACAGGAAGGAGTCTGGATGAAGGAGTTCATCACCGACCTAGGAGTCATTCCAAGCGCGTCAAGCCCGATGACTCTCTTCTGTGACAACACTGGTGCTATTGCTATTACCAAGGAGCCCAGGTTTCACAAGAAGACCAAGCACATCAAGCGCCGTTTCAACTCCATCCGGAATTATGTTCAGGATGGAGATATAGATATTTGTAAAGTGCATACGGATCTGAATGTCGCAGACCCGTTGACTAAACCTCTTCCACGGGCAAAACATGATCAACACCAGAACTCTATGGGTGTTCGATTCATCACAATGTAACTAGATTATTGACTCTATTGCAAGTGGGAGACTGTTGGAAATATGCCCTAGAGGCAATAATAAAAGTATTATTATTATATTTCCTTGTTCATGATAATCGTCTGTTATTCATGCTTGAATTGTATTGTACGGAAACAGCGATACATGTGTGAATACATAGACCACAATGAGTCCCTGGTAGGCCTCTAGTTACCAGCTCGTTGATCAACAGATGGTCACGGTTTCCTGACCATGGACATAGGATGTCAGTGATAACGGGATCACATCATTAGGAGAATGATGTGATGGACAAGACCCAATCTAGAGCATAACACGAGATCGTATAGTTCGTAATGCATAAGCTTTTCGGTGTCAAGTATTTATTCCTTAGACCATGAGGTTGTACAACTCCCGGATGCCGTAGGAATACTTTGGGTGTGCCAAACGTCACAACGTAACTGGGTGGCTATAAAGATACGCATCGGGTATCTACCGAAAGTGTCTGTTGAGTTGGTACGAACCGAGACTGGGATGTTTTCACTCCGTATGACGAGAGAGGTACCTCTGGGCCCACTCGGTAAGACATCAGCATAATGAGCTCAAAGTGACTAAGGAGTTAGTCACGGGATGATGGATTACGGAACGAGTAAAGAGACTTGCCATGACGAGATTGAACAAGGTATCGGGAATACCGACGATCGAATCTCGGGCAAGTACCGTACCGATGGACAAAGGGAATAACATACAGGATGGAGTGAATCCTTGACACGGTGGTTCATCCGATGAAGATCATCAAGGAACACGTGGGAACCAACATGGGTATCCAGATCCCGCTGTTGGTTATTGACCGGAGAGTCGTCTCGGTCATGTCTACGTGTCTCCCGAACCCGTAGGGTCTACACACTTAAGGTTCGGTAACGCTAGGGTCGTAGAGATACATGCACGTGGAAACCCGAAAGTTGTTCGGAGTCCCGGATGAGATCCCGGATGTCACGAGGAGTTCCGGAATGGTCCGGAGGTAAAGAATGATATATAGGAAGTCAGGTTTCGGCCATCGGGTGATCTCCGGGGGTCACCGGGAGTGTCCCGGGACCACCGGAGGGGCCCCGGGGGTCCACCGGGTGGGGCCACCCATCCCGGTGGGGCCCCTAGGCCGCAAGGGGGAAGTGTCCAGCCCTAATGGGCTGGCGCACCACTTGGGCCCTCCTCCCCATGCGCCTAGGGTTGAAACCCTAGGGGGGAGGGGGCGCCCCACTTGCCTTGGGGGGCAAGGACTCCCCCCTGGCCGCCGCCCCCCCTTGCAGATTGGATCTGCAGGGTCTGGCGCACCCCCTGGCCCCCTATATATATGTGGGGGGGAGAGGGCAGATGCACCCTTGCCCTGGCGCCTCTCCCCCTCCCGTCACACCTCCGTCTCCTTAACGCAGGGCGCCCGGCGAAGCCCTGCAGGAATCTCCACTGCATCCACCACCACGCCGTTGTGCTGCTGGATCTCCGACGACCTCTCCTCCCCCCTTGCTGGATCAAGAAGGAGGTGACGTTGCTGCACCGGACGTGTGTTGAACGCGGAGGTGCCGTCCGTTCGGCGCTAGATCATCGGTGACGAAGAACGCGAAGAGTACGATTACTTCATCCACGCTTCTTCGAAAGCTTCCGCTCGCGATCTACATAACGGTATGTAGATGCACTCTTACTTGCTCGTTGCTAGATGTATCCTTAGTTGGATCTTGGTGAAAGCGTAGAAATTTTTTGAATTCTGCTACGCTCCCCAACAATCGGCACCTGCAAAATAGTGGGTGTCGCAGAGACGACTGGCGCGGCGGTGTTAGTGACGGGGGTTTTGGCGAAGGGGAACACATCTTCATGGAAGAGGACTTGCCGAGAGGTGAACACACGTCGCGAGACGGGATCAAAGCATCGATACCCACGGTGGTCAGGGGGGATAACCAAGAAACACACATGCAGTGGAGCGATGATCTAGTTTGTGTCGAGCTATGGAGCTGAGGTTAGGGAAGCAAAGGCAACCGAAGACGCGTAGGAGAGAGTAGTCGGGTGGCATGCCTAAGAGCAGCTCGTGCGGTGACCACGGTGCAGTGGAGTGGCATGGTCTACGGTTGAGCAAGTAGGTGGAGGTGCTGAGGGCTTCGGCCCAGAAGCGTGGTGGCATGGAGGCGTGGAAGAGGAGCGCACGGACGCCATCGTTGAGGGTTCGGAAGACACGCTCAGCTTTGCCATTTTGCTGGCTAGTGTACGGGCACGAGAGGCGGAAGTGAGTGCCGTGACGTACAAGGAGAGTGCGGACAGTGTGATTGTCGAACTCGCGCCCGTTGTCCGTTTGGAGAGCAAGAATGGGGAGCTGAAACTGTGTCTGAACATACGCGAAGAAGTCTGTCAGGATAGAGAAGATTTCAGATTTATGTTTCAAAGGAAAGGTCCACGCATAGTATGTACAGTCATCGAGCACAACCAAGTAGAATTGATATCTAGAGATGCTTACAACGGGTGACGTCCATACATCAAGATGCAAAGTTTGAAAGGGAAACATGCTGAAACTAGTAGAAGACTGAAACGGCAAACGTGTATGTTTTCCTAAGCGACGGGCAGAGCACACATGCGGGTGCGACTTGCTGAATGTAGGCGGCGGGGGTAAAGGGAGATGTTGTAGTGAGGAAGCGCCGGCGTGACCAAGCCTCTGGTGCCACAAGTCGGTGATGGCAACGCCAGCGAATGGGGATGGCGTGGGTGGAGATGGGCGGCCCACGGGGTACAGGTTGCCGCCAGAATCACATCGGAGGATCGCCGCCCTGGTTCAAAGGTCCTTGACAAAGAAACCACACGCGTCAAATTCAACAGTTACGGGGTTATCTCGACAGAGCTGCCGAACAGAAAGGAGATTTTTAATGATGGAGGGGCAGACAATGACATTGCGGAGCTGAATCGGCGAGGTGCCGCCGATCAGGGAGCCAGTGCCCAGGTGTGTAACGGGCAGGCACTCGCCGCTGCCAACAACGACGTGAGAGGAAGAACGAGTTGGATGGACGGAGGAGAGGTTACCAGGAGACGAAGACATGTGCGCGGCTGCCCCGGAGTCGAGGTACCACTCCTGGGATGTGCCGGATGAGGATGGCCCGGCAGTGGCGCTGTGGAGCGCATCCTGGAGAGACGCCATGTACCATGCTGGCAATGGAGATGTGGACGGCCCCAGCCCCTGGGGTGTTGTAGGAGGGCGGGGGAGCGTAGCCGGCGGTGTAGGCGCCAGGTGATCCGTAGGTGGGAGGCGCAGGCATCGGCGGCGCGGGCGCGGCGTACATGGCCCGCTGGTGCGGTGTACCGGGGCGTGGGCCGAGAATGCCGGCACCAGGAGCGCGCCAGGCCACGGGCCACGCCTGAACGGGGTCGGACCACGAGTTAGCGCCTGGTGCAGGGGCGGGGACAGCCGGAGGACACGGGACGGGCGACGAAGAGGGAGCTACGGGAGCACCCTGGCCTCCATTGTCGCGGCCACGGCGGCGCCCGCGCCCGCGGCCCTGCGAGCTGGTGTTGTTGCTGGGTGCAGGGGGCGGCGGTGTTGATGAAGAGCCGCGGTCGGCAACCAGTGCATGAGTGGACTGCAGCCGAGCAGTCTGTTCGGCGCGGAGTTCCTCCAGAAGGAGAAAGGATCGCACCTGGAGGAAGGAGGGGAGCGGCGAATGCGACGTGGTGTGGGGGATGACGGAGTGCTACTGACGATTGAGGCCGCGCAGGAGGTGGAAGACCTGGCGCGTGTCAATGACTGACTGGCCCAGGTCCCGAAGCTGGTCGGTGAAGTTTTTGAGCTTGGTGCATTACTGCATGATCGACATGTCTCCCTGGACGGCGGCGTGGTACTCGGCGTCGACGTAGACAGCGCGGGCGAGGTGGTTGTCGCGGAACAGGCTGTCGATGGCGGCCCACACGGCGAGCGCCGTGTCCTCGGGGTGCATGACGGCATCGAGGAGCTCCGGCGCGATGGTGGTGTAGAGCCAGTGCACGATGGCATGATTGGCCATGAGCCACTCACGCTGGTTGAGGCGGGAGAGTGCCTCGGGATCGACATGATCACGAAGGCCAAACATCCCGATGACGATGTCGAAGTGGCGACACCATTGGGTGTAGTTGCCGACGAGGAGGTCCAGCGTGACGGGAACATGGCGGCGGATGTCGACGGTTTGCAGGACCGACGTGGGGATGGAGGGAGGTTGGGGCGCCACGGCCACCATGGCCGATGCAGGCGAAGCGGCTAGTGGAACTGTGGCGGTTGCCACGGCGAGGGTAGGGAGAGGTGGCGTGGGTGCAGCAGGGACTACATTAGCAGGTGGCGCGGGAGCAGTAGGGACTGCAGGTGGAGCGGTGGCGAGGGGGACAGCAGCCGGAGCGTCACCGTCATCGTGCTCCATGGGAGCGGAAGCGGGATCGGGAGAAGCTGATACCATGTTTGAGTGGGAATTAGGGGGAAAACGCACCACACTTTGATTAGGCTCATGGCCGGGTTATATACAGATTACAGAGTGGCAAGGAGAGATCATGGGGGCGTCCCACGAACCACGATCGTGCGCCACTACCAGAGACAACCGGCAGCACGATCAGCGTATGCGCCTTGTACTATACAGGAGGCAGGCACACATACGATATGGACTACGTATACAGTCTAACAGTCTATGCTACCCCGAATGGAGCGGCAATCGCTGCTCAAGGCGTGTGTATGTGGTTGGAGCAGGTGACTATGGATATTTTGTCCAACATGGGTGACGGCATAATCTCCGGATCGATGGATCACCTTCTTCGACATAGCAATAGGAGTGTTTTTTGCGGGTGACATAATTGGTTTGGTGCCAACATTCAGTATTGCCAATATTTGGCAGGCCAAAATTTGGCAAAATCAAAGGTTGACAACTTTTTGTGAGATTGATAAGAAAAGTTGATAGTCAACCAATTCCTAGCCTACATTTGGCATTAGCCAAATATTGGCATGCCAACTTTTGGCATCGAATCAATTATGCTTATAGGCACATGAGTCGGTCTCATATGACTCCACTCTCGCTGATATGTCGAGTTTTTTTGTCTGACTGTTACTATATGGCTGTTTGCATTTTAGTCATGCAGATGCCTGATGATGCTCACCATGATTCATATCTACTTCTTGGTGCATTTGAAGTTAATAAAAGCGACCTTTATCAATAAAATAAAACGCCCATAATGGCGAGTGATACGCGCCGGTGCGCCGGCCGAAATTTAGGTCGGTTGCACCAACAGCGTCCGGTCAAACTTCTCGTACCACACGATTCTCTCTCCTTCCTCTATCGGATGTCTTTCTTTTCAGAAAAAAAAAATTCATCGAGCCGCCATGGACTAGGGACGCGCCTAGCCTCAAATCACCGCCCGACACCCGGTGCGTCTCTCCTGTTGCTACCCTCGTCGCCGGTCGCTGCCCTCACCGCAGTTCATCCTTGTCCGTGCAAGTCGCCGTCGTCGCCGGCGCCGCTGCCTCTTGCGTTTCTCGCCGGCTATGTGCATGCAGCAGCGTGCGCCTGCGGTTGCAGCTCCCCGTGGCGCCGGCCGAGCTCCGGTGCGACGGCCGCAGCTCCGGTGGCGCCGGCCGCCGGTCACCAACAACGAGCTCGCAAAAAAGTACTCATCCTCAGGTTGCCGGTAGCAGCAAAAAAATTGCCGGTTGTAGCAAAAATGTTGGCCGGATGTAACATTTGTAGTCGCCGGATGTAGCAAAAACACCACCATCACCACCAATTGAAAGTCGATGTAGCAAAAAATGTAGCAATTTCCAGCAAAACATAAATCCGGTTCCAACAAAAAATCATGTCGGCGGTGCGAGATACGTTCGGTTCCAGCGAAAATCACATGAAGCAAAATCCGAAAGGAAAAGTCAATGTAGCAAAAAAAAAAGTAAGTTCCAACAAAACATAAAGCTGGATCCAGCAAAAAACCGTCCACTGTGAGAGGGCGCATCCAGTTCCCGCATCGGTGGACGCCGGTTCCAACAATTTTTATGGCTGGTTGTAGCACCGCTGATGCAGGGTTCCAGCAAAAACTTCACCACACCAAAAATCATCGCCTCGTCGCAGCTCCGGGCTCAGCCGGTTCCAGCATCCTCCGCCACGGTTCCAGCATTTTGCCATCGTGGTTGCAGCACCCGTCAGGGTGGTCACCGCCGAAAGTTGCATCTTCTATTATGTCCCGCCGATGGTTCCATCATCTGAGCACCGTGGATCCAGCATCCGCCGTCCATGGTTGCAGCACCCCTTGTCCCTGGTGATCACCGTGGCGCCGGCCCCCCTCCCTCCTTGTCCAATTCGGACCAAGGGGTGGGGGGCGTGCGGCCCTGCCCTGGCCCTCCTTCCCTCTTTCTCCTACGGCCCATTAAGGCCCATAGCTTCCCCAGGGGTTCCGGTAACCCCCCCC
>LR738716.1:78333635-78390282 GCA_902687465.1 Secale cereale
CCCCCCCCCGGTACTCCGGTTAATTCCGAAACTTTATGGAACACTTCTGGTGTCCGAATATAGTCGTCCATTATATCAATCTTTACGTCTCGGACATTCCGAGACTCCTAGTCATGTCCGTGATCTCATCCGGGACTCCGAACTACCTTCGGTACATCAAAACTCGTAAACTCATAATACCGATCATCATCAAACGTTAAGCGTGTGGACCCTACGGGTTCGAGAACTATGTAGACATGACCGAGACTCATCTCCGGTCAATAACCAATAGCGTAACCTGGATGCTCATATTGGCTCCTACATATTCTACGAAGATCTTTATCGGTCAAACCGCATAACAACATACATTGTTCCTTTTGTCATCGGTATGTTACTTGCCCGAGATTCGATCGTCGGTATCTCTATATCTAGTTCAATCTCGTTACCGGCAAGTCTCTTTACTCGTTTCCGTAATACATCATCTCGTGACTAACTCATTAGTCATTTGCTTGCAAGGCTTATTATGATGTGTATTACCGAGAGGGCCCAGAGATACCTCTCCGACACTCGGAGTGACAAATCCTAGTCTTGATCTATGCCAACACCACGAATACTTTCGGAGACACCTGCAGAGCATCTTTATGATCACCCAGTTACGTTGTGACGTTTGATAGCACACAAGGTGTTCCTACTGTATTCGGGAGTTGCATAATCTCATAGTCATAGGAACATGTATAAGTCATGAAGAAAGCAATAGCAGTAAAACTAAACGATCATGGTGCTAAGCTAACGGATGGGTCTAGTCCATCACATCATTCTCCTAATGATGTGATCCCGTTGATCAAATGACAACTCATGTCTATGGCTAGGAAACATAGCCATCTTTGATCAATGAGCTAGTCTAGTAGAGGCATACTAGGGACATACTATTTTGTCTATGTATTCATACATGTACTAAGTTTCCGGTTAATACAATTCTAGCATGAATAAAAGACATTTATCATGGTATAAGGAAATACAAATAACATCTTTATTATTGCCTCTAGGGCATATTTCCTTCAGTCTCCCACTTTAACTAGAGTCAATAATCTAGATTACAAAGTAATGATCCTCATACCCATGGAGTCCTGGTGCTGATTATGTTTTGCCCGTGGAAGAGGCTTAGTCAACGGGTCTGCAACATTCAGATCCGTATGTATCTTGCAAATCTCTATGTCTCCCTCCTTGACTAGATCGCGGATGGAATTGAAGGGTCTTTTGATGTGCTTTGTTCTCTTGTGAAACCTGGATTCCTTCGCCAAGGCTATTGCTCCAGTGTTGTCACAAAAGATTTTCATTGGACCCGATGCACTAGGTATTACACCTAGATCGGATATGAACTCTTTCATCCAGACTCCTTCATTTGCTGCTTCCGAAGCAACTATGTATTCCGCTTCACACGTAGATCCCGACACGACGTGCTGCTTGGAACTGCACCAACTGACAGCTCCACCGTTCAATAAAAATACATATCCGGTTTGTGACTTAGAGTCCTCCGGATCAGTGTCAAAGCTAGAATCGACGTAACCGTTTACGACGAGCTCTTTGTCACCTCCATACACGAGAAACATATCCTTTGTCCTTTTCAGGTATTTCAGGATGTTCTTGACCGCTGTCCAGTGATCCACTCCTGGATTACTTTGGTACCTCCCTGCTAGACTTATAGCAAGGCACACATCAGGTCTGGTACACAGCATTGCATACATGATAGATCCTATGGCTGAGGCATAGGGAATGACTTTCATTTTCTCTCTATCTTCTGCAGTGGTCGGGCATTGAGTCTTACTCAACTTCATACCTTGTAACACAGGCAAGAACCCTTTCTTTGACTGGTCCATTTTGAACTTCTTCAAAACTTTATCAAGGTATGTGCTTTGTGAAAGTCCAATCAAGCGTCTTGATCTATCTCTATAGATCTTGATGCCTAATATGTAAGCAGCTTCACCGAGGTCTTTCATTGAAAAACTCTTATTCAAGTATCCTTTTATGCTATCCAGAAATTCTATATCATTTCCAATCAACAATATGCCATCCACATATAATATCAGAAATGCTACAGAGCTCCCACTCACTTTCTTGTAAATACAGGCTTCTCCAAAAGTCTGTATAAAACCATATGCTTTGATCACCTCATCAAAGCGTATATTCCAACTCCGAGATGCTTGCACCAGTCCATAGATGGATCGCTGGAGCTTGCACACTTTGTTAGCACCTTTTGGATCGACAAAACCTTCTGGTTGCATCATATACAACTCTTCTTTGAGATATCCATTCAGGAATACAGTTTTGACATCCATTTGCCATATTTCATAATCATAAAATGCGGCAGTTGCTAACATGATTCGGACAGACTTAAGCATCGCTACAGGTGAGAAAGTCTCATCGTAGTCAACTCCTTAAACTTGTCGAAACCCTTTCGCAACAAGTCGAGCTTTGTAAACAGTGACATTACTGTCTGCGTCGGTCTTCCTCTTGAAGATCCATTTATTTTCGATGGCTTGCCGATCATCGGGCAAGTCAACCAAAGTCCACACTTTGTTCTCATACATGGATCCCATCTCATATTTCATGGCCTCAAGCCATTTTGCGGAATCTGGGCTCATCATCGCTTCCTCATAGTTCGTAGGTTCATCATGGTCTAGTAACATGATTTCCAGAACTGGGTTGCCGTACCACTCTGGTGCGGAACGTACTCTGGTTGATCTACGACGTTCAGCAGAAACTTGATCCGAAGTTTCATGATCATCATCATTAACTTCCTCACTGATTGGTGTAGGAATCACTGGAACAATTTTCTGTGATGTACTACTTTCCAATTCGGGAGAAGGTACAATTACCTCATCAAGTTCTACTTTCCTCCCACTCACTTCTTTCGAGAGAAACTCCTTCTCTAGAAAGGATCCATTCTTAGCAACGAATATCTTGCCTTCGGATCTGTGATAGAAGGTGTACCCAACAGTCTCTTTTGGGTATCCTATGAAGACACATTTCTCCGACTTGGGTTCGAGCTTATCAGGTTGAAGCTTTTTCACATAAGATCGCAGCCCCAAACTTTAAGAAACGACAACTTTGGTTTCTTGCCAAACCATAGTTCATAAGGTGTCGTCTCAACGGATTTAGATGGTGCCCTATTTAACGTGAATGCACCTGTCTCTAAAGAATATCCCCAAAACGATAGTGGTAAATCGGTAAGAGACATCATAGATCGCACCATATCCAATAAAGTACGGTTACGACGTTCGGACACACCATTACGCTGTGGTGTTCCGGGTGGCGTGAGTTGTGAAACTATTCCACATAGTTTCAAATGAAGACCAAACTCGTAACTCAAATATTCTCCTCCACGATCAGATCGCACAAACTTTATTTTCTTGTTACGATGATTCTCTACTTCACTCTGAAATTCTTTGAACTTTTCAAATGTTTCAGACTTGTGTTTCATTAAGTAGATATACCCATATCTTCTCAAATCATCAGTGAAGGTCAGAAAATAACGATACCCGCCGCGAGCTTCAACACTCATTGGTCCGCATACATCAGTATGTATGATTTCCAACAAATCTGTTGCTCGCTCCACAGTTCCGGAGAACGGAGTTTTAGTCATCTTGCCCATGAGGCATGATTCGCAAGCACCAAGTGATTCATAATCAAGTGATTCCAAAAGTCCATCACTATGGAGTTTCTTCATGCGCTTTACACCAATATGACCTAAACGGCAGTGCCACAAATAAGTTGCACTATCATTATTAACCTTGCATCGTTTGGCTTCAATATTATGAATATGTGTATCACTACAATCGAGATCCAACAAGAATAGACCACTCTTTAAGGGTGCATGACCAAAAAAGATATTATTCATAAAAATAGAACAACCATTATTCTCTGATTTAAATGAATAACCGTCTCGCAACAAACAAGATCCAGATATAATGTTCATGCTCAACGCTGGCACCAAATAACAATTATTTAGGTCTAAAACTAATCCCGAAGGTAGATGTAGAGGTAGCGTGCCGACGGCGATCACATCGACTTTGGAACCATTTCCCACGCGCATCGTCACCTCGTCCTTAGTTAATCTTCATTTAATCCGTAGTCCCTGTTTCGAGTTACAAATATTAGCAACCGAACCGGTATCAAATACCCAGGTACTACTACGAGCATTAGTAAGGTACACATCAATAACATGTATATCATATATACCTTTGTTCACCTTGCCATCCTTCTTATCCGCCAAATACTTGGGGCAGTTCCGCTTCCAGTGCCCAGTCCCTTTGCAGTAGAAGCACTTAGTTTCAGGCTTGGTCCTAGACTTGGGTTTCTTCGCGGGAGTAGCAACTGCCTTGCTATTTCCTTGAAGTTCCCCTTCTTTTCCTTGCCCTTTTTCTTGAAACTAGTGGTCTTGTTAACCATCAACACTTGATGCTCCCTTTTGATTTCTACCTCCGCAGCTTTGAGCATAGCGAAGAGCTCGGGAATTGTCTTCTGCATCCCTTGCATATGATAGTTCATCACGAAGCCTTTATAGCTTGGTGGCAGTGATCGAAGAACTCTATCAATAACACTATCTTCGTCAACTTTGCAACCAAGTTGAGTCATATGATTGTAGTACCCAGACATTCTTAGCAAGTGTTCACTGATAGGACTATTCTCCTCCATCTTGCAGCTGTAGAACTTATTGGAAATCTCATATTTATCAATTTGGGCATTTGCCTAAAATATCAACTTCAACTCCTGGAACATCTCATATGGTCCATGACGTTCAAAACATCGTTGAAGTCCCGGTTCTAAGCCGTAAAGCATGGCACACTGAACTATCGTGTAGTCATCAGACCGCGTCTGCCAGACGTTCAAAGCGTCTACATTAGCGGGAGGGGGCTTGTCACCTAGCGGTGCTTCAAGGACATAATTCTTCTGTGCAGTAATGAGGATAATCCTCAAGTTACGAACCCAGTCCGTGTAATTGCTACCATCATCTTTCAACTTAGCTTTCTCTAGGAATGCATTAAAATTCAAAGGAACGGTAGCACGGGCCATTGATCTACAACAACATAGATATGCAAAAACTATCAGGACTAAGTTCATGATAAATTAAAGTTCAATTAATTACTTAAAGAACTCCCACTTAGATAGACATCCCTCCGGTCATCTAAATGATCACGTGATCCAAATCAACTAAACCATGTCCGATCATCACGTGAGATGGAGTAGTTTCAATGGTGAACATCTTATGTTGATCATATCTACTATATGATTCACGCTCAACCTTTCGGTTTCCAGTGTTCCGATGCCATATCTGCATATGCTAGGCTCGTCAAGTTTAACCCGAGTATTCTGCATGTGCAAAACTGGCTTACACCCGTTGTATTTGAACGTAGAGCTTATCACACCCGATCATCACGTGGTGTCTTGGCACGACGAACTTTCGCAACGGTGCATACTCAGGGAGAACACTTATATCTTGAAATTTAGTAAGGGGTCATCTTATAATGCTACCGTCGTTCTAAGCAAAATAAGAAGCATAATAAGATAAACATCACATGCAATAAAAATATGTGACATGATATGGCCATCATCATCTTGTGCTTTTGATCTCCATCTCCAAAGCATCATCATGATCACCTTCGTCACCGGCGCGACACCTTGATCTCCATCGTAGCATCGTTGTCGTCTCGCCAACTATTGCTTCTACGACTATCGCTACCGCTTAGTGATAAAGTAAAGCAATTACATGGCGATTGCATTTCATACAATAAAGCGACAACCATATGGCTCCTACCAGTTGTCGATAACTTTACAAAACATGATCATCTCATACAAAACCGTATAACTCATCATGTCTTGACCATATCACATCACAACATGCCCTGCAAAAACAAGTTAGACGTCCTCTACTTTGTTGTTGCAAGTTTTACGTGGCTGCTACGGGCTTAGCAAGAACCGTTCTTACCTACGCATACAAAAAAACCACAACGATGTTTCGTCAAGTATGTGTTGTTTTAACCTTCACAAGGACCGGGCGTAGCCACACTTGATTCAGCTAAAGTGAGAGAGAGACGGACACCCGCCAGTCACCTTTAAGCAACGAGTGCTCATAACGGTGAAACCAGTCTCAAGTAAGCATACGCGTAATGTCGGTCCGGGCCACTTCATCTCACAATACCACCGAAGCAAAGTATGACATGCTGGTAAGCAGTATGACTAGTATCGCCCACAACTCATTGTGTTCTACTCATGCATATCATCTACGCATAGACCTGGCTCATGATGCCACTGTTGGGGAACGTAGTATTTTCAAAATTTTCCTACGATCACGCAAGATCTATCTACCAGATGCATAGCAACGAGGGGGAGAGTGTGTCTACGTACCCTCGTAGACCGGGAGCGGAAGCGTCAAGTTACACGGTTGATGTAGTCGAACTTCTTCGCGATCCAACCGACCAAGCACCGAACGTACGGCACCTCCACGTTCAGCACACGTTCAGCTTGATGACGTCCCACGAGCTCTTGATCCAGTTGAGTTTCACGGGAGAGTTTCGTCAGCACGACGGCGTGGTGACGGATATGATGTATCTACCGGTGCAGGGCTTCGCCTAAGCACTACAACGGTATGACTGAGGTGTGTTTCTGTGGAGGGTCGCACCGCACACGGCTAAAACAATTCAACTTGTGTATCTTTGGGTGCCCCCTGCCCCCGTGTATAAAGGAGCAAGGGGGGAGGCCGGCCGGCCCCTTGTGGCACGCCTAGGAGGTGCAATCCTACTAGGAATAGGATTGCAATCCTATTCCTAGTAGGAACTACCAAAAGGGAGAAGGGGGAAAGGAAAGGAGAGGGAGAAGGAGAAGGAAAGGGGCGCCGGCCCCCCCTCCCTCCTTGTC
Organism: Secale cereale; assembly: GCA_902687465.1. Lineage (NCBI taxonomy): Eukaryota > Viridiplantae > Streptophyta > Magnoliopsida > Poales > Poaceae > Secale > Secale cereale. The sequence continues at coordinate 78,340,530 of LR738716.1, forward strand.
CAATTCGGACCAAGGGGTGGGGGGCGCGCGGCCCTGCCCTGGCCCTCCTTCCCTCTTTCTCCTACGGCCCATTAAGGCCCATAGCTTCCCCATGGGTTCCGGTAACCCCCCCCCCCCCGGTACTCCGGTTAATTCCGAAACTTTACGGAACACTTCCGGTGTCCGAATATAGTCGTCCATTATATCAATCTTTACGTCTCGGACATTTCGAGACTCCTCGTCATGTCCGTGATCTCATCCGGGACTCTGAACTACCTTCGGTACATCAAAACTCATAAACTCATAATACCGATCGTCATCAAACGTTAAGCGTGCGGACCCTACGGGTTTGAGAACTATGTAGACATGACCGAGACTCATCTTCGGTCAATAACCAATAGCGGAACCTGGATGCTCATATTGGCTCCTACATATTCTACGAAGATCTTTATCGGTCAAACCGCATAACAACATACGTTGTTCCTTTTGTCATCGGTATGTTACTTGCCCGAGATTCGATCGTCGGTATCTCTATACCTAGTTCAATCTCGTTACGGGCAAGTCTCTTTACTCGTTTCCGTAATACATCATCTCGTGACTAACTCATTAGTCATTTGCTTGCAAGGCTTATTATGATGTGTATTACCGAGAGGACCCAGAAATACCTCTCCGACACTCGGAGTGACAAATCCTAGTCTTGATCTATGCCAACACCACGAATACTTTCGGAGACACCCGTAGAGCATCTTTATGATCACCCAGTTACGTTGTGACATTTGATAGCACACAAGGTGTTCCTACGGTATTCGGGAGTTGCATAATCTCATAGTCATAGGAACATGTATAAGTCATGAAGAAAGCAATAGCAGTAAAGCTAAACGATCATAGTGCTAAGCTAACGGATGGGTCTAGTCCATCACATCATTCTCCTAATGATGTGATCCTGTTGATCAAATGACAACTCATGTCTATGGCTAGGAAACATAGCCATCTTTGATCAATGAGCTAGTCTAGTAGAGGCATACTAGGGACATACTATTTTGTCTATGTATTCACACATGTACTAAGTTTCTGGTTAATACAATTCTAGCATGAATAAAAGACATTTATCATGGTATAAGGAAATACAAATAACATATTTATTATTGCCTCCAGGGCATATTTCCTTCAAAATGAATGGACAGGAAGGCTCGCGAGGGGATAAGGAAAGGAGAAACAGCGGTGTGTGGGGTGTGTTTTGACGCGTGGAAGGACGTACTGCATGACGTGAAGATGGAGACCGACCGAGCGTTGGGCCGGCATGCCGATTACAAACATTTCCCATCCAAAAAAAGGGAAACGTTTCTAGCCGGGGCACCGGCCGAAGCGTGCGCCGGTTCCATCAGCGTCGTCAGATCCCACTTAATCGCACGGTCCTTTTGCTTTTCGTTTCTTTTTTTCCCTGCCTTATCTTCTTCCTCCTCCCTTCGTTTCTTATCCATACCTCTCATTGACGCTAAGTTGTCCTGTTTCCAGGAACCCGCCTAGGGATGGACTGTGGCGGCGCTGCCGCTGCAGGCCAACCGGCAGTGGCTGTTGTAGGACGAGCCGCCATGGGCGGATAAATGACCACAACGAGCACCTCCTCCTTCCCATCTCCTGTTCTCAAGGAAAATCTCACCTACGGAGCACACGAGCTGCATCGGTACCAAGCTTCAATGCTGCAACGGTGAATAGCCGCGTGCTGGAAACGGAGGAGCGACATGCTGGGATACATGCTCCCTTGTGAAGCAACCACCGGCAAGCATTGGCACGCGACCGGCGAGACGATATTAGAACCGCCGCATAGAAGGGTTGCAACCATTCGACGAAAAAGCTGCAAACCTAGATAAAAAAGCTACAACCGGCATCGAGTTTTGCTACATCGGATATACAGAAAGTTGCAAGCGTTCAGTGCCATCGAGGAAAGCTACAACCGTCTACAGAAAATGCTACAAGCTTCGATGAGAAAAGCTTCAACCAAACGAGAGAGGAATATTTCACCTAGACGCTGCTCAAAACGAAAAAAGTTTCAATCGTTTACAGGAAAGCTTCCACCGTAGAGGAGAAAAGCTTCAACCATTGAGATAAAAGCTACAACCGTGTCAATTTTTTGCTACTATCATATGTGTGTTTTACTACATCCATTCATGCAGCCATGGTGCTTTTTTACGACTGAGGTGTGACCGGCGACGACGAGGACGACATTTTTGTTGCAACAGCCTCGTTTTTTGGTACCGTTGGCAATGTGTTTTGCTACATCCGATTAACATTTTTGCTACAATGGCGACGCCGGTGGAATTTTTTTGATGCAACCGTTGTCTTCATTTGCTACGACTGACATGGGAAAATGCTACCACGGGGCATCTCTGTTTTTTGCTCGAACCAATCATCGGTGAGGCGGAGCTGCATCCATGGCACTCCGACGAGCAGCGGGGGCAGCGAGCGGTCGGGGCAAGCTGAGTCCCGGAGCACGGGGCGGCCCCGACGGGCGGCCGGGGCAGCGAGCGAACTGGACGAGCTGAGTCGCGGAGCTGCATCCATGGCGCTTCGACGGGTGGTCGAGGCGGCGAGCAGCGAGCTCCAACCGGCGGTCGGGGCGGTGAGCAGCCGGGGCGTGCTGAGTGCCGGAGCGTAGGGCGGCCCCGACGGGCAGTCGGCGCGACGAACGCTTAGGGAGGCGAGGACAAGATTAAAAAAAACAGCAGAGGAGCTTCGATCTGACAGTGTCGCACAACAGATCGGGCGGCTGGGAGCAGACCGGCCGAAACATTCGGCCGGCGCACCGGCGCCCAGTGTTGCCCAAAAAAAAAATCTATCTTTGCGTGGCTTTTCTCTAGTAAAAATGAACAACCAGTAACTACCAGTAAAAAGGAATTTTGCGTTGCTACTTTAACAGGTAAATTTATTCCCAGTCATATTGTAACCACCGAGTGACACTTTGGCCGAGTGGTTAAGGCGTGTGCCTGCTAAGTACATGGGCTCTGCCCGCGAGAGTTCGAATCTCTCAGGTGTCGATTTCTTTTTTACTTTTTGCTCTGGTAGATGGGCCCTCGTGCTACATGTGCCAGGCCAGCCTCCCTTCAGCTCACAGATAGAATATTGGTCGTCCAAAAATTAGAAAAAAATTATTGGCCATCCACCTACAAAAGGAATTTATCAAAAAAAAACCCTACAAAAGGAAGCCTTGTGTCTAAAAAGAAACACCTAAGCTCCGACATGAAAAGATAGCAAAACATCGTGAACCAACCTGTGGTTGAGATGGTTAGGTGGATAGTGGTATCCCCAACCCACCAGGGTTCAAATCCTGATGTTCGCATTATTCCTGGATTTATTTCAGGATTTCCGTCGATGCGTTTTCGGTGGGAGGAGACGTTCCCATCGACGACGAGGCGCCTACGGTGACTTCGTAAATCTCAAGATGATATGCCGGCTCAGTCTCTCGGAGATGCTCATATGGGTAGGGTGTGCATGTGCGTTCATAGGGATGAGTGTATGCGCGTATATATGAACGCTTGTGTTTGTACTGATGCTAAAAAAAGATAGCAAAACATCTTTGAGCTTGACATCAACGCTTGTCACTTGCCTCTGGCAACACCACAACAGCTACCAAAGAAAAGAATAACAGATCACCTCCCTCATCAAGCTCGACGGGGCTCCTCACCGAGCTTTGCGAAGGTGTTTCACCAAAAGTGAAGTTATTGCCGTTGAACGAATCAGATCGGGACAACACCCCGCTCACGCCATCAAACTCCACCACGACTATGACGCTGAAGGGGGAAACAACACCTGCCATCCATCAACCACGAACCCAATACATATTTCATTTTCCAGATGTCATCGACGCATAGCACAATCTACATCCGCTACTGGCCTACTTCACAAGCTCCACGCAGACGTTGGAGCAGATGCCGCCGCAACGGCGGAGCTCAATGACACATGTCCACGACGATGGATGCCTGGCCCGTTTAAATAGGCCGGGCCGGCCCATTTGGCCAGGTTTGGTTCTACATCAACTAAATCGTTTAACCGTCAAATACTCACATTCTCGGGGGGCTATGTGCAAACCGCGGCAGACGAAGAGGGGACAAGAATCTCCTCCCTCCTCTCCGGCGAGGCCCCGACCCCGCACCCCACGGCGGCCGGAGACGATGGCGAGGAAGGGCGTGTCGTACGTGACGGCGGCGCAGCTCGTGTCCATGGTCCGCGACCCCCGCCTCGCCATCATCGACGTCAGGTACGCACGCGCCGATCCGCGCCCCATCTCCATGACTGCGCCGGGGAGCACGGGCGAGCAGAGGCTAACCGGGGGTGGCTGGTTTGGTTGGGGTCTGTGCAGGGACGAGGAGCGGATCTGCGACGCGCACATCGCCGGGTCGCACCACTACGCCAGCGACGGCTTCGCGGACCGGCTGCCGGAGATCGCCGAGGCCACCCGGGCCAAGGAGACCCTCGTCTTCCACTGCGCCCTCAGCCAGGTCAGGCCCCTTTCCCCCTCCTTCAGAATTCCTTTCTTCTACGTAGCTGTTGATTTTTGCAGCACCACTTGCTAAAGCAGGCAAACAATTAGCACCTTGGACCTTGGCAGTAGTACATTTGGTGCTTTCTGTAGATCTCAAAAACTAATTGGGGTTTCACAAGCCCATCGGTAACATAAAGATCACCTAGGTATCATGGATTATGAGTTGATCTGGGTTTCAAAGGTGGAGGCACAAATTACAGGGATAAATTGCCTCGTGTGTGATGCCGGTGTGATTCAGGACCCGTGATCATGTATATTTGTCTATACAATGTACTGTGAATTTGATGGGATGGTGGTTATTTGTCTATATTATCTACTGTGAATTTGATGGGTAATCATTTGGAAATGCAAATACAACTGTTATGTGTGTAATACGTGAAGGCATCAACAAGTTTGTTGAAACTGAATTCCATTTTTTTTTACAGAATCAGACCATTGAATGTTTTGTGAACATAGCCAGTGCAACAGTTTTTGTGCAGATGACATAGCCATAGGACTTCCGTTGCTTTCGTTCTGTTGGTTTACATGTTTTTGTTATCCACGATTGTATGAAATCAGGGTCAGCTTTTTTCTGTACCTTTCCAGTCGGTATTTGCACTCTAGGCCTGTGGTGAGGACTCAGGACATCTTTATATGCTTACGCGTTGTCTGAATCAGTAGTTCTAATATAAACCATGGCTTTATCTTCTAGCAAGAACTATTGCTTAATTCTACTGCTAGTTCCCTGGGACCATTCTCTGAGTTTATATGGTTTGCTTTATAGATTATAGAATTGATAAATTGTAATTTGTACTGTTTGTCTTGGTAAAGATGCTTAGCTTTGGTAGCAGCTGTTTTATCTATGTGTACAAAAGAGGAAGACATAAATGAGGTGGCTGAAGCTGCCTTACGTTATGATTTCAGAATCAGACCATTGGAGATTTCCTGAACATCGCCAGTGGGACAGTTTTTTCCCAGATGCCGTAGCCACAGGACTTCCCATTGTTTTCTTTTTGTGGTTCTACGTACATGTTATTTGTATTCATGATTGTATGATATCAGGGTCAGTGTTCTTTTATACCCATGCAATCTTTGTGTGCTCTCTAGCCTTTGGTCAGGACATCTTTATATGCTTAGGTTTTGTCCGAATGGCTACTTCAAATATAAACCATGGACCCTTAAAAAAAAAAACTTGGATTTATCTTCTATTGAGAACTACAAATTGTCATTTGTGCTGCTTGCCTTGGTAAATATGCTTGGCTTTGGTAGCAGCTATGTTACCTTGTGTTTATTTTCCTCCTACATTCAGCATTGTATATCGCCTTTTGTTCTTTCATCACAGTTTTACATCCCAATCTGAGTTCAGGTTATCGCCTCTGTTTCTTCTTGTAACCTGTCCGTTCAAACTGCAGGTGCGGGGTCCATCTTGTGCAAGAATGTTCCTGGACTATTTATCAGAGGCCAAGGAAGAGTCAGCGGTGAAGAGCATCACGGTCCTCGAGCGTGGATTCAACGGGTGGGAGCTTTCAGGGAGAGCCGTTTGCCGCTGCAAGGACGCTCCTTGCAAGGGTGTATGCCCTTGAAGCCTTCACTATTCATGTAAACAAACATGGTGCATTTTTCAACTGCAGGGGATGCTGCTCTGCATGATGATCGCTATCTACAGGCTAGCCATCCGTAGTTGATTACTTCTATATAGCACACATTGAAATGGCATATCTCAATTGGGTGGACCAGTAAAGACATTGAATAACCGTCACTAATATGCCATGTAAACTGCATACCTTATTGGCGATTATTGAAAATGTTTCTCTTCCTCCTATGGGCATCTGCATCCTGTCTTTGAGCTGAAGTTCTACCATCTCTATGTTCTAATGATGTCTTTGAGCTGAAGTTCTACCACCTTGGTTCTGAAGGTTTGGGATTCAGGATTTTCTAATGATGTTTCCATTTGTATGTTATTCTGATTTGCCCAAGTCTAGGTGTTTGATTAGGGGAGGCACATCAGGTCATTCAGACAAGTATTCTTTGCTGCTCTGTTGCATTTTCGATGTAACTTTGATTTCTTCTATTGTGGATGTGCTATCGGGCGACTGATCATCACGCCCAATGCTAATAGTTCGCGTAAATTATGTCAGAGAAAAATCTGAGGGCTACGAAATTGTGACTCTAAGTTTTGCAGCAGAAATGGAATGGTCGGTTCTGCCAGCATAGAAACCAATCTAGTGCAGAAACAGGAGGGTTGAAATACAACAAATTATGTTGGTAGTAAGGACCACATGAATGGAATTTGCAAAGAATAAAGCTAATTTGACAGAAACAGACAGAAACTGAAGCCGTCCTTCTCATTTTCCTGAACAAAACTGGAACAGAAGCACCGTTTTCTATACAACAAGATTGCACATATGGTACATGGAAGTATGACAGTCGAACAACTCTACAGGTACATCAACCTAATACTTTCACAGACATCCCTCTGCAATACAATCTTCAATCTCCCTTCATCTCCAGGAAAATTTCAGCCTCTCCACAACACCAATAAACCACCTAAATGAATAAAATTAATTTCATGTACAGAGATTGCCACTTTGTCAGCCCATTACCGCTTCTGTTGTTACACTATACACGACTCGCAAACTATCCGGTTCACCATAAAAAAATGGGATGGAATGTGAGGAACTGATCTTCTGAACTTCCGGCGAGAAAAATCCATGCCACTGTTAGCGTTCATGCTCAACAAGTGATTTTGCTGGCTCGGCAGGGATTGTAAATTGCAGCTGTTGTTGCACAGCTGAAGCAGAGTAGATGTCAGCAACCACCAAAAGGTCCGTGGCGGTTGGCTTCACCGTTGGGTCTTCACCTCCTCCATGATCCAACATGACTCCTTCTCTGAGACCGGTCTAGCAAAGCTTCAAGCTCCCTCAGCACTTGCCATGTGGCATCTCCCTCTTCCATTGGTCGGTTGAACACGAGCGCCTTCCGCTTCACAGGATCCCACAAGTTCTTCTGTATCACACTTAAGTTCGTTGCCACAACATGGTCCAGCACCGTCTCAAGACTGGCGACATCCTTCTCGGCCACCTGTAATGAGATGTCTTGCCACCGGAGGACAGAAGGGAATGGCAGGCGTATATCATCGGCAATTATGACAGGAACACAACCGAGCAGGACTGATTCCACAAGCCGAGGGCTCCACGGCGCCCAGCCCAGCGGGCAGAGGCAGAACAGAGAACGGGCCATCTCCGATCGGTAGTCATCGTATCGCTTCCGCTTAAGGTAGAACTTGCTATTACGACCATACCGTTGTAGTAGCTCAGTCCTCACCTTCCTGTTGCAAGGAAAAAAAGGTAAGAACCAGTAAATTACAAGTATATTAAATAATGGAGTTAAATGTAACTCACTGTTTGTTATCCTGCTAGCCTTATGTGTACAAATATTGATGAAATTATGACAATTATGGATGAGTCCTTGCCTAACCTAGGCAGCTAAACTATTTCATTTTTTACAATTTAGAACTATTTCATAACAGGCTATGCAGGTTAGACACATGGAGTATATGGAGAAGAGATCTCAAACAAATGAGTCAATCAGATAGCATTGAGTTTCTCAGAAGGCACAACTAAAGTGAGACAGAACCGTAGAAAACCTCAAAACCAGTCCCCTTCCTACTACTTATGGGATAATTGCTAGATGAAGCAACTTAAGAGAAGTGTGGCAGATGCTTACTTGCTGTAGAAGCGGCCACTGATATTCTTGGGATGAACTTCCATCTTGCCCCGGAAGAAGGCAAAGATGTCCCTTCGCGCCTTCTCCGGCTCCGGTAGCTCGAGCGCCACCTCCGGGGGCACGTGTGGGGGGATAACCACGTGCTCTGCCTCCTGGCAAACGTGAGGGCCGTGTACACCAAATGTTTGTAGCAGGATCGACCTCTTGAGGAACTCCGGTATGCCATCCGCGATTGCCACATCCTCCTGCTCAAGCAAGCAAAACTTTAGTGCAACTGAGTAGTTCCCTTAAATCTCTTATTAACGGTTGGGGAACCGCATTGAAGTAGATCCGTGGTGAACCAAGTTCCATCATGACAACACCAAGAATTTTAATTGTTGGGCGAGTAGTTTCCATAAATACGAGGAGGGTTAGCTATACTACTACGGTTCGATTCCAAACGAACCAAGTTCCTGGTGACAGCAGCATACATTACAGCTCAAGAACAGTGAATTCTGATAATCAAGCTATGAAAATTGGATCACCTAGGCTCAATTTCACAGCAAGAACCATTGATTCATGTTGGAATTCACCCTGAGGTGAGGTCCTTATCATGAGCAGCTGGTATGCCATTTAGGAGCCAAGAACACGCAGCGGCTAACTTCCACGGCTCCACCTTGGAAACCCCCATTCGGACGCAAGAAACGCCGGCAGGCACCTAACCCACACGACACGCAACCACCATGGGGATGAAGATGAAGAGGCAGCGCTCACCATGGGGTGGAAGCAGGCGCCGAAGTCGTGGGAGGCGACGAAGACGTGGTCGGCGCCGGCGGAGCGGTTCCAGTAGGGCATCTCCCGGCGGACGAGGCCGACGGCGTCGGCCAGCAGGCCGCGCGCGTGCGAGAGGGACGGGAACCCGTTGGGCGTGGAGAAGTTGCAGGAGACGTAGACGGGCACGAAGAAGAGGTCGGCGTCCTCCGGGCGGGCGGCGGCGTGGCCGGACAGCAGCGCGTCGTGGAGCGCGACCTCGGCCGCGAAGAGGTGGCGCGCGCACCGCGGGTCGGCGGCCGCCCAGGCGCGGTTGAAGCGGGCGGGGAGGTCGTAGACGTAGATCCGGACGGGGGGCCTGGAGGTCGTGGCGGCGGCGGTGGTGGAGGCGGCGAGGGCGCGGGGCTTGGTGGTGCGGAGGAGGACGGCGGGGCGGAGGAGCGGGGAGGCGGCCGGCGGGGCGGCGGAGAGGAAGAGGCAGACGGAGAGCGCGAACCAGACGAGCAGCAGCCAGGCGGAGTGCCTCCGGAGCGTGCCGGCGAGGCCGGGCGGCGGCCTCCTCGCCGGCGCGGGGAGCTTCGGATCTCTCATGGCGGTGGCGGAGCTGCTTTTGCTCAATCCGGCGGAGGGGAGGGGGAGGAGAAAGACACCGCAGCGCGTGGGTTTGGTGGGTTGACTTGAGCTGGAAAAAAGCTCGCGTTTTTCCTTCCGTCTCCCTCCCCCACCGTGTTTTTGGTAAGTGGTTTGCTGGATGGGCTGTCTAACAAGTTTACAAGGTGCTCTTCACTTAATGCCTTTTATTGATCATGATTAATTCAATAAGTTTTTTTGGCAAGTGCCTTTTTATTGGTTTTTAATTGGCAACAATAAGGGATATAATACGATTAATTAGTACTAGGTATCAATCCCTCGCAACCGCGGAATCTGTAAAGTAGCTATATTGATCCCTTGTGGGTGCATACTTGAGCGCAGAGGGGCGATGAACTCAGGAGTCCTTAGACACTTCGGTCGGCTAATGAGGTTCATGTGCACTTGTACCATCTCTCTCTCTCTCTGAGTGGGTATCTTTATTTACCGATACTCAACATCTCTACCGCTTCCAAGGTCTTCGCCGTGTCATAGTCATGGGCGGATTTAGGCCCCAGGCAGAAGGGGCGGCCGCCTGGGGCGTGAGGCTCATGTCCTTCATATACTAGCGCACTGTAGCTACAGTAAAATGCTACAGTTAGCAGAGCTGCCTGGGCCTTGGCCCAGTTCGCCTGGGGCTTGGCCCATTCCTGGGCCCGCCACTGGTCATAGTCATCACCTGCATATCATCTTCGGGGACATCTTTATCTGGGGTTGTCCATCGCCGCCGCCACCAATGGTAGGGTTGCAAGGCCAATACTATCCCTTTGCAAAATTCCTTGCACATCGGTTGGGCGACTGTCTTGCTCTTTATTTTTATTAGAATGGTTGGATCATCCCGGGTGAGATCGAGGCAAATCTAGTGATGTTGCGGCCAGGAAAGCTAATGGGTAGCAACATGTGCCATCAGTAAAGGTCAAGATCTTGGAGAGGGAAAGACCGCTAGAGTTTGGCTGCAGCACAGGAAGTGAAGGAAATATGCCCTAGAGGCAATAATAAAGATGTTATTTGTATTTCCTTATATCATGATAAATATATTTTATTCATGCTAGAATTGTATTAACCAGAAACTTAGTACATGTGTGAATATATAGACAAAATAGTATGTCCCTAGTATGCCTCTACTAGACTAGCTTATTGATCAAATATGATTATGTTTCCTAGCCATAGACATGAGTTGTCATTTGATCAACAAGATCACATCATTAGGAGAATGATGTGATGGACAAGACCCATCCGTTAGCTTAGCACTATGATCGTTTAGTTTTACTGCTATTGCTTTCTTCATGACCTATACATGTTTCTATGACTATGAGATTATGCAACTCCCGTATACCGGAGGAACACCTTGTGTGCTATCAAACGTCACAACGTAACTGGGTGATTATAAAGATGCTCTACAAGTGTCTTCGAAGGTGTTCGTGGTGTTGGCATAGATCAAGAATAGAATTTGTCACTCCGAGTGTCGGAGAGGTATCTCTGGGCCCTCTCGATAATACACATCATAATAAGCCTTGCAAGCAAATGACTAATGAGTTAGTCACGGGATGATGTATTACGGAACGAGTAAAGAGACTTGCCGATAATAAGATTGAACTAGGTATTGAGATACCGACGATCGAATCTCGGGCAAGTAAAATACCGATGACAAAGGGAACAACGTATGTTGTTATACGGTTTGGCCGATAAAGATCTTCGTAGAATATATAGGAGCCAATATGAGCATCCAGGTTCCGCTATTGGTTATTGACCGGAGATGAGTCTCGGTCATGTCTACATAGTTCTCGAACCCGTAGGGTCCGCACGCTTAACGTTTGATGACGATCGGTATAATGAGTTTATGAGTTTTGATGTACCGAAGGTAGTTTGGAGTCCCGGATGAGATCACGGACATGACAAGGAGTCTCGGAATGTCCGAGACGTAAAGATTGATATATTGGACGACTATATTCGGACACCGGAAGTGTTCCGGAAAAGTTTCGGATTTAACCGGAGTGCCGGAGAGGGTTACAGGAAACCCCTCTTCTTCCTTCTTCTCCCCCTTCCTTTCCTACTCCTAGTAGGAATAGGAAAGGGGATTCCTATTCCTACTAGGAGTAGGAATCCTACTCCCTGGCGCGCCCCAAGGGCCTAGCCGCACCTCCCCCTTGCTCCTTTATATATGGGGGCATGGGGCACCCAAAGACACAGAAGAAACATTGTTCTAGCCGTGTGCGGTGCCCCCCTCCACAGAAACACACCTCGGTCATACCGTTGAGTGCTTAAGCGAAGCCCTGCGCCGGTAGCTTCATCATATCCGTCACCACGCCGTCGTGCTGACGAAACTCTCCCGTGTAGCTCAACTGTATCAAGAGCTCGTGGGACGTCATCAAGTTGAACGTGTGCTGATCGCGGAGGTGCCGTACGTTCGGTGCTTGATCGGTTGAATCGCGAAGAAGTTCGACTACATCAACCGCGTCACTAGACGCTTCCGCTTTCGGTCTACGAGGGTACGTAGACATACTCTCCCCTCTCGTTGCTATGCTTCTGGTAGATAGATCTTGCGTGATCGTAGGATTTTTTTTTGAAATACTACGTTCCCCAACTGTGGCATCATGAGCCAGGTCTATGCGTAGATGATATGCACGAGTAAAACACAATGAGTTATGGGCGATAATAGTCATACTGCTTGCGAGCATGTCATACTTTGGTTCAGTGGAATTGTGAGATGAAGCGGCCCGGACCGACATTACGCGTACACTTACGCGAGACAAGTTTCACCGTTATGAGCACTCGTTGCTTAAAGGTGACTGGCAGGTGTCTGTCTCTCTCATTTCAGCTGAATCGAATGTGGCTACGCCCGGTCCTTGTGAAGGTTAAAACAACACATACTTGACGAAAAATCGTTGTGGTTTTTGTATGCGTAGGTAAGAACGGTTCTTGCTAAGCCCGTAGCAGCCACGTAGAACTTGCAACAACAAAGTAGAGGACGTCGAACTTGTTTTTGCAGGGCATGTTGTGATGTGATATGGTCAAGACATGATGAGTTATACGTTATTGTATGAGATGATCATGTTTTGTAAAGTTATCGGCAACTGGCAGGAGCCATATGGTTGTCGCTTTATTGTATGAAATACATTCGCCATGTAATTGCTTTACTTTATCACTAAGCAGCAGCGATAGTCATGGAAGCAATAGTTGGCGAGATGACAATGATGCTACGATGGAGATCAAGGTGTCGCGCCGGTGACGAAGGTGATCATGACGGTGCTTTGGAGATGGAGATCAAAAGCACAAGATGATGATGGCCATATCATGTCACATATTTTGATTGCATGTGATGTTTATCTTATTATGCTTCTTATTTTGCTTAGTACGGCGGTAGTATTATAAGATGATCCCTTACAAAAATTTCAAGGTATAAGTGTTCTCCCTGAGTATGCACCGTTGCGAAAGTTCGTCGTGCCGAGACACCACGTGATGATCGGGTGTGATAAGCTCTACGTTCACATACAGCGGGTGTAAGCCAGTTTTGCACACGCAGAATACTCGGGTTAAACTTGACAAGCCTAGCATATGCAGATATGGCCTCGGAACACTAGAGACCAAAAGGTCGAGCGTGAATCATATAGTAGATATGATCAACATAAGATGTTCACCATTGAAAACTACTCCATCTCACGTGATGATCAGACATGGCTTAGTTGATTTGGATCACGTCATCATTTAGATGACCAGAGGGATGTCTATCTAAGTGGGAGTTCTTTAAGTAATATGATTAATTGAACTTTAATTTATCATGAACTTAGTCTTGATAGTTTTTTTGCATATCTATGTTGTTGTAGATCAATGGCCCGTGCTACCGTTCCTTTGAATTTTAATGCATTCCTAGAGATAGCTAAGTTGAAAGATGATGGTAGCAATTACACGGACTGGGTCCGTAACTTGAGGATTATCCTCATTGCTGCACAGAAGAATTATGTCCTTGAAGCACCGCTCGGTGACAAGCCCGCTCCCGCTAATGTAGACGCTTTGAACGTCTGGCAGACGCGGTCTGATGACTACACGATAGTTCAGTGTGTCATGCTTTACGCCTTAGAACCGAGACTTCAACGACGTTTTGAACGTCATGGAGCATATGAGATGTTCCAGGAGTTGAAGTTAATATTTCAAGAAAATGCCTGGATTGAGAAATATGAGATTTCCAATAAGTTCTATAGCTGCAAGATGGAGGAGAATAGTTCTATCAGTGAACACTTGCTCAGAATGTCTCGATACTACAATCATATGACTCAACTTGGTTGCAAAGTTGATGAAGATAGTGTTATTGATAGAGTTCTTCAATCACTGCCACCAAGCTATAAAGGCTTCATTATGAACTATAATATGCAAGGGATGCAAAAGACAATTCCCGAGCTCTTCGCTATGCTCAAGGCTGCCGAGGTAGAAATCAAAAAGGAGCATCAAGTGTTGATGGTTAACAAGACCACTAGTTTCAAGAAAAAGGGCAAAGGAAAGAAGGGGAACTTCAAGAAGAATAGCAAGACAATTGCTGCTCCCGTGAAGAAACCCAAGTCTGGAGCCAAGCCTGAAACTGAGTGCTTCTACTGCAAAGGGACTGGACACTGGAAGCGGAATTGCCCCAAGTATTTGGCGGATAAGAAGGATGGCAAGGTGAACAAAGGTATATGTGATATACATGTTATTGATGTGTACCTTACTAATGCTCATAGTAGTACATGGGTATTTGATACCGGTTCGGTTGCTAATATTTGTAACTCGAAACAGGGACTACGGATTAAACGAAGATTGTCTAAGGACGAGGTGACGATGCGCGTGGGAAATGGTTCCAAAGTCGATGTGATCGTCGTCGGCACGCTACCTCTACATCTACCTTCGGGATTAGTTTTAGACCTGAATAATTGTTATTTGGTGCCAGCGTTAGGCATGAACATTTATATCTGGATCGTGTTTGTTGCGAGACGGTTATTCATTTAAATCTGAGAATAATGGTTGTTCTATTTTTATGAATAATATCTTTTATGGTCATGCACCCTTGAAGAGTGGTCTATTCTTGTTGGATCTCGATTGTAGTGATACACATATTCATAATATTGAAGCCAAAAGATGCAAGGTTAATAATGATAGTATAACTTATTTGTGGCACTGCCGTTTAGGTCATATTGGTGTAAAGCGCATGAAGAAACTCCATAGTGATGGACTTTTGGAATCACTTGATTATGAATCACTTGGTGCTTGCGAACCATGCCTCATGGGCAAGATGACTAAAACTCCGTTCTCTGGAATAATGGAGCGAGCAACAGATTTGTTGGAAATCATACATACTGATGTATGTGGACCGATGAGTGTTGAAGCTCGCGGCGGGTATCGTTATTTTCTGACCTTCACTGATGATTTGAGCAGATATGGGTATATCTACTTGATGAAACACAAGTCTGAAACATTTGAAAAGTTCAAGGAATTTCAGAGTGAAGTAGAGAATCATCGTAACAAGAAAATAAAGTTCCTATGATCTGATCGTGGAGGTGAGTATTTGAGTTACGAGTTTGGTCTTCATTTGAAACAATGTGGAATAGTTTCACAACTCACGCCACCCGGAACACCACAGCGTAATGGTGTGTCCGAACGTCATAACCGTACTTTATTAGATATGGTGCGGTCTATGATGTCTCTTACCGATTTACCACTGTCATTTTGGGGTTATGTTTTAGAGACAGTTGCATTCACGTTAAATAGGGCACCATCTAAATCCGTTGATACGACGCCTTATGATCTGTGGTTTGGCAAGAAACCAAAGTTGTCGTTTCTTAAAGTTTGGGTGAGCGATGCTTATGTGAAAAAGCTTCAACCTGATAAGCTCGAACCCAAGTCGAAGAAATGTGTCTTCATAGGATACCCAAAAGAAACTGTTGGGTACACCTTCTATCACAGATCCGAAGGCAAGATATTCGTTGCTAAGAATGGATCCTTTCTAGAGAAGGAGTTTCTCTCGAAAGAAGTGAGTGGGAGGAAAGTAGAACTTGATGAGGTAATTGTACCTTCTCCCGAATTGGAAAGTAGCACATCACAGAAACTAGTTCCAGTGATTCCTTCACCAATTAGTGAGGAAGCTAATGATGATGATCATGAAACTTCGTAGATCAACCAGAGTACGTTCCGCACAAGAGTGGTACGGCAACCCAGTTCTGGAAGTCATGTTACTAGACCATGATGAACCTATGAACTATGAGGAAGCGATGATGAGCCCAGATTCCGCAAAATGGCTTGAGGCCATGAAATCTGAGATGGGATCCATGCATGAGAATAAAGTATGGACTTTGGTTGACTTACCCGATGATAGGCAAGCCATCGAAAATAAATGGATCTTCAAGAAGAAGACCGGCGCTGACGATAATGTTACTGTTTACAAAGCTCGACTTGTTGCGAAAGGTTTTCGACAAGTTCAAGGAGTTGACTACAATGAGACTTTCTCACCCGTAGCGATGCTAAAGTCTGTCCGAATCATGTTAGCAATTGCCGCATTTTATGATTATGAAATCTGGCAAATGGATGTCAAAACTGCATTGCTGAATGGATATCTCAAAGAAGAGTTGTATATGATGCAACCAGAAGGTTTTGTCGATCCTAAAGGTGCTAACAAAGTGTGGAAGCTCCAGCGATCCATTTATGGACTGGTGCAAGCATCTCGGAGTTGGAATATACGCTTTGATGAGGTGATCAAAGCATATGGTTTTATACAGACTTTTGGAGAAGTCTGTATTTACAAGAAAGTGAGTGGGAGCTTTGTAGCATTTCTGATATTATATGTGGATGACATATTGTTGATTGGAAATGATATAGAACTTCTGGATATCATAAAAGGATACTTGAATAAGAATTTTTCAATGAAAGACTTTGGTGAAGCTGCTTACATATTAGGCATCAAGATCTATAGAGATAGATCAAGATGCTTAATTGGACTTTCACAAAGCACATACCTTGATAAAGTTTTGAAGAAGTTCAAAATGGATCAGTCAAAGAAAGGGTTCTTGCCTGTGTTACAAGGTGTGAAGTTGAGTAAGACTCAATGTCCGACCACTGCAGAAGATAGAGAGAAAATGAAAGTCATTCCCTATGCCTCAGCCATAGGATCTATCATGTATGCAATGTTGTGTACCAGACCTGATGTGTGCCTTGCTATAAGTCTAGTAGGGAGGTACCAAAGTAATCCAGGAGTGAATCACTGGACAGCGGTCAAGAACATCCTGAAGTACCTGAAAAGGACAAAGGATATGTTTCTCGTATATGGAGGTGACAAAGAACTCGTCGTAAACGGTTACGTCGATTCAAGCTTTGACATTGATCCGGATGATTCTAAGTCACAACCGGATATGTATTTTTATTAAATGGTGTAGCTGTCAGTTGGTGCAGTTCCAAGCAGAGCGTCGTGGCGGGATCTACGTGTGAAGCGAAATACATAGCTGCTTCGGAAGCAGCAAATGAAGGAGTCTGGATGAAAGAGTTCATATCCGATCTAGGTGTAATACCTAGTGCATCGGGTCCAATGAAAATATTTTGTGACAACACTGGAGCAATAGCCTTGGCGAAGGAATCCAGGTTTCACAAGAGCACAAAGCACGTCAAAAGACGCTTCAATTCCATCCGCGATATAGTCAAGGAGAGAGACATAGAAATTTGCAAGATACATACGGATCTGAATGTTGCAGACCCGTTGACTAAGCCTCTTCCACGGGCAAAACATGATCAGCACCAAGACTCCATGGGTGTTAGGATCATTACTTTGTAATCTAGATTATTGACTCTAGTTCAAGTGGGAGACTGAAGGAAATATGCCCTAGAGGCAATAATAAAGATGTTATTTGTATTTCTTTATATCATGATAAATGTCTTTTATTCATGCTAGAATTGTATTAACCGGAAACTTAGTACATGTGTGAATACATAGACAAAACCGTATTTCCCTAGTATGCCTCTACTAGACTAGCTTATTGATCAAAGATGGTTATGTTTCCTAGCCATAGACATGAGTTGTCATTTGATCAACGAGATCACATCGTTAGGAGAATGATGTGATGGACAAGACCCATCCGTTAGCTTAGCACTATGATCGTTTAGTTTTACTGTTATTGCTTTCTTCAATGACTTATACATCTTCCTGTGACTATGAGATTATGCAACTCCCGTGTACCGGAGGAACACCTTGTGTGCTATCAAACGTCACAACGTAACTGGGTGATTATAAAGATGCTCTACAGGTGTCTTCGAAGGTGTTCGTGGAGTTGGCATAGATCAAGAATAGGATTTGTCACTCCGAGTGTCGGAGAGGTATCTCTGGGCCCTCTCGGTAATACACATCATAATAAGCCTTGCAAGCAAATTACTAATGAGTTAGTCATGGGATGATGTATTACGGAACGAGTAAAGAGACTTGCCGGTAACGAGATTGAACTAGGTATTGAGATACCGACGATCGAATCTCGGGCAAGTAACATACCGATGACAAAGGGAACACCGTATGTTGTTATACGGTTTGACCGATAAAGATCTTCGTAGAATATATAGGAGCCAATATGAGCATCCAGGTTCCGCTATTGGTTATTGACCGGAGATGAGTCTCGGTCATGTCTACATAGTTCTCGAACCCGTAGGGTCCACACGCTTAACGTTTGATGACGATCGGTATTATGAATTTATGAGTTTTGATGTACCGAAGGTAGTTCGGAGTCCCGGATGAGATCACGGACATGACGAGGAGTCTCGGAAAATCCGAGACGTAAAGATTGATATATTGGATGACTATATTCGGACACCGGAAGTGTTCCGGAAAAGTTTCAGATTTAACCGGAGTGCCGGAGGGGGTTACCAGAACCCCCCCCCCCCGAGGGAGTATGGGCCATATATAGTGGGCCATTGAGGGAAAGAGAGAGGCAGCCCATAGGGCTGGCCGCACCCTCCCCCTAGGGTTCCTAGTTGGACTAGGAAAGGGGAGGGGAGGCACCCCTCTTCTTCCTTCTTCTCTCCCCCTTCCTTTCCTACTCCTAGTAGGAATAGGAAAGGGGATTCCTATTCCTACTTGGAGTAGGAATCCTACTCCCTGGCGCGCCCTAAGGGCCTAGCCGCACCTCCCCCTTGCTCCTTTATATACGGGGGCAGGGGGCACTCAAAGACACAGAAGAAACATTGTTATAGCCGTGTGCGGTGCCCCCTCCACAGAAACACACCTCGGTCATACCGTTGCAGTGCTTAGGCGAAGCCCTGCGCCGGTAGCTTCATCATATCCGTCACCACGCCGTCGTGCTGACAAAACTCTCCCGTGAAGCTCAACTGGATCAAGAGCTCGTGGGATGTCATCAAGCTGAACGTGTGCTGATCGCGGAGGTGTCGTACGTTCGGTGCTTGATCGGTTGAATCACGAAGAAGTTCGACTACATCAACCGCGTCACTAGACGCTTCCGCTTTCGGTCTACGAGGGTACGTAGACACACTCTCCCCTCTCGTTGCTATGCTTCTGGTAGATAGATCTTGCGTGATCGTAGGATTTTTTTTTGAAATACTACGTTCCCCAACAGGAAGATGGTGGGTCATCGGAAAGAGGAGATGTCAGGGAGGGGAGGAGACATCAAGAGAGAGAGAATGGTGCTTGGTTGACTAAAGTGAATTAGCTAGTTGGGACGAGGCGCACGGGCCCTACATGCATGAAGCCCACTGGTTTTTCCACCTGAATAACATCCCTCAATGACATTTGGTCCAATTAGCGGAAGCCAGTGAGGAAAATGGAGATCGCCAGAATTGTCTAAGATGATGAAAACGGATGGATCTGGATGCTAATGGATTGTGAGGGCTGGAAAGGCGCCCAATTTTGGTATCCTAACTTCCAATTTCCAAAGGTAGTCCAGCACATGCAAGTTAAAGTTCCCTCGCTTTCCTTATGAACCAATCCATGAATCAATATTAGTATTAAATATGATCCATTGGCTGTAAAAAATAAAACAGGGAGGAAGGTGACGAGTTGGATGGTGTGAAGCGGAACATTGCGGGTGGAAGGGTTGAGGTACTAGTTCACGCTGACGGAGCAGGGGAGGGTGCGGAAGCGAGAATGTCGACTTGAGTAAGGAAAACGATGTAACAAAAAGAAGCGGCATATTAGATGTTGCTTTAATAGATCGGCGTAGGTCAGCTGCCACTAAAACCATGCCAGAGCCTTTGCCTGATGGCTTGTTGTGGATGCGGCAGTTTCAAGGAATAGAGAAATAGGCTCGGTTTTGCAAGGACAGCGACGGAAACTATATAGACTCCTGGAAGGTGATCTTTGTGAACCTCAACGGTCTTAAAATACTAGAGGCACTAGGATGCAGAAAAGCAATGGCAATTGCAAATGATCTTCTATATAAGCTAAAAATTACTACCTCCATACCAAAATATAAAACATTTCTGTAGTTTAATTTCATATAGAGCTAGTACGCCTTATTGCCTTTCTGTCACTAATGATATCACACAAGGTACCGCAGGTAATTTGCCAGCATGAAATGGGACGAGGATGTCAGTATGTCATACTTCCTATGAAGTCCTTGCATGATTAACGGCGACCACGGTTGAACGATTAATGATTAATGGAACTGGTTGGTTGTTAATATTATTATACCATCCCCCTCCTCTTCCCTATATATATACATGCACATCATTTACAAGTTCGCCGGAGTCCTCAGTTTTGCCCTTGCAGTCCCGACAACACTCGTTTTCTCTTAAGAATGTAACCTTGAAGATCAGGGTTAGAGAAGGGGTAGATATGGAGAGCACTGTCCCCTACTTGCCTCACGTTGCCATGGTGGCGGTGCAACTGACCCTCCACCTCTGCATCTGGAAGATGCATGCAGCCATTTTATTAATTATTCATGAAGACTTTACGAAATAGTAAAATAATATGTCAGAATTCGCCATCCTAGCAACATCTGTCGTTACTCCTATCCATTTGTTAAAGGGGTGCAGAAATGCTGAGTCGGATACCCAGACCTCTGACCTAAGCCTAACATCTAAAGCCAGAGGCCCTAGCCAAGCCATCTACCGGGTCTAGGACACAAATCGGTCCGATGCACTCTCATGGGTCGTCGCCACCGTCTTCCACCGATTGATCTTCAGAGCATATACTGATGCAATGACCTTGCCAGGCCTGCCGATGACGCCGCCACGGCGCCAAACAACGCCATCGCCCTACGCTCGTCCATCCAAACACATCTGTCGTTGAGATCTAGCTGCACCATGCCGACAATATCGTGGTCGTGGACGCCGTAGATCGTACGCCGCTCCACCTGCCAACCTCCACACTGTCGCCGCTGCCGAAGCTGTCACACAGAGCCCCCACCCATAATACCTCTCTCCCAAACACCCAAGCCTCCCAAGACAACACCTCCATGGAGGACACGACGTCCAGGGTGCCGCTGCCGCCCAATCCAAGACGGATTTCGGGTTTTCATCCGGGAGGGGTTAGAGGTGGATAGGATGGACCTCGGCTTCACATCCAAGGAGGGTAACTATGCCAAAGCCGCCGCCGATGCCAGGTCGAGCAAGCCGACCAAAGTTTCCTCCGGTCCCCAACCTATATCGCCAACCTCTGTCTGCTTCGGATCTGGCCACGAGCCGGGAAACGAAACCTACGGGTTAAGAAAGCACCATGGGCTCAACCCACCAAATGGAAGATCGAGGAGAGACTCTGGCGTAGATCCATCCAGGCGCCAGATCCAGAAGTTTCAACCTGGGAAACGACGAGCACCACCACCCCGCGCTGGCCGACGGCGTCCGAGTGCCAGATCATGTAACACCCCAAATTTTTTGAGTTGGTTTTCTTCCAAACTTTTGGCCTTTTGGAAGAGGGTTGTTTGATCTTTTCTTATGCCTCTTCTAAAATTCTTTTGGCCAAAGTTTTTGGTGATCTCTCAAGCTTGTTTTTTGACCTTGAAGATCTTCTCTTGGGTTGGCTCAAGCCCAAGTTGGGTTTCAAAAGATGTTGTTTGAATTCTCCCCTTCTTGAGTTGTGCCTTTCAAATTTGATCTTGGACTTATCCTCCCTTCCAACCTTCATCTTGCCAAGACCCCAACAGAAATATTTCTCTCCAAGACTCTCTTCACACCTTAGGACAAGTTTCTCATCAATTCCAGTAAGTTTTGACCTTATTGGGATTTTTTCCCAATTTATTTCACTCCAAAACTATTTCTGTCTTTTATAGTGGACCCTGGTGATTTACAAAGGAGCCACCATTTCCATCCAGATATTTGATTCCAAACCAACTCTCCTAGATGGTACTTAGTACCCTGATGGCTTCTCGCCCCTCGTTGGTTACCCCAAGTGGAAGGTTGAGATGTAGCGTAGCGGCAAATTTCCCTTGTCAAAGATACCAAGGATCGAATCCCGTGAGACTCCGAGGGTCGACAAGTAGGTGTCAACGGCGCCAGAAACTTAGCGGTTGACGGGACCTACACACAGATACAGATAACTTTGCTCCCAATGAGTACAGAGAGGTTGTCAATCCCTCCGGCCTTGTTGTTTACAAAGGATCAAACACAAGAGATAATAATGATAGCTATGACTGCAACTAGGAAATAAAAACAGGAAGTAAATAGAAGGTGTGATCAGCGGTGGTAATATGGACCGGGGTCCCATGATGTTCACTAGTGATGTCTCTCTCCCAAAAGACGATAAAACAGCAAAGCGAGGTAAACAAATTACAGCTGGGCAATTGACAGGATTATGTGCGCGAACCAATGCTAACTATGCTGCAAAGAAAGGTAGAGGCTCAAAAGCATGGGCGGTACGCCAAGGCAAGTAGACCGAAATCCATCTGCATCTACTACTAATCATCCATCTTGAGATATCTATCCAGAACATCTCGCTGGTATTAAGTTGCGAATCCCACCCAAAGTGTAAACTCAAAGCAACAGACAACTGCATTAAAAGAACTTTACGTAAAGTAAACAATCCTTGCACCCGCAAGTACAAGCACCGTTGTTTTCTCCCTTGTGGCAACATCACATCCCCTAGACTCATGTTTCTGTCACTCAAGCTAGTCATCAGGGGGCATGAACCCACAATCAAGCATAACGCTCCCTCTTGGAGTTACTACCTACTACTTGGCCAAAGCAATAAACAACAACGGAGAACATGCAAGAATTACTCAAGAACAAAGATATAAAAGAGGTGAATCAAATATATTACTCAAACACAATCTGAACATAGTCTCATAATCCATCAGATCCCAGCAAACTCAGCAAAGCAACAGCAGAAAGATTACATATGTGCCTCGATCATGTAGGACAGCTCACGAGGTCTAAACCATGAAGAGCAAAGAGGGGAGGAGAACATCACATAGCTACTGATCATGGACCCATGGTCCAAGGTGGACTACTCACGACTCATCCGGGAAGCGTCCATGGTGGTGGAGAAGCTCCCGGTGGTGGTTCTCCCCTCCGGCAGGGTGCCGGGAAGAGTTCTCCTGATGCTCCCGATCTTGGAAGCGCTGCGGCGGCGGAACAGAGGCGAGATCGCGAAAAAGGGTTCTTTCCTCGAGGGTTTCGGGACGAGAGGGATATATATGCGAAGGGGGGCAGCCAGAGGCGGAGCAGGGGCCCCAGGCGCCCCCCTGGCGCGGCCAGGGGTGGGGCCGCACCAGGTGGCCGCCTGGGCCTCCCCTGGCTCCCCTCTGGCCCATCTTTGGTTCTTCGCGAAGCTTCCTGTACGCTGATTTTTCCTATATTTTTCCTGGAATTTTTGGAGCACTTTTAATATGGGGGAAACCTGAAATAGAAAAACAGCAGAAAACAGGAACTGGCACTGTGGTGCACTGAGTTAATAGGTTAGTCCAAATATGATCAAAAGTGCATGGAAGTGCATCAATATCATAGCAATATCACACAAAAGAAGCATGGAGCAAGCAGAAATTATAGATACGTTTTGGACGTATCAACATCCCCAAGCTTAATTCCTGCTCGTCCTCGAGTAGGTAAATGATAACAAGCATAATTTCTGTGGTGACATGCTATCAACCATATAAGAACTTTTAAGTAAAGCAATCAAGGCATGTAATTCAATTCAAGTCATAACAAGCAAGAGTCTATATTAGCATTGTAACAAGCAACATAAGAACATAAAGGTGCAAGAGCTCTCGCTGTCCGTGACTCGAATGTCTCCAAATGGTGTTTGCGTGCAAGAAAGGGGATATGGATATACAAGAGAGTAAAACATAGTTTTTGTATTGTTGAGAACTTAATCTACTAAAGTTTCACACTTGGTCTTCTTTGGAATCTTATCTTGACTCATCTCCAGACCACTAGCCAGGTACAAGTCAAAATGATCCACTCCCTTTCGATATTTTGAGCACTCATGCAATGGATGAGTGTAAGCAAGAAAGTTGACACTTAGGATGGCAAAGAGAGAAAAATGATGAAGGGGGAAGACAAAAAAGGTGTGAAAGGCTCACATCAATGAGGACAATCATAGGCGAGAGAAAACCAAATGATAGATATGATGTGAGGAGTAGGGATTGCCATGCAACGGATGCACATATGAGCTAAGGTAAGCTCTCCAATGGAACTAGTGGGGGTGCATCCAACTTGCTCGCTCAAGAAGACCTAGAGCTCTTTTGAGGAGGCTCATCATTGGAATATACAAGCCAAGTTCTATAGTGTGAAGGTCCCCACATAGCTATATGCATGAATGATAATCTCTATGGAGAACAAGGTATAAGATGGAGTACGAGTGTGGATCTCTCAAAAGGAATAGTAGTGTGCCCCCTTCTCTCTTTTTATTTCTTTTTCTCTTTTTATATTTTTTTGTGGCCTCAATGGCTCTTTCTATTTAACTCTCATTTGTCCTCTTTGGGATCTTTTGATTTTGTCCTCTTTGGGATCTTTTCCTCACTTTAGGGGCAACACTCTATATATTACAAGAAGTATAGAAGATCTTTCACACTTTACAAAAGTACTTAACATAAAGAAAATGAAACTATCATGATGTATGCAAATGTATGCCTCTGCCGGTGTAGCAGGATATGCAATGATACTAGCGCGTCATGTAGCAATGATTAGGGCAAGGCCCAACTAGCATGCGGCTCATCGATCAAGCAAAAAACATGTATGACATGAAGATCAAGTCATGAGAAGATGGATGTTGCGTGGCAATGTATCTCGGAAAGGCTATGGAAATGCCTTGATAGGTAGGTATGGTGGCTGTTTTGAGGAAGGATATAATGAGGCTTATGATGACAGAGCGTATCGTGCCAAGGATTTGGATGCAACGGCGAAGTATGCGCCAACTCTCGAGGTGAGAAAGGGCAATGCACGGTACCGAAGAGGCTAGAAAAATATGGCTAGGTGGAAGTGTCAACTTTCGAATACTCACATTAGTCCGAAGAACTCATGCACTTATTATCGATAACTCTCAATCTAATTAGGAGGTTCACAAAGAGACAAGTACCCCGAGGAGGAGTGTATGGGGGTTTGGTTATCCTTGCACATCCTCGACTCATGGTAGGTGAGTGTACTCTAATATTCGATCCCTCCAAAGATTAGTGATCCATCTAGTAGCTAAAGTTCTCAACTATTTTGTAGGTTTTCGAAAATAAACACGGATTGCCCAAAATACGACATCTATCACTAATAGGCTAAAGCTCTTGACACCAAAAGTTCAGACATTACTCATGGCAATACCTCAAAACTATTGCAAGTTACTACTAAAATTAAATAGCAACCTCAATTACCTACTTTAAGTTAAGACACACAACTCAGTGCAACAGGTAAACTCTCTTAACAAGATAAACATGAAAACTCAAGAGAGTTCAACAACCAACTAAACAAAAGCTCTTTAAAAAGAAAAGCATGAAAACTAAGAGCTAAACATGACAGCAGCTATGGAAAGACAAAGAACACACACAGCAAAGATAAGCATGAAAATCCTATGTTGTGTTCTAGGTTGAAGTGGAGCGTGTTTCTCTACCACACAAAGAAAGCTGGGTTCTAACTTGTTATGAACAGCAAGCAAAGCTAAAGAAAACCAAAAAAGGAAACTAAGAGCGAGACGCTCCAAGCATAGCACATAACACATGAAGTGATAAGAATATAGTGGAACGAAAGACGAACTGATAATTGTTGATGGAGAAGGGGATGCATGGGGGCATTCCCAAGCTTAGACGCTTGAGTCTTCTTGAATATTTCTTGGGGGTGCACGGGGGCATCCCCAAGCTTGAGCGTTTGACCCTCCTGAATCTTCTTTTATCATCTTCCCTCGCACACTTGAAAACTCCCTTCATACATAACTCATCATAATCTGATTAGCGAGGTTAGTACCCACAATAAAATAATTTTTCCCTACTGGAAATAAAAATAATCTTGAAGAGCTACTGTTTCTCAAGATTACCAAAAGGTTTTTGCAAAGAAAAAGCAAGCTCAAGGTTTGCAAAATGAAGAAAAGGCAAAACAGGACAGAATCTGTGAAAAACAGACCAGCAGGTAGTGAATAATTTTTTCGGGGCACTTCTGCAACTCAAATAAAAAAACTCAGAACAGACGCTCGAAAGCCAATTGTATAGAGCACGCTGTCAAAAAAAGTTCAGATCAAAAAGATGATCTGGTGATTTTATTCGAATTTTTTCTGTCCAAGGACAGAATCTGTTTTCTGGACAACACGTCACAACTTTTGAACTTTCTTGCAATCGGAGGCTAAACTTGGCACAAAGCTGAAAAGAAAAGATACAATGATGATGCTACTGTAGTAACAAACATCAAGACACAACAAAAGCAAAATAAAACCTAAAATTCGTTGTGGGCTGCCTCCCAAAAGCGCTTTCTTTTATGCCTTTAAGCTAGGCATGATGCAAAAAGAGAAGATCAAGTTTTATCAAGAGTAAGAGAATAGCTAGCCTGTGTAACGAACTCAAAAGGCAACTTAATCTTCTTTCTAGGGAAGTGTTCCATCCCTTTCTTGAGAGGGAATTAGAATTTTATATTCCCCTCTTTCATGTCAATGATAGCACCAACGGTGTGAAGAAAAGGACGTCCCAATCTCAGGAGGGGGCGGCGGCCAGGGGGGGTTGCCTTGCCCCCCAAGGCAAGGGGGGCGCCCCCCTTAGGGTTCCCCCCCACAACCCTAGGCGCATGGGCCCTAGGGGTGAGGCGCCCAGCCCACTAAGGGGCTGGTCCCTCTCCACATACAGCCCATAGGGCCCTCCGGTGCAGGTGGACCCTCCCGATGGACCCCCGGAACCCCTTCGGTGGTCCCGGTACAATACCGGTAACCCCCCGAATTATTCCGGTGGCCGTATGATGACTTCCCATATATAAATCTTTACCTCCGGACCATTCCGGAACTCCTCGTGACGTCCGGGATCTCATCCGGGACTCCGAACAACATTCGGTAACCGCGTACATACTTTCCCTATAACCCTAGCGTCATCGAACCTTAAGTGTGTAGACCCTACGGGCTCGGGAACCATGCAGACATGACCGAGACAACTCTCCGGCCAATAACCAACAGCGGGATCTGGATACCCATGTTGGCTCCCACATGCTCCACGATGATCTCATCGGATGAACCACAATGTCAAGGATTCATCAATCCCGTATACAGTTCCCTTTGTCTATCGGCATAGTACTTGCCCGAGATTCGATCGTCGGTATACCGATACCTCGTTCAATCTCGTTCCCGGCAAGTCTCTTTACTCGTTCTGTAACACATCATCCTGTGATCAACTCCTTGATCACATTGTGCACATTATGATGATGTCCTACCGAGTGGGCCCAGAGATACCTCTCCGTCATACGGAGTGACAAATCCCAGTCTCGATTCGTGCCAACCCAACAGACACTTTCGGAGATACCTGTAGTGCACCTTTATAGCCACCCAGTTACGTTGTGACGTTTGGTACACCCAAAGCATTCCTACGGTATCCGGGAGTTGCACAATCTCATGGTCTAAGGAAAAGATACTTGACATATAGCAAAGCTTTAGCATACGAACTACACGATCTGTGCTAGGCTTAGGATTGGGTCTTTTCCATCACATCATTCTCCTAATGATGTGATCCCGTTATCAATGACATCCAATGTCCATGGTCAGGAAACCGTGACCATCTGTTGATCAACGAGCTAGTCAACCAGAGGCTTACTAGGGACATTGTGTTTGTCTATGTATCCACACATGTATCTGAGTTTCCTATCAATACAATTCTAGCATGGATAATAAACAATTATCATGAACAAGGAAATATAATAATAACCAACTTATTATTGCCTCTAGGGCATATTTCCAACAGTCTCCCACTTGCACTAGAGTCAATAATCTAGTTCACATCGCCATGTGATTAACACTCACAGGTCACATCGCTATGTGACCAACATCCAAAGAGTTTAATAGAGTCAGTAATCTAGTTCACATCAATATGTGATTAACACTCAATGAGTTCTGGGTTTGATCATGTTATGCTTGTGAGAGAGGTTGTAGTCAACGGGTCTGCAACATTCAGATCCCTATGTACTTCGCAAAACTTTTGTCATATCATAGATGCTGCTACCACGTTCCCCTTGGAGCTATTCCAAACTATTGCTCCATTATACGTATCCGGTATCTCTACTTAGAGTTATTCGGATAGGTGTTAAGCTTGCATCGACGTAACTCTTTACGTCGAACTCTTTATCACCTCCACAACCGAGAAACATTTCCTTATAACTCTAAGGATAATTTTGACCACTATCCAGTGATCTACTCCAGGATCACCTTTGTACCCTCTTGCCAGACATGTGGCAAGGCACCCATCAGGTGCGGTACTTAGCATGGCATACCGTATAAACCCTATGACAAAAACATAGGGGATGACCTTCGTCCTTCCTCTTCCTTCTGCCGCGGTCAAGCTTTGAGTCTTACTCAACTTCACACCTTACAACTCAAGCAAGAACTCCTTCTTTGACTGATCTATTTTGAACTCCTTCAAAATCATGTTAAAGGTGTGTGTTCCTTTTGAAAGTATCATCAGGCGTCTTGATCTATCTCTATAGATCTTGATGCCCAATTATGTAAGCAGCTTTATCCAGGTCTTCCTTTGAAAAACTCCTTTCAAACAACCCTTTATGCTTTCCAGAAATTCTACATCATTTCGGATCAACAATATGTCATTCACATATACTTATCAGAAATGTTGTAGTGCTCCCACTCACTTTATTGTAAATACAAGTTTCTAACAAACTTTGTATAAACCCAAAAAATTTGATCACTCCATCAAAGCATATATTCCGACTCCGAGATGCTTGCTCTAGTCCATAGAAGGATCGCTGGAGCTAGCATATCTTTTAGCATCCTTAGGATCGACAAAACCTTTCTGATTGTATCACATACAACCTTTCCTTACGAAAACTGGTAAGGAAACTTGTTTTGACATCCATCTGCCAGATTTCATAAATGCAGCTAATGCTAACTTGATTCCGACGGACTTAAGCATTGCTACGGGTGAGAAAATCTCATCGTAGTCAACTCCTTGGACTTGTGAAAAACTATTTGCCACAAGTCGAGCTTCATAGACGGTGACATTACCGTCCACGTCCGTCTTCTTCTTAGAGATCCATTTATCTCAATGGCTTGCCGATCATCGGGCAAGTCCACCAAAGTCCATACTTTGTTTTGATACATGGATCCTATCTCGGATTTCTCGGATTCTAACCATTTGTCGGAATATGGGCCCACCATCGCTTCTCCATAGTTCGTAGGTTCATTGTTGTCCAACAACATGACTTCTAAGACAGGATCACCGTACCACTCAGGAGTAGTACATATCCTTGTCGACCTACGAGGTTCGATAGCAACTTGATCTGGAGCTTCATGATCACTATCATTAGTTTCCTCTTCAACAGTCGTAGGTTCCACAGAAACATCTTTCTGTGTTGCACTACTCTCCGGTTGAAGTGAGGGTTCGACAACCTCATCAAGTTCTATCTTCCTCCCACTCAATTCTTTCGAGAGAAACTCCTTCTCGAGAAAGGACCCGTTCTTAGTGACAAACATTTTTGCCCTTGGATCTGAGACAGAAGGTATACCCAACTGTTACCATTGGGTATCCTATGAAGATGTATTTGTCCGCTTTGGGTTCGAGCTTTTTCCCGGCTGAAGCCATAAGCATCGCAGCCCCAAACATCAAGAAAACGACAACTTTGGTTTCTTGCCAAACCATACAGCGTCGTCTCAACGGACTTAGATGGTGCCCTATCTAAAGTGAATGCAGCTGTCTCTAATGCATAACCTCAAAATAATAGTGGTAGATCGGTAAGATACATCATAGATCGCACCATATCTCATAAGGTTCGATTATGACGTCCGGACACACCATTACGTTGTGGTGTTCCAGGTGGCTTCAACTGCGAAACAATTCCACAATGTCTTAAGTGATTGCCAAACTCATAATTCAGAAAATCTCCCCTTGATCAGATCGTAGGAACATGATCTTCTTGTTATGATGATTCTTAATCTTCACTCTGAAATTGCTTGAACTTTTCAAACATTTCAGACTTTTGCTTCATTAAGTAAATATACCCATATCTACTCAAATCGTCAGTGAAGATGAGAAAATAACGATATCCACCACACGCCTTAATTCTCATTGGATCACACACATCAGCATGTATGATTTCCAACAAGTCACTTGCCCGTTTCATTGTACATGAACACGGGATCTTAGTCATCCTGCCCATGAGGCATGGCTCGCATATGTCAAGCGATTCAAAATCAAGTGACTCCAAACATCCATCAGCATGGAGTTTCTTCATGCATTTAATGCCAAAATGACCTAAGCGGCAGTGCCACAAGAAAGTGGTACTATCATTACTAACTCTACATCTTTTGGCATTAATATTATCATCATGTGTATTACTATGATCGAGATTCAACAAACCATTGGGTGCATGACCATAAAGGTATTATTCATGTAAACAGAATAACCATTATTCTCTAACTTAAATGAATAACCGTATTGCAATGAACATGATCTAATCATATTCATGCTCAACGTGGACACCTGATAACATTTATCTAGTTTCAACACTAATCTCGAAAATAGAGGGAGCGTGCGATGGTGATCTTATCAACCTTGGAAACACTTCCAACACACATCGTCACCTCGCCCTTAGCTGGTCTCCGTTCAGTCCGTAGCTTTTGCTTCAAGTCACTAATAATAGTAACTGAACCGGTATCCAATACCCATGTGCTACAAGGAGTACTAGTAAGGTACACATCAATAACACGTATATCAAATATACTTTGTTGAAGTTGCCAGCTTTTCTTATCTACCATGTATTTGGGGTAGTTCTGCTACCATGTGACCGTTCCCCTTACAATAGAAGCACTTAGTCTCGAGGTTTGGGTCCAACCTTGGGTTCCTTCATCAGAGCGACAACTGGTTTGCCATTCATGAATTTTCCCTTCTAGCCCTTGCCCCTTTTGAAACCAGTGGTCTTGTTAAACCATCAACACTTGATGCTCCTTCTTGATTTCTACTTTTGCGGTCTTAAGCACCGCTAATAGCTCGGGGATCATCTCCATCCTTTGCATGTCATAGTTCATCACGAAGTTCTAGTAGCTTGGTGATAGTGTCTAGAGAATTCCGTCAACCACTATCTCATTTGGAAGATTAACTCCCACTTGGTTCAAGTTATTTTAGCACCCAGACATTCTGAGCACATGCTCACTAGTTGAGCTATTCTCCTCCATCTTTTTGGCAAAAGAACTTGTCAGAGGTCTCATACCTATCAACACGGGCATGAGCCTGAAATCCCAATTTCAGCTCTTAGAACATCTCATATGTTCTATGGCGTTCGAAACGTCATTGGAATCCCGATTCTAAGCCGTAAAGTATGGTGCACTAAACTATCAAGTAGTCATCAGGACGTGTCTGTCAGGTGTTCACAACATCCACAGACAACGTTGTAGGGGTTTGCACATCAAGCGGTGCATCAAAGACGTAAGCTTTCTGTGTAGCAGTGAGGACACTCTTCAGACTACGGATCCAGTCCGTATCATCGCTTACAATATCTTTCAACTTAGTCTTTCTCTAGGATCGTATTAAACAGGGACCTACAACGCAGTTATTTGTCTACAACATAATTTTTGAAGACAACTTAGACTATTGTTCATGACAACTAAGTTCATCTAATGAACTCCCACTCAGATAGACATCTCTCTAGTCATCTAAGTGATACATGATCCGAATCGACTAGGCCGTGTCCGATCATCACGTGAGACGGACTAGTCATCAACGGTGAACATCTTCATGTTGATCGTATCTTCTATATGACTCATGTTCGACCTTTCGGTCTTCCGTGTTCCGAGGCCATGTCTGTACATGCTAGGCTCGTCAAGTCAACCCTAAGTGTATCGCGTGTGTAAATCTGGCTTACACCCGTTGTATGCGAACGTTAGAACCTATCACACCCGATCATCATGTGGTGCTTCGGAACAACGAACCTTAGCAACGGTGCACAGTTAGGGGGAACACAATTCTTGAAATTTTAGTGAGAGATCATCTTATTCACTACCGTCGTTCTAAGCAAATAAGATGTAAAACATGATAAACATCACATGCAATCAAATAGTGACATGATATGGCCAATATCATCTTGCTCCTTTGATCTTCATCTTTGGGGCTCCATGATCATCATCATCACCGGCATGACACCAAGATCTCCATCATCATGATCTCCATCATCGTGTCTTCATGAAGTTGTCTCGCCAAACATTACTTCTACTACTATGGCTAACGGTTAGCAATAAAGTAAAGTAATTACATGGCGCTTTTCAGTGACACGCAGGTCATACAATAAATAAGACAACTCCTTTGGCTCCTGCCGGTTGTCATTCTCATCGACATGCAAGTCGTGATTCCTATTACAATAACATGATCAATCTCATACATCACATATATATCATTCATCACATCCTTTTGGCCATATCACATCACACGGCACATGCTGCAAGGACAAGTTAGACGTCCTCTAATTGTTGTTGCAAGTTTTTACGTGGCTGCTATAGGTTTCTAGCAAGAACATTTCTTACCTACGCCAAAACCACAACGTGATATGCCAATTTCTATTTACCCTTCATAAGGACTGATGGCTTCTCGCCCCTTGTTGGTTACCCCAAGTGGAAGGTTGAGATGTAGCGTAGCGGCAAATTTCCCTTGGCAAAGATACCAAGGATCGAATCCCGTGAGACTCTGAGGGTCAACAAGTAGGTGTCAACGGCGCCAGAAACTTAGCGGTTGACGGACCTGCACACAGATACAGATAACTTTGCTCCCAATGAGTACAGAGAGGTTGTCAATCCCTCTGGCCTTGTTGTTTACAAAGGATCAAACACAAGAGATAGTAATGATAGCTATGACTGCAACTAGGAAATAAAAACAGGAAGTAAATAGAAGGTGTGCTCAGCGGTGGTAATATGGACCGGGGTCCCATGATGTTCACTAGTGATGTCTCTCTCCCAAAAGACGATAAAACAGCAAAGCGAGGTAAACAAATTACAGCTGGGCAATTGACAGGATTATGTGCACAAACCAATGCTAACTATGCTGCAAAGAAAGGTAGAGGCTCAAAAGCATGGGTGGTATGCCAAGGCAAGTAGACCGAAATCCATCTGCATCTACTACTAATCATCCACCTTGAGATATCTATCCAGAACATCTCGCTGGTATTAAGTTGCGAATCCCACCTGTCGTGGAATTAACACATCAGATGTCCGGATTACGGACTTAGTGGTGAGGCCGCGCATCTATGTAGTAGCTTGAGAGGGGTTGAGCGGAATCAAGAGACGCGATGCAAGACACGGATTTAGACAGCTTTGGGCCCCGGGAAACATCATCCGGAAATAGCCCTATGTGCTGTTTGAGGCTAGGTCTCATTATAATCCCCGTGGTGTCGCCGGTAAACCGGCTCTCTGTGTCTAACCCTAGAAACTTGTCTAAACTTCTCCTCTAAAACTTGTCTCTTGTCTAACTTGTCTAAAAACCTGTCCTTCTTTGGGTAGCCCTGCCCCTCCTTATATATATTGAAGGGGCGGGTTACATGACTAGTCCTAGTAGGACTAGGATTACTCTATTACAAGGAGTCCTAGTCTTGTTTCCTTTGTAAGAGACTATTCCTTATGCTTTCTTCATAAACCGGCCCACAATTAATATGAACCGGCCTTCCGGGCCTTGGGCCTTGTCATCCATGATCCACCTGCCGGGTTACCAGTAACTTGCCAAATGTAAACTGTCTTAAGTAAAATACCAAGTCCGGCCGGGTTATAATTCCGGCCGGTTCATACCGCGGGGTATATCCCCGACATTAGCCCCCAAGTTTAGCTTGGATGTGTCCATGGTAAACTTATGCTCCAAAACAAACACAAGAACAAATTTGATGGGTTGTGCTCCGAGTTAAGAATTCTTGTAAACCGGCACCTGATCATCTTTAAGTCCTTGTCCTTCCTTCTTCTAGAAAATCCGGGTCAACAGACCAACTTCATAATCAACTTGCTTGCATAAGAAATATTGTAAATAAAGAATCCATTTAAATCGGCCTTCCAATGTTCTGACTTGACAAAAATATTGGTCTTTGAAATATTCAACTGATATCCAGCCGACTTGAAGATGTAGAACTTGCCGGTTTATGATTGCCAAAATTGCCGGGTTATAAAAACTGATAATTCCGGGTCATGACTGCTTATAGATGCCGGGTTATGATTAATCTTCCGGACTTATCCAAAACTGAGAATTTGAAGATGTTCCTCCTTTATATGCATATTACCTGTAGCCCCCAAGTGCCGGGTCATTATGTAATAATGAGCAGGGACTTTGTATCTACTTCATTGAAAATAGCATTGCATAATCTTGAAAAATCCAGATTGTTCATCCCAATCACTATGAAACTGAATATTCCATATTATGTAGCCCCCAAGTGCCGGGTTATTATGCAATAATGAGCAGGGACTTGAATTGTTGACAGGAGCGATTGGTAGCCCCCAAGTTCCGGTTTAGCTACATTTAGAAGGTGAACCGGTACTTCCAGATGAAGCAAATGATCTTTCCATTAGCCCCCAAGTGTCAAGTAGACAACTTGCTTGTGTGCTTGAGACTTGTGTATTTGATGTAATCTCAATTTGAATAATGTAGCCCCCAAGTGCCGGGTTGTAAGCCTGCAGCAACTCGGGACTATTCCTTTGTAGAATAAATCACTTCCATTGATGAAATAATATCCATTGCGCTTAAAGCGACTTTGAAAACCTCAATCATAATATTGATAACCATAATAGGAATCCAGCCATGTTTGGCTATTGAAGAATATAATCCGGTTTGAAGACCGGTTCCAAAGATGTTTGATCACTATCGGGCCGGGTTAATAAACACCGGTCATTATTTTGTCTCATACTGGCGATTTATAGTCAAAACCAGGCCGGTTTAATGAACACTATTCATTATCTTACCCGCTTCTGCATAAAACAACGCTAAAAGATGTCCTGGCGGTTTACCACCGGACGGATTATATTGTTCTTTCAAAACGTCAAATAAGTACATACTTATACCAGAAATAAAGTTATACCTGAGATTATATATGCTCAATACTCTTAATCCGGTAGAACTTTAAAGACTCTTGATGAAGACCTTCATGGATCCAATTAGAAACCCGGGTTTTGATGATAGACTCCGGTTTATCTCGTTCTGAAAAACTTTGTTCAGAAATTTGTGGCTTGTTGCCTGATAGATGATCCGGGTTATAATGAACACCGGTTTACTCATGCTGGTATTCATGACCCATACTTTCCACTTTATAGATACGTGGTCAGCTTCTGTAGCTGCTCCACTCCGGTTTAAAGGGTTATAAAACACAAACGCAAAAAGATGCAAATTTTGCAAATAAGACCATGTAGTCGAGGTTTTTTAAGAGCTGCCAGGCTCAAAGCAAGGTTCAGCCAATCAATGGGACGTGGTTTGTCCATCTCTTCCCAGGGGGCTTATAGAACCGCAAATAAAAACTGAGCCAATCAATGGGACGTGGTTTATCCAACTCTTCCCAGAGGGCCTAGCCAATCACTGAACGTGGGCGAACCATGCTTTTCAGAGGGCCGATAGAATCGTACATAAAAATTGAGCCAATCACTGGGACATGGGCGTTACCATTCCCAGAGGGCCTCCATGGTTCCTCCTGAACCGGTGGGTAAATTAAACCAATCACTGAACGTGGAATTATCCAACTTTTCAGAGGGTCTCCAGGGTTCCTCCTGAACCGGTGGGTAAATTTAAACCAATCACTGAACGTGGAATTATCCAACTTTCCTGAGGGTCTCCAGGGTTCCTCCTGAACCGGTGGGTAATTATAAACCAATCACTGAATGTGGATTATCCAACTTTTCAGAGGGTCTCCAGGGTTCCTCCTGAACCGGTGGGTAATTATAAACCAATCACTGAATGTGGATTATCCAACTTTTCAGAGGGTTTCCGTGAAGCGTCCTCTTTGAGCCGGACGTGACCTCATGTTCTTCAGGGAGTTTTATTGTTGCTGAGTGCATATGTTCTGCAAAACCAGATAAACTGATCAAAGCATCTTATTTTCTTAAAAAATAATATATAATAAGAGAAATAATATTGTAGATGGATATCACCTGAGTGAATTTGAACCGGTATGTTGAATAGACCGGATCAAAAAGTTGGATAGTAAAACGACCGCAGTATCAGAAGCGGCTCAAACAGTTAAACCGGCAGTGGGGTTATAAACCGATGGAGATGAGCAAGTTGTCCTCCGTGTTGTAAACCGGTGCTGATTTGCTTGAAGAACATATGGGTCGGCCGTCACCGACGGGCTAATCGCTTTCCTTGTTGTGAGCCGGCATAGTCGTGAGAGATGGCCAAGGCGATGTAAACCGGTGTGATCGCGAGAAACGGCCACGTCATTGTAAACCCGCGCGGTCGCGAAAGGCGGCCAAGGCGTTATAAACCGGTGCTTGAATCCATGGAATGATGACGATCACTTGTGTCGAATAATGTTTGGCGTGCCTCCACCTCCGTGGTATAATACCATTTGTAAGGAATAATTTTTCTGCATATAAAACACAATAGGGCGAGGAATTTTTGCTCGGATGAATTAATATGTATTTAAAAATAAATAGGAAAGATATCACCTGATCCGCTCGGACAGCAGATGAGTCGGCAGCGGCATTGTAAGCTGGCGCGTGCGGGCGATTTAATCATAGGCGCGGTCCCGGCAAGTTGATGTAAACCGGGTCGTACGGGCGGCCATTTGCGCGCGTCCATTGCAAGGGAATCCCCGCGGTGTTGGAGACCAGTGCGCGTGGGTGCGGACAGACGAGTCGGCCGGCGTGTTGATGTAAACCGGACCGCGACATGTATGTTCATAGAGCACCACAACACAACTGAGCGTGCCTCCGTGTCATACCACCACCCCTTTTTCTTTTAATAGTCATCCTGCGTAATTAATATCACGTGCGAGAGTAATTGTTGTCGGATAAATTAACATGTGCTGATAAAATACATATGTAGGAAAAATAACACCTGGTATTTTTGCCGGATAATCGTAGATGTTTTGACCAATCCATCTTCGGGTCATGATTTTTTCCGGATGTGTGGACCAGATCGTAGACGCGATGGCAGCGGAAAACTGGCGCCCCTGTGATGATCCGACAGCTGCTTTTGGAATCTTCTGACTTGGAAGGAGGCAGTAATCTGATCTACTAGCACTCAAGTACGAGTCGTACTAGTCTCGGTCACGTACTAGTGTAAGTACTAGTTGATTTTCCAGATTTGACTTTTCTTCATATAGGGAACAAAGGAATAGCAACAGAGTCAGGCGGTTCGCCGGTGGCTCGGAGACGAGGCGGCTCAGGCTGGAGAGCGTCGGCCGCTCTGCAAAGACTTGCCACGGCGGCACCTGCCACCGTTTTTTTTTTGGGTCGCAGTCTGCTTCGACGGTGACTTGGCCTGGAGCAGCAGCGCAGGCGGCCGATTGCTTGGCTTGAGATGGAATTAATTTGGACTAGTGGTTCCTTCTCCTGATTGCTTTGTCTTCTTCTTTTTTCTTTAATGGTAATCTTCCCTTGGTACTTGCAACTTACATGATGGAATTTCTATTTTCACGTAAAGGAGGCACTTCCCAGGCTTGAATAAAGTAGCAGTAGTAGCGAAAGTGCCTTTCTGCTCCCGGGCTCAAATGAGCCCGGTGAACAGTAAAATCGAAAAAAAATCGAAAAAAAATCAAAAAATTTCAAACTTTTTTTTAGAGCACTGATTTTGTTTTTTTTTTGCACGCCTTCTAGGAATGTGATTCCTTGACGAATTTTTGCATGCATTTAGAACTTTTGTCAATGTTTCACCCAAAAAAAAGTTTGGAATTTTTTAATTTTTTTTCGATTTTTTTTCGATTTTACTGTTCACCCGGGCTCATTTGAGCCCGGGAGCAGATACTCCACGTCCCAGTAGTAGCCTTGTCTTTGAGTGTTCAACATGATTGAGGCTACACATGAATCGTTCCCGTATGGATCTTGTAGTCTCATTTATTTATTTCAACTTTATCATGGAAGCTGAGTTGCCTTTGGTAGTTGAGGTACAAGTACGTCTCGGGCTTTGTTTTTCTAACTGCAGTTTGATGGTAGCGGCCCACGGTTTTGACAGCGTCACCTCAATAAATAACTGTCGCTTTAGCAATTTGTTCGTGATGGAGAATCCTGTCAGTCCGTACTTCTAGCAGCACACCTGGATCAATCTGGATTCGGATTTAGACTGCCCGGCGGTCTTATCAACTCTGCGGATTCGCTGGTTTCCTTATTGGAGCTAGGTCTTCCTTGGTCCCGATGCCTTCCAGCAGGATACCACGATCGATCTGGTTCAAATTTCTTAATTGCACAGGGAAACAATGCATGTTAGTCTCAGCGGATCATATGCCGGGCCATCCTGCTTGCCTCTTCTTCTTCTTCATCTAGTCAACCGCGAGCTTCTCGATCCATATGAGAGATCCCTCCAAGAACTCAACACCACTGTGCGCTGGCCCCACGGTGGGCACCAACTGTCGTGGAATTAACACGTCAGATGTCCGGATTACGGACTTAGTGGTGAGGCCGCGCATCTATGTAGTAGCTTGAGAGGGGTTGAGCGGAATCAAGAGACGCGATGCAAGACACGGATTTAGACAGCTTCGGGCCCCGGGAAACATCATCCGGAAATAGCCCTACGTGCTGTTTGAGGCTAGGTCTCATTATAATCCCCGTGGTGTCGCCGGTAAACCGGCTCTCTGTGTCTAACCCTAGAAACTTGTCTAAACTTCTCCTCTAAAACTTGTCTCTTGTCTAACGTGTCTAAAAACCTGTCCTTCTTTGGGGAGCCCTGCCCCTCCTTATATATATTGAAGGGGCGGGTTACATGACTAGTCCTAGTAGGACTAGGATTACTCTATTACAAGGAGTCCTAGTCTTGTTTCCTTTGTAAGAGACTATTCCTTATGCTTTCTTCATAAACCGGCCCACAATTAATATGAACCGGCCTTCCGGGCCTTGGGCCTTGTCATCCATGATCCACCTACCGGGTTACCAGTAACTTGCCAAATGTAAACTATCTTAAGTAAAATACCAAGTCCGGCCGGGTTATAATTCCGGCCGGTTCATACCGCGGGGTATATCCCCGACACCACCCAAAGTGTAAACTCAAAGCAATAGACATCTGCATTAAAATAACTTTGCGTAAAGTAAACAATCCTTGCACCCGCAAGTACAAGCACCGTTGTTTTCTCCCTTGTGGCAACAGCACATCCCCTAGACTCATGTTTCTGTCACTCAAGCTAGTCATCAGGGGGCATGAACCCACAATCAAGCATAACGCTCCCTCGTGGAGTTACTACCTACTACTTGGCCAAAGCAATAAACAGCAACGGAGAACATGCAAGAATTACTCAAGAACAAAGTAATAAAAGAGGTGAATCAAATATATTACTCAAACACAATCTGAACATAGTCTCATAATCCATCAGATCCCAGCAAACTCAGCAAAGCAACAGCAGAAAGATTACATATGTGCCTCGATCATGTAGGGCAGCTCACGAGGTCTAAACCATGAAGAGCAAAGAGGGGAGGAGAACATCACATAGCTACTGATCATGGACCCATGGTCCAAGGTGGACTACTCACGACTCATCCGGGAAGCGTCCATGGTGGTGGAGAAGCTCCCGGTGGTGGTTCTCCCCTCCGGCAGGGTGTCGGGAAGAGTTCTCCTGACGCTCCCGATCTTGGAAGCGCTGCGGCGGCGGAACAGAGGAGAGATCGCGAAAAAGGGTTCTGTCCTCTAGGGTTTCGGGACGAGAGGGATATATATGCGAAGGGGGGCAGCCAGAGGCGGAGCAGGGGCCCCAGGCGCCCCCCTGGCGCGGCCAGGGGTGGGGCCGCGCCAGGTGGCCGCCTGGGCCTCCCCTGGCTCCCCTCTGGCCCATCTTTGGTTCTTCGCAAAGCTTCCTGTGTACGCTGATTTTTCCTATATTTTTCCTGGAATTTTTGGAGCACTTTTAATATGGGGGAAACCTGAAATAGAAAAACAACAGAAAACAGGAACTGGCACTGTGGTGCACTGAGTTAATAGGTTAGTCCAAATATGATCAAAAGTGCATGGAAGTGCATCAATATCATAGCAATATCACACAAAAGAAGCATGGAGCAAGCAGAAATTATAGATACGTTTTGGACGTATCAACATCCCCAAGCTTAATTCCTGCTCGTCCTCGAGTAGGTAAATGATAACAAGCATAATTTCTGTGGTGACATGCTATCAACCATATAAGAACTTTTAAGTAAAGCAATCAAGGCATGTAATTCAATTCAAGTCATAACAAGCAAGAGTCTATATTAGCATTGTAACAAGCAACATAAGAACATAAAGGTGCAAGAGCTCTCGCTATCCGTGACTCGAATGTCTCCAAATGGTGTTTGCGTGCAAGAAAGGGGATAGGGATATACGAGAGAGTAAA
Source organism: Secale cereale (assembly GCA_902687465.1). NCBI lineage: Eukaryota > Viridiplantae > Streptophyta > Magnoliopsida > Poales > Poaceae > Secale > Secale cereale. Next base: position 78,381,145 of record LR738716.1, read on the forward strand.
ACATAGTTTTTGTATTGTTGAGAACTTAATCTACTAAAGTTTCACACTTGGTCTTCTTTGGAATCTTATCTTGACTCATCCCCAGACCACTAGCCAGGTACAAGTCAAAATGATCCACTCCCTTTCGATATTTTGAGCACTTATGCAATGGATGAGCGTAAGCAAGAAAGTTGACACTTAGGATGGCAAAGAGAGAAAAATGATGAAGGGGGAAGACAAAAAAGGTGTGAAAGGCTCACATCAATGAGGACAATCATAGGCGAGAGAAAGCCAAATGATAGATATGATGTGAGGAGTAGGGATTGCCATGCAACGGATGCACATATGAGCTAAGGTAAGCTCTCCAATGGAACTAGTGGGGGTGCATCCAACTTGCTCGCTTAAGAAGACCTAGAGCTCTTTTGAGGAGGCTCATCATTGGAATATACAAGCCAAGTTCTATAGTGTGAAGGTCCCCACATAGCTATATGCATGAATGATAATCTCTATGGAGTACAAGGTATAAGATGGAGTACGAGTGTGGATCTCTCAAAAGGAATAGTAGTGTGCCCCCTTCTCTCTTTTTATTTCTTTTTCTCTTTTTTCTATTTTTTTGTGGCCTCAATGGCTCTTTCTATTTAACTCTCATTTGTCCTCTTTGGGATCTTTTGATTTTGTCCTCTTTGGGATCTTTTCCTCACTTTAGGGGCAACACTCTATATATTACAAGAAGTATAGAAGATCTTTCACACTTTACAAAAGTACTCAACATAAAGAAAATGAAACTATCATGATGTATGCAAATGTATGCCTCTGCCGGTGTAGCAGGATATGCAATGATACTAGCGCGTCATGTAGCAATGATTAGGGCAAGGCCCAACTAGCATGCGGCTCATCGATCAAGCAAAAATCATGTATGACATGAAGATCAAGTCATGAGAAGATGGATGTTGCATGGCAATGTATCTCGGAAAGGCTATGGAAATGCCTTGATAGGTAGGTATGGTGGCTGTTTTGAGGAAGGATATAATGAGGCTTATGATGACAGAGCGTATCGTGCCAAGGATTTGGATGCACCGACGAAGTATGCGCCAACTCTCGAGGTGAGAAAGGGCAATGCACGGTACCGAAGAGGCTAGAAAAATATGGCTAGGTGGAAGTGTCAACTTTCGAATACTCACATTAGTCCGAAGAACTCATGCACTTATTATCGGTAACTCTCAATCTAATTAGGAGGTTCACAAAGAGACAAGTACCCCGAGGAGGAGTGTATGGGGGTTTGGTTATCCTTGCGCATCCTCGACTCATGGTATGTGAGTGTACTCTAATATTCGATCCCTCCAAAGATTAGTGATCCATCTAGTAGCTAAAGTTCTCAACTATTTTGTAGGTTTTCGAAAATAAACACGGATTGCCCAAAATACGACATCTATCACTAATAGGCTAAAGCTCTTGACACCAAAAGTTCAGACATTACTCATGGCAATACCTCAAAACTATTGCAAGTTACTACTAAAATTAAATAGCAACCTCAATTACCTACTTTAAGTTAAGACACACAACTCAGTGCAACATGCAAACTCTCTTAACAAGATAAACATGAAAACTCAAGAGAGTTCAACAACCAACTAAACAAAAGCTCTTTAAAAAGAAAAGCATGAAAACTAAGAGCTAAACATGACAACGGCTATGGAAAGACAAAGAACACACACAGCAAAGATAAGCATGAAAATCCTATGTTGTGTTCTAGGTTGAAGTGGAGCGTGTTTCTCTCCCACACAAAGAAAGCTGGGTTCTAACTTGTTATGAACAGCAAGCAAAGCTAAAGAAAACCAAAAAAGGAAACTAAGAGCGAGACGCTCCAAGCATAGCACATAACGCATGAAGTGATAAGAATATAGTGGAACGAAAGACGAACTGATAATTGTTGATGGAGAAGGGGATGCATGGGGGCATCCCCAAGCTTAGACGCTTGAGTCTTCTTGAATATTTCTTGGGGGTGCACGGGGGCATCCCCAAGCTTGAGCGTTTGACCCTCCTGAATCTTCTTTTATCATCTTCCCTCGCACACTTGAAAACTCCCTTCATACATAACTCATCATAATCTGATTAGCGAGGTTAGTACCCACAATAAAATAATTTTTCCCTACTGGAAATAAAAATAATCTTGAAGAGCTACTGTTTCTCAAGATTGCCAAAAGGTTTTTGCAAAGAAAAAGCAAGCTCAAGGTTTGCAAAACGAAGAAAAGGCAAAACAGGACAGAATCTGTGAAAAACAGACCAGCAGGTAGTAAATAATTTTTTCGGGGCACTTCTGCAACTCAAATCAAAAAACTCAGAACAGACGCTCGAAAGCCAATTGTATAGAGCACGCTTTCAAAAAAATTCAGATCAAAAAGATGATCTGGTGATTTTATTCGAAGTTTTTCTGTCCAAGGACAGAATCTGTTTTCTGGACAGCACGTCACAACTTTTGAACTTTCTTGCAATCGGAGGCTAAACTTGGCACAAAGCTGAAAAGAAAAGATACAATGATGATGCTACTGTAGTAACAAACATCAAGACACAACAAAAGCAAAATAAAACCTAATTCGTTGTGGGCTGCCTCCCAAAAGCGCTTTCTTTTATGCCTTTAAGCTAGGCATGATGCAAAAAGAGAAGATCAAGTTTTATCAAGAGTAAGAGAATAGCTAGCCCGTGTAACGAACTCAAAAGGCAACTTAATCTTCTTTCTAGGGAAGTGTTCCATCCCTTTCTTGGGAGGGAATTAGAATTTTATATTCCCCTCTTTCATGTCAATGATAGCACCAACGGTGCGAAGAAAAGGACGTCCCAAAATAATTGGACATGAAGGTTCACATTCAATATCCATAATAGTAAAATCAACGGGAACATAATTGTCATTGACAATGATAAGAACATCGTCGATCTTCCCCAAAGGTTTCTTTACGGAAGAATCAACAAGACGAACACCAAAAGAACAAGGATCAAAAGGTTTCAATTCAAACATATCATACATTATTTTGGGCATAACAGAGGTACTAGCTCCAACATCACATAAAGCATAGCAAGAGAAGTTATTCAACTTAATTTAATCATAGGATCCCAACTATCTTCTAGCTTTCTAGGTATGGAGGCTTCTACCCTAAGCTTCTCCTCCCTAGCTTTGATGAGAGCATTAGTGATATGCTCCGTGAAGGCAAGATTAAGTGTGCTAGTGTGGGGATCTCTAGACATCTTGTGAAGAAAACCAATAACTTCAGAAAGGGTGCAATTATCAAAATCAAGGTCACTACTATCAAGTAAAGTGATAGTGGTGTCCTTTAGGCTCACTTGTTTGGTAGCTTCTATGGTTGTAGGAGTTTCTTCTTCTACGGTTGAGGTCATAGCATCACCATTAATAGGTCCAATGGAACTAGGAGTGCATTGGGTGCTAAGAGTTTGGATATCCTCAACAACTTGGATAGTAGCAACAGTGTGGTGGGTAGGAAGGCTCTTAATTCTATCTTCTTCCTCCTTTTCTCTAGCCCATCTCTCTTTAAGTTTAGCCATCATCCTAATGTTTTCATTAATTTGCACTTGAATAGCATTCATAGGAGTGGTCTTCCTCTCCTCAAGAGGAGAAGTTCTAATTTTAAGCAACTCTACCTCATGGGCTAAATTGTCTACCTTCGAAGAGAGATTATCTAGTTTGTCTAGTTTTTCTTCTACACTCTTATTGAAGGCCTTTTGGGTAGTGATGAAGTCTTTAAGCATAATCTCTAGTTCAGAAGTGGAGTTTTTGGTGCTAGGATAAGTATTGTTGTTCCCATAGGAATTAGAGGGGAACGGTCTAGGGTTGCTACCAAAATTACTCCTATAAGCATTGTTATTGAAATTGTTTCTAGAGATAAAGTTCACATCTAGTTGATCTTGAGCAATCAAAGAATTTAAAGGAACATCATGAGGATCAATAGAAGATTGCTTGGAAAGTAGAGACATGATCAAGTCAACTTTTTCATTTAGGGAGGAAATCTCCTCAACAAAGTTTACCTTCCTACCTGTTGGAGCGCGTTCGGTGTGCCATTGGGAATAATTGGTCATCATCTCGTCGAGAAGTTTCGTGGCAGCACCAAGTCTAGTTGACATAAAGGTTCCTCCCGCGGCCGAATCTAACAAGTTCCGCGAGGTAAAGTTCAAGCCTGCATAAAATGTTTGGATAACCATCCAAGTAGTCAAACCATGAGTAGGGCAGTTCTTGACAAGAGATTTCATGCGTTCCCAAGCTTGGGCAACGTGTTCATTATCCAATTGTTTAAAATTCATTATGTTACTCCTTAATTGGATAATTTAACAGGGGGATAGTACTTCCCAATAAAGGCATCCTTGCACTTGTCCCAAGAATCTATACTATTCCTAGGCAAGGATTGAAACCAGATTTTGGCTCCTCCTCTCAAGGAGAAAGGAAAAAGCTTAAGCTTAACAATATCACCATCTACTTCTTTGTACTTTTGCATATCACAGAGCTCAACAAAATTATTTAAGTGCAAAGCAGCATCATCTCCAGCACCGGAGAATTGATCTTTCATAACTAGGTTCAGTAAAGCAGGTTTAATCTCATAAGAAGGTGCTGAAGTGGCAGGTGTAGCAATAGGCGTGCAGATAAAGTCATTGTTGTTATGACTAGTGAAGTCACACAACTTGGTGTTCTCGGTGGAACCCATAGCAGCAGCAAGCAAGATAACTATTTTTGTGATTTTTGGTAAGGGACACTAAAGCAAAAACTGAAAGGTAAACTAACAAGACTAAAAAGCAAAGATAAAAGATAGCATGCAACTCCACTATCTTGAAGAGTGGAGTCCCCGGCAACGGCGCCAGAAACTTGCTTGATGGCTTCTCGCCCCTCGTTGGTTACCCCAAGTGGAAGGTTGAGATGTAGCGTAGCGGCAAATTTCCCTTGGCAAAGATACCAAGGATCGAATCCCGTGAGACTCCGAGGGTCGACAAGTAGGTGTCAATGGCGCCAGAAACTTAGCGGTTGACGGGACCTGCACACAGATACAGATAACTTTGCTCCCAACGAGTACAGAGAGGTTGTGAATCCCTCCGGCCTTGTTGTTTACAAAGGATCAAACACAAGAGATAATAATGATAGCTATGACTGCAACTAGGAAATAAAAACAGGAAGTAAATAGAAGGTGTGATCAGCGGTGGTAATATGGACCGGGGTCCCATGATGTTCACTAGTGATGTCTCTCTCCCAAAAGACGATAAAACAGCAAAGCGAGGTAAACAAATTACAGCTGGGCAATTGACAGGATTATGTGCACAAACCAATGCTAACTATGCTGCAAAGAAAGGTAGAGGCTCAAAAGCATGGGCGGTACGCCAAGGCAAGTAGACCGAAATCCATCTGCATCTACTACTAATCATCCACCTTGAGATATCTATCCAGAACATCTCGCTGGTATTAAGTTGCGAATCCCACCCAAAGTGTAAACTCAAAGCAACGAACAACTGCATTAAAAGAACTTTGTGTAAAGTAAACAATCCTTGCACCCGCAAGTACAAGCACCGTTGTTTTCTCCCTTGTGGCAACAACACATCCCCTAGACTCATGTTTCTGTCACTCAAGCTAGTCATCAGGGGGCATGAACCCACAATCAAGCATAACGCTCCCTCTTGGAGTTACTACCTACTACTTGGCCAAAGCAATAAACAACAACGGAGAACATGCAATAATTACTCAAGAACAAAGATATAAAAGAGGTGAATCAAATATATTACTCAAACACAATCTGAACATAGTCTCATAATCCATCAGATCCCAACAAACTCAGCAAAGCAACAGCAGAAAGATTACATATGTGCCTCGATCATGTAGGGCAGCTCACGAGGTCTAAACCATGAAGAGCAAAGAGGGGAGGAGAACATCACATAGCTACTGATCATGGACCCATGGTCCAAGGTGGACTACTCACGACTCATCCGGGAAGCGTCCATGGTGGTGGAGAAGCTCCCGGTGGTGGTTCTCCCCTCCGGCAGGGTGCCGGGAAGAGTTCTCCTAATGCTCCCGATCTTGGAAGCGCTACGGCGGCGGAACAGAGGTGATATCACGAAAAAGGGTTCTTTCCTCGAGGGTTTCGGGACGAGAGGGATATATATGCGAAGGGGGGCAGCCAGAGGCGGAGCAGGGGCCCCAGGCGCCCCCCTGGCGCGGCCAGGGGTGGGGTCGCGCCAGGTGGCCGCCTGGGCCTCCCCTGGCTCCCCTCTGGCCCATCTTTGGTTCTTCGCGAAGCTTCCTGTACGCTGATTTTTCCTATATTTTTCCTGGAATTTTTTGAGCACTTTTAATATGGGGGAAACCTGAAATAGAAAAACAGCAGAAAATAGGAACTGGCACTGTGTTGCACTGAGTTAATAGGTTAGTCCAAATATGATCAAAAGTGCATGGAAGTGCATCAATATCATAGCAATATCACACAAAAGAAGCATGGAGCAAGCAGAAATTATAGATACGTTTTGGACGTATCATACCCACAACCTAGATACATCTTGTTTCCTTGGTCCACAGTTCAAAATTTTCAAATTTCACCTGCTGCAAGTTTGGAGCAGATTTGCAAATTTTGGTGAAATTCATATTTATCTTCTTCCAAAAATCCTGTGAAAAATCAGGCAGCCTCTAGATGCATCAAGAGGCCACTCCACCAAATATCAGCACCATAAATATTTCACACATGCCAGAAACATTTCATCAAACACTTAGCATGCACTGTACTGTCAAGTTCAGAAGATGTTAACTGAAACTATCGACATACAGTTCGACAGTTCGTCAGTTTTGTTAGGCTCTTCGACAATCTCACCAGTAGCCTCCTTGGCTCGACGCTGCACTGCACCATCTTCTTATCCAGAGCGCCGCACAGTTGCTTGGCTGCTTCTGGGCGTCGGTGGCGCCCTGACCCGACCACGCCGGCGACTGCCACGGCAACAGCGCCGCCCGTGGCGGCTGACAGAAGTAACCCCGCAGCTCGACGCCGTTTAGCGCCGCCCAAATCACCCCAGCGCTCCGCGTGTCCACCTCCAGTGCCAGCACACGCCTGCCGCACCGTCGCCGTGACCTGGCGCGCGCAGAGCGCGATTTCTGCCGCCGACGTGCCGCGCGGCCGTTCCGTCGAGGACAGCCCGTAACTCCCTCTCCCCTGCTGAGTTAGGTGCGGGAATGGAACCACTACACCTCCTAGACGATGCTCAAGCCCCTAACTCCGCCGTCCAACCACTGCAGCACCGTAATCGACTCGCCGAACTTATCCATTCACGGAAACCGCCTCGGGCCGGCTGTATAAGGCACCCCCGAGCTCGTTCTCGAGCCCGCACAACTTCACTACCTCCCGAGACCACGTCCAGCCTCTGGAAGAGCCTCGAGGGGCCCTTCTTCTCCAACTCCGGCCAGCTCCCTCCGCCTCGGGCTCCAGCATCGTTCACTCCGGTGAGAGCTTCTTCGCCGCCGTGGACTCGAGCGTGGCACCCTGGCACCCACCTAGACCTAACCCCCACCTCAGTTAGATCCCAGGAACCCCCTCCGACGAGGCCCACGACCACCCGAGCCGCCGTCCGCCGGAGACAGGGTCGCCGTCGACGTGGGGCTCGCCGACGCTCAACTCCACCACCATTCGACGCGGAAGATCACCGAGAAGCCGTATGTATCACTCCCCTCCCCTAACTCGCCGTGGATCGGCGCCGGCGACCACCGCAGCACCGGCGCCGGCGCGACTCTGTTCCAGATTTCAAACCTGACGTGTGGGGCCCCTTGTCAGCCTCACACCTCTCCCCTCCGAACCGTTTTCTATAAGCGCATTCGGGCAAAGTACGTTTCCCCTCTACGGTTGACGTACCGCGTACCGATTCGATTTGCTGTTTTCTGGTCTAGCCCCTGGAACTTTTTTGTTTCATTACAGATGAGTCCCTGGACAGAAACTCTAATATCTTTTTAACTAAAGATGATTTTGAGTTGATTCTTTTTCTGTCCTCTTTAGTTTTCTGTCTAGTTTTTTGTCATATTTATGTGGAAATTTTTGGAGCAACTTTATTTGCACGCGCGGTATTTATGTTAGTATCTATTTGTTTGAATACGTAGATACCGGAGGTCGTGACGGAGACGCGAACCACACCGAGTTAGACTCCGACTTCTCAGAACCAGGCAAGCATGTTTGAACCTTTGATATGATGAGTGTGTTGCATGTTTGCTTGAGTAGTTCTTTTCATAAGCATGGTCATATAAGCATATGTGTATGGTTATATTTCATGCAAGTGAGCTTCGGGTGAGCCCCGAATGATAATTGTTGAACCACCTCGATCATGTGGTGACATGATGGGTGGAATGCTGGTATTGTTGGAGCATGCCAGTATTTGGTTAACTCAGTATCAACGGAGATCATGTCGTGACTCCATCCATCTCCTTTTTGGTACTACCATATGCCGTCTGTTGAGATTACGGTCTAGTCAGTTGTAAACCACTTCCCGAGTAAAGACCAAGTAGAGGGGCTAGGATGAGGGTTCCATGGCCCTGGATTAAAGCTCGTCATCCGGTCAGGGGGCATGGGTGTTTCCGGTTGGGACCGAGAGGGGGGCACCCCTTAGAGCGCGCATATATAAATTTGATCCCATGCTATTCGAGGTTGTAGCCTCCCCGTCTTAAAGTTTTTCGTGAATGTTGTCGCGGGTGATTCCGGACAACTGGATGTTAAATGGGTGTGTACTGGTTAGTTGGGTTTCTACTAAAACATCATAGACGGAACTAGCCCACGTGGCTAGTAGAATCCGTTGGCTATGAGTTAATAGTACAAGCTCTGCAGAGTTAAATTCCTTCAGTAGCCATGTTCATGGCCTAGGGTCAATCTTCATATCAACCCGGTGACCGTCTCTAGTAAATTCTTGTTGGTAACCAGAATGGTGTTTTCGTCAAGTTCAATTGGTAGATGAACTCACCAACTATCTCTGTATTGATTTACTTCCAGAAATATATCATCATTATACTATTGTTATTTATAAGCCCTTTATGTGATGTCGCTCAGACGTCCGACTGTTGCATTCTTTTTATTTATAAGCCCTTTATGTGATGTCGCTCAGACGTCCGACTGTGGCATTCTTTTTATTTATAAGCCCTTTATGTGATGTCGCTCA
>LR738716.1:78390292-78430993 GCA_902687465.1 Secale cereale
TCTTTTTATAAGCCCTTTATGTGATGTCACTCAGACGTCCGACTGTGGCATTCTTTTTATTTATAAGCCCTTTATGTGATGTCGCTCAGACGTCCGACTGTGGCATTCTTTTTATTTATAAGCCTTTTATGCGATGTCGCCCAGACGTCCGACTGAGGCAGTCTTGTTATTTATTTTGCTATAAGCCCTTTATGCGGTGTTGCTCAGACGCTCGACTGTGGCCTGCTATCATTTATTATTTCCTTACGAGGCGTCCCTCAGACACTCGTTTGGTCTCCTTCTCTTATCTTATGGATTTCGGGAGGATTACCGCCTGACTTCTATCTTTACTTACCGCATGTTAATATTTTATTCCGGTAGCATTTTTGCTGGAATACTCATATGCATCATGTTGGCATTTGTTATATCTTAAGTCCGAACTGTCTTGCGAGTACATTCAAAGTACTCACCTGGCTTGTTGATTTGGCCAGATGTGGACGAAGGCGATCTCATGGATGAAGAGTTCGATATCGAGTCCGACGTCTAGTGGAGTCCCATTCAGTCCCTTGCGATCCTGGAGTTGATCACTGTTTTATAACCGCTTCCGCGTACCACCAAATAAAATTCATCGGGTCTCACTCCGACACTCGATGAACTGTATTATATTGGAGTCACATCACCCACTTTGCTGTGACATATCCACCACCTTTTATTACGAGTTAGTAGTATGCCACCCTGCCTTGTGTCATATCCGCCTTTATGTATTATATTGGCGCGCTTGTAATAAAATTGTTGAGTAACCCCAGCTCAACCTTGTAAAATATTCAGTGTACTAGAATTCTGTATCAAGGGTTTGTCTGCCAGCATGTAATAATATTCCTCGTTGGGTTTAAGTAAAAAGGTCGGTCTTCCGGTAATTATTTTACTGAAGGACCGGTCCTGACAACCTTGGTATCAGAGCCAGGCTGACTGTAGGAAGCCACTAGGTGCGCTCGCTAATCGGTTATTAGCGAAAAAATTGTTTTTCAGCAGTTTTACATCTGTAGCAATTTCTGTTGGTCAGCATAAATTTATGACTTGACTATTCGGAATTTTTATCTACTTTTGTAGATGGCCGGCCACGACTGTGATGCACAGGTGTTCGCCAACATTTCTGAGGGGTTTGTCAAGCTCCTCTTCGCCATCACCAAAGTCGCAATTGGGCCATCAACCCATCCCGAGTTTACACTCTACCGTCACAAGCTCAACGACAGCGTGTCTATGCATCAGGCCGTGGTGCACTTCAAAGGAGGGCGTTCTGAAGCGCGCCGCCTCCGATTTGTGGGCAGAGCCATGCCGACGGAGAGGCATGCCATGCAAATGGCTGCCCGTGAGGCGATAGCTCGTCTCCGGGACATTCTTTCTTCGATGAAGACTCGTCGCTACCGTTACCTCCCATGCCATGTGCCATATACGTGTCACTATGCATTTGCGTGCGCAAATGGGGAGCGTGACGAAGCCATTGAATCAATGGTTGAGTACCTCAAGGCACTTGAGGCAGCCTTTGATAATCTGGTGGACGACCTGGTGGCCACCCGTATGGAGTTGGTCCAGAGTGGCTTCGCCAACAGGAGGGAGCTACTCCACACTGCACCACCAATGACATTTGTCTCGTCCGCCGCATCCTACGCACCTTCCATCATAGCCACCGCTCGTCGTCTGCCTACCACTGAGGAGTTTGACCAGGTCATTGCTCCTACCCCTGTCAGAGCTGCACCGCCGACTGCACCTGCTTCGACACCTCGTACCCATACTCCGCGCTTGGAGCCTATTAACGAGGAGGAAGTTGAGTCTCCAGCACCACTGGGCCTTACCCTCGGCAGGCCGAGGGAAATCTTCAACATCTCCGACTAGCGCGTTATCCCGCGACGCACTGTGCTCGCTTGTAATATGTGTGTGATATGTATAATAGGTTGATGGGAGTAGTCTGTTTGCGCATCATGTAGGATCTCGGAGGAGTGCTCTAGTTTTAAATAACATGGCAGGATGTGTACGCACACCCTGAGTGACATATGTATAATTAGAACCTGCATGTAAAATATGTACTAGCGGTCCTTCTCCGTGCGCAATCAACCAGTTTATTTCAAAAATCTCTTTCGAGCTCGTGTTTGGTCGCTTTTGCAAAGTCTTGGTTTATTTTGCTGCTCGGTTCTTCTCAGGATTTCTGCTTTATTATCCCAGAGTAAGAAATGACTCATCCCTGGACACGTTCCATGCCAAGTCCGCCGGAAGAAAATTATGGCACACAGACATACAACAATTTCACACAGGGGCAGTCAAGTCAGCAGGGCAGTGAGACGGTATTTTCTCAAGTGTGCCGTCTTTACGAGCAAAGTCAACAACAGCACCAAGAAATGATGAACCATGTCATTAATATGGGAAATCACCGTGAGCCATACCAGCAACATTCAAAACTGTCTGAATTTCAGAAGACACGTCCAACAACATTTTCGCACACAGACAAACCTCTCGAGGCCGATGATTGGCTTCGAGATATTGAAAGGAAATTAATTGTGGCACAATGCTCAGACCGGGAAAAAGTGCTGCACGCACCACATTACCTTACTGGAGCAGCCGCGTCATGGTGGGAAATTTTTCTGCTTATGCATCCCGACATAAATAATATCACCTGGGAAGATTTCAAGGAAGGCTTTCGCGGGGCACACATCCCCAAGAGCATTATGAAGATCAAGAAAAGAGAATTTGATGACCTCAAGCAAAGAGGCATGACAGTACAGGAGTACAACAGTCAGTTTGCGCAATTATCCCGTTATGCCAACGAAGAGCGAATGACGGAAAATAAGAAGATGGAGAAATTCCTGGACGGACTGGCACCAGCACTAAAATGCCAGTTAGTCGTACATACTTTTCCAGATTTCAAGACGCTGATAGACAAAGCCATTACGTTGGAAAATGAACGTTGTAGTCTGGAAGACTTTCGCAAGAGAAAAAGGGATCAGACCAACCACCCTCGCAACAACAAGAATAAGGTGAATTTCCAGAGGAATGGGGCGAACAGACCCATGACCAATGACACACGTCTAAATAAGAATTTTCATACAAGAGACAAGGATTTCACCTATCGCCCGGGTGTTACCTGCTACGCATGTGGAGAAGAGGGACACTATGCTAAACAGTGCCCTAAGCCAAGAAACTCAGCACCGAAGCCAAACAGCAACGGAAACAATTCCGCGCCCAAGCGTAACAACTTCAACCCAAATAACAATCACAGGAAAGGCCACCTGAACCATGTGACCAAGGAGCAAGCACAGGATGCACCGGATATCGTACTCGGTACGTTCCCTGTCAACACAATACCTGCCACGGTTTTGTTTGATTCTGGAGCTTCTCATTCGTTCATTTCGAAGAGTTTTGCTTTGCAACATGGTTTTTCAATGCTTCCCTTGGGAAAATCAATGACCATCAAGTCCCTCGGAAGTAAGCAGATCACTCAGAATTACTGCCAAGGTTTGACCATTGAAATTGAGGGATTAAAATTTCACGCAAACCTCATCGTGTTGGAAAACAAGGGACTGGATGTTATCCTGGGTATGGATTAGCTAACCACCAATAAAGGATTTATCGATTGCTTCAACAGGACAGTGATTCTTACTTATCATCACGGAAAGACAATAAGAGCGCAGCTCAGGAAAGACCGGTGTCGCGGCAACCAAAATTAAACAAAGTTGATACTTCTGAGTTAAGCAAGGTTCCAGTTGTATGTGAATTTCCGGACGTATTTCCCGAAGAACTACCAGGCATGCCGCCAGACAGAGAAATAGAATTCATTATTGAGCTAGCACCGGGAACCACCCCCATATACAAGAAACCGTACAGAATGGCACCGTCCGAGTTGGTTGAACTAAAGAAGCAAATAAAGGAACTACTAGACAAAGGATTTATACGGGCCAGCTCCTCACCTTGGGGTTCGCCGGTATTATTTGCCAAAAAGAAGGATGGGACCATGAGGTTGTGTATAGACTACCGAGCGCAAAACATGGTCACAATCAAGAACAAATATCCGATGCCACGGATAAATGATTTATTTGACCAGCTCGCGCAAGCCAAGGTTTTCTCAAAAGTTGACTTAAGGTCAGGTTATCATCAACTGAAGGTACGAACAGAAGATATCCCGAAAACAGCATTCACCTCCATATACGGACTTTATGAATTTACGGTAATGCCGTTTGGACTGACCAACGCCCCCGCATATTTCGTCCACCTCATGAACAAAGTATTTATGAAATTCATGGACAAATTTGTGGTGGTATTTATTGATGATATCTTGGTATATTCAAAGACACCGGAAGAACATGCTGAACACCTCCGCATTGTACTGGGAGAATTAAGGAAACACCAACTTTACGCCAAATTCAGCAAATGTGAATTTTGGTTGAGACAAGTGGGTTTCCTAGGACACGTATTAACACAAGAAGGAGTTGATGTGAACCCAGATAAAGTCAAGGCTGTACTTGGCTGGAAGTCACCAGCTAGTGTAACGGATATACGAAGTTTCCTCGGTATGGCCAGATATTACAGAAGGTTTATTGAAGGATTTTCCACCATAGCCAAACCAATGACACAGTTACTCAAGAAGGATAAGAAATTTGTGTGGACCGAAGCATGTGAGAAAAGCTTCCAAGAACTCAAAAAGAGGTTAACAACAGCCCCAGTATTAATTGTACCAGACATACACAAGAGCTTTGAAGTATATTGCGACGCATCCCAAAAAGACCTCGGATGCGTACTGATGCAAGAAGGCAAAGTAGTCGCTTACGCTTCCCGGCAACTGCGAAAACATGAAGAAAATTATCCTACTCACGATTTGGAGTTGGCAGCAGTCATTCATGCACTCAAGGAGTGGAGGCACTTTTTGCTTGGAAATCGCTGTGAAATATATACGGACCATAAGAGCCTCAGATATATTTTCACACAGCCAGAGCTCAATTTGCGACAACGACGCTGGCTGGAGCTGGTAAAAGATTATGACGTTGGTATACACTATCACCCAGGAAAAGCAAACGTGGTAGCAGATGCTCCCAGCCGTAACCCCAGCCCGAACAGCGGCAGCATACAAAACCTGAGACCCGAATTTCAGCAAGAATTCGCCAGACTCCACCTAATGATGGTCACTGAAGGCGAAGTGTCCAAGCTAGAAATACAGCCTACGCTAATAGAACAAATAAAGAAGGCTCAGCATGGACACCCCAGCATCGAAGGGATAAAAAGGAAAGTAAGTCAGGGCAAGGCCTCAGAATTCACCATAGACAGTGGAGGAATATTATGGTTCGGAGACAGACTTTGCGTACCAAATAGCAACGACCTTAAACAGCAAATTCTAGCAGAAAGACACACCGCTCCATACTCAATCCACCCTGGAGGGACGAAAATGTACAAGGACATTCAGGAAAGATTTTGGTGGCACGACATGAAGAGGGATATAGCCACATTTATTGCATGCTGCGATTCATGTAAACGTATTAAAGCCGAGCACCAAAAACCCGCAGGGCTATTACAGCCAAACAAGATACCGGAATGGAAATGGGACGATATTGGAATGGATTTTATTGTTGGACTACCACGGTCACAACACGGTAATGATGCCATATGGGTCATCATGGATAGACCGACCAAGGTGGCACATTTCATACCAGTCAAGACAACCCACACCACCCAAAATCTCGCCAAGCTTTACCTCGCCCGTATAGTATGCCTACATGGGGTTCCCAAGACTATAATATCCGACAGAGGCACGCAGTTCGTCTCCAAATTTTGGGACCAGTTGCAGCAAGCCCTCGGAACGCAACTAACGTTCAGTACAGCTTATCACCCCCAGACTGGAGGACAAACAGAACGAGTAAATCAAATACTTAAAGACATGCTAAGGGCATGTGTCCTCACCTATGGGACCAGTTGGGAGGAAATCTTACCATATGCCGAGTTTGCATACAACAATAGTTACCAAGCTAGCCTGCAGATGGCACCTTTCGAAGCCTTGTACGGACGAAGATGCCGTACTCCATTAAACTGGTCGGAAACAGGGGACAGTCGTATATTCGGCCCATATATGTTAAAGGAAGTTGAGGAGAGAGTAAAAATAATACGGGATCGACTCAAAACCGCTCAAAGCCGACAGAAGAGCTATTACGATCAAAAGCATCGAGAAATAAGTTTTGAGCCCGGTGAAGACGTATATCTGCGTGTGTCACCAATGAGAGGACTGCAACGATTCAAAGTCAAAGGGAAACTAGCACCCCGATTCATCGGACCCTTCCGTATAATTGCACGGAGAGGCACAATAGCCTATCAGCTGGACCTTCCCAAGGAACTGTCAGACGTCCATGACGTGTTCCACGTCTCGCAACTACGGAAGTGTGTAAGCAACCCAGAGAAGCACGTGTCACATGAAAACCTTGATGTGCAACCAGATCTCACCTACCGAGAACACCCAGTAAAGATTTTGGAGGAATCTGAAAGGAGGACTCGTCAGAAAACTGTTAAATTTCTCAAGGTTAAGTGGAGTAATCACACTGAGGATGAGGCAACATGGGAAAGGGAAGATTTCCTTCGGACGGAACACCCACACCTGTTTGAGGATCAGCTGAAATCTCGGGGACGAGATTTTTCCTAAGGGGGTAGGTGTTGTAACACCCCAAATTTTTTTGAGTTGGTTTTCTTCCAAACTTTTGGCCTTTTGGAAGAGGGTTGTTTGATCTTTTCTTATGCCTCTTCTAAAATTCTTTTGGCCAAAGTTTTTGGTGATCTCTCAAGATTGGTTTTTGACCTTGAAGATCTTCTCTTGGGTTGGCTCAAGCCCAAGTTGGGTTTCAAAAGATGTTGTTTGAATTCTCCCCTTCTTGAGTTGTGCCTATCAAATTTGATCTTGGACTTATCCTCCCCTCCAAACTTCATCTTGCCATGACCCCAACAGAAATATTTCTCTCCAAGACTCTCTTCACACCTCAGGACAAGTTTCTCATCAATTCCAGTAAGTTTTGACCTTATTGGGATTTCCCCCCTATTTATTTCACTCCAAAACTATTTCTCTCTTTTATAGTGGACCCTGGTGATTTACAAAGGAGCCACCATTTCATCCAGATATTTGATTCCAAACCAACTCTCCTAGATGGTCCTTAGTACCCACAACCTAGATCCATCTTGTTTCCCTGGTCCACAGTGCATGTTGTTTGAATTCTCCCCTTCTTGAGTTGTGCCTATCAAATTTGATCTTGGACTTATCCTCCCCTCCAAACTTCATCTTGCCATGACCCCAACAGAAATATTTCTCTCCAAGACTCTCTTCACACCTCAGGACAAGTTTCTCATCAATTCCAGTAAGTTTTGACCTTATTGGGATTTTCCCCCTATTTATTTCACTCCAAAACTATTTCTCTCTTTTATAGTGGACCCTGGTGATTTACAAAGGAGCCACCATTTCATCCAGATATTTGATTCCAAACCAACTCTCCTAGATGGTCCTTAGTACCCACAACCTAGATCCATCTTGTTTCCCTGGTCCACAGTTCAAAATTTTCAAATTTCACCTGCTGCAAGTTTGGACCAGATTCACAAATTTTGGTGAAATTCATATTTATCTTCTTCCAAAAATCCTGTGAAAAATCAGGCAGCCTCTAGATGCATCAAGAGGCCACTCCACCAAATATCAGCACCAGAAATATTTCACACATGCCAGAAACATTTCATCAAACACTTAGCATGCACTGTACTGTCAAGTTCAGAAGATGTTAACTGAAACTGTCGACAGACAGTTCGACAGTTTGTCAGTTTCGTCAGGCTCTTCGACAATCTCACCAGTAGCCTCCTTGGCTCGACGCTGCACTGCACCATCTTCTTATCCAGAGCGCCGCACGATTGCTTGGCTGCTTCTGGGCGTCGGTGGCTGATACGTCCAAAACGTATCTATAATTTCTGCTTGCTCCATGCCTCTTTTGTGTGATATTGCTATGATATTTATACACTTCCATACACTTTTGATCATATTTGGACTAACCTATTAACTTAGTGCACCCCAGTGCCAGTTTCTGTTTTCTGCTGTTTTTGTATTTCAGTTTTTCCCATCACGTAAACTGCCAGAAAAATCCCGGAAAAATTATTAAAAAATCAGCGTTCCGGAAGCTTCCACACGGCCGAAGTAGGGCCGGAGGGGGGCCACCAGGGCTCCAGGCGCCCTGGTGGCGCGGCCCCCCTCCTGGCCGCGCCGGGGGGGGGGCGCCTGGGCCCACCAGGCCTCCGCTGATGCCCCCCTTTGGCATATATTTAACACCCGTCGAGGAAACCCTGATTCCAGACCCCTTTTCTCCAGACGCAATTCCGATCTCCGCCGCCATCGCCATCAAGCTTCGGGGGACCAGAATTCCTGTGCCGGCACCCTGCCGGGACGGGGAAGTGCCCCCGGATTCATCTCCATCGACGTTGCTTCCTCCCTCCATGATGCGGGAGTTGTTCCTCCTCGGGGCTGAGGTTTCTACCAGTAGCTATGTGGTCAATTCTCTCTCCCATGATGTGATCTTCGTTGTGATCATAGGCTATGTTAATCTAGGGTGATCCCATGATGTTACCCCTTCCTCTATGTATTGGATTGATGTACTCACTTGTTTTTATCTAGTATAATCCCCGAGACCAAGGTGACAGCGGTCTATTGGACATGGATTAGAAAAATATTTTCATGAGTGATTTCCTCTCTTGTGTGTTGATTGAAGATTGAGAGTCTCTTGGTGCTTGTCTTTGACTATCCTTTAGATATGTTGTGGTGATTGCGGGACTCTCTTTGGATGGCCGCGGTGACATTGGGAAATCCTTAGATTGAGAACTACGAACTTTGAGGTGTGCTTTTGTAGCCCTACATAATTCTCGTCCTCTCTTGACCATGAAGGAATGACCTCCGGGTGCGTCTCCATTGCATGTTTTATGGGAAATATCATGTGATTCGATTATGTTAGTGTTGTTGGGAGTTGCCACTAGTGAAAGTATGAACCCTAGGCCTTGTTTCCACCATTGCAATACCATTTGTGCTCACGTTTACCACTTGTTTGCTTGCTGCACTTTTCATTACAGATTTATATTACTTTGTTTTGCCACCCATATCACTTGCCATTTAATATCTCTTCGCCGAACTAGTGCACCTATACATCTGACAAGTGTATTAGGTGTGTTGGGGACACAAGAGACTTCTTGTATTTTAGTTGCAGGGTTGCTTGAGAGAGACCATCTTCAACCTCTACTTCCCTGAGTTCGATAAACCTTAGGTCATCCACTTGAGGGAAATTGCTGCTGTCCTACAAACCTCTGCACTTGGAGGCCCAACATAGTCTACAAGAGTAGAAGCGTGTGTAGACATCAAGCTATTTCTGGCGCCGTTGCCGGGGAAGTGAGTGCTTGAAGGTATATCTTTAGATCTTGCAATTAAATATTTTTGTTTCTTGTTTTTATTTCACTAGTTATGCTTATGGACAACCTTGCTATTGGATCGGTGCTTGCGGGAAGACGCCCCACACCTGTGGTGGTTGCTCCTCCCCCTACTGAAATTGTGCCCTATAAAATACTAGCTGGTATTATCAATTATGTTTTGGCTAATCGTTATGCAGGAGAC
Source organism: Secale cereale (assembly GCA_902687465.1). Taxonomy (NCBI): domain Eukaryota; kingdom Viridiplantae; phylum Streptophyta; class Magnoliopsida; order Poales; family Poaceae; genus Secale; species Secale cereale. Next base: position 78,399,921 of record LR738716.1, read on the forward strand.
AGACATCCCGGTAAACACTTGCTATATCTGTCACAACTATGTTCATTATTTAAGCTTGCACGTGTATCAAGGGAGTTTTTCATGAGGAAATTGTTCGCCGTATCACTTATAGATAAAGCTTCAGATTGGTATAAGCTTCTCGATAACTCGCACTTGCTTGATTGGCAAGAGCTTATGTCTCTCTTTTACTCCAAGTTTTATCCTCTTCATGAAGTCCATGAGAATAGGAATTATGTTTATAATTTCTATCCTCATGACGGAGAGAGCATAGCTCAAGCTTGGGGGAGACTGAAAACGTTAATGTTAAAATGTCCTAACCATGGGCTCCCCAAAGATATGATTATTACTAATTTCTATGCGAGGCTCTCTCGACAGGATAAAGATTTGCTCGATGCTTCCTCTATGGGTTCTTTCACAAACGAAAAGATTGATGCTAAATGGGAACTCCTTGAAAGAATTCAACGCAACACTGAAAATTGGGAGATCGACAAAGGTAAAGAGTCAGGTATAATTTATGAGTATGATTGCATTAAGTCCTTTGTTGAAACTACAAGTTTTAATAAGTTTAGTGCTAAATTTGGGCTTGATTCTCAACTCCTTGTTGATTTCCTCAAATCTTTTGCTTCACATCTTAATATGCCTAAGGAGGATTGGATCAAGTATCATAAACCTTTTAAAGAGACTTGCAAAGAAAATGAAATTGTTCATGATGATTGCAACATGCATGATCCAATTCCTAAAAATGAAGTTTTATATAAGCATGTTAAATTTTGTGGAGTGGATAGACCTTGTGAAAGGCCTATGATTGAAGAAGAGAAGTATTGTATGCAACATAAGCATGAAAGAACAATCACTTGGGTCAGAGATTTAAATGAAATTGCTAGAGAATTGTGTGACCTTTATCCTTTTACTTGTGAACTTTGTCGTATAGAGGGTCACTTTAATTTTCAATGCATGAACTTTCAAAACATAACTGTTAACCGGTTGTGTGATAACATGATCACCTCTGATCTTTATGATGAGCTTATGTTATTTTTGATGTGTGAAGAGTTATCAGAAAAGACTTCTTGGCTGGATGTTAATGCCATAGGAATGAAAAACACTTTGCGAAATTGCCATCTCTATTGTGTTGTTAATTGCCATGAAAATGATTACATAAGTGAGATTAGAAAGGAGGGAACTTTACCAAAGTATAAAAATGTCTCTTATATTTCTGCTAATAAAAAGGAGAGTATCTCCCAAGTTTCCCCTATTGTTTCTAATGATAAACCAGGATATGTGGAGAAGCTTCATCTCGAACCACTCCCTCCTAAGGAGAAGAAGAAGAAAAAGAAGAGGAGGAGGAAGAGGAGCAAGAAGGAAGAAGAATGGGTATCAACTTGGCCTGAGCATATTCCTCCCATCAACTTTTATCCTAACGGTTGTAAGTTTAAAGAAGAAGGTGAAGTTTATTGCCTTAATTATCATCTTGATGATACGTCCGTAGGTACTATTGAAGATGATTTTGATTATGATATGCATGTTACTTATTGTGATTGGGAAAATGATGATAATGCTACTTATGATCTTGAAAATCTTTTTGGTACCAACTCTGAAAGTGATGATATGGAAAGCTCTAAGCTTGGGGATGATAGGATTGCAAATCCTTTACCCACTAGTGATGTGACAATTGATAATTCTTTTGCTAGTAAGAATAAAGACAACATGATTACAAATATAGTTGCTAGCAATGATAATGCTCTTCTCTACTATGATGATGTTATAACTCCAATCTATAGTGATTATAAAGGTACCTATGACATAAGGAGAAATTATCCTTATGAAACTTGTCATAATCATGGAGGGAATTACTCCCTTGTTGAACACCACCCTCCTAATACACAATTAATCTATAGTGTTCAAGTTGTTTATGATAGTCCTACTCCCACTATTACCAATGAGAAAGATTATGCTTATGTGGAGAGTAAGAGTACCTTTTTGCATGTGGATCATGGTAACAATGCTTTATGTGATGCTTATATTGTTGAGTTCATCCATGATGCCACTGAAATTTATAATGAGAGAGGGAGACTTGGTTCTAAATATCTTAATAAAAGAAGTTTCCTCTCTTTATGGTGAATATTTTGAAGTTATGCTTGTTTTGCCTTCCTATGCTAGTTGCTTTGTGCTTCAATGAATTATTCTATTACAATATTCCTATGCATAGGAAGCATGTTAGGCTTAAATGTGTTTGGTATTTTCTTCTTGATGCTCTCTTTTGTTCTTCAGCTCTTATTCCTACGAGAGCATCATTAAAGTCTTAAGCCTATCTTTATGGCTAAAAGAGCTCTAGGGAGACAACCCTTGTTATCTTTGCTTTCAGTTTTAGTGGTCTTGATGTTTGTTACTACTGTAGCAACATCATTGTATCTTTATTTTTCAGCTTTGTGCCAAGTTTAGCCTCTGATTGCAAGAAAGTTCAAAAGTTGTGACGTGCTGTCCAGGAAACAGATTCTGTCCTTGGACAGAAAAATTCGTATAAAATCACCAGATCATCTTTTTTGTCTGAATGTTTTCGACAGCGTGCTCTATTCAATTGTCTTTCGGGCGTCTGTTCTGAGTTTTTGATTAGAGTTGCAGAAGTGCCCCGAAAAAATCATTTACTACCTGCTGGTCTGTTTTTCACAGATTCTGTGCTGTTTTGCCTTTCCTTCATTTTGCAAACCTTGAGCTTGCTTTTTCTTTGCAAAAACCTTTTGGCAATCTTGAGAAACAGTAGACCTTCAAGAATATCCTTATTTCCAGCAAGGAACAATTATTTTATTATGGGTACTAACCTCGCTAATCAGATTATGATGAGTTATGTATGAAGGGAGTTTTCAAGTGTGCGAGGAAAGATGATAAAAAGATTCAGGAGTGTCAAGCGCTCAAGCTTGGGGATGCCCCCATCCACCCCCAAGAAATATTCAAGGAGACTCAAGCGTCTAAGCTTGGGGATGCCCCCGTGCATCCCCTTCTCCATCAACATTATCAGTTCGTCTTTCGTTCCACTATATTTTTATCACTTCATGTGTTATGTGCTATGCTTGGAGCGTCTTGCTTTTTAGTTTTCCTTTTTTAGTTTTCTTTAGCTTTTCATAACGAGTTGGAACTCAGCTTTCTTTGTGTGGGAGAGAGACACGCTCCACTTCAACCTAGAACACAACATAGAATTTTCATGTTTATCTTTGTTGTGTATGTTCTTGGTCTTTCAATAGCTACTATCATGTTCAGCTCTTAGTTTTCATGCTTATCTTTTTAAAGAGCTTTTGTTTAGTTGGTCGCTTGAACTCTCTTTAGTTATCATGCTTATCTTATTAAGAGAGTTTGCTTCTGTTGCATTGGTCGATATGTCTATGATAAAAATGCTACGTGCATAATGGTGCTTAGTAGTTCATGTTTTCTTATGGTTAGTATCAAATAGCCGGGGGGTTCCCAATGTGTTATTGGAGTACCAACATGATTTGTTTGCCTATGATGTGGTATGGTTTAGTAATATCTTCCTTCAAGAATTTATTTTGATTGACTTGGCGTATGCTCACGCATATTTAAGACTGTAAAGAAAGTCTGTCAAGCCTTGATGATCTTTAATTTCTGAGTAGCGATATAACTTCCATGCCTGATTCAATGTTGCTTTGTCGCTCTGCATGATTATGACCGTCATTGCTCTCTTAGTTGGTCGCTCCCAGTCTTTTGCTAACCTCCACCTGTACTAAGCGGACTGACTGCTTGTGCATCCAAAATCCTTTAAACCAGTTATGCCATATGAGTCCACCATACCTTCCTATACATGGTATTTACCTGCCATTCCTAACGAAGACTTTCATGTACCATCTCGAAATTATTCAAAAAAGCATTTCTCTTTTGTGCCTCTGTTTTAGCTCATGAGGAAGTAGTAGTTAATTCATGATATTTTTAAGTTGGACAAGCTTCACCCCGGGATTGCATGTCTAATGTGCAAACCCATAATACGAGAAGGAACTTGCATAGAGTGTGCCCGGCTCATTAAAAAATTATACAACAAACAAACCCTCCTTCACGCTTTGTTCATGGGAAATCAGAAAACTTTGGCAGTGATAAACAAAGGAGATTAAGAGGATGTGATCGTCCTCATTCGGGAGCCGTTCCTCGAAACTTGTCCAGCTCTAGAAGTAATTGAGTTATCTGCTAGCATTCGTTGACGAAACATGCATATTCCAAAAATAATAATTATTACCTCTGTTTTTAAAACTAAGAGCTCTGGTACATGTTTAGTTTTTATTTCCGACCACGGGTTTTCAACCTTGCCAACAAAAGCCACGGTTCGAGAGTCTCACCCTTCTTTAAAGCACCAACTATTGAGAGCACGATTGTCATTCTGAGTGTAATGTGCATTGTCCCAAAGTACCATTGTCTTTTGCATGATTATGATATCGTTTATTCTGAAATCATTGTATCTAGTCGTCACTTAAACCTTGGAGGTGCCCCTGCATTTATGTTTTGCTTCACTAAAGGGGGCAAGCGAGATATCACTCTGTCATATTTGCACACCATGCTCATTACAAATCTATTGAGTGTTTCAGTATCATATTGTAAAACTTTCAGTTCTTTGTGATTTTCTCATGAGGCAACTTAATTACTATAGATTCATTGTCTCAGTAAGCACTTGTCATATGACTGTGAAAAGTTCTTATATGGTTAATAGCGTGTCACCACAGAAATTATGCTTGTTATCATTTACCTACTCGAGGACGAGCAGGAATTAAGCTTGGGGATGTTGATACGTCCAAAACGTATCTATAATTTCTGCTTGCTCCATGCCTCTTTTGTGTGATATTGCTATGATATTTATACACTTCCATACACTTTTGATCATATTTGGACTAACCTATTAACTCAGTGCACCCCAGTGCCAGTTTCTGTTTTCTGCTGTTTTTGTATTTCAGTTTTTCCCATCACGTAAACTGCCAGAAAAATCCCGGAAAAATTATATAAAAAATCAGCGTTCCGGAAGCTTCCACACGACCGAAGTAGGGCCGGAGGGGGGCCACCAGGGCTCCAGGCGCCCTGGTAGCGCGGCCCCCCTCCAGGCCGCGCCGGGGGGGCGTCTGGGCCCCCCAGGCCTCCGCTGATGCCCCCCTTTGGCATATATTTAACACCCGTCGAGGAAACCCTGATTCCGGACCCCTTTTCTCCAGACGCAATTCCGATCTCCGCCGCCATCGCCATCAAGCTTCGGGGGACCAGAATTCCTGTGCCGGCACCCTGCCGGGACGGGGAAGTGCCCCCGGATTCATCTCCATCAACGTTGCTTCCTCCCTCCATGATGCGGGAGTAGTTCCTCCTCGGGGCTGAGGTTTCTACCAATAGCTATGTGGTCAATTCTCTCTCCCATGATGTGATCTTCGTTGTGATCATAGGCTATGTTAATCTAGGGTGATCCCATGATGTTTCCCCTTCCTCTATGTATTGGATTGATGTACTCACTTGTCTTTATCTAGTATAATCCCCGAGACCAAGGTGACAGCAGTCTATTGGACATGGATTAGAAAAATATTTTCATGAGTGATTTCCTCTCTTGTGTGTTGATTGAAGATTGAGAGTCTCTTGGTGCTTGTCTTTGACTATCCTTTAGATATGTTGTGGTGATTGTGGGACTCTCTTTGGATGGCCGCGGTGACATTGGGAAATCCTTAGATTGAGAACTACGAACTTTGAGGTGTGCTTTTGTAGCCCTACATAATTCTCGTCCTCTCTTGACCACGAAGGAATGACCTCCGGGTGCATCTCCATTGCATGTTTTATGGGAAATATCATGTGATTCGATTATGTTAATGTTGTTGGGAGTTGCCACTAGTGAAAGTATGAACCCTAGGCCTTGTTTCCACCATTGCAATACCATTTGTGCTCACGTTTACCACTTGTTTGCTTGGTGCACTTTTTATTACAGATTTATATTACTTTGTTTTGCCACCCATATCACTTGCCATTTAACATCTCTTCGCCGAACTAGTGCACCTATACATCTGACAAGTGTATTAGGTGTGTTGGGGACACAAGAGACTTCTTGTATTTTAGTTGCAGGGTTGCTTGAGAGAGACCATCTTCAACCTCTACTTCCCTGAGTTCGATAAACCTTAGGTCATCCACTTGAGGGAAATTGCTGCTGTCCTACAAACCTCTGCGCTTGGAGGCCCAACATAGTCTACAAGAGAAGAAGCGTGTGTAGACATCAGTGGCGCCCTGACCCGACCGCGCCGGCGACTGCCACGGCAACAGCGCCGCCCGTGGCGGCTGACAGAAGTAACCCCGCAGCTCGACGCCGTTTAGCGCCGCCCAAATCACCCCAGCGCTCCGCGTGTCCACCTCCAGTGCCAGCGCATGCCTGCCGCACCGTCGTCGTGGCCTGGCGCGCGCAGAGCGCGATTTCTGCCGCCGACGTGCCGCGCGGCCGTTCCGTCGAGGACAGCCCGTAACTCCCTCTCCCCTGCTGAGTTAGGTGCGGGAATGGAACCACTACACCTCCTAGACGATGCTCAAGCCCCTAACTCCACCGTCCAACCACGGCAGCACCGTAATCGACTCGCCGGACTTATCCATTCACGGCAACCGCCTCGGGCCGGCTATATAAGGCACCCCCGAGCTCGTTCTCGAGCCCGCACATCTTCACTACCTCCCGAGACCACGCCCAGCCTCTGGAAGAGCCTCGAGGGGCCCTTCTTCTCCAACTCCGGCCAGCTCCCTCCGCCTCGGGCTCCAGCATCGTTCACTCCGGTGAGAGCTTCTCCGCCGTCGTGGACTCGAGCGTGGCACCCTGGCACCCACCTAGACCTAACCCCCACCTCAATTTGATCCCAGGAACCCCCTCCGACGAGGCCCACGACCACCCGAGCCGCCGTCCGCCGGAGACAGGGTCGCCGTCGACGTGGGGCTCGCCGACGCTCAACTCCACCACCATTCGACGCGGAAGATCACCGAGAAGCCGTACGTATCACTCCCCTCCCCTAACTCGCCGTGGATCGGCGCCGACGACCACCGCAGCACCGGCGCCGGCGCGACTCTGTTCCAGATTTCAAACCTGACGTGTGGGGCCCCTTGCAGCCTCACACCTCTCCCCTCCGAACAGTTTTCTGTAAGCGCATTCGGGCAAAGTACGTTTCCCCTCTGCGGTTGACGTACTGCATACCGATTCGCTTTGCTGTTTTCTGGTCTAGCCCCTGGAACTTTTCTGTTTCATTACAGATGAGTCCCTGGACAGAAACTCTAATATCTTTTTAACTAAAGATGATTTTGAGTTGATTATTTTTCTGTCCTCTTTAGTTTTCTGTCTAGTTTTTTGTCATATTTATGTGGAAATTTTTGGAGCAACTTTATTTGCACGCGCGGTATTTATGTTAGTATCTATTTGTTTGAATACGTAGATACCGGAGGTCGTGACGGAGACGCGAACCACACCGAGTTAGACTCCGACTTCTCAGAACCAGGCAAGCATGTTTGAACCTTTGATATGATGAGTGTGTTGCATGTTTGCTTGAGTAGTTCTTTTCATAAGTATGGTCATATAAGCATATGTGTATGGTTATATTTCATGCAAGTGAGCTTCGGGTGAGCCCCGAATGATAATTGTTGAACCACCTCGATCATGTGGTGACATGATGGGTGGAATGCTGGTATTGTTGGAGCATGCCAGTATTTGGTCAACTCAGTATCAACGGAGATCATGTCGTGACTCCGTCCATCTCCTTTTTGGTACTACCATAGGCCGTCTGTTGAGATTACGGTCTAGTCAGTTGTAAACCACTTCCCGAGTACACACCAAGTAGAGGGGCCAGGATGAGGGTTCCATGGGTGTTTCCGGTTGGGGGGCATGGGTGTTTCCGGTTGGGACCGAGAGGGGGGCACCCCTTAGAGCGCGCATATATAAATTTGATCCCATGCTATTCGAGGTTGTAGCCTCCCCGTCTTAAAGTTTTTCGTGAATGTTGTCGCGGGTGATTCCGGACAACAGGATGTTAAATGGGTGTGTACTGGTTAGTTGGGTTTCTACTAAAACACCGTAGACGGAACTAGCCCACGTGGCTAGTAGAATCCGTTGGCTATGCGTTAATAGTATAAGCTCTGCAGAGTTAAATTCCTTCAGTAGCCATGTGTTGGGGATCGTAGCAGAAAATCAAAAAAAATCCTACGCATCACCAAGATCTATCTATGGAGTAATCTAGCAATGAGGGAGAGGGGAGTGCATCTACATACCCTTGTAGATCCCGATGCGGAAGCGTTACAAGAACGCGGATGAAGGAGTCGTACTCGCTGCGATTCAGATCGCGGTTGATTCCGATCTAAGCGCCGAACAACGGCGCCTCTGCGTTCAACACACGTGCAGCCCGGTGACGTCTCCCACGCCTTGATCCAGCAAGGAGAGAGGGAGAGGTTGGGGAAGACTCCATCCAATAGCAGCACGACGGCGTGGTGGTGGTGGAGGAGCGCGGGACTCCAGCAGGGCTCGCCAAGCACTGCGAGAGAGGAGAAGGACTTGGGAGAGGGGGATGGCTGCGCCAGAACTTGTGGTGCGGCTGCCCTCCCACCCCCCCCCACATGTATATAGGGGCAAGGGAGAGGGGGGCCGGCCCCCTCAGATCCAATCTCAGGAGGGGGCGGCGGCCAGGGGGGGTTGCCTTGCCCCCCAAGGCAAGGGTGGCGCCCCCCTTAGGGTTCCCCCCACAACCCTAGGCGCATGGGCCCTAGGGGGGGAGGCGCCCAGCCCACTAAGGGGCTGGTCCCTCTCCACATACAGCCCATAGGGCCCTCCGGGGCAGGTGGACCCCCGGAACCCCTTCGGTGGTCCCGGTACAATACCGATAACCCCCCGAATTATTCCGGTGACCGTATGATGACTTCCCATATATAAATCTTTACCTCCGGACCATTCTGGAACTCCTCGTGATGTCTGGGATCTCATCCGGGACTCCGAACAACATTCGGTAACCGCGTACATACTTTCCCTATGACCCTAGCGTCATCGAACCTTAAGTGTGTAGACCGTACGGGCTCGGGAACCATGCAGACATGACCGAGACAACTCTCCGGCCAATAACCAACAGCGGGATCTGGATACCCATGTTGGCTCCCACATGCTCCACGATGATCTCATCGGATGAACCACGATGTCAAGGATTCAATCAATCCCGTATACAATTCCCTTTGTCTATCGGCATAGTACTTGCCCGAGATTCGATCGTCGGTATACCGATACCTCGTTCAATCTCGTTCCCGGCAAGTCTCTTTACTCGTTCTGTAACACATCATCCTGTGATCAACTCCTTGATCACATTGTGCACATTATGATGATGTCCTACCGAGTGGGCCCAGAGATACCTCTCCGTCATACGGAGTGACAAATCCCAGTCTCGATTCATGCCAACCCAACAGACACTTTCGGAGATACCTGTAGTGCACCTTTATAGCCACCCAGTTACGTTGTGACGTTTGGTACACCCAAAGCATTCCTACGGTATCCGGGAGTTGCACAATCTCATGGTCTAAGGAAAAGATACTTGACATATAGAAAAGCTTTAGCATACGAACTACACGATCTGTGCTAGGCTTAGGATTGGGTCCTGTCCATCACATCATTCTCCTAATGATGTGATCCCGTTATCAATGACATCCAATGTCCATGGTCAGGAAACCGTGACCATCTGTTGATCAACGAGCTAGTCAACCAGAGGCTTACTAGGGACATTGTGTTTGTCTATGTATCCACACATGTATCTGAGTTTCCTATCAATACAATTCTAGCATGGATAATAAACAATTATCATGAACAAGGAAATATAATAATAACCAATTTATTATTGCCTCTAGGGCATATTTCCAACAGTCTCCCACTTGCACTAGAGTCAATAATCTAGTTCACATTGCCATGTGATTAACACTCACAGGTCACATCGCTATGTGACCAACATCCAAAGAGTTTACTAGAGTCAGTAATCTAGTTCACATCAATATGTGATTAACACTCAATGAGTTCTGGGTTTGATCATGTTATGCTTGTGAGAGAGGTTGTAGTCAACGGGTCTGCAACATTCAGATCCCTATGTACTTCGCAAAACTTTATGTCATATCATAGATGCTGCTACCACGTTCCCCTTGGAGCTATTCCAAACTATTGCTCCATTATACGTATCCGGTATCTCTACTCAGAGTTATTCGGATAGGTGTTAAGCTTGCATCGACGTAACTCTTTACGTTGAACTCTTTATCACCTCCACAACCGAGAAACATTTCCTTATCACTTTAAGGATAATTTTGACCACTATCCAATGATCTACTCCTGGATCACCTTTGTACCCTCTTGCCAGACATGTGGCAAGGCACACATCAGGTGCGGTACTTAGCATGGCATACCGTATAGAGCCTATGACAAAAACATAGGGGATGACCTTCGTCCTTCCTCTTCCTTCTGCCGCGGTCAAGCTTTGAGTCTTACTCAACTTCACACCTTACAACTCAGGCAAGAACTCCTTCTTTGACTGATCTATTTTGAACTCCTTCAAAATCATGTTAAAGGTGTGTGTTCCTTTTGAAAGTATCATCAGGCGTCTTGATCTATCTCTATAGATCTTGATGCCCAATTATGTAAGCAGCTTTATCCAGGTCTTCCTTTGAAAAACTCCTTTCAAACAACCCTTTACGCTTTCCAGAAATTCTACATCATTTCGGATCAACAATATGTCATTCACATATACTTATCAGAAATGTTGTAGTGCTCCCACTCACTTTATTGTAAATACAAGTTTCTAACAAACTTTGTATAAACCCAAAATCTTTGATCACTCCATCAAAGCATATATTCCGACTCCGAGATGCTTGCTCTAGTCCATAGAAGGATCGCTGGAGCTAGCATATCTTTTAGCATCCTTAGGATCGACAAAACCTTTCTGATTGTAGCACATACAACCTTTCCTTACGAAAACTGGTAAGGAAACTTGTTTTGACATCCATCTGCCAAATTTCATAAATGCAGCTAATGCTAACTTGATTCCGACGGACTTAAGCATTGCTACGGGTGAGAAAATCTCATCGTAGTCAACTCCTTGAACTTGTGAAAAACTATTTGCCACAAGTCGAGCTTCATAGACGGTGACATTACCGTCCACGTCCGTCTTCTTCTTAGAGATCCATTTATCTCAATGGCTTGCCGATCATCGGGCAAGTCCACCAAAGTCCATACTTTGTTTTGATACATGGATCCTATCTCGGATTTCTCGGATTCTAACCATTTGTCGGAATATGGGCCCACCATCGCTTCTCCATAGTTCATAGGTTCATTGTTGTCCAACAACATGACTTCTAAGACAGGATCACCGTACCACTCAGGAGTAGTACATATCCTTGTCGACCTACGAGGTTCGATAGCAACTTGATCTGGAGCTTCATGATCACTATCATTAGTTTCCTCTTCAACAGTCGTAGGTTCCACAGAAACATCTTTCTGTGTTGCACTACTCTCTGGTTGAAGTGAGGGTTCGACAACCTCATCAAGTTCTATCTTCCTCCCACTCAATTCTTTCGAGAGAAACTCCTTCTCGAGAAAGGACCCGTTCTTAGTGACAAACATGTTTGCCCTTGGATCTGAGACAGAAGGTATACCCAACTATTACCATTGGGTATCCTATGAAGATGTATTTGTCCGCTTTGGGTTCGAGCTTTTTCCCAGCTGAAGCCATAAGCATCGCAGCCCCAAACATCAAGAAAACGACAACTTTGGTTTCTTGCCAAACCATACAGCGTCGTCTCAACGGACTTAGATGGTGCCCTATCTAAAGTGAATGCAGCTGTCTCTAATGCATAACCTCAAAATAATAGTAATAGATCGGTAAGATACATCATAGATCGCACCATATCTCATAAGGTTCGATTATGACGTCCGGACACACCATTACGCTGTGGTGTTCCAGGTGGCTTCAACTGCGAAACAATTCCACAATGTCTTAAGTGATTGCCAAACTCATAATTCAGAAAATCTCCCCTTGATCAGATCGTAGGAACATGATCTTCTTGTTATGATGATTCTTAATCTTCACTCTGAAATTACTTGAACTTTTCAAACGTTTCAGACTTTTGCTTCATTAAGTAAATATACCCATATCTACTCAAATCGTCAGTGAAGATGAGAAAATAACGATATCCACCACACGCCTTAATTCTCATTGGATCACACACATCAGCATGTATGATTTCCAACAAGTCACTTGCCCATTTCATTGTACATGAACACGGGATCTTAGTCATCCTGCCCATGAGGCATGGCTCGCATATGTCAAGCGATTCAAAATCAAGTGACTCCAAACATCCATCAGCATGGAGTTTCTTCATGCATTTTATGCCAAAATGACCTAAGCGGCAGTGCCACAAGAAAGTGGTACTATCATTACTAACTCTACATCTTTTGGCATTAATATTATCATCATGTGTATTACTATGATCGAGATTCAACAAACCATTGGGTGCATGACCATAAAGGTATTATTCATGTAAACAGAATAACCATTATTCTCTGACTTAAATGAATAACCGTATTGCAATGAACATGATCTAATCATATTCATGCTCAACGTGGACACCTGATAACATTTATCTAGTTTCAACACTAATCTCGAAAATAGAGGGAGCGTGTGATGGTGATCTTATCAACCTTGGAAACACTTCCAACACACATCGTCACCTCGCCCTTAGCTGGTCTCCGTTCAGTCCGTAGCTTTTGCTTCAAGTCACTAATAATAGTAACTGAACCGGTATCCAATACCCATGTGCTACAAGGAGTACTAGTAAGGTACACATCAATAACACGTATATCAAATATACTTTGTTGAAGTTGCCAGCTTTTCTTATCTACCATGTATTTGGGGTAGTTCTGCTACCATGTGACCGTTCCCCTTACAATAGAAGCACTTAGTCTCGAGGTTTGGGTCCAACCTTGGGTTCCTTCATCAGAGCGACAACTGGTTCGCCATTCATGAAGTTTCCCTTCTAGCCCTTGCCCCTTTTGAAACCGGTGGTCTTGTTAAACCATCAACACTTGATGCTCCTTCTTGATTTCTACTTTTGCGGTCTTAAGCACCGCTAATAGCTCCGGGATCATCTCCATCCTTTGCATGATCATCACGAAGTTCTAGTAGCTTGGTGATAGTGTCTAGAGAATTCCGTCAACCACTATCTCATTTGGAAGATTAACTCCCACTTGGTTCAAGCGATTTTAGCACCCAGACATTCTGAGCACATGCTCACTAGTTGAGCTATTCTCCTCCATCTTTTTTGCAAAATAACTTGTCAGAGGTCTCATACCTATCAACACGGGCATGAGCCTGAAATCCCAATTTCAGCTCTTAGAACATCTCATATGTTCTATGGCGTTCGAAACGTCATTGGAATCCCGATTCTAAGCCGTAAAGTATGGTGCACTAAACTATCAAGTAGTCATCAGGACGTGTCTGTCAGGTGTTCACAACATCCACAGACAACGTTGTAGGGGTTTGCACATCGAGCGGTGCATCAAAGACGTAAGCTTTCTGTGTAGCAGTGAGGACACTCTTCAGACTACGGATCCAGTCCGTATCAACGCTTACAATATCTTTCAACTTAGTCTTTCTCTAGGATCGTATTAAACATGGAGCTACAACGCAGTTATTTGTCTACAACATAATTTGTGAAGACAACTTAGACTATTGTTCATGACAACTAAGTTCATCTAATGAACTCCCACTCAAATAGACATCTCTCTAGTCATCTAAGTGATACATGATCCGAATCGACTAGGTCGTGTCTGATCATCACGTGAGACGGACTAGTCATCAACGGTGAACATCTTCATGTTGATCGTATCTTCTATACGACTCATGTTCGACCTTTCGGTCTTCCGTGTTCCGAGGCCATGTCTGTACATGCTAGGCTCGTCAAGTCAACCCTAAGTGTATCGCGTGTGTAAATCTGGCTTACACCCGTTGTATGCGAACGTTAGAACCTATCACACCCGATCATCATGTGGTGCTTCGGAACAACGAACCTTAGCAACGGTGCACAGTTAGGGGGAACACAATTCTTGAAATTTTAGTGAGAGATCATCTTATTCACTACCGTCGTTCTAAGCAAATAAGATGTAAAACATGATAAACATCACATGCAATCAAATAGTGACATGATATGGCCAATATCATCTTGCTCCTTTGATCTTCATCTTTGGGGCTCCATGATCATCATCATCACCGGCATGACACCATGATCTCCATCATCATGATCTCCATCATCGTGTCTTCATGAAGTTGTCTCGCCAAACATTACTTCTACTACTATGGCTAACGGTTAGCAATAAAGTAAAGTAATTACATGGCGCTTTTCAGTGACACACAGGTCATACAATAAATAAGACAACTCCTATGGCTCCTGCCGGTTGTCATTCTCATCGACATGCAAGTCGTGATTCCTATTACAAGAACATGATCAATCTCATACATCACATATATATCATTCATCACATCCTTTTGGCCATATCACATCACACGGCACATGCTGCAAGGACAAGTTAGACGTCCTCTAATTGTTGTTGCAAGTTTTTACGTGGCTGCTATAGGTTTCTAGCAAGAACATTTCTTACCTACGCAAAAACCGCAACGTGATATGCCAATTTCTATTTACCCTTCATAAGGACTGATGGCTTCTCGCCCCTCGTTGGTTACCCCAAGTGGAAGGTTGAGATGTAGCGTAGCGGCAAATTTCCCTTGGCAAAGATACCAAGGATCGAATCCCGTGAGACTCCGAGGGTCAACAAGTAGGTGTCAACGGCGCCAGAAACTTAGCGGTTGACGGGACCTGCACACAGATACAGATAACTTTGCTCCCAACGAGTACAGAGAGGTTGTCAATCCCTCCGGCCTTGTTGTTTACAAAGGATCAAACACAAGAGATAGTAATGATAGCTATGAATGCAACTAGGAAATAAAAACAGGAAGTAAATAGAAGGTGTGATCAGCGGTGGTAATATGGACCGGGGTCCCATGATGTTCACTAGTGATGTCTCTCTCCCAAAAGACGATAAAACAGCAAAGCGAGGTAAACAAATTACAGCTGGGCAATTGACAGGATTATGTGCGCAAACCAATGCTAACTATGCTGCAAAGAAAGGTAGAGGCTCAAAAGCATGGGCGGTATGCCAAGGCAAGTAGACCGAAATCCATCTGCATCTACTACTAATCATCCACCTTGAGATATCTATCCAGAACATCTCGCTGGTATTAAGTTGCGAATCCCACCCAAAGTGTAAACTCAAAGCAACAGACAACTGCATTAAAAGAACTTTGCGTAAAGTAAACAATCCTTGCACCCGCAAGTACAAGCACCATTGCTTTCTCCCTTGTGGCAACATCACATCCCCTAGACTCATGTTTCTTTCACTCAAGCTAGTCATCAGGGGGCATGAACCCACAATCAAGCATAACGCTCCCTCTTGGAGTTACTACCTACTACTTGGCCAAAGCAATAAACAGCAACGGAGAACATGCAAGAATTACTCAAGAATAAAGATATAAAAGAGGTGAATCAAATATATTACTCAAACACAATCTGAACATAGTCTCATAATCCATCAGATCCCAGCAAACTCAGCAAAGCAACAGCAGAAAGATTACATATGTGCCTCGATCATGTAGGGCAGCTCACGAGGTCTAAACCATGAAGAGCAAAGAGGGGAGGAGAACATCACATAGCTACTGATCATGGACCCATGGTCCAAGGTGGACTACTCACGACTCATCCGGGAAGCGTCCATGGTGGTGGAGAAGCTCCCGGTGGTGGTTCTCCCCTCCGGCAGGGTGCCGGGAAGAGTTTTCCTGACGCTCCCGATCTTGGAAGCGCTGCGGCGGCGGAACAGAGGCGAGATCGCGAAAAAGGGTTCTGTCCTCCAGGGTTTTGGGACGAGAGGGATATATATGCGAAGAGGGGCAGCCAGAGGCGGAGCAGGGGCCCCAGGCGCCCCCCTGGCGCGGCCAGGGGTGGGGCCGCGCCAGGTGGCCGCCTGGGCCTCCCCTGGCTCCCCTCTGGCCCATCTTTGGTTCTTCGCGAAGCTTCCTGTACGCTGATTTTTCCTATATTTTTCCTGGAATTTTTGGAGCACTTTTAATATGGAGGAAACCTGAAATAGAAAAACAGCAGAAAACAGGAACTGGCACTGTGGTGCACTGAGTTAAAAGGTTAGTCCAAATATGATCAAAAGTGCATGGAAGTGCATCAATATCATAGCAATATCACACAAAAGAAGCATGGACCAAGTAGAAATTATAGGTACGTTTTGGACGTATCAACATCCCCAAGCTTAATTCCTGCTCGTCCTCGAGTAGGTAAATGATAACAAGCATAATTTCTGTGGTGACATGCTATCAACCATATAAGAATTTTTAAGTAAAGCAATCAAGGCATGTAATTCAATTCAAGTCATAACAAGCAAGAGTCTATATTAGCATTGTAACAAGCAACATAAGAACATAAAGGTGCAAGAGCTCTCGCTGTCCGTGACTCGAATGTCTCCAAATGGTGTTTGCGTGCAAGAAAGGGGATAGGGATATACGAGAGAGTAAAACATAGTTTTTGTATTGTTGAGAACTTAATCTACTAAAGTTTCACACTTGGTCTTCTTTGGAATCTTATCTTGACTCATCCCCAGACCACTAGCCAGGTACAAGTCAAAATGATCCACTCCCTTTCGATATTTTGAGCACTCATGCAATGGATGAGCGTAAGCAAGAAAGTTGACACTTAGGATGGCAAAGAGAGAAAAATGGTGAAGGGGGAAGAAAAAAAAGGTGTGAAAGGCTCACATCAATGAGGACAATCATAGGCGAGAGAAAGCCAAATGATAGATATGATGTGAGGAGTAGGGATTGCCATGCAACGGATGCACATATGAGCTAAGGTAAGCTCTCCAATGGAACTAGTGGGGGTGCGTCCAACTTGCTCGCTCAAGAAGACCTAGAGCTCTTTTGAGGAGGCTCATCATTGGAATATACAAGCCAAGTTCTATAGTGTGAAGGTCCCCACATAGCTATATGCATGAATGATAATCTCTATGGAGTACAAGGTATAAGATGGAGTACGAGTGTGGATCTCTCAAAGGGAATAGTAGTGTGCCCCCTTCTCTCTTTTTATTTCTTTTTCTCTTTTTTTTTTATTTTTTTATTTTTTTGTGGCCTCAATGGCTCTTTCTATTTAACTCTCATTTGTCCTCTTTGGGATCTTTTGATTTTGTCCTCTTTGGGATCTTTTCCTCACTTTAGGGGCAACACTCTATATATTACAAGAAGTACAGAAGATCTTTCACACTTTACAAAAGTACTCAACATAAAGAAAATAAAACTATCATGATGTATGCAAATGTATGCCTCTGCCGGTGTAGCAGGATATGCAATGATACTAGCGCGTCATGTAGCAATGATTAGGGCAAGGCCCAACTAGCATGCGGCTCATCGATCAAGCAAAAAGCATGTATGACATGAAGATCAAGCCATGAGAAGATGGATGTTGCATGGCAATGTATCTCGGAAAGGCTATGGAAATGCCTTGATAGGTAGGTATGGTGGCTGTTTTGAGGAAGGATATAATGAGGCTTATGATGACAGAGCGTATCGTGCCAAGGATTTGGATGCACCGGCGAAGTATGCGCCAACTCTCGAGGTGAGAAAGGGCAATGCACGGTACCGAAGAGGCTAGAAAAATATGGCTAGGTGGAAGTGTCAACTTTCGAATACTCACATTAGTCCGAAGAACTCATGCACTTATTATCGGTAACTCTCAATCTAATTAGGAGGTTCACAAAGAGACAAGTACCCCGAGGAGGAGTGTATGGGGGTTTGGTTATCCTTGTGCATCCTCGACTCATGGTACGTGAGTGTACTCTAATATTCGATCCCTCCAAAGATTAGTGATCCATCTAGTAGCTAAAGTTCTCAACTATTTTGTAGGTTTTCGAAAATAAACACGGATTGCCCAAAATACGACATCTATCACTAATAGGCTAAAGCTCTTGACACCAAAAGTTCAGACATTACTCATGGCAATACCTCAAAACTATTGCAAGTTACTACTAAAATTAAATAGCAACCTCAATGACCTACTTTAAGTTAAGACACACAACTCAGTGCAACAGGCAAACTCTCTTAACAAGATAAACATGAAAACTCAAGAGAGTTCAGCAACCAACTAAACAAAAGCTCTTTAAAAAGAAAAGCATGAAAACTAAGAGCTAAACATGACAACAGCTATGGAAAGACAAAGAACACACACAACAAAGATAAGCATGAAAATCCTATGTTGTGTTCTAGGTTGAAGTGGAGCGTGTTTCTCTCCCACACAAAGAAAGCTGGGTTCTAACTTGTTATGAACAGCAAGCAAAGCTAAAGAAAACCAAAAAAGGAAACTAAGAGCGAGACGCTCCAAGCATAGCACATAACGCATGAAGTGATAAGAATATAGTGGAACGAAAGACGAACTGATAATTGTTGATGGAGAAGGGGATGCATGGGGGCATCCCCAAGCTTAGACGCTTGAGTCTTCTTGAATATTTCTTGGGGGTGCACGGGGGCATCCCCAAGCTTGAGCGTTTGACCCTCCTGAATCTTCTTTTATCATCTTCCCTCGCACACTTGAAAACTCCCTTCATACATAACTCATCATAATCTGATTAGCGAGGTTAGTACCCACAATAAAATAATTTTTCCCTACTGGAAATAAAAATAATCTTGAAGAGCTACTGTTTCTCAAGATTGCCAAAAGGTTTTTGCAAAGAAAAAGCAAGCTCAAGGTTTGCAAAACGAAGAAAAGGCAAAACAGGACAGAATCTGTGAAAAACAGACCAGCAGGTAGTAAATAATTTTTTCGGGGCACTTCTGCAACTCAAATCAAAAAACTCAGAACAGACGCTCGAAAGCCAATTGTATAGAGCACGCTTTCAAAAAAAATCAGATCAAAAAGATGATCTGGTGATTTTATTCGAAGTTTTTCTGTCCAAGGACAGAATCTGTTTTCTGGACAGCACGTCACAACTTTTGAACTTTCTTGCAATCGGAGGCTAAACTTGGCACAAAGCTGAAAAGAAAAGATACAATGATGATGCTACTGTAGTAACAAACATCAAGACACAACAAAAGCAAAATAAAACCTAATTCGTTGTGGGCTGCCTCCCAAAAGCGCTTTCTTTTATGCCTTTAAGCTAGGCATGATGCAAAAAGAGAAGATCAAGTTTTATCAAGAGTAAGAGAATAGCTAGCCCGTGTAACGGACTCAAAAGGCAACTTAATCTTCTTTCTAGGGAAGTGTTCCATCCCTTTCTTGAGAGGGAATTAGAATTTTATATTCCCCTCTTTCATGTCAATGATAGCAACAACGGTGCGAAGAAAAGGACGTCCCAAAATAATTGGACATGAAGGTTCACATTCAATATCCATAATAGTAAAATCAACGGGAACATAATTGTCATTGACAATGATAAGAACATCGTCGATCTTCCCCAAAGGTTTCTTTACGGAAGAATCAACAAGACGAACACCAAAAGAACAAGGATCAAAAGGTTTCAATTCAAACATATCATACATTCTTTTGGGCATAACGGAGGTACTAGCTCCAACATCACATAAAGCATAGCAAGAGAAGTTATTCAACTTAATTTAATCATAGGATCCCAACTATCTTCTAGCTTTCTAGGTATGGAGGCTTCTACCCTAAGCTTCTCCTCCCTAGCTTTGATGAGAGCATTAGTGATATGCTCCGTGAAGGCAAGATTAAGTGTGCTAGTGTGGGGATCTCTAGACATCTTGTGAAGAAAACCAATAACTTCAGAAAGGGTGCAATTATCAAAATCAAGGTCACTACTATCAAGTAAAGTGGTAGTGGTGTCCTTTAGGCTCACTTGTTTGGTAGCTTCTATGGTCATAGGAGTTTCTTCTTCTACGGTTGAGGTCATAGCATCACCATTAATAGGTCCAATGGAACTAGGAGTGCATTGGGTGCTAAGAGTTTGGATATCCTCAACAACTTGGATAGTAGCAACAGTGTGGTGGGTAGGAAGGCTCTTAATTCTATCTTCTTCCTCCTTTTCTCTAGCCCATCTCTCTTTAAGTTTAGCCATCATCCTAATGTTTTCATTAATTTGCACTTGAATAGCATTCATAGGAGTGGTCTTCCTCTCCTCAAGAGGATAAGTTCTAATTTTAAGCAACTCTACCTCATGGGCTAAATTGTCTACCTTCGAAGAGAGATTATCTAGTTTGTCTAGTTTTTCTTCTACACTCTTATTGAAGGCCTTTTGGGTAGTGATGAAGTCTTTAAGCATAATCTCTAGTTCAGAAGTGGAGTTCTTGGTGCTAGGATAAGTATTGTTGTTCCCATAGGAATTAGAGGGGAACGGTCTAGGGTTGCTACCAAAATTACTCCTATAAGCATTGTTATTGAAATTATTTCTAGAGATAAAGTTCACATCTACTTGATCTTGAGCAATCAAAGAATTTAAAGGAACATCATGAGGATCAATAGAAGATTGCTTGGAAAGTAGAGACATGATCAAGTCAACTTTTTCATTTAGGGAGGAAATCTCCTCGACAGAGTTTACCTTCCTACCTGTTGGAGCGCGTTCGGTGTGCCATTGGGAATAATTGGTCATCATCTCGTCGAGAAGCTTCGTGGCAGCACCAAGTGTAGTTGACATAAAGGTTCCTCCCGCGGCCGAATCTAACAAGTTCCGCGAGGTAAAGTTCAAGCCTGCATAAAAAGTTTGGATAACCATCCAAGTAGTCAAACCATGAGTAGGGCAGTTCTTGACAAGAGATTTCATGCGTTCCCAAGCTTGGGCAACGTGTTCATTATCCAATTGTTTAAAATTCATTATGTTACTCCTTAATTGGATAATTTTAGCAGGGGGGTAGTACTTTCCAATAAAGGCATCCTTGCACTTGTCCCAAGAATCTATACTATTCCTAGGCAAGGATTGAAACCAGATTTTAGCTCCTCCTCTCAAGGAGAAAGGAAAAAGCTTAAGCTTAACAATATCACCATCTACTTCTTTGTACTTTTGCATATCACAGAGCTCAACAAAATTATTTAAGTGCAAAGCAGCATCATCTCCAGCACCGGAGAATTGATCTTTCATAACTAGGTTCAGCAAAGCAGGTTTAATCTCATAAGAAGGTGCTGAAGTGGCAGGTGTAGCAATAGGCGTGCAGATAAAGTCATTGTTGTTATGACTAGTGAAGTTACACAACTTGGTGTTTTCGGTGGAACCCATAGCAGCAGCAAGCAAGATAACTATTTTTGTGATTTTTGGTAAGGGACACTAAAGCAGAAACTGCAAGGTAAACTAACAAGACTAAAAAGCAAAGATAAAAGATAGCATGCAACTCCCCTATCTTGAAGAGTGGAGTCCCCGGCAACGGCGCCAGAAACTTGCTTGATGGCTTCTCGCCCCTCGTTGGTTACCCCATGTGGAAGGTTAAGATGTAGCGTAGCGGCAAATTTCCCTTGGCAAAGATACCAAGGATCGAATCCCGTGAGACTCCGAGGGTCAACAAGTAGGTGTCAACGGCGCCAGAAACTTAGCGGTTGACGGGACCTGCACACAGATACAGATAACTTTGCTCCCAACGAGTACAGAGAGGTTGTCAATCCCTCCGGCCTTGTTATTTACAAAGGATCAAACACAAGAGATAGTAATGATAGCTATGACTGCAACTAGGAAATAAAAACAGGAAGTAAATAGAAGGTGTGATCAGCGGTGGTAATATGGACCGGGGTCCCATGATGTTCACTAGTGATGTCTCTCTCCCAAAAGACGATAAAACAGCAAAGCGAGGTAAACAAATTACAGCTGGGCAATTGACAGGATTATGTGCGCAAACCAATGCTAACTATGCTGCAAAGAAAGGTCGAGGCTCAAAAGCATGGGCGGTACGCCAAGGCAAGTAGACCGAAATCCATCTGCATCTACTACTAATCATCCACCTTGAGATATCTATCCAGAACATCTCGCTGGTATTAAGTTGCGAATCCCACCCAAAGTGTAAACTCAAAGCAACAGACAACTGCATTAAAAGAACTTTGCGTAAAGTAAACAATCCTTGCACCCGCACGTACAAGCACCGTTGTTTTCTCCCTTGTGGCAACAGCACATCCCCTAGACTCATGTTTCTGTCACTCAAGCTAGTCATCAGGGGGCATGAACCCACAATCAAGCATAACGCTCCCTCTTGGAGTTACTACCTACTACTTGGCCAAAGCAATAAACAGCAACGGAGAACATGCAAGAATTACTCAAGAACAAAGATATAAAAGAGGTGAATCAAATATATTACTCAAACACAATCTGAACATAGTCTTATAATCCATCAGATCCCAGCAAACTCAGCAAAGCAACAGCAGAAAGATTACATATGTGCCTCGATCATGTAGGGCAGCTCACGAGGTCTAAACCATGAAGAGCAAAGAGGGGAGGAGAACATCACATAGCTACTGATCATGGACCCATGGTCCAAGGTGGACTAATCACGACTCATCCGGGAAGCGTCCATGGTGGTGGAGAAGCTCCAGGTGGTGGTTCTCCCCTCCGGCAGGGTGCCGGGAAGAGTTCTCCTGACGCTCCCGATCTTGGAAGCGCTGCGGCGGCGGAACAGAGGCGAGATCGCGAAAAAGGGTTCTGTCCTCCAGGGTTTCGGGACGAGAGGGATATATATGCGAAGGGGGGCAGCCAGAGGCGGAGCAGGGGCCCCAGGTGCCCCCCTGGCGCGGCCAGGGGTGGAGCCGCGCCAGGTGGCCGCCTGAGCCTCCCCTGGCTCCCCTCTGGCCCATCTTTGGTTCTTCGCGAAGCTTCCTGTACGCTGATTTTTCCTATATTTTTCCTGGAATTTTTGGAGCACTTTTAATATGGGGGAAACCTGAAATAGAAAAACAGCAAAAAACAGGAACTGGCACTGTGGTGCATTGAGTTAATAGGTTAGTCCAAATATGATCAAAAGTGCATGGAAGTGCATCAATATCATAGCAATATCACACAGAAGAAGCATGGAGCAAGCAGAAATTATAGATACGTTTTGGACGTATCAAGGACCCTTTTCATCGAATCTGATCCGACTAAAGTGGGAGAGACAGACACCCGCTAGCCACCTTATGCAACTAGTGCATGTCAGTCGGTGGAACCTGTCTCACGTAAGAGTACGTGTAAGGTCGGTCCGGGCCGCTTCATCCCACGATGCCGCCGAATCAAGATAAGACTAGTAACGGCAAGTAAATTGACAAATCCACGCCCACAATTACTTTGTGTTCTACTCGTGCAAGATACTACGCATAGACCTAGCTCATGATGCCACTGTTGGGGATCGTAGCAGAAAATCAAAATTTTTCCTACGCATCACCAAGATCTATCTATGGAGTAATCTAGCAACGAGGGAGAGGGGAGTGCATCTACATACCCTTGTAGATCGCGATGCGGAAGCGTTACAAGAACGCGGATGAAGGAGTCGTACTCGCTGCGATTCAGATCGCGGTTGATTCCGATCTAAGCGCCGAACAACGGCGCCTCCGCGTTCAACACACGTGCAGCCCGGTGACGTCTCCCACGCCTTGATCCAGCAAGGAGAGAGGGAGAGGTTGGGGAAGACTCCATCCAACAGCAGCACGACGGCGTGGTGGTGGTGGAGGAGCGTGGGACTCCAGCAGGGCTTCGCCAAGCACTGCGAGAGAGGAGAAGGACTTGGGAGAGGGGGAGGGCTGCGCCAGAACTTGTGGTGCGGCTGCCCTCCCACCTCCACATATATATAGGGGCAAGGGAGAGGGGGGCCGGCCCCCTCAGATCCAATCTGAGGAGGGGGCGGCGGCCAGGGGGGTTGCCTTGCCCCCCAAGGCAAGGGGCGCCCCCCTTAGGGTTCCCCCCACAACCCTAGGCGCATGAGCCCTAGGGGGGGAGGCGCCCAGCCCACTAAGGGGCTGGTCCCTCTCCACATACAGCCCATAGGGCCCTCCGGGGCAGGTGGACCCTCCCGGTGGACCCCCGGAACCCCTTCGGTGGTCCCGGTACAATACCGGTAACCCCCCGAATTATTCCGGTGACCGTATGATGACTTCCCATATATAAATCTTTACCTCCGGACCATTCCGGAACTCCTCGTGATGTCCGGGATCTCATCCGGGACTCCGAACAACATCCGGTAACCGCGTACATACTTTCCCTATAACCCTAGCGTCATCGAACCTTAAGTGTGTAGACCCTACGAGCTCGGGAACCATGCAGACATGACCGAGACAACTCTCCGGCCAATAACCAACAGCGGGATCTGGATACCCATGTTGGCTCCCACATGCTCCACGATGATCTCATCGGATGAACCACGATGTCAAGGATTCAATCAATCCCGTATACAATTCCCTTTGTCTATCGGCATAGTACTTGCCCGAGATTCGATCGTCGGTATACCGATACCTCGTTCAATATCGTTACCGGCAAGTCTCTTTACTCATTCTGTAACACATCATCCTGTGATTAACTCCTTGATCACATTGTGCACATTATGATGATGTCCTACCGAGTGGGCCCAGAGATACCTCTCCGTCATACGGAGTGACAAATCCCAGTCTCGATTCGTGCCAACCCAACAGACACTTTCGGAGATACCTGTAGTGCACCTTTATAGCCACCCAGTTACGTTGTGACGTTTGGTACACCCAAAGCATTCCTACGGTATCCGGGAGTTGCACAATCTCATGGTCTAAGGAAAAGATACTTGACATATAGAAAAGCTTTAGCATACGAACTACACGATCTGTGCTAGGCTTAGGATTGGGTCTTGTCCATCACATCATTCTCCTAATGATGTGATCCCGTTATCAATGACATCCAATGTCCATGGTCAGGAAACCGTGACCATCTGTTGATCAACGAGCTAGTCAACCAGAGGCTTACTAGGGACATTGTGTTTGTCTATGTATCCACACATGTATCTGAGTTTCCTATCAATACAATTCTAGCATGGATAATAAACAATTATCATGAACAAGGAAATATAATAATAACCAATTTATTATTGCCTCTAGGGCATATTTCCAACACCATGTTCATGGCCTAGGGTCAATCTTCATATCAACCCGGTGACCGTCTCTAGTAAATTCTTCTTGGTAACCAGAATGGTGTTTTCGTCAAGTTCAATTGGTAGATGAACTGACCAACTATCTCTGTATTGATTTACTTCCAGAAATGTATCATCATTATACTATTGTTATTTATAAGCCCTTTATGTGATGTCGCTCAGACGTCCGACTGTGGCATTCTTTTTATTTATAAGCCCTTTATGTGATGTTGCTCAGACGTCCGACTGTGGCATTCTTTTTATAAGCCCTTTATGTGATGTCGCTCAGACGTCCGACTGTGGCATTCTTTTTATTTATAAGCCCTTTATGTGATGTCGCTCAGACGTCCGACTGTGGCATTCTTTTTATTTATAAGCCCTTTATGTGATGTCGCTCAGACGTCCGACTGTGGCATTCTTTTTATTTATAAGCCTTTTATGCGATGTCGCCCATACGTCCGACTGAGGCAGTCTTGTTATTTATTTTGCTATAAGCCCTTTATGCGGTGTCGCTCAGACGCCCGACTGTGGCCTGCTATCATTTATTATTTCTTTACGAGGCGTTCCTCAGACACTCGTTTGGTCTCCTTCTCTTATCTTATGGATTTCGGGAGGATTACCGCCCGACTTTTATCTTTACTTACCGCATGTTAATATTTTATTCCGGTAGCATTTTTGCTGGAATACTCATATGCATCATGTTGGCATTTGTTATATCTTAAGTCCGAACTGTCTTGCGAGTACATTCAAAGTACTCACCTGGCTTGTTGATTTGGCCAGATGTGGACGAAGGCGATCTCATGGATGAAGAGTTCGATAGCGAGTCCGACGTCTAGTGGAGTCCCAGTCTGTCCCTTGCGATCTTGGAGTTGATCACTGTTTTATAACCGCTTCCGCCTACCACCAAATAAAATTCATCGGGTCTCACTCCGACACTCGATCAACTGTATTATATTGGAGTCACATCACCCACTTCGCTGTGACATATCCACCACCTTTTATTACGAGTTAGTAGTATGCCACCCTGCCTTGTGTCATATCCGCCTTTATGTATTATATTGGTGCGCTTGTAATAAAATTGTTGAGTAACCCCAGCTCAACCTTGTAAAATATTCAGTGTACTGGAATTCTGTATCAAGGGTTTGTCTGCCAGCAGGTAATAATATTCCTCGCTGGGTTTAAGTAAAAAGGTCGGTCTTCCGGTAATTATTTTACTGAAGGACCGGTCCTGACAGATCACGAAGGATCCGACCCAAACGCGCTAACTCACGCAACCACTAGATTATGCCCCTCTCGCAGCCGCCAGTCCGCGCCGCGAGCGTGGACCCCAGACGTCGACGTGTCGCGCATGCCGCCGTCGGGATCCGCCCGCAGCGCCACCGCACCCCACGGTAGTTCGGCGCCTCGTCACGAATATGACGTCCCGCGCCAGCCGATTGGCTTTTAGGGGAGAGAGGCCCCGCTGCCACCCCTGCCGGCCAAGCTTCCCCTGGCGACGCTGCTGGCGGCGGCGAGGGTGAGGGAGGCGAGGGAGAAACGCCCGGCGCTGGCTAGGGTTTCCCCCCGGTCGCCCACGCGGGCGGACAGGGGGGGGGGGGGCGAGAAGAGAGTCATGCTGATCAAAACTCGGTGATCAATGCACAGTTAGTATTCAATTCAAAACATTTAAGGGTGGTGTTATATTAGTGTGCAACTTAAAACTGACTTTACAAGTGTCAAATAAAACTGTGAGCCATTGGATGAACTATTTAGATTGTTAATTTCCCACCAAGTCATGCTTTTTATATTGCTACAGATAAGTGGCCATCCACGTATACCCTGGAGCAGTAAATAATTATTCACTCTGTTCACAAATATAAGATGTTCTAACTTTCTTTTGAATGGGACGTATATAGATACCTCCTGGTACGTTTGTTCTCTCATTTCAGTCCGTAATGTACTCCATATTGAAATATCCAAAACATTTTATGTTCATTCATGAATGGGGGGATTAGTTATCTTGTCGTGCTTATGGTACACAATTTTGAACTAATTGCAGAAAATCTTGGTCCTCAATCAGCAGGAAGACCCTAGAAAAGATTTTCTCATGCTCCATTGTTGGGCATGAGTTTTTTTTTTTTTTTGGCATTTGGACCTCAATTAGTTAATCTACTTGTTGGCAATATTAGTCTTCTTATTATAGGAGTGCTCCGCGAATATGCGATGATTTATATATTTTATTTTGGCAATATTTTTGGTCTCATACTATGTGCTATTTTGAGTTTTCCAAGGTTCTAAATGAGTTTAATAACAGCAAGATTGTGTTCGTGTTACTTGGGATTTTTTTGAAACCATGTAAAGTATCTTAGGCCTTGTATAATACAAGGTGCTTAGAAAAATAAATTAAGTTTTTCTTAAATGTCGATGCTTATTCCTATAGAAGAGATGCCTAACTAAACGTCCACCCTCTACAAATAAGCACCGATGTTTAAAAACATGGTTTATTTTTCTATAAGCATCTTGCATTGTGCAAGACCTTATTAGCACCGCGCACACGTGCGCCAGTGCCACGCTGAACCAGGTATTCTACTTCGTGGGTCTCAAGTACAGCAGCCCGACGGTGGCGTCGGCGCTGAACAACACGCTCCCGGCTGTCACCTTTGTGATGACGGCGCTGCTCAAGATGGAGCCCGTGATGGGGCTTGCCGGGCGGGCCAAGGTGGCCGGTGCGGTGCTCTGTGTGATGGGCTCCTCGGTGATGACCTTCTACAGGGGCCCTCTCGTGAGGACCTTGGCCTCCCCGATCCACTGGCCGTACGTCCAGCGCATCATGGCCGCCGAGGCCGCGAACAACGCCGGCGGGAGCGTTGCCATCCTGGGGGCTGCTCTTGTGGCCGCCTCCAACATTGCGTGGGCTGTCTGGTTTATCATCCAGAAGAAGATGTCCAGAAGCTTTGCATCCCCGTACACAAGCACGATGTTGATAGCGTGGATGGCCAGTGTCCAATGCGGCGTCATTGGGGTGGTCGCGGAGCAGAGGATGTCGGCATGGGCTCTCGGGTTCGACATCCGGCTCGTTGGCTCACTGTATGCGGTAAGACTGCATGTGTGTCGTAGAAAATCATCATGTGTATGTTGACTATGTGCATCCAAATTATGCGCGGACGCCAGATGTGTGTTACTATTGTGTTTGTATTCTTTTGATGCTTCATTTTAAGTTGACAAAATCCACTTTTTATATTGAAGAATGCATGTTCAAATCATTATCTCGCCCCTAAAGAAAAAATGATGATGATGATGATGCAGGGGCTAGTGGCGTCGGGGATGGTGATCGTAGTTATGTCGTGGTGCATCCAGGTGCGCGGGCCGGTGTTCGTGTCCATGTTCAGCCTCATGATGCTCATCGTGGTCGCCGTCGTCGGCTGGGCCATCCTTGGCGAGAAGATACGCACCGGAAGGTATATATATCACACACACATACTGTATTTTTTTCATGTAATATACAGCATATATGTACACGCTTGCACTAATTAGCGATCGATGGTTTGAATGTATGTATTGATCGCTCATTATGCACGGAATATGCATGCAGCGTCGTTGGCGCCCTACTCATAGTCGCGGGGCTGTACACGGTGCTATGGGGAAAGGGGAGAGACCTCGTCGTCGTCCACACCGAAACATCTGCCACCGCCGATGAGGAGGCCATGAACCGCGCCGCAGCCGGGGAGACGGCGACGGCGACGCGAACAATGAACGTGCGCCGTGACAAAGATTCCTGCCGCTGCATGTGCCCGTATCTGCTTTTCTAGCGTACTCTCATTAGTGATCTATAAACGCTTTTATATTTCTTTACGGAGGAATTACGTAATTAGTAATTTATTCAAGAGAGTTTAACTTTTATATGGTGATGCCCTTCATGATGCTATGTGAAGTCGAGTGGGACATGAAGGCAGTATATATGATGGGGAGGTTGTGATAGTACTACCATACCACTGTTGTACCTTCTATCCTTATCGTCCAATTTTGCATCAAAATTTGTGCAATCAAATTTCTTTGTTTTATTTTCTCCTAAATAAAAGAACATTTGAACTCGAAACTTTGCGGATCAACATCACGCAACTACTATCATGTGCAGATTTTTTTTTTTTGCGCAACATATTTTTTTACAAATGATACAACTCATCCAAAGTTTGAAATTAGGCAAATTCATATTTCATAAAAAAAGGGAAACATTTTGTACAAAGAGTTTTTTCTTAGACAAATTTTATACGAAGTGTGGACAAGAACACATAAAGAGAGAGAAAAACAGATTCGTCTTGGCCCATGATGTTTGGAGAAAAATAAAAGGAATGAAGAGGAGGAGGAGACCTCCTCGTCGAGAGCTCCTATGCGCCACTTCCAGCAACCCTCGCCCACGCACGCCCCCTTCATGGGCCGGCCCATTCACCCGTCGCTACCTCGCTCGCCCCCGCTTCGCTTCATTCGCTAGATCAACACGCTCGCATTTTTTTTTTCGGCTGTATTGTGTTGTTCGTTCAGGAAAAAAACAAATCATCGATTTACAAAAAAAAAAAAATCATGAATTTGAAAAAAAGTTCAACAAATTTGAAAAATAGTTCATCGGTTAAAAAAGTGTTCATCGAATTGGAAAAAGTTCATCAAATTTGAAAAACAAATCGTCGACTTAAAAAAGAGTTCATCAAATTTGAAGAAAGTTCATCTAATTTTGAAAAAAAATCGTCCCATTTGCAAAAGAGTTCACTGAATTTGAAAAAAAAAAGTTCATTCAATTTGAAAAAATGTTCATCGCTTTTGAAAAAAGTTCATCGAATTTGGGAAAAAGTTCAGCGAACTTGAAAAATAGTTCATCAATCTCAGAAAAGTTTATCGAAAATTGGAAAATTGTTCATGAAATCCGGTGAACTTTTTCCATTGACTAGAAAAGGAAAAAAATGAAAATATAAAAAAGAAAAAGGAAAGAAGGAAGAAAAACAAAAAACAAAAGAAAGAGCAAAAGGGGTATAGTATCGCGTTGTTGCAATAATCATGCATAGAGACCGTCGTATTCACTCTATGTCGAAACCATGGAGAAACCCTCGTCTCTTTTCTTGTTTTTTTTTTTGCAAAGAACCAGGAGTTTATTTTATTAATAGCAGGTTATAGTCAGCTTGGAAAAGATCAGATATATAAGGTGAACCATTTTGTAACCAGCATACAATGCTAAATTCCAAAATGACCATAGCCAGCAAGGCAATGCATCAGTTTAGAAAAGAAAGAAGCGGAATGTGGGTTGGCCCGCGTCGCGCAGGAGGGTGTGCGCCCTGTACCATTAACATTGTATTTGGCGCGAAGGGCGCCAAACAGGATTTGGCGAAGAGGAGTGGGCCGGACCCATGGAAGATAGAGGGAGGTCCTAGGCTAGGGAATTCAGTGAGGATTAGGAGAAAAAGATTTTCCTTTTGGGAAACTTCAGAACAAGGATACAATCTCAATAAATGTCAAATAAACTCAGAGAATTTCACGGAAACTAGGATGCTTGAGTAGACATTTTTTTCTACATGCTATATATACTACGTACATACAACCCCATCGAGGTAGGTGTGGATTATTGAGATCGATGTACTCCATCTGTCTCAAAATAAGTGATATGGTTTTATTTCAAATTTGAACTAAAACCACGTCACTTATTTTGGGACAGAACGAGTAGTAATTTATTCCAGAGAGTTTACCGGTTACATGGTGATACCCGTCTGATGCGGGGGGATACCCCTCATGATGTCATGTGAAGGTCGAGTGGGGACATCAATGTTGTCAATATCTTATGCACATATATGATATATCTGGTATGATCGTACTGTGGTGGTGTTATAGTATCGTGTTGTTGCAATAATCATGCATAGAGACTGCCGTATTTAGAAAAGAAAAAAGGAGAATGTGGGCTGGCCCGCGTCG
>LR738716.1:78431029-78453302 GCA_902687465.1 Secale cereale
GGGGGGGGGTGCGCGCCATGTACCATTAACATTGTATTTGGCGCTGAGGGCGACAAATAGGATTTGGCGAGGAGGAGTGGGCCGGACCCATGGAAGATAGAGGGAGGTCCTAGGCTAGGGAATTCGGCCCATGAGATTAGAAGAAAAAGATTTTCCTTTTGGGAAACATCATATAACAAGGATAAAATATCAATAAATGTCAAATGAACTCAGAGAATTTCACGAAAACTAGGATGATTGAGCAGATATTTTGTTCTACATGCTATATATACTACGTACATACAAGCCCATCGAGGCAGGTGTGAATTATTGAGATCGATGTACTCCCTCTGTCGCAAAATAAGTGATATGGTTTTATTTCAAATTTGAACTAAAACCACGTCATTTATTTCGAGACAGAAGAAGTAGTAATTTATTCTAGAGAGTTTACCGGTTACATGATCGATGTACACGAGACTGTAGCTACAGTCAACAAAGGTTTTAGTTTCCACGCCCCTGGCCACGGCGAGGGCAGCCCGGGGTCTGGCTACGCCCATGATCATAAGACTAAAACCATCAACCGAAAGGCCAACATATATACATGTTTGTGATAATATACGAAGCTTAGTGGGTATTCAACTGAAACACCGATGGAAGACAATAAATGGGCAAGGGGTTTTTCTAGGATGAGGACGTACGACACAAGAAAAGGGCAGGAAAAAGCAAATGAGCGAGGGCTAAACAGCCGGTGAAAAAAAGGAGTGAAGCTGTACATTGTTTGATCTACGGTCATGCTAACCGGCAAACTTTCGCCGGGAAGGAATAGCCAGCGAATGCACTCGGAGCGGTCTGATCTTCTCTGGTTGCTAGCTAAGCTGGCTACAACAAAACCAAAGTCGTTTTCTTCGTCGTCGGATCATTTCAGCCTCGAAAATTCAAATTGAAATAGGTGTCTATAAACAAGCAGTGGTAGATCAACGCCGTAGCTATGGTGGGAGCCGCATAGGAGAAGAGAAGGCCATTGAAGCTGCACACACCGCCCTAGCCAGCCGCCGCCCTCCCCAAAAGTTAGGGTTTGTCTGCCTCCCACCGGCGTCGACGCCGGTCCGCCCCGTCTCCTGTGGCCTTAAGGCCATTGGGGCGGAGTGGATCCCGGCCCTTGCCGGTGGGAGGGCTCCGTTTTTAGATCTTTTTTCAAGATTTGTTAGGGTTTGTGTCCTATTCAGGAAGACGAGGCGGCGGCGGCTCCCTGAAGATGGAATAAAGGTCTCCCCGCCTAGCCCCCGTTCCGGTGATGCGTCTAGCATCATCGATGGGCGTGTGGAGGTGTGTCTCCGGCGGATCTGTCTTTGGTGGATTTGCTCGGATCGGTTCGTCGTTTGTCTTTGTTCGTGTGTCTTCAGACTGGATCCTTCTTATCTACAATCTTCATCGGCGTCGGTTGCTGTTCTGGGGCGTTGGTTCTTTGGGGGCTTAGCACGACGACTTCCCGACTGTCTACTACAACAAGGTTTGCCCGGCTCCGACGAGGGAGGGCGATGACAGCGGCGCGCCTTCGGCTCGCTTCAGTGCTTGTAGTCGTCGCTAGGTGGTCTACGGATTTGGATGTAATTTTTATTATTTCTAGTGTTCGTTGTACTACCATGATTGAAAATGAATAGATCGGAAGTTTATCCCGCAAAAAAAAGAAAAAAAAAAGAAGAGAAGGCCAAAACAACGAGAGCTAAACAGCCCGGGAAAAAAAGTTGAAGTTGTACATTGGTCTATTCATTAGTTCCCTGGTTATTAATGTGGGCCGTAGACGGGTAGACGGCCGTGGTGTTCTTTGAGAACCTAGCAATCACGTACATCGGGGAAGCGTGTGTTCGTGTTTGTCTTCGGTAGATCCACTTGGATTCGGTCTTCGTTCGTGTGTGTTCGACGGTTGATGTTCTAGTGTGCTAGTCATATTAGGCCTTAACATGACGACTTCCCAACTGTCTACTACAAAAAGGTTCGTCGACTCCGGTGAGGGAGGGGCGATGACCGCGCAGCGTGTCTTCTGTTAGACTGTATATACGTAGTTTGTATACACCTTGTATTGTACCTCTTGGTACGTCTATATAATGAGATAGTCACACCCTGTTTAGGGTGTCGAGCCAGTTTCCCAAACCCTATGTTTTACATGGTATCAGATTAGGTTACGATGTCTTCCGCTGCCGCCGCCGCGCCGACCTTGGCTGCCGCGACCGCTGCCGCGCCGCCCCTCGCTCCGATGTCGCCCTTCCTCGCCTCTCGGCCCCTCGCGGCGCCCTATGGTGCCCCGCCGCTGCTTGGATCCTCACGTGCGTCGGGCGCCCCGGACGATCCGATCGCCTCGGCCAAGATCGCGGCGCCGCCGGCCTATGGCGCTCCTTCTCCGCCGAACCCCGGCGCCGGCTTCCCTTCGTACGGCGCTCCTGCGCGCTCCTATGGTGCGCCACCGCCGCCGTCGTCCTCGTGGCCGATGCCGCCGTCGTCGCAACCCTACACGGCGCCGCCGCATCAACACTACCCGGAGCCGCAGCATCACCACTACCCGGCGCCCCCTCAGCAGCCCGATGGGACCGCGGCCGCCTCGCGCGTATGGTGCCCCTGTCGTGCCCAGCCACGGCGCCGCTGTTGCTCCTGGCTCCTACTCGGCGATTGTTCCTCATGCAGAAACGGCTCCATCGATGGATCTCTATGCACCAATGCAGGCGTACGCTGCTCAAGCTGCGGCACCTTCGCCGTTTTATTTCTCACATCTGCTGCCGGTGAAGCCTACACCGGAAAACTACCTGTCATGGCGAGCTCAAGTCTTGCCTCTACCACGCAGCTGCTACTTGGAGGGCTATGTCGACGGATCCATCCCGTGCCTGCCACCTCAACATTCGGCGTACCATATGTGGGTGGCGCAGGATCAGGCCATCCTCTCCGCCATCCGGTCTTCCCTCACGCCGAGCGTTTCATCGATGGTCATCTTCGCCGCTACATCTAGGGAGGCATGGGCGGCACTCCACACTAGCTTCGCCTCCCAGTCTCAGGCGCGTGCGCATGCTATACGCACCGAGCTGGGCGAGACCAAGCTTGGTGATCTCAGCATCACTGAGTACTTCAACAAGATGACGAGCCTCGCCGACACGTTGGCCTCTGTTGGTCAGACGCTTCAGGACGAGGACTTCACCACTTTTGTGCTTAACGGGCTTGATGATGACTATGACAATCTCATTGAGAATGTCCACGGCCGTGAGGATCCGCTCCCGCGTCTCGAGCTCTATGCGCGCCTCCTTGGCCGTGAGCAGCGCATCAAGGCGCGTCGTGTCTCACCCAGCTTCGTCTCCGCCAACGATGCTACTCGCGGCAAACCTCAGAAGCCGTCACCATCAGGTGGCAAACCGGCACCTTCCTCGCAGCAGGCCTCACGGGGCAACACGCCGACCATCACTGGCGGGAGTCGCCCGGTTGCTTGCTGTTCTAGCTGAGGCGCTCCTCAAGCCTGTCAGCTATGTGTCATAGATCGTCATCTCGCCTCTCGCTGCCATAGACGCTACAAGAAAGACTTCATTGGCCTGGGCAACAATGGCAAATGGAATGAAAAGCAGGCCGCAGCCGCTGTGACGGGACATGAGCACGGGCGCACTCTGTCCTACTCCCTTGATCCTGCGTGGTATATGGATACATGAGCAACGAATCATCTCACCAGCGAGATGGGCAAGCTCTTCACTCAGGAACCATATCTTGGCCATGATCAGGTGCAAACCACCAATGGAGCAGGTATGCGCATCTCCCATGTTGGTCAGGCTTCACTTCTTGCACACAATTTTCGCAGGCTACATCTTTCTAGTGTCCTTCGAGTTCCCTCTGCCACACGTAGCTTGTTGTCTATTCCGCAACTTACTCGCGATAATAATTGTTGGAAATATGCCCTAGAGGCAATAATAAAAGGATTATTATTATATTTCCTTGTTCATGATAATTGTCTGTTATTCATGCTTGAATTGTTTTGTACGGAAACAGCGATACGTGTGTGAATACATAGACCACAACGTGTCCCTGGTAAGCCTCTAGTTACTAGCTCGTTGATCAACAGATGGTCACGGTTTCCTGGCCATGGACATTGGATGTCATTGATAACGGGATCACATCATTAGGATAATGATGTGATGGACAAGACCCAATCCTAATCCTAGCATAAGATCGTGTAGTTCGTAATCCTTAAGCTTTTCCAGTGTCAAGTATCTGTTCCTTAGACCATGAGGTTGTGCAACTCCCGGACACCGTAGGAATACTTTGGGTGTGCCAAACGTCACAACGTAACTGGGTGGCTATAAAGGTACACACCGGGTATCTCCGAAAGTGTCTGTTGGGTTGGCACGAACCGAGAACTGGAATTTGTCACTCCGTATGACGGAGAGGTATCTCTGGGCCCACTCGGTAAGACATCATCATCATGAGCTCAAAGTGACTAAGGAGTTAGTCACGGGATGATGGATTATGGAACGAGTAAAGAGACTTGCCATGACGAGATTGAACAAGGTATCGGTATACCGACGATCAAATCTCGGGCAAGTACCGTACGGATTGTTGGAAATATGCCCTAGAGGCAATAATAAATTGGTTATTATTATATTTCCTTGTTCACGATAATCGTTTATTATCCATGCTAGAATTGTATTGAAAGGAAACTCAGATACATGTGTGGATACATAGACAAACACCATGTCCCTAGTGAGCCTCTAGACAACTAGCTCGTTGATCAATAGATGGTTACGGTTTCCTAACCATGGACATTGGATGTCGTTGATAACGGGATCACATCATTAGGAGAATGATGTGATGGACAAGACCCAATCCTAAGCCTAGCACAGATCGTGTAGTTCGTATGCTAAAGCTTTTCTATATGTCAAGTATCTTTTCCTTAGACCATGAGATTGTGCAACTCCCAGATACCGTAGGAATGCTTTGGGTGTACCAAACGTCACAACGTAACTGGGTGGCTATAAAGGTGCACAACAGGTATCTCCGAAAGTGTCTGTTGGGTTGGCACGAATCGAGACTGGGTTTTGTCACTCCGTATGACGGAGAGGTATCTCTGGGCCCACTCGGTAGGACATCATCATAATGTGCACAATATGTGATCAAGGAGTTGATCACGGGATGATGTGTTACGGAACGAGTAAAGAGACTTGCCGCTAACGAGATTGAGCAAGGTATCGGTATACCGACGATCGAATCTCGGGCAAGTGCTATACCGATAGACAAAGGGAATCGTATACGGGATTGATTGAATCCTTGACATCGTGGTTCATCCGATGAGATCATCGTGGAACATGTGGGAGCCAACATGGGTATCCAGATCCCGCTGTTGGTTATTGGCCGGAGAGTTGTCTCGGTCATGTCTACATGGTTCCCGAGCCCGTAGGGTCTACACACTTAAGGTTCGATGACGCTAGGGTTATAGGGAAAGTATGTACGCGGTTACCGAATGTTGTTCGGAGTCCCGGATGAGATCCCGGACGTCACGAGGAGTTCCGGAATGGTCCGGAGGTAAAGATTCATATATGGGAAGTCCTGTTTTGGTCACCGGAAAAGTTTCGGGCGATATCGGTAATGTACCGGGACCACCGGGAGGGTCCCGGGGGTCCACCAGGTGGGGCCACCAGCCCCAGAAGGCTACGTGGGCTAAGTGTGGGAGGGGACCAGCCCCAAGGGGGCTGGTGCGCCCCCCCAAGTCCCAGGGCGCCTCCAAGAGGGGAGGGGGGCAAACCCTAGGGCAGTTGGGCCCTAGGGCCCAATAGTGGTGCGCCTCCCCCTCTCTCCCCCTTGGCCGCCCCCCTAGATGGGATCTAGGGCTGGCCGCACCCTAGGGGTGGGAAACCCTAAAGGGGGGCGCAGCCCTCCCTTCCCCCTATATATATGTGAGGTTTTAGGGCTGCTAGACACACGAGAGCGTCTCCCTCTTGGCGCAGCCCTACCCCTCTCCCTCCTCGTCTCTTGCAGCGCTTGGCGAAGCCCTGCTGGAGTCCCGCGCTCCTCCACCACCACCACGCCGTCGTGCTGCTGTTGGATGGAGTCTTCCCCAACCTCTCCCTCTCTCCTTGCTGGATCAAGGCGTGGGAGACGTCACCGGGCTGCACGTGTGAAGAACGCGGAGGCACCGTCCGTTCGGTGCTAGGATCTTCGGCGATCTGAATCGCGGCGAGTACGACTCCATCAACCGCGTTCTTGAACGCTTCCGCTTAGCGATCTACAAGGGTATGTGGATCCAACTCTCCTCTCGTAGATGCATCTCCTAGATTGATCTTGGTGAACGTAGGAAAATTTTTGTTTCCCATGCGACGTTCCCCAACAGTGGTATCATGAGCTAGGATCTTGCGTAGATGTTTTCACGAGTAGAACACAAAGGGGTTTGTGGGCGTTGATGTTTAAATTGCTTCCCTCCTTGGTCTTTCTTGATTCAGCGGTATTATGGGATGAAGCGGCCCGGACCAACTTTACATGTCCACGCACATGAGACCGGTTCCATCGACAGACATGCGACTTTTGTTGCATAAGATGGCTGGCGGGTGTCTGTCTCTCCTATCTTAGTTGAATCGGAATAGACAAAGGCGGTCCTTGTAGAAGGTTAAATAGCAACTTAAATATCACCGTTGTGGCTTTGCGTAGGTAAGAAGCGTTCTTGCTAGATACCCATAGCAGCCACGTAAAACATGCAACAACAAATTAGAGGACGTCTAACTTGTTTTTGCAGGGTATGTATGTGATATGATATGGCCAATGACATGATGAGATATATTTTGATGTATGAGATGATCATGTTG
The DNA here is from genome assembly GCA_902687465.1 of Secale cereale. Lineage (NCBI taxonomy): Eukaryota > Viridiplantae > Streptophyta > Magnoliopsida > Poales > Poaceae > Secale > Secale cereale. The sequence continues at coordinate 78,437,830 of LR738716.1, forward strand.
TAATAGTTAATATCGACTTGCATGTCGATGTATACGGCAACCGGCAGGAGCCATAGGGTTGTCTTTAATTTTTGTATGACCTGCGTGTCAATCATTAAGCGCTATGTAATGCTTTACTTTATCGCTAAACGGTAGCAATAGTAGTAAGAGCATGGTGGGCGCGCGACAACCCCGATGGCGACACGATGATGGAGATCATGATGATGGGGATCATGGTGTTACGCCGGTGACGATGGAGATCATGCCGGTGCTTTGGAGATGGAGATCAAAAAGCACGAGTTGATGGCCATATCATGTCACTTATGATTTGCATGTGATGTTAATCCTTTTATGCATCTTATTTTGCTTAGGACGGCGGTAGCATTATAAGATGATCCCTCACTAAAATTTCAAGATGAAATTGTGTTCCCCCCGAGTGTGCGCCGTTGCGAAGGTTCGTCGTTTCGAAGCACCACGTGATGATCGGGTGTGATAGACTCTACGTTCGCATACAACGGGTGCAAGCCAGTTTTGCACATGCAGAACACTCGGGTTAGACTTGACGAGCCTAGCATGTACAGACATGGCCTCGGAACACGGAAGACCGAAAGGTCGAGCATGAGTCATATAGTAGATATGATCAACATGAAGATGTTCACCATTGACACCACCTCATCCCACGTGATGATCGGACTTGGGTTGGTGGATTTGGATCATGTCACGCTCGGATGACCAGAGGGATGTCAATTTGAGTGGGAGTTATAAGTAATTTGATTAGTTAAACTCACTTATCATGAACAATAGTCTAAGTTGACTTTGCAAATTATGTTGTAGACCAATAACTGCGTTGTAGCTCCCTGTTTAATACGATCCTAGAGAAAGACTAAGTTGAAAGATAATGTAAGCAAGGATGCGGACTGGGTCCGTAGTCCGAGGAGTGTCCTCACTGCTGCACAGAAAGCTTACGTCTTTGATGCACCGCTCGATGTGCAAACCCCTACAACGTTGTCTGTGGATGTTGTGAACACCTGACAGAGACGTCATGATGACTACTTGATAGTTTAGTGCACCATACTTCACGGCTTAGAATCGGGATTCCAATGACGTTTTGAACGCCATAGAACATATGAGATGTTCTAAGAGCTGAAATTGGGATTTCAGGCTCATGCCCGTGCTGAGAGGTGTGAGACCTCTGACAAGTTCTTTTGCCAAAAAGATGGAGGAGAATGGCTCAACTAGTGAGCATGTGCTCAGAATGTCTGGGTGCTGAAATCACTTGAACCAAGTGGGAGTTAATCTTCCAGGTGAGATAGTGGTTGACAGAATTCTCTAGACACTATCACCAAGCTACTAGAACTTCGTGATGAACTATGACATGCAAAGGATGGAGATGATCCCGGTGCTGTTAGCGGTTCTTAGTACCGCAAAAGTAGAAATCAAGAAGGAGCATCAAGTGTTGATGGTTTAGCAAGACCACTGGTTTCAAAAGGGTAAGGGCTAGAAGGGAAACTTCATGAATGGCAAACCTGTTGTCACTCTGATGAAGGAACCCATGGTTGAACCCAAACCTCGAGACTAAGTGCTTCTATTGTAAGGGGAACGGTCACATGGTAGCGGAACCACCCCAAATACATGGTAGATATGATAGCTGGCAACTTCAACAAAGTATATTTGATATACGTGTTATTGATGTGTACCTTAGTAGTACTCCTTGTAGCACCTGGGTATTGGATACCGGTTCAGTTGCTACTATTAGTGACTTGAAGCAAAAGCTACGGACTGAACGGAGACTAGCTAAGGGCGAGGTGACGATGTGTGTTGGAAGTGTTTCCAAGGTTGATGAGATCACCATCGCACACTTCCTCTATTTTCGAGATTAGTGTTGAACCTAGATAAATGTTATCAGGTGTCTACGTTGAGCATGAAAATGATTAGATCATGTTCATCGCAATACGGTTATTCATTTAAGTTAGAGAATAATGGTTATTCTGTTTACATGAATAATACCTTTGTGGTCATGCACCCAATGGTTCGTTGAATCTCGATCATGGTAATACACATAATGATAATATTAATGCCAAAAGATGTAGAGTTAATAATGATAGTACCACTTTCTTGTGGCACTGCCGCTTAGGTCATTTTGGCATAAAATGCATGAAGAAACTCCATGCTGATGGACGTTTGGAGTCACTTGATTTTGAATCACTTGACACATGCGAGCCATGCCTCATGGGCAGGATGACTGAGATCTCGTTTTCAGGTACAATGAAACGGGTAAGTGACTTATTGGAAATCATACATGCTGATGTATGTGATCCAATGAGAATTAAGGCGTGTGGTGGATATCGTTATTTTCTCATCTTCACTGACGATTTGAGTAGATATGGTATATTTACTTAATGAAGCAAAAGTCTGAAACGTTTAAAAGGTTCAAAAATTTCAGAGTGAAGATTAAGAATCATCATAACAAGAAGATCATGTTCCTACGATCTGATCAAGGGGATATTATCTTAATTATGAGTTTGGCAATCACTTAAGACATTGTGGAATTGTTTCGCAGTTGAAGTCCCCTGGAACACCACAGCGTAATGGTGTGTCCGGACATCGTAATCGAACCTTATGAGATATGGTGCGATCTATGGTGTGTCTTACCGATCTACCGCTATTATTTTAAGGTTATGCATTAGAGACAGCTGCATTCACTTTATATAGGGCACCATCTAAGTCCGTTGAGACGACGTCGTATGGTTTGGCAAGAAACCAAAGTTGTCGTTTTCTTAAATGTTTGGGGCTGCGATGCTTATGGCTTCAGCCAGGAAAAGCTCGAACCCAAAGTGGACAAATACATCTTCATGGAATACCCACTGGTAACGGTTGGGTATACCTTCTATCTCAGATCCAAGGACAAAAATGTTTGTCGCTAAGAATGGGTCCTTTCTCGAGAAGGAGTTTCTCTCGAAAGAATTGAGTGGGAGGAAGATAGAACTTGATGAGGTTGTCGAACCCTCACTTCAACCGGAGAGTAGTGCAACACAGAAAGATGTTTCTGTGGAATCTACAACAGTTGAAGAGGAAACTAATGATAGTGATCATGAAGCTCCAGATCAAGTTGCTATCGAACCTCGTAGGTTGACAAGGATATGTACTACTCCTGAGTGGTACGTTGATCCTGTCTTAGAGGTCATGTTGTTGGACAACGATGAACCTACGAACTATAGAGAAGCGATGGTGGGCCCATATTCCGACAAATGGTTAGAAGCCGATAAATCCGAGATAGGATCCATGTATCAAAACAAAGTATGGACTTTGGTGGACTTGCCCTGTGATCGACAAGCCATTGAGACAAATGGATCTTTAAGACTAAGACGGATGTGGACGGTAATGTCACCGTCTATGAAGCTCGACTTGTGGCGAAGAGTTTTCCACAAGTTCAAGGAGTTGACTACGATGAGATTTTCTCACCCGTAGCGATGCTTAAGTCCGTCGGAATCATGTTAGCATTAGCTGCATTTATGAAATCTGGCAGATGGATGACAAAACAAGTTTCCTTACCAGTTTTCGTAAGGAAAGGTTGTATGTGATACAATCAGAAAGGTTTTGTCGATCCTAAGGATGCTAAAAGATATGCTAGCTCCAACGATCCTTCCATGGACTAGAGCAAGCATCTCGGAGTCGGAATATACACTTTGATGGAGTGATCAAAGTTTTTGGGTATACAAAGTTTGGTGGAAACTTGTATTTGCAATAAAGTGAGTGGGAGCACTACAACATTTCTGATAAGTATATGTGAATGACATATTGTTGATCCGAAATGATGTAGAATTTCTGGAAAGCATAAAGGGTTGTTTGAAATGAGTTTTTCAAAGGAAGACCTGGATAAAGCTGCTTACATATTGGGCATCAAGATCTATACAGATAGATCAAGACGCCTGATGATACTTTCAAAAGATCACACACCTTGGCATGATTTTGAAGAAGTTCATAATAGATCAGTCAAAGAAGGAGTTCTTACCTGAGTTGTAAGGTGTGAAGTTGAGTAAGACTCAAAGCTTGACCACGGCAGAAGAAAGAGGAAGGACGAAGGTCGTCCCCTATGGTTTTGTCATAGGCTCTATACGATATGCCATGCTAAGTACCGCACCTGATGTGTGCCTTGCCACATGTCTGGCAAGAAGGTACAAAGGTGATCCAGGAGTGGATTACTAGATAGTGGTCAAAATTATCCTTAGAGGAATAAGGAAATGTTTCTCGGTTATGGAGGTGATAAAGAGTTCGACGTAAAGAGTTACGTCGATGCAAGCTTAACACCTATCCGGATAACTCTAAGTGGAGATACCGGATACGTATAATGGAGCAACAGTTTGGAATAGCTCCAAGTGGAACGTGGTAGCAGCATCTACGATATGACATAAAGTTTTGCGAAGTACATAGGGATCTGAATGTTGCAGACCCGTTGACTACAACCTCTCTCACAAGCATAGCATGATCAAACACAGAACTCATTGAGTGTTAATCACATATTGATGTGAACTAGATTACTGACTCTAGTGAACTCTTTGGATGTTGGTCACATGGCGATGTGACCTGTGAGTGTTAATCACATGGCGATGTGAACTAGATTATTGACTCTAGTGCAAGTGGGAGACTGTTGGAAATATGCCCTAGAGGCAATAATAAATTGGTTATTATTATATTTCCTTGTTCACGATAATCGTTTATTATCCATGCTAGAATTGTATTGAAAGGAAACTCAGATACATGTGTGGATACATAGACAAACACCATGTCCCTAGTGAGCCTCTAGACAACTAGCTCGTTGATCAATAGATGGTTACGGTTTCCTAACCATGGACATTGGATGTCGTTGATAACGGGATCACATCATTAGGAGAATGATGTGATGGACAAGACCCAATCCTAAGCCTAGCACAGATCGTGTAGTTCGTATGCTAAAGCTTTTCTATATGTCAAGTATTTTTTTCCTTAGACCATGAGATTGTGCAAATCCCGGATACCGTAGGAATGCTTTGGGTGTACCAAACGTCACAACGTAACTGGGTGACTATAAAGGTGCACTACAGGTATCTCCGAAAGTGTCTGTTGGGTTGGCACGAATCGAGACTGGGATTTGTCACTCCGTATGACGGAGAGGTATCTCTGGGCCCACTCGGTAGGACATCATCATAATGTGCACAATATGTGATCAAGGAGTTGATCACGGGATGATGTGTTACGGAACGAGTAAAGAGGCTTGCCGGTAACGAGATTGAGCAAGGTATCGGTATACCGACGATCGAATCTCGGGCAAGTGCTATACCGATAGACAAAGGGAATCGTATACGGGATTGATTGAATCCTTGACATCGTGGTTCATCCGATGAGATCATCGTGGAACATGTGGGAGCCAACATGGGTATCCAGATCCCGCTGTTGGTTATTGACCGGAGAGTTGTCTCGGTCATGTCTACATGGTTCCCGAACCCGTAGGGTCTACACACTTAAGGTTCGATGACGCTAGGGTTATAGGGAAAGTATGTACGCGGTTACCGAATGTTGTTCGGAGTCCCGGATGAGATCCCGGATGTCACGAGGAGTTCCGGAATGGTCCGGAGGTAAAGATTCATATATGGGAAGTCCTGTTTTGGTCACCGGAAAAGTTTCGGGCGATATCGGTAATGTACCGGGACCACCGGGAGGGTCCCGGGGGTCCACCAGGTGGGGCCACCAGCCCCAGAAGGCTACGTGGGCTAAGTGTGGGAGGGGACCAGCCCCAAGGGGGCTGGTGCGCCCCTCCACCAAGTCCCAGGGCGCCTCCAAGAGGGGAGGGGGGCAAACCCTAGGGCAGTTGGGCCCTAGGGCCCAATAGTGGTGCGCCTCCCCCTCTCTCCCCCTTGGCCGCCCCCCTAGATGGGATCTAGGGCTGGCCGCACCCTAGGGGTGGGAAACCCTAAAGGGGGGCGCAGCCCTCCCTTCCCCCTATATATATGTGAGGTTTTAGGGCTGCTAGACACACGAGAGCGTCTCCCTCTTGGCGCAGCCCTACCCCTCTCCCTCCTCGTCTCTTGCAGCGCTTGGCGAAGCCCTGCTGGAGTCCCGCGCTCCTCCACCACCACCACGCCGTCGTGCTGCTGTTGGATGGAGTCTTCCCCAACCTCTCCCTCTCTCCTTGCTGGATCAAGGCGTGGGAGACGTCACCGGGCTGCACGTGTGAAGAACGCGGAGGCACCGTCCGTTCGGTGCTAGGATCTTCGGCGATCTGAATCGCGGCGAGTACGACTCCATCAACCGCGTTCTTGAACGCTTCCGCTTAGCGATCTACAAGGGTATGTGGATCCAACTCTCCTCTCGTAGATGCATCTCCTAGATTGATCTTGGTGAACGTAGGAAAATTTTTGTTTCCCATGCGACGTTCCCCAACACGGATAGACAAAGGGAATTACATACAGGATTAAGTGAATCCTTGACATCGTGGTTCATCCGATGAGATCATCGAGGAACACGTGGAAACCAACATGGGTATCCAGATCCCGCTGTTGGTTATTGACCGGAGAGTCGTCTCGGTCATGTCTACGTGTCTCCCGAACCCGTAGGGTCTACACACTTAAGGTTCGGTGACGCTAGGGTTATAGAGATATATGCACACGGAAACCCGAATGTTGTTCGGAGTCCCGGATGAGATCCTGGACGTCACGAGGAGTTCTGGAATGGTCCGGAGGTAAAGATTGATATATAGGAAGTCCAGTTTCGGCCATCGGGAGAGTTCCGGGGGTCACCGGTAGTGTACCGGGACCACCGAAAGGGTCCAGGGGGTCCACCGGGTGGGGCCACCCATTCCGGAGGGCCCCGTAGGCCGTAGGGGGAGGGGGACCAGCCCCTAGTGGGCTGGCGCACCCCCCATGGGCCTCCTCCCATGCGCCTTGGGTTGAAACCCTAGGGATGGGGGCGTCCCCCTCAGGCTTGGGGGGCAAGCCACCCCCTTGGCCGCAGCCCTCCTAGGAGATTGGATCTCCTAGGGCCGGCGCCCCCCTGGCCCCCTATATATAGTGTGGGGGAGAGAGGGCAGCCGCACCTCAGCCCCTGGCGCCTCTCCCCCCCGTTACATCTCCAACTCCTCCCGCAGGGTCTCGGCAAAGCCCTGCAGCTTTTCCCGTTGCATCCACCACCACGCCGTCGTGCTGCTGGATCTCCGTCAACCTCTCCTCCCCCTTGCTGGATCAAGAAGGGGGATACGTCGCTATACCGTACGTGTGTTGAACGCGGATGTGCCGTCCGTTCGGCGCTGGGATCATCGGTGACGAGGATCACGACGAGTACGACTCCATCATTCACGTTCCCTTGAACGCTTCCGCTCGCGATCTACAAAGGGTATGTAGATGCACTCCTTTATGCTCGTTGCTAGATGACTCCTTAGATTGATCTTGGTGAAGCGTAGGAATTTTTTTGAATTATGCTACGTTCCCCAACAGTGGCATCTGAGCTAGGTCTTTGCGTAGCATCTTGCACGAGTAGAACACAAACAAGTTGTGGACGTTGTTTTTGTTCAATTCTCTTGCTGCTACTAGTCCAATCTTGATTCGGCGGCATCGTGGGATGAAGCGGCCCAGACCGACCTTACACGTACGCTTACGTGAGACTGGTTCCACCTACTGACATGCACTAGTTGCATAAAGGTGGCTGGCAGGTGTCTGTCTCTCCTACTTTAGTCGGATCGGATTCGATGAAAAGGGTCCTTATGAAGGGTAAATAGAAATTGACATATCACGTTGTGGTTTTGGCGTAGGTAAGAAACGTTCTTGCTAGGAACCTATAGAAGCCACGTAAAAACATGCAACAACAATTAGAGGACGTCTAACTTGTTCTTGCAGCATATGCTATGTGATGTGATATGGCCAAGAAGATGTGATGAATGATATATGTGATGTATGAGATTGATCATGTTCTTGTAATAGGAAATCACGACTTGCATGTCGATGAAAATGACAACCGGCAGGAGCCATAGGAGTTGTCTTATTTATTGTATGACCTGCGTGTCACTGAATAACGCCATGTAATTACTTTACTTTATTGCTAAACGTTAGCCGTAGTAGTAGAAGTAATATTTGGCGAGACGACTTCATGAAGACACGATGATGGAGATCATGATGATGGAGATCATGGTGTCATGCCGGTGACAAGATGATCATGGTGCCCCGAAGATGGAGATCAAAGGAGCAAAATGATATTGGCCATATCATGTCACTTTATTTGATTGCATGTGATGTTTATCATGTTTATACATATTGTTTACTTAGAACAACGGTAGTAAATAAGATGATCTTTCACTGAAAATTTCAAGAATTGTGTTCCCCCTAACTGTGCACCATTGCTACGGATCGTTGTTCCGAAGCACCACGTGATGATCGCGTGTGATAGGCTCTAACGTTCGCATACAACGGGTGTAAGCCAGATTTACACACGCAATACACTTAGGGTTCACTTGACGAGCCTGGCATGTACATACATGGCCTCGGAACACGGAAGACCGAAAGGTCGAACATGAGTCGTATAGAAGATGCGATCAACATGAAGATGTTCACCGTTGATGACTAGTCCGTCTCACGTGATGATCGGACACGGGCTAGTCGATTCGGAAAATGTATCACTTAGATGACTAGAGAGATGTGATGGGCCTCGAACCCCTCGTTGGTTACCCCAAGTGGAAGGTGTAAGATGCAGTATGTAGAAGTGTTTTCCCCTAGCAAAGATGCCAAGGATCGAATCCCCAGAGACTCCTAGGTTCAACAGGTAGGTGTCAACTGCTAACGGCGCAATTAGCAATCAACGTGGACCTGCACACAGATACAAATAACTTTGCTCCCAACGAGTACAGAGAGGTTGTCAATCTCTCCGGCCTTGTAGTTCACAAAGGGTTAAAAGCAATATGATAGTAGTGATAGATAGTGTTTTGCAATAGTAAATAAAATAGCGAAAAGTAAATAGTGGATGTGATCAATGATGGTAATATGGACCGGAGTCTCATGATGTTCACTAGTGATGTCTCTCTCCCAAAAGACGATAAAACAACTATGTGAGGTAAACGAATTACAGCTGGGCAATTGACAGGACCACGAACGCAAACCAATGCTGATTACATTGCAAGAAAGGTTGAGGTTCAAAGCATGGGCGGTACGCCAAAGTAAGTAGACCGAAATCCATCAATATCTACTACTAATCATCCACCTTGAGATATCTATCCAGAACATCTCGCTGGTATTAAGTTGCGAGTCCCACCCATAGTGTAAACTCAATGCAACAGACAACTGCATTAAAATAACTTTGCATAAAGTAAACAATCCTTGCACCCGCGGGCACAAGCACCGTTGTTTTCCCCCTTGTGGCAACAGCACATCCCCTAGACTCATGTTTCTGTCACTCAAGATAGTCATCGAGGGGCATGAACCCACAATCGAGCATAACGTTCCCTCTTGGAGTCACTACCTATTACTCGGCCAAAGCAATAAATAACAACGGAGAACATGCAAGAATTACTTATGAACTAAAATATAAAAGAGGTGAATCAAATATATTACTCAAGATCAATCTGAACATAATCTCATAATCCATCGGATCCCAGCAAACTCAACATAGCAACAGCATAAGGATTACATAGGTGCCTCGATCATGTAGGGCAGCTCACGAGGACTAATTAGTGAAGCACAAGAACGGGAGGAGAACATCACATAGATACTGGTCATGGACTCATGGTCCAAGGGAGACTACTCACGAGTCATCCGGGAGGCGTCCATGGTGGTGGAGAAGCTCCCGGTGGTGATCCTCCCCTCCGGCAGGGTGCCGGGAAGAGTTCTCCTGGTGCTCCCGATCTTGGAAGCGGTGGCGGCGGCGGAACAGAGATGGGATCGCGAAAAGAAGTCCTGTTCTGAGGGTTACGGGGAACCCTTTAAATATATGCCAAAGTAGGGCACCGGGGGAGCCTCGGGGGGCCCAGGCGCCCCCCCGGTGCGGCCCAGGGGGGGGGCGCGCCCACAGGGCGCCTGGAGCCCCTGTGGCCCCCCCAGGCTGCCCTTCGGACGCAGTGTTGTTTCCGGTTCGCTGATTTTTTATATAATTTTTCTGGATTTTTCTGGGCAGTTCTCGAAACGTGAAAACCTGAAATACAAAAACAGCCGAAAACAGAAACTGGCACTGGGGTGCACTGGATTAGTAAGTTAGTCCAAATATGATCAAAAGTGTATGGAAGTGTATGAATATCATAGCAATATCACCCAAAAGTGGCATGGAGCAAGCAGAAATTATAGATACGTTTTGGACGTATCAAGATGTCAATCTGAGTGGGAGTTCATTAAAATTTGATTAGATGAACTTAATTGTCATGAACTTAGTCTAAAATCTTTACAATATGTCTTGTAGATCAAATGGCCCACGCTCAAGTTGCCCTCAACTTCAACGCATTCCTAGAGAAAACCAAGCTGAAAGACGATGGTAGCAACTATACGGATTGGGTCCGTAAACTGAGAATTATCCTCATAGCTGCCAAGGGATCATATGTCCTTGAAGCACCGCTAGGTGACGCACCCGTTCTCCCGGCGACCCAAGATGTTATGAACGCCTGGCAGTCGCGTTGTGATGATTACTCCCTGGTTCAGTGCGGCATGCTTTACAGCTTAGAATCGGGGCTCCAAAAGCGTATTGAGCACCACGGAGCATATGAGATGTTCCAAGAGCTGAAAATGGTTTTCCAAGCTCATGCCCGAGTCGGGAGATATGACGTCTCCGACGCATTCTACAGTTGTAAGATGGAGGAGAATAGTTCTGTCAGGGAGCACATACTCAAGTTGTCTGGGTTGCACAACTGCTTGCCTCAGTTGGGAATGAATCTCCCAGACGAAGCGGTCGTTGACAGAATCCTTCAGTCGCTCCCACCTAGCTACAAGAGCTTCGTGTTGAACTTCAATATGCAAGGGATGGAGAGGTCCATTCCCGAGGTGTATTCAATGCTGAAATCAGCGGAGGTGGATATCAAGAAAGAACATCAAGTGTTGATGGTCAATAAAACCACTAAGTTCATGAAAGGCAAGGGTAAGAAGAACTTCAAGAAGGACGGCAAATGAGTTGTCGCGCCTGGTAAGCCAGTTGCTGGGAAGAAGCCAAAGAATGGACCCAAGCCTAAAACTGAGTGCATTCATTGCAAGGGAACGGGTCACTGGAAGCGGAACTGCCCCAAATACTTAGCAGATAAGAAGGCTGACAACGTCAAAGGTATATATGATATACATGTTATTGATGTGTACCTTACCAGCGCTCGTAGTAGCTCCTGGGTATTTGATACTGGTGCGGTTGCTCACATTTGTAACTCAAAGCAGGAGCTGCGGAATAAGCGGAGACTGGCGAAGGACGAGGTGACGATGCGCGTCGGGAATGGTTCCAAGGTCGATGTGATCGCCGTCGGCACGCTGCCTCTACATCTACCCTCGGAATTAGTTTTAAACCTTAATAATTGTTATTTAGTACCAGCTTTGAGCATGAACATTGTATCTGGATCTCGTTTGATACGAGATGGCTACTCATTTAAATCCGAGAATAATGGTTGTTCTATTTATATGAGAGATATGTTTTATGGTCATGCCCCGCTAGTCAATGATTTATTTTTGATGAATCTCGAACGTTATGATACACATATTCATAGTGTGGATGCCAAAAGATGTAAAGTTGATAATGATAGTCCCACATACTTGTGGCATTGCCGCCTTGGTCATATTGGTGTCAAGCGTATGAAGAAGCTCCATGCAGATGGGCTTCTAGAGTCTCTTGATTATGAATCATTTGACACGTGCGAACCATGCCTTTTGGGCAAAATGACCAAGACTCCGTTTTCCGGAACAATGGAGCGAGCAACCAACTTATTGGAAATCATACATACCGATGTGTGCGGTCCAATGAGTGTTGAAGCTCGCGGAGGCTATCGTTATGTTCTCACCCTCACAGATGACTTGAGTAGATATGGGTATGTCTACTTGATGAAGCACAAGTCTGAGACCTTTGAAAAGTTCAAGGAATTTCAGAATGAGGTTGAGAATCAACGTGACAGAAAAATAAAGTTCTTACGATCAGATCGTGGGGGTGAATATGTGAGTCATGAATTTGGCACGCACCTAAGGAATTGTGGAATTGTTTCACAATTGACACCGCCAGGAACACCTCAGCGTAATGGTGTGTCCGAACGTCGAAATCGTACTTTGTTGGACATGGTGCGATCTATGATGTCTCTCACCGACTTATCGCTATCTTTTTGGGGATTTGCTTTAGAGACTGCCGCATTCACTTTAAATAGGGCGCCGTCAAAATCCGTTGAGACGACACCGTGTGAACTTTGGTTTGGCAAGAAACCTAAGCTGTCGTTTCTGAAAGTTTGGGGTTGTGATGCTTATGTCAAGAAACTTCAACCTGAAAAGCTCGAACCCAAATCGGAAAAATGCGTCTTCATAGGATACCCAAAGGAAACAATTGGGTACACCTTCTACCTTAGATCTGAAGGCAAGATTTTTGTTGCCAAGAATGGATCCTTTCTGGAGAGAGAGTTTCTCTCAAAAGAAGTAAGTGGGAGGAAATTAGAACTTGATGAGGTGACAGTCACCCTTCCCGAACCGGAAAGTAGCGCAGCGCGGGAAATTGTTCTCGAGGTGCCTGCATCGACGAGGGAGGAGGTAAATGATGATGATCATGAAGATACAGATCAAGTTACTACTGAACTTCGAATGTCCACAAGGACACGTTCCGCACCAGAGTGGTACGACAACCCTGTCTTGGAAATCATGTTGTTAGACAACGGTGAACCTTCGAACTATGAAGAAGCGATGGCGGGCCCGGATTCCAATAAATGGCTTGAAGCCATGAAATCCGAGATAGAATCCATGTATGAAAACAAAGTATGGACTTTGGTGGACTTGCCCGATGATCAGCACGCCATAGAAAATAAATGGATATTCAAGAAGAAGACAGACACGGATGGTAATGTGACCATCTATAAGGCTCGGCTTGTCGCTAAGGGTTATCGACAAGTTCAAGGGATTGACTACGACGAGACTTTCTCTCCCGTAGCGATGCTAAAGTCCGTCCGAATAATGTTAGCAATTGCCGCATTCTATGATTATGAGATATGGCAAATGGACGTCAAAACAGCATTCCTTAATGGCTTCCTCAAGGAAGAACTGTATATGATGCAGCCGGAAGGTTTTGTCGATCCAGAGAATGCTGACAAGGTATGCAAGCTCCAGCGCTCGATCTACGGGCTGGTGCAAGCATCTCGGAGTTGGAATATTCGCTTTAATGATGTGATCAAAGCGTTTGGCTTTGTACAGACTTGGGGAGAAGCCTGTATTTACAAGAAAGTGAGTGGGAGCTCTGTAGCATTTCTCATATTATATGTGGATGACATATTGCTGATGGGAAATGATATAGAATTCTTGGAGAGCATAAAGGCCTACTTGAATAAGAGTTTTTCAATGAAGGACCTTGGAGAAGCTGCTTATATATTAGGCATCAAGATCTATAGAGATAGATCGAGATGCCTCATTGGTCTTTCACAAAGCACATACCTTGACAAGATATTGAAGAAGTTCAATATGGATCAGTCTAAGAAGGGGTTCTTGCCTGTTTTACAAGGTATGAGATTGAGCACGGCTCGGTCCCCGACGACGGCTGAAGATAGAGAAAAGATGAGTGTCATCCCCTATGCCTCAGCCATAGGTTCTATTATGTATGCCATGCTGTGTACCAGACCTGATGTGAACCTTGCCATAAGTTTGGTAGGGAGGTACCAAAGTGATCCCGGTATGGAACACTGGCAGCGGTCAAGAACATCCTGAAGTACCTGAAAAGGACTAAGGATATGTTTCTCGTTTATGGAGGTGACGAAGAGCTCGTCGTAAAGGGTTACGTCGATGCTAGCTTCGACACAGATCTGGATGACTCCAAGTCACAAATCGGATACGTGTATATTTTGAATGGTGGAGCAGTCAGCTGGTGCAGTTGCAAGCAGAGCGTCGTGGCGCATTCTACATGTGAAGCGGAGTACATAGCTGCTTGCGAAGCAGCGCAAGAAGGAGTCTGGATGAAGGAGTTCATCACCGACCTAGGAGTCATTCCAAGTGCGTCAAGCCCGATGACTCTCTTCTGTGACAACACTGGAGCTATTGCCATTGCCAAGGAGCCCAGGTTTCACAAGAAGACCAAGCACATCAAGCGCCGTTTCAACTCCATCCGGAATTATGTTCAAGATGGAGACATAGATATTTGTAAAGTGCATACAGATCTGAATGTCGCAGATCCGTTGACTAAACCTCTTCCACGGGCAAAACATGATCAACACCAGAACTCTATGGGTGTTCGATTCATCACAATGTAACTAGATTATTGACTCTAGTGCAAGTGGGAGACTGTTGGAAATATGCCCTAGAGGCAATAATAAAAGGATTATTATTATATTTCCTTGTTCATGATAATTGTCTGTTATTCATGCTTGAATTGTATTGTACGGAAACAACGATACATGTGTGAATACATAGACCACAACGTGTCCCTGGTAAGCCTCTAGTTACTAGCTCGTTGATCAACAGATGTTCACGGTTTCCTGGCCATGGACATTGGATGTCATTGATAACGGGATCACATCATTAGGAGAATGATGTGATGCACAAGACCCAATCCTAAGCCTAGCATAAGATCGTGTAGTTCGTAATGCTTAAGCTTTTCCAGTGTCAAGTATCTGTTCCTTAGACCATGAGGTTGTGCAACTCCCGGACACCGTAGGAATACTTTGGGTGTGCCAAACGTCACAACGTAACTGGGTGGCTATAAAGGTACGCAACGGGTATCTCCGAAAGTGTCTGTTGGGTTGGCACGAACCGAGAACTGGAATTTGTCACTCCGTATGACGGAGAGGTATCTCTGGGCCCACTCGGTAAGACATCATCATCATGAGCTCAAAGTGACTAAGGAGTTAGTCACGGGATGATGGATTACGGAACGAGTAAAGAGACTTGCTCAATGATGTCTGTGACGCCCGGATAATTAAGCTACAGTAATCCCCTGCTAATGATGCCATGTCACCATCATTACTGTTGCTAATCTCACTCGAGTCAAAGCCGGTTCAAATTCAAATTTAAATCAAGGTCAAAGTTTAAAGTTTTCAAAAGTCAAAAACTAAAAGGTTCAAACTGTGGCAAATAATTCATAGGTAATATTGGTGGAGAAATCTTTTTTTAATAAAATAATTAAATGCACTAAGATAAGTAAAACAGTGGCTTGACCAATTAATTAAATTCATTACATAAATTATAAAATATTAATCTATTTTATTTAGGGATAAGAATTAGTGTGGCACTAGTATATTTATAAGTACTAATTTAGGTGCTAGTGGTAATTTTTATAAAACCTAAAATGAAAGGAACTAAAATAAAAACAGAAAAGAAATAAATAAAAGGTACTAATAAACAAAA
>LR738716.1:78453312-78475547 GCA_902687465.1 Secale cereale
CCCTAGCGCCCCCAGAACCCTCTCCCTCGCGCCGCTCCTCTTCCCCCCCCTCTCCCCCTCGGTGCTCTGCTTGTCCCCGAGGCACCCATGGTCGCGCCACCGCCGCCCGCGCGGCCACCGGCGACGCCTTGACATTTCACCGCCTCCAGGAGAACCACCGACCTCTACTTCTTCGACTCCGGGCCCCAATTCGAGCTCTGCGGCACTATGAGGACGACGACGAGCTCTTCCTCTCCATCTGCTCCGCCGTCGCCATCGCCGGAATACACGCTGCCCCGAGCACCTCGAACCTTCCCCGGGCCTTCTCTGCAACGCTGTGAGCGACCGTCGCCTCTCCCCTCTCTTCCCTTCCCCTCTCCGCGCCCGTAGCTCACCCCCGACGGCTTGGCCGAGCCCGCCGTCTCTGTACGCCTCGCCGCCGTGGCCATGCTCTCCGTCGTGCTCGCCTGAGCACGGCATCGTGTTCCTGGTGCTTCCAGGAACCTAACGCGCCCGCGCACGCGCTTCCCCGTGGCCCATAGCCCCTAGCTCGTTGGGCGCCCGAACGCGCCTCCGCCGGCGACGTCGTACTGCTCGTCTCCGGCCACGGCAGCCCGCAAGACCACCGCCATCCAACGCGTCGTCGTCTTGCCGTTCTAACGCGCCCGGCCGCGACCAAAATGGCGCCCTCTGGGCGATTTCCGACGGTGCCCGAGGACACACCGCCGCGAACGAGCTCGCCGGCGTGATTCCGACGATTCGCCGGCCGTCGCTGAGCTGTCCTGACGCGTGGGCCCCCTTGTGTCGCTGACGGGTGGGCCCCGTTGAACCTTTGACTCGGTCAGCACTGACGTGGCTCCTCTATGTCTATGACATGCGGGCCCCACGACATAAAACGGTTAAAATAAATATATAAATTGCTAATTAATTAATTAGTTAATTAAACACTTAATCTCTCACTGACTACTGGGCCCCACACGCTAATTAACCCTTTCAGTTAGTCTAAACCCCCTGTTAGTGTCCCTGACAATGACATGTGGGTCCCACTGGACCCACCTGTCTGGTCTGACTGGTCAACTGACTAGTTGACCTGATGACATCACTCTGACGTCATGCTTGCGTCATCGTTCACTGTTCTGGATAAGGTTGAATTTAGGTAAATATTAAATTCCAGAAATCAATAAAACCTTTAGAAAATCATATCTTTTAAACCGTAACTCGGATGAAAATAATTTATATATGAAAGTTGCTCGGAACGACGAGACGAACCCGAATACGCGGTCCGTTCGTCCGCCACACATCTCTATCATACCGAACATGCAACATTCCCCTCCGTTTCATCTGCCCGAAAATGCCTAACACCGGGAATACTTTCCCGGATGTTATTCCTCTTCGCCTGTATCACCGAGCACCGCGTTAGGTCACACGTAGCACCTCGTATTGCCTTGTTATATTTTGTGATGCTATTGTTTGCTCTGTTATTTATTTGTTTCCCCTTCGTTGCTTCTTTTCGGTAGATTCCGTTACCGCGATAGACCCCGAGACCGTTGATGCTTCGGTGTTCGACTACGGCTACGCTTCCGAAGATTCCTTTCGTCTGCAGAGCTTCCAGGCAAGCCCCCCCTTTGATCACCAGATATCGCCTATTCTTCTCTCTACTGCTTGCATTAGAGTAGTGTAGCATGTTACTGTTCGGTTGCTCCTATTCTGTTGCATAGCCTGTCATTGCTGCTACAACTGTTGATACATGTACCTGCCATCCTAATGCTTAGTGTAGGATGCTAGTATTCCATCAGTGGCCCCACATCCTTGTCCGTCTGCCATGCTATACTATCAGGCCGTGATCACCTGGGGTGGTGATCACGGGTATATACTATATACATACTTTACATGATACTTGATGTGACTAAAGTCGGGTCGGCTCATTGAGTACCCGCAAGTGATTTGATGTGGGGGCTGAAAGGACAGGTGGCTCCATCCAGGTAGTGGTGGGCCTGAGTTCCTGACGGCCCCCAAGTGGATCGTTGTGGCGGAGCGACAGGGCAGGTTGAGACACCCAGTGGAGAGGTGGCCTGGCCCTGGTCGTTGTCCGCGGTTGTTTCACAATAACACGCTTAACGAGTTTGGATATTTGATCTGAGTCTGGCCATTTGGTCTATACGCACTAACCAGCTGCGTGGGAACAGTTATGGGCACTCGACGTCGTGGTATCAGCCGAAGCCTTTTTGACGTCAGCGACTTAGCGGCGCGCGCCGGATTGGACTGGAAGCCTACTCTGGTATTAGGAGAGGCTAGGTCTGCTTACTGGCCGCCCTCGCAACGTGCAGGTGTGCATTGGGCGATGGGCCCAGACCCCTGTGTGCTTAGGACTTAGACCGACGTGCTGACCTCTCTGTTGTGCTTAGGTAGGGCTGCGACGTGTTGATTTTCCGAGGCCGGGCATGACCCTAGAAAGTGTGTCCGGCCAAATGGGATCAAGCGTGCTGGGTTATGTGGTGCACCCCTGCAGGGAAGTTAATCTATTCGAATAGCCGTGTCCCTCGGTAAAAGGACGACCCGGAGTTGTATTCCGACCTCATGACAATTAGAACCAGATACTTAATAAAACACACCCTTACAAGTGCCAGAGATAACTCGGTGGTTGCTCTCTCACAGGGTGACGTGCGGGAGGATCGCCGAGTAGGTTTATGCTATACGATGTTACTTGGTGAACTTACCATCTACTCCCTTCTACTGCTGCAAGACGGAGGCTACGAGAAGCGAGGATACTTGTTACTTTCCAGCTACCCTCATCTTCTGCTGCAAGATGGAGGTTACGAGAAGCGTAGTCTTCGTTTGGATTAGCTATCCCCCTCTTATTCTGCTTGCT
Organism: Secale cereale; assembly: GCA_902687465.1. Classification (NCBI taxonomy): domain Eukaryota; kingdom Viridiplantae; phylum Streptophyta; class Magnoliopsida; order Poales; family Poaceae; genus Secale; species Secale cereale. The sequence goes on from LR738716.1 coordinate 78,456,161, forward strand.
GCAGTTCAGTCCACATATATTACCCCTTTACACAGATATCATTGCATATGTAGTGTAGATCCTTGCTTGCGAGTACTTTGGATGAGTACTCACGGTTGCTTTTCTCCCCCTTTTTCCCCCTTTGTCCCTTCTTCTCGGATGATGCAACCAGATTGATGGAGTCCAGGAGCCAGAAGATCCCGATGAGGTTTCTACGTGAAGACGGCTTCGAGGAGTAGTTAGGAGGTCCCAGGCAGGAGGCCTTGCCTTTTCGATCGTTGTTACTTTTGTGCTAGCCTTCTTAAGGCAAACTTGTTTAACTTATCTCTGTACTCAGATATTATTGCTTCCGCTAACTCTTGTGTTTTTGAGCTTTCGTATTTGAGCCCTCGAGGCCCCTGGCTTGTAATATAAAGCTTGTATTATTTTAATTTGTGTCTAGAGTTGTGTTGTGATATCTTCCAGTGAGTCCTTGATCTTGGCCGTACACATTTGCGTGCATGATTAGTGTACGGACAAATCGGGGGCGTCACAAGTTGGTATCAGAGCCGACTGCCTGTAGGAATTCCCCTTTCCAACTCCTTGGCCGAAGTTGAGTCTAGTCTTTGAAAAACAAATTTACTAACTTGTTGTGTGGCTTACGGGCCCACAACACCAATGGGTGGTATTAGGATCTTTTACTTCTCGTCTATACTCTGGCACTCTTATCTCTCTTCTATTCGGGATAAATGAATTTTGCTAAATCTAACATTAGGATCTCGCTATCACTTTCACCCGGAGAGCACCTTATGATCGATGATCGTCTGCTGCACCAGAAGACCCTGAAGATACTCTCCGCTGTTAACCCGGGACCCTTGTGCTCATCACCTTTGCAATTCACTGCCACCGATATATCCCTATGGATATCTGTATGCCCTTATCATTCTCATGATCATTCTTCGTCGCTCTTGTTGTTACAAGATGCCTCGAAATATTCTCCGTTGTCCTGAGAATCCTTTGAGTTTACTGTCTTGCAGTTTTATCTCGCATGAAAACCCTTACGGTTATTTCCTTACAGTTATCGAGGATCCGTTCTTCTCAATTGTTCATATGTCTCACTAAATTCCTCGGAATACTTTTTGATCTTTCGGAAATTTTCTGCAGCCAGTTACTCTTGAAATTCTTACCTGCTTGGATTATGGTTAATTCCATATGACTAGTAGTCTTCGTTAATATCCTTTGCCTTAGCCATTTTGATCCTATTGATTCAATATGTGTGTATGCACGCAGTCATCAGGTTATCCTTTATAAAATTATCTTTCCGACTCAGACGTCATTCCGGACATGAGTTGGTTCTCGACAATTCAAACCTTTATTGATTGTCCAACTAAGTGTATTCAACTTATCCATCCTTGATCAGAGCGTTTGCTTTTGATATCTTGTTTCGGAAAACATAATTCCTTTGCATTTGGTTGAATTAGTCAGTTGTTTCTATGATGTGATCTCCTTTAATTATTTCTTCTTCTAGTTGAGTATCGATACTCACACCTGATTCGTTGCGGTCTACCAGATCCTTTTGTGGATTATTATCCGACCGTTCCGACATATCAAAACCTTGAGTTCTCCCCCTGATACATAATGCCTTTGGTAAATTGTTTCCTCTCCTTGTCCAACCACGCTTTGCTTTGGAGCTTGTGTTGTTACTTTTGAAACTTGTGGTATATGTTACTAAGATGCCCGATGGGTTGAACCTATGCCTTCCCCTAATCCGTGAGAACCCAAGAGTTTTCACAAGTCGTACCCTTCCGGTGTTCTACCGGATAAAATTCCAACACTACAATTTTATCAAGAGGTAAATGAAACGTATGCATTGGAGAAATGGGAGTCGACCTTGAGCTTTTGTTCATGCCCATGGAAACGATGTAGACCGTCTCGGGAGCTTCTTGCAAAATGATTTTTCATCTAAATAATTTCTTCGGTGTCAATAAATTTGATCCCTTGCAGTTATGGTTCCGACCATACTGTCCTTAATCAATATATCTGGAATGATTCCATTCCAGGCCTCGTCAATTTTTGACAAGGTTAAAGTATCTACTGTCATAGGTCAATGACCTAGTTCAAACTTCTATCGTGTTCTACCTTCGAGCTTTACCCTCTGATATCTCGAGGATATCATGCCTTTGCACTACACCTTTTGAACTTTTGATGAAGTAACACCTTCGCTTGTCGTAATCACTCTACGGGTTCTAGGTTGCCGTCAACCGAGGACACCATTTAGTAAATCAAATCTGCTCTAAAAATTCAACACCCCTAGTAGATGTTACTGGGAAAATTTTAAACTCAATCTGGTTTTAGTCCTAGACTATCGGGTACATCCCTTGTCTAGCTATCTTTGACTGTGCTACCTCATCCTTCTTTGGTGCACAAATTCTTCAGAGATTGAGCACAACTTACGTCGAACTTTCAGCATCTGGTTGCTTGTTTAGTAAGGCAACTTTGATTTCGAGCTTGCATCTTATATATGGATCCTATAACTTGCCACCTCGTCATTCCCTTACTTGTTGTTGTTGATTGTTTGACTGCATCCTCTTGACACCTCCCGGCCAATGTGTCGGATCACCTTCAACACTTTGACTTCTTCCGAGATGTCAACTGTGTTCATGATGAGTAATACTCTCCTTGCCCTTGATGATTTTTACTATCATCGGCAACACCCTTGACTTCCCTTCATCGCGAACTCGTCCACATTATGAATACAACTTGCTCTCCAGCTAATGTTGTGTTCTGCCTTGAAGTATTACTGTCTTTTATATCGAAATGTTAAGGGGATTGCCCCACCTCTTAGAAATTCTCGGTATGAAGATACTTCTCACCATCACCATTCTTACTTGGTCCCCGTGTTATTTTTAACCGGGATACCAATATGCTAACGATGCTGCTTGAGTTATGTACTTCTAGCAACCCTATTGCTTTGGAGTTAATGTTCGACAGTTTGTTCTTAGACTGTTGGTTATTGAATCGTCACTCTAACATTGATCTTGCCGCCTAAGGTCATATTTCTGGCACACCTTTCAACTAATGATTAATGTTGTATGTTTTCCTCGAGCATACAACATTATATCATTTGAATCGACAAGTGTCATCTTCTTATTCACATTATTGTGGAAATCCATCCGTTTGGATTTCTCAATGAATTGTCGCTGAGCCATCAGCCACCTCCTCATCCTATCTTTGGTTAAGGATGAACTTTTGTTTCGGGAACCCGCTCCCATAGTTCATTTCCCGATAATCTTGCAATGTCATTTCATCGATTGGTGTTGCACCTTTTCTTCTCAAACATCCCGGGTCTGAGGTATCATGACGCCAATCGGATCTGAATCTCGGTCAGATATGATGGTTGGGACAACTTTCCAGGAGTTATAATATTGGTCCTTTGATGACTCGGTAATATGATGTCATGCCTAGCACCCCTAGCTGGAGGACCTATCATTATAATTTCTTTTGCAATGATAACCATTCTTCCAGGAGGAAATTACAAGACTTATTTTATAAGTTGCTCCTGATGGATCATTCGTGTATCCAAAGTCTGGCCCTTGATTGAAACACCATGTCTTTGCTACCTCGAAGCATGGCAATTATACCCCGCTCATCAACAAGAACATTGGAGGCGCGATGCTAAATGTTTCTTGGTCAGTTATCCAAACACCGTAGTATGAGTAACATCTTGATTAATCCTTGCCTCTTTATCTAAATGGTTGGGTGCTTGCTCTCCTACCCTGTCCGCCATGATTCTTCTTGTCCATGGGATGGGTATACTACTAATAATTGTGTGTAATCACAATTTTCCTTTCCATTTGTTTGTTTAACCTTTCCTTGATCTACATATAATCTAAGCAGTAATATTACTCTGCTAATGTAAACACCTTGTTGTACAACTCTGTCGGTAAGACCCTGTTACCATGGTTGGTAACATTCTGGTAACCACCGTTGGAAGGAAACTTTGCCTACCGGTCCGCCTCGTTTCAACGAGCAAGACAATGGTTCTCTTTGTTCCCTGTCCTTGGTACCGACATGGTTGCCAACTTAGCTGACAGACTATTCTCTGACATGCCTTGCTTTCTGTGCAAGATGTCATCACCCTTCCTACTATCAACCCACATGGTGGGCCCATAACCCACAGGTCCCAGGATCGAAACCTGACTCTTCTTTACAACCCGGATTCTAATGTATCCTTTGCACCTGGCTTCGTATGTGATTCACGAGCTAAATTCTATACCATTATTCATCCTGGAATCAAACCCCATGTTATTCTCGTTGATCAAGACCCCATTCCAGCTTCTGTTTAGGCATCGAATGACTGCCTACCCGTTTGAAACTTTGGTACCATTGATTATTGCACTAAACGGATTCACTGAAATACTATGCGTAGGGTACTCCGTGTATCACTTTCTGAATTCACTGTCAGATGCACATACTTCGTGGAGATAAGTTCTTCCGGAGTTTTTCCCCCTGGTCACGCTCGTAGGACGATGGAGATCCCGAAGAAAGGATGACGACTTGATCACGATGACTTGAAGCAGAGAAATGAAGACATCAACGAAAGGGATCAACCTCTTTGAAAGGACAGCCAAGACCGAGAAGAATCGTTAGCTTTTCGCTACCAAGCACCTATCCCCCCTTACTCCACCGCTTAAATCTCGGGACGAGATTTCTTGTAGTGGAGGAGAATTGTGACGCCCGGATAATTAAGCTACAGTAATCCCCTGCTAATGATGCCATGTCACCATCATTACTGTTGCTAATCTCACTCGAGCCAAAGCCGGTTCAAATTCAAATTTAAATCAAGGTCAAAGTTTAAAGTTTTCAAAAGTCAAAAACTAAAAGGTTCAAACTGTGGCAAATAATTCATAGGTAATATTGGTGGAGAAATCTTTTTTTTAATAAAATAATTAAATGCACTAAGATAAGTAAAACAGTGGCTTGACCAATTAATTAAATTCATTACATAAATTATAAAATATTAATCTATTTTATTTAGGGATAAGAATTAGTGTGGCACTAGTATATTTATAAGTACTAATTTAGGTGCTAGTGGTAATTTTTATAAAACCTAAAATGAAAGGAACTAAAATAAAAACAGAAAAGAAATAAATAAAAGGTACTAATAAACAAAACAAAAACAAACAAAATAAAATAAAACCCCTCTGGCCATCTGGGCCTTGTCCCAGCCGGCCCAGCTGGCCCAGCTAACCTCCAGGCCGGCCCACTTACCTTCCTTCCCCTTCCCCCTGTTCACCATCGCGGTGGACGCCCGCGCGCCGTCCGTGGCCGCAGGAGGCCACACGCCGGCCATCCGTCGTTCCCCCGTCGCCTACTAGGTCGCTCCCGACCTAAACCCTAACCCTAGCGCCCCCAGACCCCTCTCCCTCGTGCCGCTCCTCTTCCCCCCCTCTCCCCCTCGGTGCTCTGCTTGTCCCCGAGGCACCCATGGTCGCGCCACCGCCGCCCGCGCGGCCACCGGCGACGCCTTGACATTTCACCACCTCCAAGAGAACCACCGACCTCTACTGCTTCGACTCCGGGCCCCAATTCGAGCTCTGCGGCACTATGAGGACGACGACGAGCTCTTCCTCTCCATCTGCTCCGCCGTCGCCATCGCCGGAATACACGCTGCCCCGAGCACCTCGAACCTTCCCCGGGCCTTCTCTGCAACGCTGTGAGCGACCATCGGCTCTCCCCTCTCTTCCCTTCCCCTCTCCGCGCCCGTAGCTCGCCCCCGACGGCTTGGCCGAGCCCGCCGTCTCTGTACGCCTCGCCGCCGTGGCCATGCTCTCCGTCGTGCTCGCCTGAGCACGGCATCGTGTTCCTGGTGCTTCCAGGAACCTAACGCGCCCGCGCACGCGCTTCCCCGTGGCCCATAGCCCCTAGCTCGTTGGGCGCCCGAACGCGCCTCCGCCGGCGACGTCGTACTGCTTGTCTCCGGCCACGGCAGCCCGCAAGACCACCGCCATCCAACGCGTCGTCGTCTTGCCGTTCTAACGCGCCCGACCGCGACCAAAATGGCGCCCTGTGGGCGATTTCCGACGGTGCCCGAGGACACACCGCCGCGAACGAGCTCGCCGGCGTGATTCCGATGATTCGCCGGCCGTCGCTGAGCTGTCCTGACGCGTGGGCCCCCTTGTGTCGCTGACGGGTGGGCCCCGTTGAACCTTTGACTCGGTCAGCACTGACGTGGCTCCTCTATGTCTATGACATGCGGGCCCCACGGCATAAAACGGTTAAAATAAATAGATAAATTGCTAATTAATTAATTAGTTAATTAAACACTTAATCTCTCACTCACTACTGGGCCCCACACGCTAATTAACCCTTTCAGTTAGTCTAAACCCCCTGTTAGTGTCCGTGACAATGACATGTGGGTCCCACTGGACCCACCTGTCTGGTCTGACTGGTCAACTGACTAGTTGACCTGATGACATCACTCTGACGTCATGCTTGCGTCATCGTTCACTGTTCTGGATAAGGTTGAATTTAGGTAAATATTAAATTCCAGAAATCAATAAAACCTTTAGAAAATCATATCTTTTAAACCGTAACTCGGATGAAAATAATTTATATATGAAAGTTGCTCAGAACGACGAGACGAACCCGAATACGCGGCCCGTTCGTCCGCCACACATCTCTATCATACCGAACATGCAACATTCCCTTCCGTTTCATCTGCCCGAAAATGCCTAACACCGGGAATACTTTCCCGGATGTTATTCCTCTTCGCCTGTATCACCGAGCACCGCGTTAGGTCACACGTAGCACCTCGTATTGCCTTGTTATATTTTGTGATGCTATTGTTTGCTCTGTTATTTATTTGTTTCCCCTTCGTTGCTTCTTTTCAGTAGACTCCGTTACCGCGATAGACCCCGAGACCGTTGATGCTTCGGTGTTCGACTACGGCTACGCTTCCGAAGATTCCTTTCGTCTGCAGACCTTCCAGGCAAGCCCCCCCTTTGATCACCAGATATCGCCTATTCTTCTCTCTACTGCTTGCATTAGAGTAGTGTAGCATGTTACTGTTCGGTTGCTCCTATTCTGTTGCATAGCCTGTCATTGCTGCTACAACTGTTGATACATGTACCTGCCATCCTAATGCTTAGTGTAGGATGCTAGTATTCCATCAGTGGCCCGACATCCTTGTCCGTCTGCCATGCTATACTATCAGGTCGTGATCACCTGGGGTGGTGATCACGGGTATATACTATATACATACTTTACATGATACTTGATGTGACTAAAGTCGGGTCGGCTCATTGAGTACCCGCAAGTGATTTGATGTGGGGGCTGAAAGGACAGGTGGCTCCATCCAGGTAGTGGTGGGCCTGAGTTCCTGACGGCCCCCAAGTGGATCGTTGTGGCGGAGCGACAGGGCAGGTTGAGACACCCAGTGGAGAGGTGGCCTGGCCCTGGTCGTTGTCCGCGGTTGTTTCACAATAACACGCTTAACGAGTTTGGATATTTGATCTGAGTCTGGCCATTTGGTCTATACGCACTAACCAGCTGCGTGGGAACAGTTATGGGCACTCGACGTCGTGGTATCAGCCGAAGCCTTTTTGACGTCAGCGACTTAGCGGCGCGCACCGGATTGGACTGGAAGCCTACTCTGGTATTAGGAGAGGCTAGGTCTACTTACCGGCCGCCCTCGCAACGTGCAGGTGTGCATTGGGCGATGGGCCCAGACCCCTGTGTGCTTAGGACTTAGACCGACGTGCTGACCTCTCTGCTGTGCTTAGGTAGGGCTGCGACGTGTTGATCTTCCGAGGCCGGGCATGACCCTAGAAAGTGTGTCCGGCCAAATGGGATCAAGCGTGCTGGGTTATGTGGTGCACCCCTGCAGGGAAGTTAATCTATTCGAATAGCCGTGTCCCTCGGTAAAAGGACGACCCGGAGTTGTATTCCGACCTCATGACAATTAGAACCAAATACTTAATAAAACACACCCTTACAAGTGCCAGAGATAACTCGGTGGTTGCTCTCTCACAGGGTGACGTGCGGGAGGATCGCTGAGTAGGTTTATGCTATACGATGTTACTTGGTGAACTTACCATCTACTCCCTTCTACTGCTGCAAGACGGAGGCTACGAGAAGCGAGGATACTTGTTACTTTCCAGCTACCCTCATCTTCTGCTGCAAGATGGAGGTTACGAGAAGCGTAGTCTTCGTTTGGATTAGCTATCCCCCTCTTATTCTGCTTGCTGCAGTTCAGTCCACATATATTACCCCTTTACACAGATATCATTGCATATGTAGTGTAGATCCTTGCTTGCGAGTACTTTGGATGAGTACTCACGGTTTCTTTTCTCCCCCTTTTCCCCCTTTGTCCCTTCTTCTCGGATGATGCAACCAGATTGATGGAGTCCAGGAGCCAGAAGATCCCGATGAGGTTTCTACATGAAGATCGGCTTCGAGGAGTAGTTAGGAGGTCCCAGGCAGGAGGCCTTGCCTTTTCGATCGTTGTTACTTTTGTGCTAGCCTTCTTAAGGCAAACTTGTTTAACTTATGTCTGTACTCAGATATTATTGCTTCCGCTAACTCTTGTGTTTTTGAGCTTTTGTATTCGAGCCCTCGAGGCCCCTGGCTTGTAATATAAAGCTTGTATTATTTTAATTTGTGAATAGAGTTGTGTTGTGATATCTTCCAGTGAGTCCTTGATCTTGGCCGTACACATTTGCGTGCATGATTAGTGTACGGACAAATCGGGGGCGTCACAATGTCCCAGACTACACGTTTCTCAAAGTGTTTGGGTGCGCGTGTTGGCCGCACTTGCGTCCGTACAACAAGCGTAAGTTAGAGTTTCGGTCTAAGAAGTGTGTTTTCCTTGAGTACAGTTCTCTCCACAAAGGGTACAAGTGCCTACATGTTCCCACCAATCGTGTCTACATTTCTCGTGACGTCGTGTTTTATGAGAATGTGTTCCCGTTTCATGCACTTCCGAACCACTCTACCACTGTTATACCACCTGTGCACTCAGTTACACCTTCGCCTGATCAATTTGTGGATGTTGCAAGTGCTCATGTGTTGCTTCCTAACCATGCTGCATGTATTGGACATGGTGCTCGTCTTGAACTCCTTGATGATGAAGCTACGGACACCACTCACGATGGGAACGTCGATCCCGTGCATGGCTCATGCATGGCGGGTTGTGCCCACCAGCCCGACGCACCCGCACCGGCTCCACGTGTGCCGACTGCACCCGTAGCTGCCCCGCGAGTGTTGGCCTCGCCCAGCTCGCCCGGCTCGCCTGGCCCGGTGGCCACTTCGCCTGGGCCTGCTGACGGGTTCACCCCGCGGGCGTCGCCTTCGCCCGGCCCAGATTCCAAATGGGTGTTTAAAGTAAAAAGACATGTGGATGGCTCTATTGAACGCTACAAGGCACGACTGGTTGCAAAGGGCTTCAAGCAGAGGTATGGTCTTGATTATGAAGACACGTTCAGTCCAGTTATCAAGCCTACCACCATTCATATGCTGTCGTCTCTTGCTGTTACTCGCGGATGGTCTCTTCGTCAGCTTGATGTGCATAATGTTGGGGAACGTAGCAGAATTCAAAAAACTTCCTACGCTTCACCAAGATCAAACTAAGGAGTCATCTAGCAACGAGCATAAAAGAGTGCATCTACATACCCTTTGTAGATCGCGAGCGGAAGCGTTCAAGAGAACGTGGATGATGGAGTCGTACTCGTCGTGATTCCTATCACTGATGATCCCAGCGCCGAACGGACGGCACCTCCGCGTTCAACACACGTACGGTGCAGCGACGTCTCCTCCTTCTTGATTCAGCAAGGGGGGGGAAAGGTTGATGGTGATCCAGCAGCACGACGGCGTGGTGGTGCATGCAACGGGAAAAGCTGCAGGGCTTCGCCAAGAACCTGCGGGAGGAGGGAGAGGTGTAACGGGGGGGGGGGAGAGGCACCAGGGGCTGAGGTGCGGCTGCCCTCTCCCCCCCACTATATATAGGGGCCAGGGGGGCGCCGGCCCTAGGAGATGGGATGTCCTAGGGCGGGGGCGGCCAGAGGGGGAGCCTTGCCCCCCAAGGCAAGGGGGGCGCCCCCCACCCCTAGGGTTTCCAATCCTAGGCGCAGGGGGGAGGCCCAAGGGGTACGCCAGCCCACTATGGGCTGGTCCCCCTCCCCCTACGGCCCTGGGGCCCTTCGGGATGGGTGGCCCCACCCGGTGGACCCCCGGGACCCTTCCGGTGGTACCGGTACACTACCGGTGACCCCCGGAATTCTCCCGATGGCCGAAACTAGAATTCCTATATATTTTTTTAACCTCCGGACCATTTCGGGACTCCTCGTGACGTCCGGGATCTCATCCGGGACTGCGAACAAAATTCGGGTTACCGTGTGCATATATCTCTACAACCCTAGCGTCACCGAACCTTAAGTGTGTAGACCCTACGGGTTCGGGAGACACGTAGACATGACAGAGACAACTCTCCGATCAATAACCAACAGCGGGATCTGGATACCCATGTTGGTTCCCACGTGTTCCTCGATGATCTCATCAGATGAACCACGATGTCAAGGATTCACTTAATCCCGTATGCTATTCCCTTTGTCCATCGGTATAGTACTTGCCCGAGATTCGATCGTCGGCATACTGATACCTTGTTCAATATCGTCATGGCAAGTCTCTTTACTCGTTCCGTAATACATCATCCCGTGACTAACTCCTTAGTCACATTGAGCTCATTATGACGATGTCTTACAAAGTGAGCCCAGAGATACCTCTCCGTCATACGGAGTGACAAATCCCAGTCTCGGTTCGTGCCAACTCAACAGACACTTTCGAAGATACCCGTTGCGTACCTTTATAGCCACCCAGTTACGTTGTGACGTTTGGCACACCCAAAGTATTCCTACGGTATCCGAGAGTTGCACAACCTCATGGTCTAAGGAACAGATACTTAACATTGGAAAAGTTTTTGCATTACGAACTACACGATCTTGTGCTAGTCTTAGGATTGGGTCTTGTCCATCACATCATTCTCCTAATGATTTGATCCCGTTATCAATGACATCCAATGTCCATGGCGAGGAAACCGTGACCATCTGTTGATCAACAAGCTAGTAACTAGAGGCTTACCAGGGACACGTTGTGGTCTATGTATTCACACATGTATCATTGTTTCCGTACAATACAATTCAAGCATGAATAATAGACAATTATCATGAACGAGGAAATATAATAATAACCCTTTTATTATTGCCTCTAGGGCATATTTCCAACAGTCTCCCACTTGCACTAGAGTCAATAATCTATTTACATTGTGATGAATCGAACACCCATAGAGTTCTGGTGTTGATCATGTTTTGCCCGTGGAAGAGGTTTAGTCAACGGATCTGCGACATTCAGATCCGTATGCACTTTACAAATATCTATGTCTCCATCTTGAACATAATTCCGGATGGAGTTGAAACGGCGCTTGATGTGCTTGGTCTTCTTGTGAAACCTGGGCTCCTTGGCAATGGCAATGGCTCCAGTGTTGTCACAGAAGAGAGTCATCGGGCTTGACGCGCTTGGAATGACTCCTAGGTCGGTGATGAACTCCTTCATCCAGACTCCTTCCCGCGCTGCTTCGCAAGCAGCTATGTACTCCGCTTCACATGTAGAATGCGCCACGACACTCTGCTTGCAACTGCACCAGCTGACTGCCCCACCAATCAAAATATACACGTATCCGGTTTGTGACTTGGAGTCATCCAGATCTGTGTCGAAGCTAGCATCGACGTAACCCTTTACGACGAGCTCTTCGTCACCTCCATAAACGAGAAACATATCCTTAGTCCTTTTCAGGTACTTCAGGATGTTCTTGACCGTTGTCCAGTGTTCCATACCGGGATCACTTTGGTACCTCCCTACCAAACTAATGGCAAGGTTCACATCAGGTCTGGTACATAGCATGGCATACATAATAGAACCTATGGCTGAGGCATAGGGGATGACACTCATCTTTTCTCTATCTTCTGCCGTGGTCGGGGATTGAGCCGTGCTCAATCTCATACCTTGCAATACAGGCGAGAACCCTTTCTTGGACTGATCCATATTGAACTTCTTCAATATCTTATCAAGGTATGTGCTTTGTGAAAGACCAATGAGGCGTCTCGATCTATCTCTATAGATCTTGATGCCTAATATATAAGCAGCTTCTCCAAGGTCCTTCATTGAAAAACTCTTATTCAAGTAGGCCTTTATGCTCTCCAAGAATTCTATATCATTTCCCATCAGTAGTATGTCATCCACATATAATATGAGAAATGCTACAGAGCTCCCACTCACTTTCTTGTAAATACAGGCTTCTCCCCAAGTCTGTATAAATCCAAACGCTTTGATCATATCATTAAAGCGAATATTCCAACTCCGAGATGCTTGCACCAGCCCGTAGATCGAGCGCTGGAGCTTGCATACCTTGTTAGCATTTTCAGGATGGACAAAACCTTCCGGCTGCATCATATACAGCTCTTCCTTGAGGAAGCCATTAAGGAATGCCGTTTTGACGTCCATTTGCCATATCTCATAATCATAGAATGCGGCAATTTCTAACATGATTCAGACGGACTTCAACATCGCTACGGGAGAGAAAGTATCGTCGTAGTCAATCCCTTGAACTTGTCGATAACCTTTAGCGACAAGCCGAGCCTTATAGATGGTGACATTACCATCCGCGTCAGTCTTCTTCTTAAATATCCATTTATTTTCTATGGCGTGCCGATCATCGGGCAAGTCCACCAAATTCCACACTTTGTTTTCATACATGGATCCTCTCTCGGATTTCATGGCTTCAATCCATTTGTTGGAATGCGGGCCCGCCATTGCTTCTTCATAGTTCGAAGGTCCACCGTTGTCTAACAACATGATTTCCATGATAGGGTTGCCGTACCACTCTGGTGCGGAACGTGTCCTTGTGGACCTTCGAAGTTTAGTAGTAAGTTGATCTGAATCTTCATGATCATCATCATTAACTTCCTCCCCTATCCGTGCAGGCACCTCAGGAACAATTTCCTGCGCTGCGCTACTTTCCGGTTCGGGAGGGGTGACTGTCACCTCATCAAGTTCTACTTTCCTCCCATTCACTTCTTTTGAGAGAAACTCTTTCTCCAGAAAGGATCCATTCTTGGCAACAAAGACCTTGCCTTCGGATCTGAGGTAGAAGGTGTACCCAATCGTTACCTTTGGGTATCCTACGAAGACGCATTTTTCCAATTTGGGTTCGAGCTTTTCAGGTTGAAGTTTCTTGACATAAGCATCGCAACCCCAAACTTTCAGAAACGACAGCTTAGGTTTCTTGCCAAACCAAAGTTCATACGGTGTCGTCTCAACGGATTTTGACGGAGCCCTATTTAAAGTGAATGCGGCAGTCTCTAAAGCATAACCCCAAAAAGATAGCGGTAAGTCGGCGAGAGACATCATAGATCGCACCATGTCCAACATAGTACGATTTCGACGTTCGGACACACCATTACGCTAAGGTGTTCCGGGCGGTGTCAATTGTGAAACAATTCCATAGTTCCTTAGGTGTGTGCCAAATTCATGACTTAAATATTCACCCCCATGATTCGATCGTAAGAACTTTATTTTTCTGTCACGTTGATTCTCAACCTCATTCTGAAATTCCTTGAACTTTTCAAAGGTCTCAGACTTGTGTTTCATTAAGTAGACATACCCATATCTACTTAAGTCATCTGTGAGGGTGAGAACATAACAATAGCCTCCGCGAGCTTCAACACTCATTGGACCGCACACATCGGTATGTATGATTTCCAATAAGTTGGTCGCTCGCTCCATTGTTCCGGAGAACGGAGTCTTGGTCATCTTGCCTAAGAGGCATGGTTCACACGTGTCAAATGATTCATAATCAAGAGACTCTAGAAGTCCATCTGCATGGAGCTTCTTCATACGTTTGACACCTATATGACCAAGGCGGCAATGCCATAAGTATGTGGGGCTATCATTATCAACTTTACATCTTTTGGCATTCACACTATGAATGTGTGTAACATCACGTTTGAGATTCATCAAAAATAAACCATTGCCCAGCGGGGCATGACCATAAAACATATCTCTCATATAAATATAACAGCCATTATTCTCGGATTTAAATGAGTAGCCATCTCGCATCAAACGAGATCCAGATACAATGTTCATGCTCAAAGCCGGTACTAAATAACAATTATTAAGGTTCAGAACTAATCCCGAGGGTAGATGTAGAGGTAGTGTGCCGACGGCGATCACATCGACCTTGGAACCATCCCCGACGCGCATCGTCACCTCGTCCTTCGCCAGTCTCCGCTTATTCCACAGCTCCTGCTTTGAGTTACAAATGTGAGCAACTGCACCGGTATCGAATACCTAGGAGCTACTATGAGCGCTGGTAAGGTACACATCAATAACATGTATATCATATATACCTTTGACATTGCCGGCCTTCTTATCTGCTAAGTATTTGGGGCAGTTCTGCTTCCAGTGACCCGTTCCCTTGCAATAAAAGCACTCAGTCTTAGGCTTGGGTCCATTCTTTGGCTTCTTCCCGGCAACTGGCTTACCGGGCGCAGCAACTCCTTTGCCGTCCTTCTTGAAGTTCTTCTTACCCTTGCCTTTCTTGAACTTCGTGGTTTTATTCACCATCAACACTTGATGCTCTTTCTTCATCTCCACCTCCGCCGATTTCAACATTGAATACACCTCGGGAATGGACTTCTCCATCCCTTGCATATTTAAGTTTAACACGAAGCCATTGTAGCTAGGTGGGAGCGACTGAAGGATTATGTCAACGACCGCTTCGTCTGGGAGATTCATTCCCAACTGAGACAAGCGATTGTGCAACCCAGACAACTTGAGTATGTGCTCGCTGACAGAACTATTCTCCTCCATCTTACAACTGTAGAATGCGTTGGAGACATCATATCTCTCAACTCGGGCATGAGCTTGGAAAACCATTTTCAGCTCTTGGAACATCTCATATGCTCCGTAGTGCTCAAAACGCTTCTGGAGCCCCGATTCTAAGCTGTAGAGCATGCCGCACTGAACCAGGGAGTAATCATCACAATGCGACTGCCAAGCGTTCATAACATCTTGGTTTGCCGGGGCGGGAGCATCACCTAGCGATGCTTCTAGGACATAAGTTTTCTTGGCAGCTATGAGGATGATCCTCATGTTACGGACCCAATCCGTATAGTTGCTACCATTGTCTTTCAGCTTGGTTTTCTCTAGGAACGCGTTGAAGTAGAGGGTGACATGAGCGTGGGCCATTGGATCTACAAGACATATTGTAAAGATTTTAGACTAAGTTCATGACAAATAAGTTGAACTCCCACTCAGATGGACATCTCTCTAGTCATCTAAGTGAAACATGATCCGAATCGACTAAGCCGTGTCCGATCATCACGTGAGACGGACTAGTCATCAACGGTGAACATCTTCATGTTGATCGTATCTTCTATACGACTCATGTTTGACCTTTCGGTCTTCCGTGTTCCGAGGCCATGTTTGTACATGCTAGGCTCGTCAAGTGAACCCTAAGTGTGTTACGTGTGTGAATCTGGCTTACACCCGTTGTATGCGAACGTTAGAGCCTATCACACCCGATCATCACGTGGTGCTTCGGAACAACGATCCTTAGCAACGGTGCACAGTTAGGGGAAACACAATTCTTGAAATTTTAGTGAGAGATCATCTTATTTACTACCGTCGTTCTAAGAAAATAAGATGCATAAACATGATAAACATCACATGCAATCAAATAAAGTGACATGATATGGCCAATATCATTTTGCTCCTTTGATCTTCATCTTCGGGGCACCATGATCATCTTTGTCACCGGCATGACACCATGATCTCCATCATCGTGTCTTCATGAAGTCGTCTCGCCAAAATATTACTTCTACTACTATGGCTAACGTTTAGCAATAAAGTAAAGTAATTACATGGCGTTATTCAGTGACACACAGGTCATACAAAAAATAAGACAACTCCTATGGCTCCTGCCCGCTGTCATACTCATCGACATGCAAGTCGTGATTCCTATTACAAGAACATGATCAATCTCATACATCACATATATCATTCATCACATCTTTTGTCCATATCACATCACATAGCACATGCCGCAAGAACAAGTTAGACGTCCTCTAATTGTTGTTGCAAGTTTTTACGTGGCTGCTATAGGTTTCTAACAAGAACGTTTCTTACCTACGCCAAAACCACAACGTGATATGTCAATATCTATTTACCCTTCATAAGGACCCTTTTCATCGAATCCGATCCGACTAAAGTGGGAGAGACAGACACCCGCCAGCCACCTTATGCAACTAGTGCACGCCAGTCGATGGAACCAGTCTCACGTAAGCGTACGTATAAGGTCGGTCCGGGCCGCTTCATCCCACGATGCCGCCGAATCAAGATTGGACTAGTAGCGGCAAGGGAATTGAACAAATCTACGCCCACAACTTGTTTGTGTTCTACTCGTGCAAGATGCTACGCAAAAGACCTAGCTCAGATGCCACTGTTGGGGAACGTAGCAGAATTCAAAAAAATTCCTACGCTTCACCAAGATCAATCTAAGGAGTCATCTAGCAACGAGCATAAAAGAGTGCATCTAGATACCCTTTGTAGATCGCGAGCGGAAGCGTTCAAGAGAACGTGGATGATGGAGTCGTACTCGTCGTGATTCCTATCACCGATGATCCCAGCGCCGAACGGACGGCACCTCCGCGTTCAACACACGTACGGTGCAGCGACGTCTCCTCCTTCTTGATCCAGCAAGGGGGGAGGAGAGGTTGATGGAGATCCGGCAGCACGACGGCGTGGTAGTGGATGCTATAGGAAAAGCTGCAGGGCTTCGCCAAGAACCTGCGGGAGGAGGGAGAGGTGTAACGGGGGGGAGGCGCCAGGGGCTAAGGTGCGGCTGCCCTCTCTCCCCCACTATATATAGGGGCCAGGGGGCGCCGGCCCTAGGAGATGGGATCTCCTAGGGGGGCGGCGGCCAGAGGGGGAGCCTTGCCCCCCAAGGCAAGGGGGGCGCCCCCCACCCCTAGGGTTTCCAACCCTAGGCGCAGGGGGGAGGCCCAAGGGGGTGTGCCAGCCCACTATGGGCTGGTACCCCTCCCCCTACGGCCCATGGGGCCCTCCGGGATGGGTGGCCCGACCCGGTGGACCCCCGGGACCCTTCCGGTGGTCCCGGTACACTACCGGTGACCCCCGGAACTCTCCCATGGCCGAAACTGGACTTCCTATATATATTGTTTACCTCCGGACCATTCCAGGACTCCTCGTGACGTCCGGGATCTCATACGGGACTCCGAACAAAATTCGGGTTACCGTGTGCATATATCTCTACAACCCTAGCGTCACCGAACCTTAAGTGTGTAGACCCTATGGGTTCGGGAGACACGTAGACATGACCGAGACAAATCTTCGATCAATAACCAACAGCGGGATCTGGATACTCATGTTGGTTCCCACGTGTTCCTCGATGATCTCATCAGATGAACCACGATGTCAAGGATTCACTTAATCCCGTATGCTATTCCCTTTGTCATTGGTATAGTACTTGCCCGAGATTCGATCGTCGGTATACCGATACCTTGTTCAATCTCTTCATGGCAAGTATCTTTACTCGTTCCGTAATACATCATCCCGTGACTAACTCCTTAGTCACATTGAGCTCATTATGATGATGTCTCACCGAGTGGGCCCAGAGATACCTCTCCGTCATACGGAGTGACAAATCCCAGTCTCGGTTCGTGCCAACTCAACAGACACTTTCGGAGATACCTGTTGCGTACCTTTATAGCCACCCATTTACGTTGTGACGTTTGGCACACCCAAAGTATTCCTACAGTATCCGGGAGTTGCACAACCTCATGGTCTAAGGAACATATACTTAACATTGGAAAAGCTTTAGCATTACGAACTACACGATCTTGTGCTAGGCTTAGGATTGGGTCTTGTCCATCACATCATTCTCCTAATGATGTGATCCCGTTATCAATGACATCCAATGTCCATGGCCAGGAAACCATGACCATCTGTTGATCAACGAGCTAGTAACTAGAGGCTTACCAGGGACACGTTGTGGTCTATGTATTCACACATGTATCATTGTTTCCGTACAATACAATTCAAGTATGAATAACAGACAATTATCATGAACGAGGAAATATAATAATAACCCTTTTATTATTGCCTCTAGGGCATATTTCCAACACATAATGCCTTCCTACGTGGAGTTCTGGAGGAAGAGGTTTATATGCGTCAGCCACCGGGGTTTGTTGATCCTACGTGTCCTCATCATCTATGTTGTCTGGTCAAGGCGTTGTATGGACTTAAACAGGCTCCTCGTGCGTGGCATGCACGCCTCGGTTTTGTTCTCCGAGCTCTTGGGTTTGTTCCCTCCACTGCTGACACGTCACTGTTCCTCCTTCAGCGTTCTGAGGTTACGATGTATCTATTGGTTTATGTTGATGATATCATCCTAGTCAGTTCCTCTGATGCTGCTGCTGATCGCCTTGTGACTGCTTTAAGTGAGGATTTTGCTGTCAAGGATTTAGGTGCTCTGCATTACTTCCTTGGTCTGGAGGTGTCACGGTCTTTTGCTGGGTTGACTCTGACTCATAAGAAGTATTCTTTGGACTTGTTGCGCGTGCTGGTATGCTCAAATGCAAACATGCTATCACTCCGATGTCTGTGACTGATCGGTTGTCTGCCCTTCATGGAGATCCTCTTCCTCTGATGACGATATTGAGTATCGCAGTCTTGTTGGTGGTCTGCAATACCTCACTATCACCGGGCCTGATGTCTCCTATGTAGTTAACCGTGTATGTCAGTATCTTCATGCACCTCGTACATCCCATTTCTCGATAGTGAAGCGTATTCTGCGGTATATCTCTTCCACTGCCTCGTATGGTTTGCTCCTTCACCCTGCACCGTCTTGTGAACTTTCGGCTTTTTCTGATGCGGATTGGGCTGGAAGTCCTGATGGTGTCATTTGAGAACCGAGCAATCACGTGCATCGGGAAGCGGCGCGTGTGAAGCTTTAATGCTGACGCCAGTGAAAGGTCGCGTCCGCTCTGGTTGGGCATGAATACAGCACTAACTCTCTGGAGCAGCCTTGACAGTTTCGGTCGGGAAGCATGCACATGTGAGGGAGGGAGTTTGGGTGGGCCAGGGCGGCCAGACACGCGTGGCGTCACACCCGCATAGCCCTCCCGCGGTGTTGTCTCTGGTTTGTGGGAGAAGTTGCGTCCGGACCATCTGGCAGACCGATACAGGCCCGCGTTGGATGGCACAATACTTGCAGACCGCACGGTACATACGTATTCGAGTAGTCTGAGGGTCGGTGTTGAAGATGCCCTTACGGCCATGAAGGTATGGTGGATCT
>LR738716.1:78475648-78536198 GCA_902687465.1 Secale cereale
GGGGGTCCTGCTCTGTTTGCAAATGTGTTTTTTTTTCTCCGTTTAGGGTGTGTGTCCTGCTCAGGAAGACGAAATAACGATAGTTTCCTGAAATTGGAATAAAAGTCACCTTGCCCAGCCTCCGTTCTGGTGGTGCATCTAGCGCTATCGGAGGGTGTGTGTGGAGGTGTGTCTCCGGCGGATCTCACATGATTCGGTCGTCGTTTCTCTTCGGTAGATCCACTTGGATCCGGTCTTCGTTCACGTTTGTTCGTGTCTCTTTATGTTGGATTCTTCCGGTCTATGATTCTCTTTATCGGGACGGTTGATGTTCTGGTGCGTTGGTCGTATTGGGCCTTAGCATGATGACTTCCCGACTGTCTACTACAATAAACCCGGGGGGAGGGGGGTTCTAGGAGAAGGATGAGAAGAAAAGGGCGAGAAAAAATGAGCAGGAGCTAAACAGCTCGAGAAAAAAAGATGAAGGTGTACATTGGTGGATTCATTAGTTCCCTGTTCTTTTCTTGAGAGAAGCATTAGTTCCCTGGTTGCTAGCAACACCAAAACCAAAGTCGTTTTCTGCATCGCCGGACCATCTCAACCTCGAAAATTCGAATGAACAAGTGTATACGAATGGACAGTAGTATGTCGACCTCGTAGCCCCGGTGGGAGCCGCACAGCACAAGAGAAGGCCAAGACAGCGACCAAGTGTCCGTCGGAGAGACGGGCGCCATGTCAGCGAGGTAACAATCGCCTTACCTTATCGGCTGGCCGACGTGGCAGGCCGCGGTTGGCCGGCCGAATCCCTCTCATCTGCCAGCGCCCACTGGCCGCGCGCCACGCAGGCGGCCTCCCCCCCTTTCATCCCATTTTTCCCCAACACGTCACGTAACGACAGGCAGAGGTTGGAGAATCAAATCAAATACTACTCCACTAGTATATCCGACAGCAGCCAGATCGTGGAGCGCGCACCGCCACCGCCGCCATTAAAAAACTCGGCAGCTCGCTCCTTCGTTCTCTCAGATTTACTTTGCTTGCAGCTAGCCGGTTGGGTGGCCGGGAAAGATCGTGTCTTGGTTCTTGGAGCAAGCAAGAACGGCGAGGAGTGGAGAGGAGTGGAGGGAGGGCGCCGTCGATCGGAGCTTGCTAGCTAGCTAGCTAGGTGGGTGGGTGGTTGATGGAGCTGGCGCCGCCATGTAGCTTCAGCTGCTCCTCCTACGCCCACGGTTCCATCGGCTTCACGCCGGCGCGGGCCCTCCGCGCCGGCGCCGGCGCCTGGAGGGTCCGTGCCGGGGCGCACCAGGGCGGCGGGGACGGCGTGGAGCCGCGGCCGCCGGCAGGCCGCCTCGCCGCGGATGGGCCTCCCGTGGTCGACGTGCCGGCCGTGGTCGGCGCCGCCGAGGGGTTCGGAGGGGCCCGGGACGCGGAGCTGGCCATGTGGGAGAAGCTGGGCGCCGTGGTGAGGCTCAGCTACGGCATCGGCATCTACGCGGGCATGGCGCTGGCCGGGCGGGCGATCTGCGACATGGCCGGCATCGACTCCTCCGGCGGCTTCCACCCCTCGCTGACGGCGCTGGTGGAGGGGCTCGGCTACGCGTCGCCGCCCATCATGGCGCTGCTCTTCATCCTGGACGACGAGGTGGTCAAGTACTCGCCGCACGCCCGCGCCATCCGCGACGTCGAGGACGAGGAGCTCCGCACCTTCTTCGCCGGCATGTCCCCCTGGCAGTTCATCCTCGTCGTCGCCGCCAGCTCCGTCGGCGAGGAGCTCTTCTACCGCGCCGCCGTCCAGGTACCTCACTCACACACTCATTTACACTGCCTTCTTCCAACCATTCATTGCTTGAATGCTTGAGTGAAGAGGATCGATTGATATAAAATGAGCCTCAAACTGAACTGAATCAATTGATCAAAATTTGCAGGGAGCATTGGCCGATATATTCCTCAGAGGCACGGAGCTGATGAAAGATGCCCGAGGGATTGTGTCCCTGGTACGGATGTGGTTTAATTCTACTTGATTTTCTTCAGTTCATCAACTTGGAGAATATAACTGAACTTAACCATACTTGCTTCATTTTGTTGATATCTGCAGAGCGGAATGGTGCCTCCATTTGTCCCGTTCGCGCAAACCTTTGCCGCCGCCATCACCGCCGCGCTCACCGGGTCCCTCTACTACATCGCTACCGCCCCCAAAGGTATCTAAACGGTTGAATCCATATCATTCTTCTTGTTGTTTCAGATGAAATTAATTGAACCCATCTCTTGCTGTGTTTTCATTTCAGACCCTACCTATGTGGTGACACCGGTCATGCGCTCGCACGCCGGGCGGCAGAATATGAAGAAACTGTTTTCAGGTGTGTTTCTATCTATTGTCTTATATATCCTCCAAATAGCAAGAAGTAGTTAGCTAGTGTATAAGATGAGGATGCAGAGATGATGTAATAACATGATTCGTCTGAATTTCCAGCTTGGTACGAACGGAGGCAGATGAGGAAGATATACTCACCTCTCCTGGAAGGCATCCTGGCTTTCTACCTCGGCTTCGAATGGATCCAGGTAACCATTTTAGTTACTTCTCTAGCTACCTCACATGGTTACAATGATTGATTGATCCTCTTATCGTGTGAAAAATTGTCAACCATGATCTCTTCATGATGGATTCTCTAACTGATCAACGCATATATCTGATTCACGGCGCGATGAATGCAGACGGGCAACATCCTGGCACCGATGATCACCCACGGCATATACTCCGCGGTGGTCCTCGGCCACGGGCTATGGAAAATCCAAGACCACAGGAGAAGGTTGCGACAAAGGGTCCAGGAAATTAGACGAAGCTCAGACGAACTCTAGTCGCCATCTGGCGAGAGCTAGGGACCAAGTTTTGATACAGTTAGTCTACGATACAGATAGAGAGGAGATTCTAGTACAAGACAACATGTACATACGCAGGCAGGATGGCATGACGTCAATATACAGTGTATACATATATACAGTACTTATACGTGTGCTAGTGTATAGAAACGACTACTTAACTGTATGATGTTCATGTAGTATGTATATGAAGCCGATATATCGGATGACCTTTTTTCTCTGTGTGTCTCCCACCAACAGGATGTCGTCAATTCAATACATAGTGTGTGTGTGTATGTGTACTGTGTACTACTGAAACTAATTAACTGTATCGTGTATATCTACGAAGACGACATATCGATGAGCTCTTTTATGTGCTTGCAGTTACATCAACAGCTTTTTGTGTCTTGTCGAGCCCCTGAAAGGTGTTTTGTAGCTCAAATCTTTGATGATGGCTCAAATGGTGAAGGGAAAAAAAGAAGACAAAATCGCGACACATCTGAGCTTTTATTCAGTTGCTCGAAGTTGGTCTGTCCATAACATGAAATCAGATTGTATGTTGGCTATTACATCATCAACGCTTAATGTTATTGGTGGAAAACTCGCGCGTCCCGAGTGACCCAAATCTTCCACATCATCTTTTTTAGTAAAAGGGTTCCCCTGATTTTCATTAAAAGAAACCATTACAGATTCAGCTACACAACAGAACCAAAATAACCAAACATAAACTATATAACTGCTGCAACATACTGCAAATTCAAACCAATGGTGAGCAACCGGGCGCGGCCCAGCTCTCGACCACCACTAGCAGCATCAATCACTTCAGATATTTACAAGTAGTAACGTATCACCCCACAAGTTTCTTTCCAAGGTTAAGTCTTAAGTGACCCCACCCTTTCCCAAAAACCTCAGAGACAGTAATGTTTTCAGTAAAGCAAACATCATAAAGTCTGGGGTGAGATTGATTTAGAGGTTTATCATCTACCACCGATCTTCGCAGAACATAGTATGAGCCCCATTTACAAATTTTTCTTCACATATTTATGAAATAGTTTTCGGATTGATAATAGACTAGACTAAGATTGTGAGTCTCCGTGCTAACGTTTAATCCCTGAAAGACAAGCCCCTTTGACATATTTATTCAGCAGAATGGATTGCCATAGGCCTTCCTCTGTCTCTGATTTATGCCTCTTTTAGAGGTTTATCTATTAGTTCACCTCAGTGCAGCTGACCACAACCGGCGTCTCTTATTAGTTCGACTTCAAGCACAAGCTTCACAACCATAGTACTACAAATATAGTGCACACATCAAGCTGAAGTCAATAACGCGCACGCACACCAATTGCACTGCAAACCACAACATCCACACATTGCTAACACAACCAACCATGGCTGCAGCTTCATCAAACAAGGTTGCGATAACGTTCAGTCGGGCACAGCTTAAAGCGTAACACCTGCAGCAGGGACGTGAACCCATTCCAGCTGCAGCACGACAGAGCCACTGTCGACGTTCTTCAGCTTCAGAATCAGGTCCTGGACGACCTTGCCATTCTTCCACGACACGTGGCTCTCACCGCCAAGGTAGTTTGTGCCGACCGGGTAGATGGTCTTGATCCTGGTTCCGTCCGAGGCATGCTTCAGATCCAGCTTCGCGGCGTCGTAGATGTCAGTTACGTTGAACTCCGCCACTCCCATGCTGTCATCCGCCGTGAATGCGTCCGCATCAAAAACCTCCTGCACGACGTTTTTGGCAGTTGGATATATAAGTAGTACCTCGTTAATTTAATAACTTTGCGAACCATCTGTAAAATGGTGTTTACTTGATCGCAAATAACTTTCATGTTTCAGCGCGGAAGAAAATTCTATGCGATCATTTTTTTTGGTAGGGTTTAATTACTTGATGAATTGAAGAAAGTCAAAGAGGAGACTTACAAGTTTGACTGGCTTTGTAAGATCTGTGACAGGGAGCACCAATACGTCATTCCATAGAGGATTGACATTTTTGTTCTGAACGCTAGTCTTCACCTTCTGCACCATGAGGAAATAAAACTTCAGTAACACAGAGATAATGAAATCAGCAGTAATGGTGAGAATTAAGCGGGATATCTGTCCATGTCACATACAGAAGCTGAAATCAACTGTAGAAAATTGCAGTTTATATGATCATATAGTACATAACAGTGAACTGCAAATCTGGCATCATGCCACTGTCCGAAATTTATAGCACTCAACAAATTCTATCAAAGGCAAGCAACAATTCCACGAGGAGATAGAATATAACTAATTCACTCAACTAAATCTTTCGCATACTTTCGTATCAATCATCATAAGAACCTACTAGCTTATAAATTCAAAGAATCAATAGTTGGTCCGAAACATGTTCATCTGTCGAACATCTTGTGGGCACAAATCGATTTCGGAGAAGATGGTCTGAATTGCGGCCGGCCATAACCTATGTATATGCGCCGGTCGTCGGCTGCGACCTTTGCGCGCTTAGCAGCCGGCCGCCGGCGGCAACACACGGCTCCGACGTCAAGGAAGGGAAGGAGTGGGAAGAGGATAAGAGATGAGGGTCGTCTGACCTGGGAGCCGTAGCAGAGGAGGACGTAGGGGTCGCTGGTCTGGGTGAGTGGGTCGGCGACGATGAGGTTGTGGCCTCGCACAACGCGGACGCTGAGCTTCCCGATCACCGGCTCCGAAGCCATGGCTTCTAGCCACCGGATGGGATGGGAGCAGGCCGGGCGAGGAGAGGAGAGGAGCGGGCTGGCGGCAGGGTCAGGGTGGAATAGATGCGGCCAGCAGCTGGCGGCCGGCGCCGGGTTTTATTTATCGGCGACTCCGCCTCGCCCAGGAGACGACGCCACGACGGTAACGGAAATGGGAATTAATGGTACTCATTAAGTGTGGAGTAAATTGCGAATCCTGCTGCCTTTTCCGTGTGAGAAAGCTTGCAGATTTCTCTTTTATTTTTGCGGTGACAAAGATTTGCAAATTTCTTCTACAATAGGAAACGTTTGAAAAAAATCCACCTCCTAATCGGCGTGAGTAATTTATTTTTAAATTGTAATTTTGCTATAAGATTGTTAAAATTAACTGAGGAAAGACTAGGTGACTTGGTCCAGGACCGATAGAGGGAGGGAAAGACGCGGTAATCCACTTCTGAGCTCAGTCCCAGCTGCACCCGCGCTGACAAAAAAATTCAAAACAAATACTAGGAAAACTAAAAGAAAATCAACTTTTTGTGTGGTAGATAAATTGATGTGTGAGGTCCGCTTCAATTTTCAACTCATTTTGACACCTGGGCAGTTCTCGGCAAAAAAGAAAAAAAATCACGGTCTGTAAAAAGGTTTATTGTTCACATACTATTCTGATCTTATTTGTCTTTTTTGTTGAGGGCTACTCCAGATGTCCAAATGAGTTGAAAATTGTAGAGGACCTCACGGATCAATTTATCTACCACCCAAAAATATGACTTTCAGGACAGGATTACCGTACCACTCTGGGTGGAGTGTGTTCTGGTCGACCTACGGGGTCCAGTAGTAATTAACTTGATCTGAAGTTACATGATCATCATCATTTTCTTCCTCTCTGGTTGGTGTAGGCATCACGGGAACGGTCTTCTCTGATGTACTACTTTCCAATTTGATAGAAGATACAACTACCTCATCATGTTCTACTTTCCTCACTTCTTTCGAGAGAAACTCCTTCTCTAGAAAGGACCAATTCTTAGCAACAAAAATCTTTCCTTCAGATCTGTGGTAGAAGGTATACCCAATAGTTTCTTTCGGGTATCCTATGAAGACGCACTTCTCCGCTTTGGGTTCGATCTTATCAGGCAGAAACCTTTTGACATAAGCGTCGCATCCCAAACTTTAAGAAACGACAACTTAGGTTTCTTGCCAAACCATAGTTCATATGGTGTCGTCTCAACGGATTTAGACGGTGCCCTATTTAACGTGAATGCGGCTGTCTTTAATGCACAACAACGAGGGGGAGAGTGTGTCTACGTACCCTCGTAGACTGAAAGCGGAAGCGTTTAGTAACGCGGTTGATGTAGTCGAACTTCTTTGCGATCCAACCAATCAAGCACCGAACGCACGGCACCTCCGTGTTCTGCACACGTTCAGCTAGGTATCATCCTCGCCGTCTTGATCCAGCAAGCGTAGCGAGGTGGTGATGAGTTCTGTCATCACAACGGCGTGGTGACGGTGGTGGTGAAGCAATCCTGTAGGGCTTCGCCCAAGCATTGCGATGATCGAGAGCAGAGGAGTAAAATAGAGGCGGAGGGGTGCCAACACACGGCATGGAATAAGCTATGTCTTGTGTGGCACCGCTCCCCGCATATATATAGGTGTGGGAGGGGAGGAGGCAGCCCTAGGGTGCCTCCAGTAGGGTCAGCGGCCCCCTTCCATATAATGCACATAGGAGAAGGAAAGGGGAGAGGCGCCTCCTCTCTTTCCTTTCTCCCTTCCGGATATATGGTAAGAGGAGGTGGCGCCTCCCCTTTCCGTCTAATTGGGTTTGGCTGCGTTAGGGGGGACACACCAGCCCATATGGGCTGGTGTGCTCCCTCTACATGGTCCAGTAAGGCCCAATACTCTCCTGATGCCTTTGGAACCTCTTCCGGTATTCCGATAACTTTCCGGTGCATTCTGAAACCATTCTGAAGACCAAATAGCATCGTCCTGTATATCAATCTTTACATCCGGACCATTCCGGAGCTCCTCTTCATGTCCGTGATCTCATCCGGGACTCCGGACAATATTCGGTCACCAAACAACAGAACTCATACAATACCAAATCAACATCGAATGTTAAGCATGCGGACCCTACGGGTTCGAGAACTATGTAGACATGACCGAGACACCTCTTCGGTCAATAACCAATAGCGGAACCTGGATGCCCATATTGGCTCCTACATATTCTACGAAGATCTTTATCGTTCGAACCGTTTTTTTTTCAGACTCGTGAATACAGTAGGAGAGGCTCCTACTATGATATATTAACCAAGAGAAAAGTTAAAATTTACATGATCGTATGTGTTACAACACCTAACCCATTTTGGGTGGGTATCCCCAAGGCTAGTAGTAGACAATGTTCAATAAACAACTAAGGGGGTACAAAGGAGAGTAGAAAAGGGGCTATAAAGTCCGTATGCTTTTTGTAGGATCGAAAGTAGGTCTAGAGGGGGGGGGGATTAGACTACTTGACAATATAAAAAAAATCTGCCTTTAGATCATGCAATGTTTTTGGCAGTTTCACAATTAAGATCAATTCAAGTATCACCCTACACATGCAATTCTAGAGTAATAGCAGCGGAAAGTAAATTGCACATGTAAAAGAGAGGTGGAGAAGATCAAACGCAGTTTGGTGACACGAAGATTTTTGTCGTGGTTCCGATAGGTGGTGCTATCGTACATCCACGTTGATGGAGACTTCAACCCACGGAGGGTAACGGCTGCGCGAGTCCACGGAGGGCTCCACCCACGAAGGGTCCACGAAGAAGCAACCTTGTCTATTCCATCATGGCCTACGCCCACGGAGGACTAGCCTTACTCGGGGTAGATCTTCACGAAGTAGGCGATCTCCTTGCCCTTACAAACTTCTTGGTTCAACTCCACATCTCGAAGACGGAGGCTCCCAAGCGACACCTAACCAATCTAGGAGGCACCACCCTCCAAAAGGTAATAGATGGTGTTGATGGTGATGAACTCCTTGCTCTTGTGCTTCAAATGATAATCTCCCCAACACTCAACTCTCCTCACTGATATGGCTGTGGTGGAAGAAAGATTTGAGTGGAAAGCAACTTGGGAAGGCTAGAAATCAAGTTTCATATGGTAGGAATGGAATGGCTTGATCTCAGCACAAGGGTAGGTGGTTCACTTCTCAGAAAGTGTATGGTAGGAGTGGTAGACTTTCTGATGGCTCTCTCCACGAATGAAGAGGGGGTGGAGGGGTATATATAGCCTCCACACAAAATCCAACCGTTACACACACATTTGACCAATCTCGGTGAGACCGAAGTGAAACTCGGTCAGACCGAAAGTTCAAATATAGTGAACGTTGGGATTTTCGGTGGGACCGAAAATACCATCTCGGTGTGTCCGAAGTGAGTCAAAGGTTGGAGCTTGCCATCTCGGTGGGACCGAAAATAACAACTCGGATATTCCGAAGTGATGTCAATTGGTTACAGAAGGTTGGCAGTCCATTTTCGGTGAGACCGAAACTCAAAATCGGATGGACCGAGAAATTAGGGTTTGGGAAAATAACTGAGGTGGTTCATCTCGGTGGGACTGAGTTTGCAGAATCGGTTTGTCCGAGATTACTTATGAGTGTGTTAAGTGGTGAAGAGTGCTGATAGTTGAGGGAGCTAGATCACCAAGCACTTGAGCAACCAGATCATTAACACAACCTCATCCCCTTTTAATAGTATTGGCTTTTCCTATGGACTCAATGTGATCTTTGATCACTAAACCAAAAATAGAGTCTTGAGCTTTTGCCAATGCTTGTCTTAGCATTTTGAGGGGTCCACTTCTTCAGACATTTCCATACCCATATCATCGAACTTTTCTGAAATGATTCTCAAGTAAATATTAGTTCAATGATATATATGTTGTTATTAATTACCAAAACCACCCGGGGATTAGTTGCACTTTCAATCTCCCCCTTTTTGGTAATTGATGACAACATATAGATCAAAGCTTCGACAAAGGATATAATCAAAGAATAATATCGTCGCTTTGAGAAGTATGTGATAAACAAGAGCTCCCCCTAAATTTGTGCATTATTTAAAATTTGCGTTTGAATGCAAATGCACAATCGATTAGGATTATGGGTCACTCTTCCATGTCACATACATCTTGGTGGAGCGCACAAAATGATAAGAATGAATAACATGCACTCAATCACCAAGACAAGAGTAAATAGCCACACAATAATGAATAGCATATGATAAGAAATAAGCACACATTAAAGCATAGTATGACTAGGCACTCATTAAGATAGCATCAAACGTAGTAGCAAGCACACTTAAAGTTTCAGGAACCAAAAGAAACCAAAGTATCTCAAAGAAAACCGGCAAAAGAACGAAAGACGAAAGAGCACTCTCTCTCTCGAAGCCCTATGATCTATAACAATTTCTCCCCCTTTGGCAACAAGTTACCAAAAAGTTCGAAAAGGTATAGAGCTAAGCGTCACTGCGGGCTCTGCTGGCGGCTCCCGTCTGGGTAGATGTCGGTGTAGTGATAGCTGCATCGGCGAAGACTTCTGCTGATGTCTGCGCTGGAGGAGTGGATGCTGGAGCTGGAGCAACTGCTGGAGCTGTAGCTGGTGCTGAAGTGGTAGCCCTGGAGTCTGTCACTGGGATAGCTGCAGATCTGGATCCTCTCGGAACCGGAGTAGTCTGGCGATGAGAGTCTTGGACTAGATCATCCTGCATAAGCTTTGCTCTCTCCTGCCTTGTCTCCTCCATGTCTGCCTCAAGCTTGTTGACAGACACCTGAATCTCAGTCAGCTTCACGTCCAGAGCGTGGATCTTGTCCTCAACAATCCTCTCAAGGCTCTCCTGAGATTGCTCAATGCTGGCCAGGCGTTGTTCAATCCTCTGGGTAGCTTCAAGAATTTGTTCTCCAAAGCTCTTTGGCTTAGCTGCTGCTGCTGCTGCCTCTTTGTCAGCTTTAGCCTTCTTCGCAGCTTCGATTTTGGCCTGTCCTTCAACTGAGGTAGGATCCTCTTCATCCATCACAACTACGTTGTCCTCATGCTCTGGCTGCAGTGGCAAGTGCTTCCTATCCAACATGAATTTGCCCGTGCCAAACTTGGCGTTGATGAGCATCTGAATCTGCGGAGCAAACCCACACGACCTCTTCTGGTCAGCTGCAGTCCTCTTAATGGTCTCTACCATCAAGTCCATCACCTTGAAAGGTGCCTTCTCATCGAGAATGTGCAGCATGTTGATAGAATAGCCTCGAATCATGCGGTGGTCTCCAGACTTAGGCATCAATGTATGCCTCAGAATAGTGTTAGTGGTGGTCAGACCTGCCTGGAGATAGTACACTGAGCCAAGCTTCCATCCTTCCAAATCAGCAGCCGGGATCTCCTTGTACATGTTCTTCATGGAATCATGACTCTTCTTAGGAATCCCATAGACATCAATGTCATCTTCTCTCTGCACTGGAGCGTTCAGAAGTTCTGCCCATTCTTCAACAGTCGAAGAAAACCTTTGACCTTCAGTCATCCAGGTGATCTTGCCATCAGGATAGAAGTGGGCTGTGGCGTAGAACTGCATGATCATCTCGTCATTCCAAGCTGTCAGCTCTTGACCCACAAAATCAGCAACTCCACATGCAGTAAAGCTCTCATGCACATGGGGAAAGAAGTCCCGGTGCTCTTCACTGTCAATATACTTCCAGTCAACATACCTGGTGTCAGCAACAATGGGCTTCTTATCCATCAGCACGGTCTCATAGAAATCCTGCTGCTCTCTGGTGTGGAATCTGGGGTCCACAGCAGTCCTTCTCCTTACAGCATATGGATCAGACTGTCTCCATAGCCTGAGACCTTTGTCCTTCCTTGCCTTCATGTCCTCAGCTTGAGGATGAGCATCATTGTGGAGTGGCAACTTGGGACGGAGCTTAAGCAACACATGCTCTTCATCTGATTCAGACGGTGGCATCTCACCTTTGTTCTTCTCAGAAGCTGGAATGCTTCTGGTTGTTCTCTTGGGCTTGGCTGAAGCTGCCTTGGCTTGAGCAGGCTTCTTGGGCTTAGAGGGGGCTTGAGCCCGAATAGCATCACCCATGAACTTAGCTTTCTGAGGAGGAGGCTGGGGTGCATCTTCTTCTTCTTCTTCTTCTGCAGCATCAACTTGAGGTTCAGCATATACTACCCTCTTCCTTTTGGAAGTCTTCTTCACCTTGCTTGGAGCAGGCTCTTCCAAGTTGAGCTTCTTTGCAACAGCTGACTGCTTTACTTTGCTTGTGCCTTTCCTTGACTGCTGCCCTTGGTGCTCTTTGGCAACCACATTCCTCTTTGGCTTGGAGGTAACTTCCTCAGCAACAAAGTCGGAGTCCTCATCATCAGAAGTTCTCTTCTTCCTGGTTCTGGTGGCTGCAGGAGGCAAACCACTAGGGGTGCTCCTCTCACCATCATCACTGGAGCTGCTAGCAGGACTTGTATCTGCCTCTGGAATTTCAGCAAACGGTGATTCAGACCTGTTCTGGCTGTCACTGACATCTGACATGGCTGAAAAAACCTGTGAAAAGATAAGGTATAGGCAGAGTAGAAGAGTTATCACAACTGCAAAGGTTTTTGCAAAAAAAATGAGTTCAAAACTTAGTTTTTGAGTTTTCACAGAATGTATTTCGGTCAAACCGATTTTAAGTTTCGGTGAAACCGAAGTGTTCAACAGAAACCTACACACCACTTTCGGTCAGACCGAAATGGGTTTCGGTCTTACCGATAACTTAGGGTTTCACTGAAACTATGTTTCGGTCATTCCGATTGGCACAACTCGGTTAAACCGAATGATGCAGTGCAATGGCCAGAGGCCAAATCGGTCATTCCGAGTTTCAAAATCGGCTTCACCGAGATGCATTTCGTGGAAACCTAAACCTAAGAATTTTGCTCGAAACTAGAGGATCTGAACTAATGTATAGGGAATATCTCAAACGTGGATTGAATCATGGCAAGCCTATCGTGCAAGAATCGGATGGGGAGCACGAAAGGGATCGGGATACACCCTAACTTGGTGGAATCCCTCTACGGCGGCAACGGTGGAGATGATTACCGTTGACGGCGGCGGAGACCTGCGGCGAGGGCGCACAGGCGACGACGGCGACGATCCGTAGACCAGGGCGACGGCAGCAGGGGTCTTGGGGGCGAACGGTTTGAAGAATTAAATCGCGCGCAGCCCTCAGGTATATATAACCCCATGCTGTCGGTGGGACCGAGTTGAAAAACTCGGTGTCACCGAGATGTATAACTGCTGTGCAGTTACGCATATCGGTCAGACCGAGATTTTGAACTCGGTTTCACCGAGATGAAACCTAGATCAGTCTAAGCGTTTCGGTTGGACCGAGATTGAGAAGCCGGTCAGACCGAAATGGACTTAGAAGGTTTTGGAAGTCAGCCTTAGACGAATCGGTGGCTCCGAGTGCTCCTCACTCGGACTGTCCGAAAAAGACTTTTTCAAAGTTGTGATATGAGCATGAATAGAATTTGAGACAAGAAAGCATAGATAGCTAGAGAAGGTGCTTAGGCATTCTTGTCCATCCATTTGGCCAGAAAAATCAAAATAATCAAAACAACAAATGGATGTCCTTGAATGGATAAAATCATGCATTCAACATGCTCACACAATAAGATAGCAACTCAAATATGTGTCAAACATGCACAACCAACACTCTAGCTACTAGCACACAATTTGTCGATGACTAGGTCATCTATATATGAGTATATTGACTTAGGAGCCAAATGAGAACATTTGATCATAGGTCATACTCATCGTTTAAGCACAAGTGGGGTTACCACTTTTACATAAAGCATTTATGTGTTCACATCATTTGGAGATGCTTTAGCTCAATTTTTAGAGCAAAGCTCCCCCTAGATGTGAGAATCCCTTTTAAAGGGTCAAACTAACCTTGGGTTGTCGTAGAAGACTTCATGTAGATGTTGAAGATGTGGATGCTCAATGTTGATGCAGATCATCAAGAGTTGGGAGCAATCCTTTGGATTAGTGCACTTTCAATACCTACATGGGTTAGTCCCACAAGGAACAAACAAGAATATCCATAGACATAGAGTGAAGTACACAAAAGATGATGTCCATGAAAGCAATGATTACCTTGTCCCTTGACTTACCAACAAGAGGGTTTGTGACTCCATGAACTAGTGCATGATGTGGAAGTTGATTGCACAAGTTCTTGCCAAAATGAATATGAGTGAGGTTTGTTGGCGGAGTCACCCTCAAGAACCTACTAGTTCTTCTTCTTTGGGATCCACATCATCTTGATGGGAATCCTTGGTGTTGTAGTTGAGCTTGACGAAGTAGAACTTGATGTGTCCTTGGGAACCCACTTGACCATGGCTTGAGGTGCTTCAATGAATGCATCAATCTCCTCTTGAAGCTTGTCCTTGGCCTTTAGCTTGTGGTCTTGTGGTAGAAGGTCATCTTGAGCTTGTTCCACATTGGAAGAAGTAGGATCATACTTCTCCTTTTGTGAAACAAACTGTGGAGTAGGGTATTGACCTTCTTCCCACTCAACACCTTCGGCGTTGAACTTTCGCTCAAAACCAATCCCTTGATTCTTCCGGTGTCTTCCTTGTTTGCGAACAATCTCCTCAAAGTTCTTGCTTCCGGCAAGACTCTTGTAGACACCTTTCTCTATGATTTCCTTCAATAAGCTATTTTCTTGCTCAAGTGTAACTTGGCTTGAAACATTGTTAGTGGAGTCAAGAGAACTACTAGAAGCAACAATATTGGATTTAACATTGTTATTGTTACTACTAGAGGAAGAATTTTTCTTATGCTTGTCATGCTTAGTCTTAATAGGTGGCAAGAAATTAGACAAGAGAAGTCGTTTGGCAAGATATGAAGAACTCTTCTTTCGAAGATCGTCATTGATCGCTTTTAGAAACTCATGTTCTTGCTCTAGAGTGAGCTTCTCGAAGCGTAGCTTCTCATGAGATCTTAGGAGCTCTCTATGATCTTCTTGAGTTGTTTCATGAGCTAACTTAAGAGTGTTTAGTTCTTTAGTTAGACGCTCAATCTCCTTCATAACATTGTCATTCGACTCTTCTCGACTATAAAGACTACTAGCATTTTCATCATTACTAAGCTCACTAGATTTATCATGCAAGAGCTCATCTTCACCAAGTAAGTCATCCTCATCACTATCAAAGTCAATGAATTCAGGGTGTGTTACCTTGGGGCCTTTAGCCATGAAGCATCTTCCAATTCCCTCATTTGGTGAATCAAATAAGTCGTAGGAGTTGGAGTTGGAGGATACGAGTGCAAGTCCGGCAACACCTTCATCTTGACTATAGTCGGAGTCGGAGTGATAGCTTCCATCGGATTGATTGTCAGAGTCGGAGCCGAAGACCCATTCACCTACATGAGCTTGATGTCTTCTTCTTGTGTAGCTCCTTGATGACTTGTCTTTCCTCTCCGAATCCTTGCTTCTCCGAGAGGGTCTTCGTTCATAACGATCATCTCTACTCCTTCTCTCTCTCCGAGGTGACTCATCTCTTGCTCTTCTTCTTGGAGATTCTTCTCTTCTCTTGTGGGGAGCCGTACACTCATTTGAGAAGTGTCCGGGTCTTCCACAATTGTAGCAGTTTCGATCACGACTAGAAGATCTCTTTTCATCATATGATCTAGACTTTGAGCTTCTTTCTTTGCCTCTATTCTTGTAGAACTTGTTGAAGTTCTTGACCATTAGGCTTATCTCTTCATTGGAAATTAGCTTGTCACTTGAGGTAGTAGGAGCATCACTTGTAGCTTTGTAAGCACCACTAGACTTGTTGTGAAGCTCTTCCTTATCCTTAAGTGTCATCTCATGAGCAACAATTCTTCCAATGACTTCAGTTGGCTTGAGGGTCTTGTAGTTTGGCATCATTTGGATCAAAGTGCACACGGTGTCATATTTTCCATCCAAAGCTCTGAGAATCTTCTTAATGATGAATCGGTCGGTCATTTCTTCGCTTCCTAAGCCGGCAATCTCATTTGTGATGAGAGCAAGCCTAGAGTACATTTCAGCGACTCCTTCACCATCCTTCATCTTGAACTTGTCAAGTTGACCTTGAAGAATATCTAGCTTTGATTCCTTCACAGATTCAGTACCTTCGTGCATTTCAACCAAAGTATCCCAAATCTCTTTAGCATTCTCAAGACGGCTGATTTTGTTGAACTCCTCGGGACACAAAGCATTGAAGAGAATGTCACAGGCTTGAGCATTGTTTTGCAACATCCGCAACTCTTCCGGTGTAGCTTCGCGATCCGGAACTTTTCCTTCTTCGAAAAAATCACCTTGCATACCAACACAAATAATGCCCCATGCGGCTGGATTATGACCAAGAATATGCATTTTCATTTTATGCTTCCAACTAGCAAAATTTGTACCATCAAAATAAGGACCTCTACGATAATTACCCTCACTAGACGCCATACTCTCCTAGGTTGTGAAACCAAGCTTATGGAGTCCAATGCAATGGAAACCAAAACAATGGAGACCAAAGCTCTGATACCACTTGTAGGATCGAAAGTAGGTCTAGAGGGGGGGGGATTAGACTACTTGACAATATAAAAAAAATCTGCCTTTAGATCATGCAATGTTTTTGGCAGTTTCACAATTAAGATCAATTCAAGTATCACCCTACACATGCAATTCTAGAGTAATAGCAGCGGAAAGTAAATTGCACATGTAAAAGAGAGGTGGAGAAGATCAAACGCAGTTTGGTGACACGAAGATTTTTGTCGTGGTTCCGATAGGTGGTGCTATCGTACATCCACGTTGATGGAGACTTCAACCCACGGAGGGTAACGGCTGCGCGAGTCCACGGAGGGCTCCACCCACGAAGGGTCCACGAAGAAGCAACCTTGTCTATTCCATCATGGCCTACGCCCACGGAGGACTAGCCTTACTCGGGGTAGATCTTCACGAAGTAGGCGATCTCCTTGCCCTTACAAACTTCTTGGTTCAACTCCACATCTCGAAGACGGAGGCTCCCAAGCGACACCTAACCAATCTAGGAGGCACCACCCTCCAAAAGGTAATAGATGGTGTTGATGGTGATGAACTCCTTGCTCTTGTGCTTCAAATGATAATCTCCCCAACACTCAACTCTCCTCACTGATATGGCTGTGGTGGAAGAAAGATTTGAGTGGAAAGCAACTTGGGAAGGCTAGAAATCAAGTTTCATATGGTAGGAATGGAATGGCTTGATCTCAGCACAAGGGTAGGTGGTTCACTTCTCAGAAAGTGTATGGTAGGAGTGGTAGACTTTCTGATGGCTCTCTCCACGAATGAAGAGGGGGTGGAGGGGTATATATAGCCTCCACACAAAATCCAACCGTTACACACACATTTGACCAATCTCGGTGAGACCGAAGTGAAACTCGGTCAGACCGAAAGTTCAAATATAGTGAACGTTGGGATTTTCGGTGGGACCGAAAATACCATCTCGGTGTGTCCGAAGTGAGTCAAAGGTTGGAGCTTGCCATCTCGGTGGGACCGAAAATAACAACTCGGATATTCCGAAGTGATGTCAATTGGTTACAGAAGGTTGGCAGTCCATTTTCGGTGAGACCGAAACTCAAAATCGGATGGACCGAGAAATTAGGGTTTGGGAAAATAACTGAGGTGGTTCATCTCGGTGGGACTGAGTTTGCAGAATCGGTTTGTCCGAGATTACTTATGAGTGTGTTAAGTAGTGAAGAGTGCTGATAGTTGAGGGAGCTAGATCACCAAGCACTTGAGCAACCAGATCATTAACACAACCTCATCCCCTTTTAATAGTATTGGCTTTTCCTATGGACTCAATGTGATCTTTGATCACTAAACCAAAAATAGAGTCTTGAGCTTTTGCCAATGCTTGTCTTAGCATTTTGAGGGGTCCACTTCTTCAGACATTTCCATACCCATATCATCGAACTTTTCTGAAATGATTCTCAAGTAAATATTAGTTCAATGATATATATGTTGTTATTAATTACCAAAACCACCCGGGGATTAGTTGCACTTTCACTTTTCTTTGGCTCTGTAGACATGAAGGCCAAAATCATCCTTACACTACAAGAAATATGTCAACTTGTGACCACCACTATTGGTCACTGAATGGTCACAAATTTCCATTTGTGACCTTTTTTGACCAAAAACATAAGGTCAAAAGCTGGCCGTCATAAACTGACATTAGCGACCTTCTCTGTGAGAAGGTCATAGACGTTTATGACCAAAATATGCCTACTGTTGTGTTTTGGTCACTAGCAGCCTCCCCAGACCACGTAGGCATCCAACGTGGCAAGCTGATGTGGCACAAGAATCAGCCCGGTCCAATTCGATTTTCTACATGGGCATAGCCCAACAATTCAGCATTTTTAATGTTTTTTCCCTGTGCTTTTATTAGCTACATGGGTCTGGCCCAACAATTCATCTTTCATGAGCTTCTGCCATTTTTTTGGGCCTCATCCTTTTTGCAATCTATTTCCTTTTTTATTTTCTGAGATTTTATTTTGTTTCATTTTTTAAACGGCCCAGTGCTTGTTTGGTTGTGGCCTTCTTCAGCCCAATTATTTGTCCGGTATTAGATCTCAGCCTTTTGGACCAGGCTCTAGCCCAGTTACACACACGTACATCCAACATTATTTCATATTCAAATCAAGAAAACTCTATATGAAATTCAAATCATCCATCGCATCACATCAGGTTTACATAACAAATCATCTCAGGAATACATTTCCTTACACAGGAATATAGAAGGAATAGAGGGAATATGCAATAAGACAATTATGGCACATCCTACAACTTGCCATCCTACAACAAGAAGTATATAACAGGAGAGTACAATGGACTTCATTGCTCTCTCTTGTGAGACTTGCTCCAGCTGCGACAACTTGCCGTCCTACAACAAGAAGTATATAACAATGAACTTCAAGAATATTACAGGAGCTAAATGCCCAATCAACGCGAAGTGCTCAAAAATGCCATAGCGCATACATTCAAAATTTAGACACTTGACATAGCCTCATCAAGCATGCAATAAATTATAGAAAGTAAACGAGGACCAGACTTTACAATTACAGACACATCCATTTCATCACCCAGGTGATGCAGATCTCATCAGCCAGTAGAACACAAAAAAGAGAATAAACTGTACAGCTAAGAGGTTTGCAAAAAACAAAGAAAATATTGCTTGATGAACAATCATACAGCAGTACAAATGTACCGATATAATGCAAGGGATGGCATGACCCGTCAGAAGTAGCTGGTTATAATAATCATGAAAAATCAGTGGGAATCCGAACGATTTTCTTCATCACCCAGATCATGCACATCTTAGCCAGCAGAACATCAAAAGTAACATAAATAATACAATGATTGTACACAAAATTCTTCACAGCACTATAAAGCATGATCTGTAAATGGTTCCGATAATCCAAGGGAATCAACATAATTTTTTTAATGCAGAACATATCAACAGAGTTTATATGACAAGCTGAACACTTATCTACTAGCGTACCAGCAAATCTGTTTGAACTTTCATAGAATGATTAGTACAACTAGACCCATTTTAGTTGAGCGGTACATGAAAGACCAATCTTAACCGACTGGTAGCAGTCGACCACTAGCAACTAATGAGCACTGAAGAAACCGGACAAGGAAATAGCATACCCTGATGGTGTCGGCGTAGTTCCATCCGACCTCCTTGGAGAGCTAGCCGAGATCAGTTATCTGGACTATCACTCCATTCACGCTACAGAGATCGCTCGGACTGTCGAGTCTCCATGAACTAGCTCACAGAGGGCTTCCACAAAGTCCTTGTAGAATCCAACAATACCTGCCAGCCACACAAAAACATCAGAGCAACATAAGCCCCTGATTGAGCACTCGAACACACTGAAAAAGAGACATGGCATGTAGCACGCCGGCGGTCACCTACCTGGACAACATAAGCCTCAGTCATTTTGTTGTATTCAGAGCATGAACAACATTCAACATTCAGCATGTTATCTACACAGAGAACAACAACATTCAGACAAATCAAACAGAGCATGAACAACATTCAACATTCAGCATGTTATCTACACAGAGAACAACAACATTCAGCACGAACAGCATTGAGTAGGCATGAACAAGCTACGAAAACCTGTTCAACACGTGCATAATTGGCATCAGAGTTCCACTTTGACATGGCAAAGAGATGCTCATAACTCCTACCTACCCAACACTGGACCATGCAAGCAAGGCTTGTTTGTAATCCAAATGATGAGCACCTCAGAGAGCACCAATCTATACCTAGCCATAACCCACCACAACAAGAAACACATGGCGCTCCCTCAATCCCCATGAATCAATTCCAAACCAGTAAAGCCAAGCAATCTAATATTCGATATTCAGATTTCAGATTGGATCACTGCAGAATTAACCAAATCAATATTCTAAATGTGGCTGGAACTGAACGTGGATGCACAAATTTTGGTCTAAATACAACATAGGCAGGCAAATGCTTAGTGTAACTAATGAACTGTTGTTGTTTGCATTTCTAAACTTTGCTAAATGAAGACGAATACACCAAAAACTAATGAACTCCATCTCTAAACGAACAAAGCAAAAAAAAATAGCCAAATCTCTCCAAGCACACCAAAAACTAATGAACTCTATCTACACATACTCCATCGGATCACACGACAGTTAGCATAAGCTTATGTACAGTCTATGGGAAGGGGAGAAGAAGAATAACCTGCATGGCGTCAGGGCAGTGGTGGAGGGGCGGCTTCCATGGCGTCGGGCAGTGGTGGAGGAGAACCGTCCATGCCGTCGGGACAAGGGATGAAGACGGTGTTCCTCCGTCCGTGCCCGTCCTGCTCCTCCTCCTCCGTTCGCACCATGGATCTGCAGCAAAAGAAATCATAGGAAAGAATAGGTGAGGTGGGGAGGAGAGGGTGGGGCGAACAAGGAGGAGAAGCACCAACCTGGGCCACGCCGGTGCCGGATCCGGTGCCTGCTGGCCTTGACATCGCTGGATCCACGCCGGTGCCGGATCCGGAGCTCGGAGGAGAAGGCGCCGAAGAAGGAGCTGAGGGGGCGAGCCCCTCGCCCTCCCGGTCGACCCCCACCGCAGCAGCGGAGCATGAGCCTCCGGCCTGCTCGCGGTCCCGCTCTTCCTGGGGTCGCTCGAGGGGCGCCGCATGGGGGGAGAGGTGGTGGCTGCCATGGCGCTTGGGGTGGCGGCGGCGGCGGCGTTGGAGGAGGAGTCCCTGAACCGGACCCCATCGCGGCTTGATCACAGGGTGCGTCGGGGGCGGAGGAAGAGCGGCGAGGAGGAGCGGGTGGTGGCGCACGGGTGCGAGCGGCGAGATCGGCTGAATCGGGTGCGGGAGGTATCGCTAGATCAGGCGGCGGGCTGCGACAGAATGGATCGGAGGGATCGTGGCCGGGGGACCAGAGCGTCCATGGACTGCCTGGCGTCGGCGGCGGGTCGTGGAGGCGTGGGCTGCCGGCGTGCGGGAGAGTGGAGAGGATGAGGCGACGGGTGGCGGTGAGGTTGGATAGGTAGTGCTGGAGGAAGGAGGAGGCGGCGGCGAGGGGGGTGGGAGGTGGGGAGGACGTGCGGCGGCGTCGATCTGAATCGGGGGAGAGGATGAGAGGGGATCAATGGGAGTTAGGGTTTGGGTTTGTTGGGCTACGGGTGGGTTTTTTCCTCCTTTTTTCCTTGTAGATAAACGAGATGGATGGATGGATGGACGTGGGATGGAGATATGGATGGATGGATGCGCGCCATGTCATCGATCCGTGGGAATGGTTCTGATTGGTTCGGAAAACAAATGATTTAAAAGAGTTTCCAAGTACTAAAACTAGAGGGATTTTATGAAGTAGCTATCAAAAATATTTTGCAAAAGGGTACCACACAAATTTTCACTAGAGTTAGACCATATTTTATGGATAAGGACAAATTTGTACGCATTTCTGATCTTTCTAGCTATTTTTAATCATTTTTCGAGTGCCCAAAAGGAGGTTTTTTTGTGAAGAACCTACCAAATAATTGTTGCAAAATTGCACCAAATCAATTTTCTAAAATATTAGGCCATATTTAATGCACAGTTGACCACATTGCTGGATGTCAAAAAAATTCATCCACCTCTCGTGAAAAAGACAAATTCCCGCCGATTCAGTTGGAAGCGGGTCAAATTTGAACTGCATCTGCCTCATAGTTTCCTCTTTATTTTTACCAAAAATCATTTTTAGATACAAAAGTATCTATTTAATCAGAGAAACACCAAAAGTTTTCCAAAATTCAACCACTAGCTAGGAACGGTCATGCCCGCCGTTTTGACCGCATTTTCAAACGGGCATAAAAAATTCAAAAAATATCAAAAAATTGGAAAACCTTCGCATTGTGTCATTAAATGTGGCCAAGTTACCAGGAAAAATAATAAACTTGTAATACGGCAATTCTTTAAAAAAAAGTGTTCTCAGAAATTAGGTATCATGCGTGAAGATTCATGGCTTTCAAGCCAAATGATCAATCCTATGGCCACATTCATGGCATAGTTTGTTCAAATGATCTCATATTGTGCACAAGGTGCATCTTGGAATGGCATACAACGTTGCCTAAGGAAGTTTTCATTTTCATTGCACGAAAAATTCATTTTCCATTTTTCGAGTGCCCGAAATGAGGTTTTTTTGTGAAGGACCTACCAAATAATTATTGCAAAATTGGACCAAATCATTTTTATAAAATACTAGGCCATATTTAATGCACAATTGACCAAATGGTTGGGTGTAAAAATTTTTGATCCACCTCTCGTGAAAAAGACAAATTTCCGCTGATTCAGGTAGAAGTGGGTCAAATTTGAACTGTAGCTGCCTTGTAGTTTGCTCTTTATTTTTTACAAAAATCATTTCTAGGTACATAAGTATCTATTTAATCAGAGAAACACCAAAAAATACCAAGATTCAACCACTAGCTAGGAATGGTAATTCCCGCCGTTTTGACCGCATTTTGAAACGGGCATAAAAAATTCAAAAACAAATCAAAAAATTGGAAAACCTTCGCATTGTGTCATTATATATGACCAAGTTACCAGGAAAAATAATAAACATGTAATACGGCAATTCTTTTAAAAAAGTGTTATCAGAAATGAGCTATCATGCGTGAAGATTTATGGCTTTCAAGCCAAATGATCAATCCTATGGCCACATTCATGGCATAGTTTGTTCAAATGATCTCATATTGTGCACAAGGGTGCATACTGGAATGGCAAACAATGTTTACTAAGGGAGTTTTCACTTTCTTTGGATGAAAAATTCATTTTCCATTTTTCGAGTGCCCAAAAGGAGGTTTTTTTGTGAAGGACCTCCCAAATAATTGTTGCAAAATTGGACCAAATCAATTTTCTAAAATACTAGGACATATTTAATGCACAATTGACAAAATGGTTGGGTGTAAAAAGTTTTGATCCACCTCTCATGAAAAAGACAAATTTCCGTCGATTTAGTTGGAAGCGGGTCAAATTTGAACTACGGCTGCCTCATAGTTTGCTATTTATTTTTTCCAAAAATCATTTCTAGTTACATAAGTACCTATTTAATCATAAATACATTGTTTGGTGGCGATACGTCAAGGTTTGGGTGGTGGTCGAGGGCCCCAACTCTAGAGCGCGTAAACTCGCATGCCCGCCGCGTGGTCACCGCGTGACTGTGGCGTTGCCATGTGTTCTGGGCGGCCTACGCATGTCTAGTGGGTTGCGCACTCCCCAGGTAGGTGCTAGGAAGAAAATTACAACATAAGATTCTCACGAGGAGACCGATCGATGCTCAAACATGAATTAGCAGCCAAGTGTTTGATTAGCAATACGGGAAATGCACATGGCTAAGGGGCGTGAGTTTTGGTTGAGGATGATCAGTTACTAAGAAGACCGTCTTCACAAATTTTCAGCTCAAAAGGAGGAGTCTAGGTGGTACTTGCTTTGCAAAGTACCACACTGGACATAAATACGAATGTTGAAGCTGGGCTCAAAATAATGAATGGATTGAGCTGGCATTTGGTGGAGGATAGTTATTTGGGCATAGGAAAGCACTATAGAAAATGGATACCATTTGGACATGCCAACGTGGTACTTCCTTCACAAAATGTTTTTTGAACAGAATAGGAAAATGAATATTTTTGAATTATT
The DNA here is from genome assembly GCA_902687465.1 of Secale cereale. Classification (NCBI taxonomy): domain Eukaryota; kingdom Viridiplantae; phylum Streptophyta; class Magnoliopsida; order Poales; family Poaceae; genus Secale; species Secale cereale. Next base: position 78,499,374 of record LR738716.1, read on the forward strand.
TTTGAACTAGGCAAGGAATGTTTTTTGCATATTTGACGAAGATATGACCCAAAGAATTTATGAGATTTTTTGGGGATTTTTGGGAATGACAGAAATACAGGTTGCTTCACAACCTAGGGCAAAAACTGCCACATGGACATGACACATAGGCAAAACTGATGAGGTGGCGCCTAGTCGTAGCAACCCTCCACAATTTACAAGGTTATGACCATCTATATTGGTCATGATCAGCTAGAAATAAGGCACCAGATCAGTGCTATCTGCTTTATGACCATTTCGTGTAAGGAAATTATGACCTTTCTGACCAAAATGGTCGTTATAGTTTAGGGTTTGGAGCCCCCCGAACAGCTTTTGACCAATTGGTCTGAAATGGTCATAGATCTATGACCAATTCTCCCAGGGTCACTGACAGAAGGTCATAAGTTGACATATTTATTGTAGTGTTAAATCGTCTAGCCCATGGCCCAACTTTGGGATCCACCCCCCTAAAGTGCTTGTTATTTCTTTCCTTCCACAAACTCCAGGAGGCATATAGGAAAATTTCCATGAGCATAGGTCTATCCCAGTTGTTTCTAGCGTTCTTAATCCAATGCAGCATGTCACCATGATCGCTCCACTGAATATACAGGGTGTTCCAACATGATACGTTGAAGGGGCATCTGAAGATCATATGTTCAAGGGTCTCCTCATCAGCTTGCCCACACAAGATGCATCCACAGTTGCTCCCAGTGTTATAGTGTCTTCGTTTTAGCATATTCCTCGTGTTGAGACAATCCGACAGCAGCAGCCAGCCAAACACTTTAATTTTCATGGTTGTTGAGGATTTCCAGAGCCATTTAAAGGTTCTATGTGCTTTGGCGTCTCTGAAGTAGAACTGGTAATATCTTTTTGCTGTGTATTCGCCAGAGTCCCATGCATACGTCCATATGTCACTAGATTCTGCGTAGTCCTCCGTTCTAATATGGGCCGTGATTTCTTGGAGGTTTCTTACCTCAGCATGGGCTTGCACATAGAGAGGTAGGTGAAAGGTTTCATTGAGATCTCTGCAGCTCAAGAATGTTGGGGAACGTAGTATTTCAAAATTTTCCTACGATCACGCAAGATCTATCTACTAGATGCATAACAACGAGAGGGGAGAGTGTGTCTACGTACCCTCGTAGACCGGGAGCGGAAGCGTCTAGTGACGCGGTTGATGTAGTCGAACTTCTTCGCGATCCAACCGATCAAGCACCGAACGTACGGAGCCTCCGCGTTCAGCACATGTTCAGCTTGATGACGTCCCACGAGCTCTTGATCCAGTAGAACCTTGCGGGAGAGTTTCGTCAACACGACGGCGTGGTGACGGATATGATGAAGTTACCGTCGCAGGGCTTCGCCTAAGCGCTCCAACGATATGACCGAGGTGTGTTTCTGTGGAGAGGGACACCGCACACGGTTGGGAGAGATCAACTGATCAACTTGTGTGTCTAGAGGTGCCCCCCTGCCCCCGTATATAAAGGAGCAAGGGGGGAGGCCGGCCGGCTCCTATGGCGCGCCCTAGAGGGCCAATCCTACTAGTGAAAGAACATGCGGTGCCCCCATGTTTGGTTTTGCTAATTGATGACAATCTCTATGGACTAATGGTTGCCTTGAGTTATATTTGAAGGGTTTGTCCATAGGCTTTTCTTGGAGTTCATTTGTTGGTTTCAAGGAGAGTTTGTGATGACCAAGGTGCTATTAAGGAATTATCCAAAGATTGGTCTTGTGAGTGTTGAGCTTATTGCAAGCATGTCTTGAAGAAGAAGAGTGTGTTATCATTCATGTTTACCTTCAAGACATCATCCAAATGAAGAGAGTTGGAAAGATTCAAGGTTGATCAAGACTAAGTGAAGGAGTGAATCAAGTTGATCAACACACAAAGTGTAGAAGATGTACCGAGAGGGATCAAGCAATCCCATGGTATGGTAAGCATTGTCAATCACGCTTTGTGTACTAACCCATGTTCTTCGTGAGAGTTCTTTGTGGGGTTAGGTTGCGGTGTGCAAGTTCAAGTGGAGCATCACAAAGAAATCAAGTGCTTGAATCTTGCCGTTCATTGTCGTGACAATGGACTTGTGAAGATATGCCGAAGAGTGGCTCACCCATAGAGGAGTATGGGGGAGCAATCTACTAGTCTTCACCGAGACAACGCAATCAAGAAAGATGGTCCAACTTGAGGAAGTCAAGATCGTCTACATCTAGCTCAAGTGGACTTTGTGCAAAGCAAAGGTTTGCCCTTGATAGGTTTTCTATTTTACCGGTCTCGTGGTGGTAGTTGGGAGACCGGGTTATAGGATCGTTTGCCGTACTATCAAGGGGGGCTCTCAAGTTGGTAGCTTGATCGTATCGTTAGTAGAGAGCTCAAACCATTGCATCCTCGCATCATGTTTCTTGGTTCTTGTTTGGTTCTCTTTGTGAGTCTTAGAACTTATGGTCATCTTGATGACAAGCTTGAGTTCATCGAAAACGGAGTTCACATGTGTCTTCTATGATGTTTTCGGTGTTGGGTGTTTTACCGGTCTTATCCGAGGAAGGGTTCTCACCATTTTCTTATGGGCCTTTTCTAATTTGCTTCTTATTGGTTTTTCTATCAAGATTGTGTTAGCCCTTGTCTCTAGCTTTCCAACAAACTTAGGTTCATCGAATTCGGAGTCCGTATGCAAAAGTTATTGTCGTTTTGGTGTACTGAAAAGGCTACAGCGGTACTACCGCGGGTAGGAGCGGAAGTAATTTTTTACTACCGCTTTCGGAAGCGGTACTACCGCTTTCGGGAGCGGTACTACCGCTTGGAGCAGTACTACCGTGGCTACTTCCGCTCGGGACCAAAAACTCGTCACAAGTCCAGCGGTGGTAGGCACAGATGTAATTTTTTAGTACCGCTCGCAAGCAGTAGTACCGCTACCCTTAGCAGTACTACCGCTACCCCTAGCGGTAGTACCGTGAGGTCAAGCGGTACTACCGCTCCGACGGTTTTTCTGGACTTTTTGCCTCCTCGCTGTTGTTTTTCTAAGGAGTACTAATGCCCTAGCGGTAGTACCGCTCCTGGAGCGGTAGTACCGCTCTGTGCGGGCTGTGAGCATAACAGTTGGATTTCTCCCCACCTATAAAAGGGGCTCTTCTTCCCCAATGAACCCAATCCTTTGAGCTCGTGTTCTTCCCCCATTGTTGACCTTCTTAGAGCTTGCTATCTCTCAATCCCTCCATGGATTCTTGCTAGTTTTTGGGGGAAAAGAGAGAGGAGATCTAGATCCACATTTCCACCAATCACTTTCTCCTCTAGGTGAGGGGAACCCCTTGGATCTTGATCTTGGAGTTCTTGGTGTTCTCCTTCTTGTTCTTCCTCTCATTTCCCTCCCTAGCATTAGTTGCTTTGGTGGGATTTGGGAGAGAAGGACTTGGGCACTCCGTGTGCCCTTGCCATTGCATTTGGTGCATCGGTTTGAGTTCTCCACGGTGATACGTGGAAGTGAAGTTGAGAAGCTTATTACTCTTGGGTGCTTGGTACCCTTGAGCTTGTTCCTCTTGGGTGCTTGGGCGCCCTAGACGGTTGTGGTCACCTCGAAGCCATATTCCATTGTGGTGAAGCTTCGTGGTGTCGTTGGGGAGGTAGCCCCAACCTTGGTGTTCGGAGCTCAATCATTGTGGTGTAAAGCTCCGGGCAAGCGTCGGGGTCTCCAATTAGGTTGTGGAGATCGTCCCGAGCAATTTGACGGGTTCCGGTGACCGCCCCCAAGGGTTGCCAAAGTGTACGGGTTCGGTGACCGCCCCCAAGGGTTGCCATTTGTACGGGTTCGGTGACCGCCCTCAAGGGTCCCTTAGTGGAATCACGGCATCTTGCATTGTGCGAGGGCGTGAGGAGATTACGGTGGCCCTAGTGGCTTCTTGGGGAGCATTGTGCCTCCACACCGCTCCAAACGGAGATTAGCATCCGCAAGGGTGTGAACTTCGGGATACATCGTCGTCTCCGCGTTCCTCGGTTATCTCTTACCCGAGCCCTTTACTTATGCACTATACGTTGTGATAGCCATATTTTTTCTTGTCATATATCTTGCTATCACCTAGTTGTTTATCTTGCTTAGAATAAGTTGTTGGTGCACATAGGTGAGCCTAGTTGTTATAGGTTTTGTGCTTGACAAATTAACCGCTAGGTTTATTCCGCATTTGTTCAAGCCGAAACCGTAATTATTTTAAAGCGCCTATTCACCCCCCCCCCCTCTAGGCGACATCCATGATCTTTCAATTGGTATCAGAGCCTCGTCTCTCTTTATAGGGCTTAACCGCCTAGAGAGTAAGGATGTCGACTAGGGGTTTAGGATTCTCTGACACTCTTAGTTTCAATGGCACAAATTTTGATGTTTGGGTAATTCGCATGCTTAATCTCTTTAGGGTCATGGACCCAAATTTAGAGCGAATTGTAGATATGGGTTTTTCTCCTCCAAAGGATCCACAAAGATTATCTTTAGAGGATGAGAAAAACTCTTATCTCAATGCTCAAGCTTCTAATGTGCTTTTTGATGCTTTGAGCAATGTAGTTATATTTCAACTCATGCCGTTCCGGGATGCTCATGAGTTGTGGACAAAGCTTCAAGATAAATATGGTGTGTCCAAGAACTGTAGGAATGATTGTTCTCCCTCCACCTCCGGCCGTTTTGTCTTCTCAACTTCTTCTACTTCACCTACATGTGGTTTGCCACAAGGTAATGATATGGTGAGTAGTGTTTGTAATTGCAATGATGATAGTATGCTTTTTGTGGATGATCCTTCATCACTATCTTACTGCAATGCATCTTCTTTGGACTTTAACACTTCGAGCACCCTACATGTTTCACATGCTTGTGTTGATAGTCCTTGCATATCATGTAGAAATTGCTTGACTAAAACTCATGATGATATGCTTGCTATGTCTTGTTGCCGTGATAAAAATGCATCTATTCCCTTGAATTGTTGTGCTAACAATGTAGAGGAAACCCAACACCCCATGGAACAAGATGTAGTCTTGAATGGTGCTTCAAGGGATCCTACATCATCATCTACTGCATTTTGCCTTATGGCTAAGGCTTCAAAGGTATCTCCCACTTTGAACCCCAATATATCTTGTCATGATAGTGATGATAACAATGATGATGATGTAGAAAATGATAAAGAAAATGATAATGTTGCCTCCTTAAAAATTAAGGGGGAAATGATTTTTAAAGCTCTTCATAAAAATAAAATTGCTCGTTCCAACTTCATGGAAATCATGTCTATTGCCATTGAGGGCAAGAAATATATAGAGGAGTTGGAATCTCATCTAGAGGAGCATGAGGTCACTATTGAGAAAATGGAAGGTCATGAGCGTGATTACGCTAATGAGATCGCCGACCTCTCGCAAGCTCTTGAACTTGAACAAACCACCAAGGAATCTCTTGAGGAGACTTTTGCTCTAGAACTATCTAGAATAAAGGAATCCCGTGATAGAGCTCTCGAGGTGGCTAATGATTTTGAAACTAAAAATGAGAAGCTTGAAGTTGCACATGCTAAACTCCTTGTGGATTTTGATCACCTCAAAAATGGCTCAAGGGTCATTAAGAGTGAGCTCATCAAACTCACCGAGTCTCATGCTCAACTTGAAGCTTCATATTCTAAAGAGCTTGCCAAGTTGCCTTCTCCTCTTGCTATTATTGATAATGCTTGTGCTACTAACTCTATTTCTAGTGAAGCATCTATTTTGAAGGAGAATGTTGAGCTAAGGGCTCAACTTGAGTTGCTATCTAGCAATTATGGGAGATTGGAAGAAAGTCATGTAAAGCTCACAAGCTCTCATGATGATCTTCTAGTATCCCATAATGTGCTAAAGATAGCTCATGAGGCTATGATCATCAAGGTAACATCTAGTGAGCCTCATGTGGATACTAGCACTACTTCAAGTCAAAATGCTATCTTGCCATGTGCTAGTCCTCATAATTCATCTACTCACAATGTTAGTACATCTTGTGATGAATTGCTCTCCTTGCCTTGTTGCTCTAACAATGAAGATTATACTTCCTCTAGTACTTTTGTTGATACTAACCATGTAGAGGAAATCAAAGAGCTCAAGGCCCAAGTCACTTCTTTGAAGAAAGACTTGGAAAAGTGTCATGAAGGGAAGTCCACACTCAACAATATCTTGAGTGTGCAAAAATCCCCCAATGACAAAGGTGGACTTGGATTCAACTCCAACAAGAAGAAAATGTCCAAGATCATTAACAAGAATAAGGGCCAAGAACAACTCAAGAATTCGGCCAAGATTATTTGCTTCAAGTGCAAAATTGAAGGGCATCATGTTAGATCTTGCCCATTGAAGAAGAAGGCCATGAGTGACAAGCAACAAGGGAAGAGGCCACAAGTTCATTCTCGTGCTCAACCGCAAGTTGGAGAAAGGCCGCTTCCCAAGAAGACTCATGGCAATGCTTCTTATTTTGAGAAATCAAATGAGAAGAAAGTGAAGAGTAGATGTTGCTACCTATGCCGTGAGAAGGGTCACCTTGCTTCTTCATGCACTAGTGGTAACTTATCCAACCCAATTATCATTGATGATGTCTATTCTCTTGGGAAGGATAAGGTTGGCAATGTGTTTGCCAAGTTTCTTGGCACTCAAAGTGGTGTCAAGAAAAGAACCATTTGGGTAGCCAAGCCTATTGTGACTAACCTCTTAGGACCCAACTTGGTTGGGGACCAACTAGCTTAAACTTGATCAATAGGTGTTGTTGGAGGGCTTTGGAGACTTGGCTACATTATGAAGATTTGAGGGGCCTTCATCATTCATATTGTCTCAAGCCAAGTCATTCGGATTATCTTTCTATGGTATATCCAATGTTCCTCCTTGCGGTAACTCGTGCTTAAATTGTTTACATTGAAAGTTACTTGCCCCTTAGCATGTTGTGGTTTTGTACCTTGCATGTGCTTGTATATGTTGTGCTTCCAATTTGCTTATCTTGAGAAATCAAGTATGTGTATGTTGGTTTGTACATCATGTACGCGTGTGTCGTGTGTTGAGCCTTTTTGCATCTTGTTTATATCTTAGTTGGCTCTTGTGAGATATTAATGGAACATCCCATTTTGGGGGAGTGATGTGCTTTGTGCACCTCACAATCCTAAAAATGTGTGTACATGAGGAATACAATCTAGTTTTGATATTACAAGATTATCTAGTCACTATGTGGTATATCTTCTCATGAGAAATTCAAATTCTAAAGTGTCCATTAATTATCTCTTGTTGGTTCCTCTTTTGCATCTTGGTAAGTTTTTCATTGGTATCACATTATGGGGGAGTAATATTCTATGTGCATATTACAAGCCTAGAAAATGTGTAAATTTGAGATTTTGTCACCTAGAGTTGATAGTATAAATTATGTTGTTCCTAGGTGACATGTTAGCTCTACAAGTTCCAATTTGCTTGTGCTTGGTGTGAAGATGATGTTGGATATCATTGCTATCTATCACCGGAAATTATTCCCAAATACTTCTTGTCTCTTGACAATTGGTAATCATATATGTGGTAGAAATTGTTGATCATCTTTACATTGGCTTTTGCTTTTGTTCGGCCTATTTCTTTCCAAGATTGCATCAACTCCCATTCCCTTCCGTGCCACTTGTGGATCTTGTTGTTTTCTTGATCTTGTCTAGTGTTTTATGGATATAGCGAAAGTGGTGATCCCATCGTGTGCATTTCGTATTCAACTGCAAATTCTCTATAATGCACAATTCTTGGGGGAGCTATCCTATTTTCGATAGAACACTCTTATTGTGATTCATTTCAAGTGTGTGTTGATGGAAGGCAAGCCGTTTCTTTTTGGTACTTTGTGCCATCATGAAACTTTGTAGATGGGTTGGTTTGTTTGGAACCATCCTCTCTTTTGGGAGTCCGATATCTTTCCTATTGCGTGTATCAATGGATATCTCATTCCTTGATGTATCTTCTAATAGATATCTTCCAAGTGATGATTTCTCCATTTGGTATCATATTTTCACTTGGTATTTCTTTTTCATTTTGTTTCGTTTCTTGAAAGTCTTGAGCATGCATATTTACTTCATGTATTTTCTTTGGCATGCTTTCTTTCTTTAACCCAATATATAGGGGAAACTCCACCTAGTCTCAATTTGGATGAGATGTGCATGAAATTCATTTTCATATATAAATGCACATATGTTTGTGGAGTTTGTCCTATGTATTGGTGTTTCTAACTCTTTGGTCCCAATGAGTTTGGGTACCATTTTGTTTGCGTTTTTGTTCTAGGAACAATTGGAGATGCATTGGATGCTCGGCTCATTCAAAAGGAAGGTGGTGTCACCATGTGCTTATTGGTGTCAAGATAGGATGATCAATGAACTACTATCTACCTTCAATTGGTATCTACTACATCCTTCCAATGGTATCTCGATAACAAGTATCACCATCTACTTCATGCACACATTTCTTGCACCAACCTTGTGTAGGTTGTATCATGGCATGTTAGTCATTCCTTCTAATGATACTTGTTTCCTTTCTCAAAGCATCCCAACAATGATCTCTTATTGCTAGTTGTGATGTCTTTGATGCTCGTGTGGTTGGAACTCATTTATATACAATAAGAACATATCTAGCAATGTGCTATGCCTTCAAGCAAATATCTTATTGGTATATTTATGACTTCCTTGGGGATATCTTATTCATTCCTTTTTGCAACAATTTTGTGTGTACATCCTTCTTTGTGGATTGATATCATCATGATCTTCATCTACCTAGAATCTTATACACTTTTGAGAAGTTGCATATCTATTTGATATCCCCTTATTTCACGTCCACCTTTTTGTTCCTGTTTTATTTCTTTGGTGGCTCCGTGAAGGTGTGTGTCCCGAGTGCGGATCTTATATCGTTTCATCTAGATGCACTCTTTTGTGGTGAAGATCATTCTCTCTTGCTTGTCTTGATGAGGCTTTGCCATTTCTACTGGTATCCCTCCTCATGACAAAGCTATCATTTTTATATCTTCACCACAGGTTGTCACAAGCATAGGTTATTTATATGATTATTAGTGAGCTTGTGAACCCATTTGCTGTTTTGTGTGGGAATGATAGGCCTTGCACTGTGTATCTCATTCATTCAAGAGTATACTGATGCTTGATGTTCATCCATACATTAATCTTCTCAAGTGCTTTGCCATGACTCACACACATCATTTTGGTTGAGCCTACTCTTAAGTTGACTCTTTTATATATTGCTCAACCAGTTTTTTGTTGCAAGTGCTAGGCTTTGTTTCCTTCATGCTCACTTGCACTTGGTGTGAGTGTCTATTGATCTTGGGGGAGTGATGATCCTATTTTGTGCACTTGGTATCCTAATGAAAATATTCTAAGGAGTGCATAAATTATGGGGAGCTTCACTAATGTCTTTAGAACACTCCGTTGCTATGTCGTGAGGTTCTATTGATCTTGGGGGAGCGACGATCCTACTTTGTGCTCGTTGTATCCAAATACAAAACTAAATTGTGCACAAATCATGGGGAGCTTCCCTAGTTTCTATAGAACACTCCTTTGCTCCTATCATAATATCTTTTATTCATTTGGCATGTAGGATCATCGGTCTAGTTGGGTCAATTGGTATCTTTTTATAGCTTGATTTAATTGGTATCCTTTGATTGCTTGATTGCTTGTTTTTCTCCCTTTGTTATGCCTTTGTGGCATATCATTCTTTTGCAATCTTTGGGCCTCAATATAGTTTGTCTTCCTCCAAGTATTTACAGTTGGATATATGTATTGCCTTCCACTCTCTATTTTGAGGAATACATAATTTATGGAGGAACACAATTTATATTGAACTTCTAAGCTTTTCGCCCATTTTGGCAATCGATGCCAATGGGGGAGAAGTTTCAGAGAGTTGAGTTTTGTGAGGAAGTTTAGAGAGTTGTCTCTTCGCTCTTCTTGCTTTGGTTTTGTTCCTGAGCTTTTGCATCTCATGCACATACATTATGGTTGCATGGTATTGTGATGCATAATTCCTTATATAAACTCTCTTGAAAGTGATTGTCATCAATTACCAAAATGGGGGAGATTGAAAGAACATGCGGTGCCCCCATGTTTGGTTTTGGTAATTAATGACAATCTCTATGGACTAATGGTTGCCTTGAGTTATATTTGAAGGGTTTGTCCATAGGCTTTTCTTGGAGTTCATTTGTTGGTTTCAAGGAGAGTTTGTGATGACCAAGGTGCTATTAAGGAATTATCCAAAGATTGGTCTTGTGAGTGTTGAGCTTATTGCAAGCATGTCTTGAAGAAGAAGAGTGTGTTATCATTCATGTTTACCTTCAAGACATCATCCAAATGAAGAGAGTTGGAAAGATTCAAGGTTGATCAAGACTAAGTGAAGGAGTGAATCAAGTTGATCAACACACAAAGTGTAGAAGATGTACCGAGAGGGATCAAGCAATCCCATGGTATGGTAAGCATTGTCAATCACGCTTTGTGTACTAACCCATGTTCTTCGTGAGAGTTCTTTGTGGGGTTAGGTTGCGGTGTGCAAGTTCAAGTGGAGCATCACAAAGAAATCAAGTGCTTGAATCTTGCCGTTCATTGTCGTGACAATGGACTTGTGAAGATATGCCGAAGAGTGGCTCACCCATAGAGGAGTATGGGGGAGCAATCTACTAGTCTTCACCGAGACAACGCAATCAAGAAAGATGGTCCAACTTGAGGAAGTCAAGATCGTCTACATCTAGCTCAAGTGGACTTTGTGCAAAGCAAAGGTTTGCCCTTGATAGGTTTTCTATTTTACCGGTCTCGTGGTGGTAGTTGGGAGACCGGGTTATAGGATCGTTTGCCGTACTATCAAGGGGGGCTCTCAAGTTGGTAGCTTGATCGTATCGTTAGTAGAGAGCTCAAACCATTGCATCCTCGCATCATGTTTCTTGGTTCTTGTTTGGTTCTCTTTGTGAGTCTTAGAACTTATGGTCATCTTGATGACAAGCTTGAGTTCATCGAAAACGGAGTTCACATGTGTCTTCTATGATGTTTTCGGTGTTGGGTGTTTTACCGGTCTTATCCGAGGAAGGGTTCTCACCATTTTCTTATGGGACTTTTCTAATTTGCTTCTTATTGGTTTTTCTATCAAGATTGTGTTAGCCCTTGTCTCTAGCTTTCCAACAAACTTAGTTTCATCGAATTCGGAGTCCGTATGCAAAAGTTATTGTCGTTTTGGTGTACTGAAAAGGCTACAGCGGTACTACCGCGGGTAGGAGCGGAAGTAATTTTTTACTACCGCTTTCGGAAGCGGTACTACCGCTTTCGGGAGCGGTACTACCGCTTGGAGCAGTACTACCGTGGCTACTTCCGCTCGGGACCAAAAACTCGTCACAAGTCCAGCGGTGGTAGGCACAGATGTAATTTTTTAGTACCGCTCGCAAGCAGTAGTACCGCTACCCTTAGCAGTACTACCGCTACCCCTAGCGGTAGTACCGTGAGGTCAAGCGGTACTACCGCTCCGACGGTTTTTCTGGACTTTTTGCCTCCTCGCTGTTGTTTTTCTAAGGAGTACTAATGCCCTAGCGGTAGTACCGCTCCTAGAGCGGTAGTACCGCTCTGTGCGGGCTGTGAGCATAACGGTTGGATTTCTCCCCACCTATAAAAGGGGCTCTTCTTCCCCAATGAACCCAATCCTTTGAGCTCGTGTTCTTCCCCCATTGTTGACCTTCTTAGAGCTTGCTATCTCTCAATCTCTCCATGGATTCTTGCTAGTTTTTGGGGGAAAAGAGAGAGGAGATCTAGATCCACATTTCCACCAATCACTTTCTCCTCTAGGTGAGGGGAACCCCTTGGATCTTGATCTTGGAGTTCTTGGTGTTCTCCTTCTTGTTCTTCCTCTCATTTCCCTCCCTAGCATTAGTTGCTTTGGTGGGATTTGGGAGAGAAGGACTTGGGCACTCCGTGTGCCCTTGCCATTGCATTTGGTGCATCGGTTTGAGTTCTCCACGGTGATACGTGGAAGTGAAGTTGAGAAGCTTATTACTCTTGGGTGCTTGGTACCCTTGAGCTTGTTCCTCTTGGGTGCTTGGGCGCCCTAGACGGTTGTGGTCACCTCGAAGCCATATTCCATTGTGGTGAAGCTTCGTGGTGTCGTTGGGGAGGTAGCCCCAACCTTGGTGTTCGGAGCTCAATCATTGTGGTGTAAAGCTCCGGGCAAGCGTCGGGATCTCCAATTAGGTTGTGGAGATCGTCCCGAGCAATTTGACGGGTTCCGGTGACCGCCCCCAAGGGTTGCCAAAGTGTACGGGTTCGGTGACCGCCCCCAAGGGTTGCCATTTGTACGGGTTCGGTGACCGCCCTCAAGGGTCCCTTAGTGGAATCACGGCATCTTGCATTGTGCGAGGGCGTGAGGAGATTACGGTGGCCCTAGTGGCTTCTTGGGGAGCATTGTGCCTCCACACCGCTCCAAACGGAGATTAGCATCCGCAAGGGTGTGAACTTCGGGATACATCGTCGTCTCCACGTTCCTCGGTTATCTCTTACCCGAGCCCTTTACTTATGCACTATACGTTGTGATAGCCATATTGTTTCTTGTCATATATCTTGCTATCACCTAGTTGTTTATCTTGCTTAGAATAAGTTGTTGGTGCACATAGGTGAGCCTAGTTGTTATAGGTTTTGTGCTTGACAAATTAACCGCTAGGTTTATTCCGCATTTGTTCAAGCCGAAACCGTAATTATTTTAAAGCGCCTATTCACCCCCCCCTCTAGGCGACATCCATGATCTTTCAACTAGGAATAGGATTCCAATCCTATTCCTAGTAGGAGCCTACCAAGAAGGAGAGAGGGGGAAGGAAGGAGAGGGAGAGGGAGAAGGAAAGGGGCGCCGCCCCCCTCTCATTTCCTTGTCCAATTCGGACCAAGGAGGAGGGGCGCACGGCCCAGCCCTGGCCTGCCCTCTCTCTCTCTCTCCACTCAAGGCCCATGTGGCACCTTAGTTCCCTGGGGGGTTCCGGTAACCCACCACGGCACTTCGGTTTAATTCGAAACCTTTCCGGAACACTTCCGGTGTCCGAATATAGTCGTATCATATATCAATCTTTATGTCTCGAACATTTCGAGACTCCTCGTCATGTCCGTGATCTCATTCGGGACTCCGAACTACCTTCGGTACATCAAAACTCATAAACTCAAAATACCGATCGTCATCAAACGTTAAGCGTGCGGACCCTACAGGTTCGAGAACTACGTAGACATGACCGAGGCTCATCTCCGGTCAATAACCAATAGCGGAACCTGGATGCTCATATTGGCTCCTACATATTCTACGAAGATCTTTATCGGTCAAACCGCATAACAACATACATTGTTCCCTTTGTCATCGGTATGTTACTTGCCCGAGATTCGATCGTCGGTATCTCAATACCTAGTTCAATCTCATTACCGGTAAGTCTCTTTACTCGTTCCGTAATACATCATCTCGTGACTAACTCATTAGTCATTTGCTTGCAAGGCTTATTATGATGTGCATTACCGAGAGGGCTCAGAGATACCTCTTCGACACTCGGAGTGACAAATCCTATTCTTGATCTATGCCAACACCACGAACACTTTCGGAGACACCTGAAGAGCATCTTTATAATCACCCAGTTACATTGTGACGTTTGATAGCACACAAGGTGTTCCTCCGGTATTCGGGAGTTGCATAATCTCATAGTCATGGGAACATGTATAAGTCATGAAGAAAGCAATATCAGTAAAACTAAACGATCATAGTGCTAAGCTAACGGATAGAAGACCTATGGCTTGGAGCGGCTGCACATGTTGCTTCATCGAAATGGCCATCACTTTGATTATAGTTAATCCCAAACTGGCAAGCAATTTGATCCTGCCGGCCAGTCGGTTAACCTCCACACTCTCTTCTTTTGAGGGACCCCGAGGACGCCAGTTGAAAAGCTTCTTTGGAGGAGCACTGGAATACAGGGGAAGTCCTTGCCGAACTGGATCCGGCAAAGCGATATCCTCGATGTAAAACCACCCCGAGGGCCACTCATCGGATGCCTTCTTCGGAGTACCGGGCAGGTAACCTGTCCCGGCTATACGCCATCCTTCGGTGCTCCCAACTTCAAATACGGATCCTTCCTCCGATCGAGGAACGAGGCAGAAGTACCTCCTCCATAGCTCAAAGTGGGCCTCGCAGCCCAAAAACAGTTCACATAAAGCGACAAAACCCGCAATGTGCAGTATTGACGCTAGAGTAAGATTGTGCAGTTGGAGGCCGTAAAACTCCCGGTGTCCCCTAAGAAAGGGATGGACCGGGAACCCCACACCTCTTAGAAGGTAGGGGACTAAAGATACCCGCTCTCCCTTGGAGGGGTTGGGAAAGCTCTCCGCCAGGGCTTGGTTGTCAACAGACGTTAGTCTGGCCCGGACGGGGACTAGATCCTCCGGAGGGAGATACCCCTGTGATTGTAGTGTTCGCATATGCGCATGGGACATAGAGCATCTTTTCCAATCTCCTGCAGTAGTGCCATGAGGGCGAGAGGAGGAGCTCGGGACACTGACCATATCTGAAGATTTTTTCCAGGCACTAGGGATTTCTTCCACGTGGAATGGGATGGAGAAGCGATTGGATCTATTCTCTTATATAGGCGTTTTCTCTGAACAGTCAGGGGAGGTATTTGCAAAAAGACGCCCAGATGGTTCGCATTCATTGGACACGTGGAAGCCAAGGCAACGGCAGCGAGGAACAAGCAGGTTATAATATTTAAAGAAGTCGAACTATCATCCAGAAGGACTCACCTTGCAAGACCGAAGACATGAAGCCGGATACAATCTCGTCCTTGAAGGCAAGTCCGGGGGCTACTGAGGGAGTCATGTATTCAGGGGTCCTCACGCATCTAGGTCAGTGAAGCTGAGCCGCACTGGTGGGCCGCATAAAAAAGAAGCAGAAGACCTTCCCCCGTATTCGGTCACGACTCCTATGTACGTAGAAAGGCAGGTTTGGAGTCCGGATGTGTTAATTACTTCCTCCCCAAGTCACCCTTGTAACCCTAGGTCTCTTCAGGCGTGTATATAAGCCGAGGGGTTTAGTCTGTAGAGGGATCATCGTCATTACAATATCCCCATTGGCTAGACTTAGGGTTTAGCCATTACGATCTCGTGGTAGATCAACTCTTGTACACATATACATCCATACTAATATAGTAGGAAGTAGGGTTTTACCTCGATCGAGAGGGCCTAGACCTAGGTAAACATCGTGTCCCCTGCCTCCTGTTACCATCGATCTTCAGACGCACAGCCTGGGCCCCCCTACCCGAGATCTGCCGGTTTTGACACCGACACCCCCACCCTCGTGGGCAGCCCGGGACTCTTCTGGTCCATCTCCGGTACTCCTTGGGCTTCTTCTAGTCCAAAAACAACCTCCGTTGAGTTTTAGGTCAATTGGGCTCCGTTTGGTTTTCCTTTTCCGCGATACTCAAAAACAAGGGAAAACAGAAACTGGCACTGGGCTCTGGGTTAATAGGTTAGTCCCAAAAATCATATAAAAGTGTATATAAAAACCCATAAAACATCCTAGAAGGATAATATAATAGCATGGAAAAATCAAAAATTATAGATACGTTGGAGACGTATCACTGAGCTTGAGCGTCCAAAACAACCCGTTCTGCAGTCATCCTAGCGTTCTCCGCCGCCAGGTCTTCCTTTGCTTGTGCTATCTCCTCACGCAGTTTAGCCACGTCCGCCTTGTGTTGTTCCTGGTTGTCCGGGGTTACCTCCGTTCCCATCAGAGTCGCCAGATCCTCCAATAGATATGTTAAGACTTGAGTCGACGGGCGTGCTGATCCGCCCGTGCCTGCTGCTGTTATCGCCATTGCGTCGAGTGTTATGGTTGTGGCGGCTGTCGAGCCGAGAACCGGCTGGGTCCCAGTCATGAAGATCGGCACCATGTTCGGTGGCTCACGGGGGTCCGGAATACTGCTACCATCGGACCAGCCCCTAGGCCGTCCGTTCTGTAGCTGATACATTGAATTGGTCTCGCCTGTGGATGATTCGCCATCTGAATAGACGGCCGTATCACTGCGGGTTTGAGAGCCCTCAGCCCCATGGATATAACCAACAAAGGCATGCCTCATAGCAGGCTGAACTCGGGCAAGTCGCGCATGTTGAGCCATCTCGATGGTGTCGGTGCAGATGTCCGGCTCAGGGCCCGGCTCGCCGATCTTGCCGATGAAGACGTGGATTCCGCCGAAGGGGACCCGGTACCCGGACTCAATTGAGCCGGCCTCGGGGCCCAGCCTGCATCGTCGATGTAGAGCTTGCCGCGACGACTCTTGGTCATCCGGCCCATAGCGTATCCCTTGATCCCTTCAAAGTTGCCCTTCAAGAACTCGAAACCACCGTGCGTAGGCCCCACGATGGGCGCCAACTGTCGTGGAGTTGTCACGGCAGATGTCCTAAGGGAAGGACTTAGTTGTGGAGCCATTGCGACGTGGTTAGATTAAAGGGGTTAAACGGGACAAAAGACAAGGGGAGTTTATACTGGTTCGGACCCTTGCGGTGAGGGTAAAATCTAATCCAGTTTGAGGTGGTATTGCTAGGGTTTCGATTGCTAGGGAACGAATACGCTAACCTGGCTTTCGATCTGTGTTTTCTTGCCCTAAGCCGCTGTCGGGTCATCCCCTTATATACACGGGTTGACGCCCTGCGGCCTACAAAGTCCCGGCCGGCTCATACAAACGTGTCCTGTCCGGTGACTTATCTTTACATGCCTTACAGTACAAGTCAAACATACATGGCGGTTTACACTTACAGGTCTTAAACCGCTCTGGGTTTTGGGCCCTTTATACGTCTATCTTCCTAAACCGCCATCTTCAACACGCTCCTGGGCTTGGCCCATGAACCGCCATTGGGTAGCCCGGCCCCTCCTGGGCGGTTCATATCGAATAGTTATATTTCCAACACCTGTAGAGCATCTTTATAATCACCCAGTTACGTTGTGACATTTGATAGCACACAAGGCGTTCCTCCGGTATCCGGGAGTTGCATGATCTCATAGTCAAAGAAATATGTATTTGACATACATGAAAGCAGTAGCAATAAACTGTACGATCAAATGCTAAGCTAATGGACGGGTCTTATCAAATGACAACTCATGTCCATGGTAATGAAACCTTAACCATCTTTGATTAACGAGCTAGTCTAGTAGAGGCTTACTAGGGACACGATATTTGTTTATGTATTCACACATGTATTTAAGTTTCCGGTCAATACAATTCTAGCACGAATAATAAACATTTATCATGATTAAAGAAATATAATAATAACCATTTTATTATTTTCTCTAGGGCATATTTTTATCAGAAGGTTTGGACGTAACCGAGCTGAACGTGTGTTGAACGGTGCCATACGTTCGGTACTCGATCGGTTGGATCGCGAAGAAAGTTTGACTACATCAACCGCGTTGTAAAACGCTTCCGCTTAAAGTCTACGAGGGTACGTAGACACATTGGCTTCACATCAGCATCCCTCGGTGGTTCATCGTCCGGCTCATGGAACGCGAGCCTCGGTTCTTGCTTCCTTGAAGAACCACCTTGGAAGTTTTTCCTAGGCATTTTTCTGAAATTTTCTGAAATTTTTAGTAACTCACAATAAAAGTTTACCAATCTCAACAAGATTGATAGCAACAACTCCTATAAGTGCCTAGAGGCCATAGCATGCATTAGAACTACTTGGGACCAAGAAAATTTGACATGCAAGCTCAAGAACAAGGTCACCACATCAGCAAAATTTGCAATAAATAGAACACTAGAACAAAAACTAATTGGACCAATGGAGGAGTCACATACCAAGGAACAATTTCCCCAAACAGTTCGGTGAATGGTGCTTTGAGCAAGGAGATCGAAAATGGTAGCAAGATGAGCTAGAACTCGGGTTTGAGCTGGTTGGTGATTTTATTGGGAGGAAGAAGAAGAGTGTGGGTGCAAGAATAAGTGGAGGGGGGCCACGTGGGGCCCACGAGGCAGGGAGGCGCGCCCTGGACCCTCGTGGCCTGGTGCTGGCTCCCCTCGCTGTGTGTTATGTGCCATATTTTCTCAAATATTGTAGAAAAAACTATATTTCATTTTCATGGCATTTTGAGAAATTTTATTTTCGGGATATTTTTTATTGCACTGATAAGTCTAGAAACAGACAGAAAATACTATTTTTCTTTTATTTATCCTAATTAACAGAAAGCAAAAGGAGGGTACAGAAGGTTGTGCTATCTAGATTCACCTATCCCATGCTCATCAAAAGAAATCCATTAACAAGGTTGATCAGGTCTTGTTAATAAACTCTTTTCGAGTAACATGAAACCAGAGAATTTTCGAATAACACTAGGTTACCTCAATGGGGATATGTATGTCCCCAACAATAAGAATGTCATATGTCTTCTTGATAGTAGGAATAGGAAACTCAAAACCTCCAATAGTAAGAGTTGAAAATTTTCCAATATAATTGATACTGTGGACCTGAGGTTGTTTCCTCAGAAAGTGTACCGTATGCTCATTAGCATTGACATGAAAAGTGACATTGCCCTTGTTGCAATCAATAACGGCCCCTGCAGTATTCAAAAAGGGTCTTCCAAGAATAATAGACATACTATCATCCTCGGGAATATCAAGTATAACAAAGTCCGTTAGAATAGTAACATTTGCAACTACAACAGGCACATCCTCACAAATACCGACAGGTATAGCAGTTGATTTATCAGCCATTTGCAAAGATATTTCAGTAGGTGTCAACTTACTCAAGTCAAGTCTACGATATAAAGAGAGAGGCATAACACTAACACCGGCTCCAAGATCACATAAAGCAGTTTTAACATAGTTTCTCTTAATGGAGCAAGGTATAGTAGGTACTCCTGGATCTCCTAATTTCTTAGGCATTCCACCCTCAAAGTGTAATTGGCAAGCATGGTGAAAATTTCTACTTCATGTATCTTTCTTTTGTTGGTAACAATATCTTTCATATACTTGGCATAAGGATTTGTTTTAAGCACATCAGTCAAACGCATACGCAAAAAGATAGGTCTAATCATTTCAGAAAAGCGCTCAAAATCCTCATCATCCTTTTTCTTGGATGGTTTCGGAGGAAAAGGCATGGGTTTCTGAACCCATGGTTCTCTTTTCCTACCGTGCTTCCTAGCAACAAAGTCTCTCTTATCATAACGTTGATTCTTTGATTGTGGGTTATCAAGATCAACAGCAGGTTTAATCTCTACATCATTATCATTGCTAGGTTGAGCATCATCATGAACATCATCATTAATATTATCACTAGGTTCATGTTCATTACCAGATTGTGTCTCAGCATCAGAGACAGATATATCATTAGGTTCTCAGGTGTGTCAGCTACAGGTTCACTAGAAGCATGCAAAGTCCTACCATTTTTCTTTTTCTTCTTCTTAGAAGAACTAGGTGCATCTAAATTAGCTCTCTGAGAATCTTGCTCAATTCTCTTAGGATGGCCTTCAGGATACAGAGGTTCCTGAGTCATTTTACCACCTCTAGTTGCAACTCTAACAGCATAGTCATTATTCTTACTATTTAATTCATTGAGAAAATCATTCTGAGCCGTAAGTACTTGTTCTACTTGAGTGGTGACCATAGAAGCATGTATACTAATGAGTTTCGGTTCACCTTTAGCTCTATACAGATAATCACTCAAGCGTTCAATCATATAAGCATTGTTTTGTAATTGTCTACCAACATAAGCATTGAAGTTTTCTTGTTTCACAATAAAACTGTCAAACTCATCTAGGCATTGGCTATCAGACTTATAACGAGTAATATCACCTTCATCAAATCTACAAAGAGAATTTACCTTTACTACCTGTGTCGGGTTATCAAGACCATGTATTTCTTCAATAGGTGGTAAATTCTTAACATCTTCAGCTTTAATACCTTTTTCTTTCATAGATTTCTTTGCCTCTTGCATATCTTCAGGACTCAGAAATAGAACACCTCTTTTCTTCGGAGTTGGCTTATGGGCTGGTTCAGGAAGTGTCCAATTATTTTCATTGGCCAACATATTGTTCAGTATAAGTCAGCTTGTTCAACTGTTCTTTCCCTGAAAACACAACCAGCACAACTATCCAGGTGGTCTTTGGAAGCATCAGTTAGTCCATTATAAAAGACATCAAGTATATCATGCATCTCAAGAGGATGATCAGGCAAAGCATTAAGTAACTGGAGAAGCCTCCCCCAAGCTTGTGGGAGACTCTTTTCTTCAGTTTGCACAAAGTTATATATTTCCCGTAAGGCAGCTTGTTTCTTATGAGCGGGGAAATATTTAGCAGAGAAGTTTACATCATATCCTGGGGACTACGCACACAACCAGAATCAATAGAATTAAACCAAGTCTTAGCATCACTCTTTAACGAGAAAGGAAATAACTTAAGGATATAGTAATAACGAATCTTTTCATCGTTGGTAAACAGGGTGGCTATATCATTCAACTTAGTAAGATGTGCCACAACAGTTTTAGACTCATAGCCATGGAAAGGATCAGATTCAACCAAAGTAATTAACTAAGGATCAACAGAGAATTCATAATCCTTATCAGTAACACATATAGGTGAAGTAGCAAAAGCAGGGTCATGTTTCATTCTAGCGTTCAAGGACTTTTTCTTTCAGCTTAGCTAATAATTTCTTAAGATCATATCTATCATTGCAAGCAAGAAAGTCTCTAGCAGTTTCTTCATCCATAACATTACCCTCAGGAACAACAGGCAATTCATATCTATTGGGAGTAGTTTCATCATCACTTTCATAAATATCATCAGTTTCAACATTTGCATTCTCCCTAATCTTAGCAATCCTAGTGGCACAGTATCAGGCATAGAAGTAGTTTCATCATACATAGCAGAAGTAGCATCATCAAGAACATACGACATATCAGATTCAATAGCAGGAGTAGGTGTCGCAAGTTTACTCATAACAGAATGAGAATCAAGTGCAGAGCTAGATGGCAGTTCCTTACCTCCCCTCGTAGTTGAGTGTAAGATCTTGGTTTTTGAGTCCTTCAAATTCTTCATAGTGATAAGCAGATATAAATCCCAAGTGACTTAAAGAATAGAGCTATGCTCCCCAGCAACGGCGCCAGAAAATAGTCTTGATAACCCACACGTGTAGGGGATCGCAACAGTTTTCGAGGGTAAAGTATTCAACCCAAATTTATTGTTTCGACACAAAAGGGAGACAAAGAATACTCTTAAGTATTAGCAGCTGAGTTATCAATTCAACCACACCTGGAAACTTAGTATCTGCAGCAAGATAGTTTAGTAGCAAAGTAATATGATATTGGCGGAAGCAGCAATAAAAGTAACGATAATGTTTTTGTAGTTTTTGTAATAGTAGCAACGGAAAAGTAAATAAGCAACTAGCAATATAGGAAAAGCTCGTAGGCATTGGATCGGTGATGGGAAATTACGTCGGATGCAATTCATCATGTAGAAGTTATAACCTAGGGTGACACCGAACTAGCTCCAGTTCATCAATGCAATGTAGGCATGTATTCTGAATATAGTCATACGTGCTTATGGAAAAGAACTTGCATGGCATCTTTTGTCCTACCCTCCCGTGGCAGCGGGGTCCTATTGGAAACTAAGGGATATTAAGGCCTCCTTTTAATAGAGTGCCGAACCAAAGCATTAACACATAGTGAATACATAAACTCCTCAAACTATGGTCATCACCGGGAGTGGTCCCGATTATTGTCACTTCGGGGTTGCCGGATCATAACACATAGTAGGTGACTATAGACTTGCAAGATAGGATCAAGAACACACATATATTCATGAAAACATAATAGGTTCAAATCTGTAATCATGGCACTCGGGCCCTAGTGACAAGCATTAAGCATAGCAAAGTCATAGCAACATCAATCTCAGAACATAGTGGATACTAGGGATCAAACCCTAACAAAACTAACTCGATTACATGATAGATCCCATCCAACCCATCACCATCCAGCAAGCCTACGATGGAATTACTCACGCACGGAAGTGAGCATCATGGAATTGGTGATGGAGGAAGGTTGATGATGACGATGGCGACGATCTCCACTCTCAGGAGCCCCGAAACGACTCCGGATCAGCCCTCCCGAGAGAGATTAGGGCTTGGTGGCGGCTCCGTCTCGTGAAACGCGATAATTATTTCTCCTTGATTTTTTTCTCCCCGAAAGTGAGGATATAGGATCTGGGGGTATGTCGATGGAGCACTAGGGGGCCAACGAGGCAGGGGGCGCGCCCTGGGCAGGGGGGCGCGCCCCCACCCTCGTGGACATGGTGTGGGCCCCCTGGTGAGGATCTTCTTGCAGATATTTTTTATATTTTCCAAAATAATTCTCCGTTGACTTTCAGGCGATTCTGAGAACTTTTTATTTCTGCACAAAAACAACACCATGGCAATTCCGCTGAAAACAGCGTCAGTCCGGGTTAGTTCCATTCAAATCATGCAAGTTAGAGTCCAAAACAAGGGCAAAAGGGTTTGGAAAGGTAGATACGTTGGAGACGTATCAATCCGCTGTGTAGTTAGGCACCTTACGAGGGCCCTTAAAGTCCTTGGGCAAACGCTCGTTCCGCAGAGCCGCCGTTAAACACGACAGACCCCAAGTTCTAGAAGTCACACATGTCTCCACTGAAGCTGTTAGGTAAAACGCCGCATGTTGACAAAACGTCGTCTGAGCCGGCATCTCGGCCTCACGGCGCGTTCTGCCCTGATCCACCAAATCCTGTGCGTTGGCACCATTGCACGCCGGGTCATGCCCACGAGGCTCGTTATGGTGCTTCTCCGTGCTTGAATCTGCTGGCGAGTCAATGTGCCTGCGGTAGCTGACGCTTGGACGAGGGGTCGAATGAATCATGTCACAACTATAAGAATAAGCCTGCTGATGTGCCAGTGCTGTCTGAATCAGCTCCCTGGCGCTCTGGGTTTCAACTGCCACCAGAGTCTCACCCTCGACTGGTAGAGCCGCCAATCGCATAGCTGCAGCAATCATATTATCCAGAGGGTTGGAATAGTGACCCGCCAGCGTCACTAGGTGATGAGGTACGACGTGATTCATGTATGGAGAACCTGTCACGCGTGGCTGAACCGGTGCTCCACCCCCTGGCGCTTCAGCCATTCAGTTTATCCCCGACGGGTTACTGGTCCCTGCTCCAGTTGTGTTGAAGAGATTCCTCGGCTCATAAACAAAAGGCAGACGACTCCGGTGCTTTCTCCTCAAGACTTCATTGGTAGCGTTCTGATCCATCGTGAGCAGGTACAAATCCGCTTGAATCCGCTGAGTGATGTCTACTACGCAACCTTCTTCTTGTAGACGTTGTTGGGCCTCCAAGTGCACAGGTTTGTAGGACAGTAGCAAATTTCCCTCAAGTGGATGACCTAAGGTTTATCAATCCATGGGAGGCATAGGATGAAGATGGTCTCTCTCAAACAACCCTGCAACCAAATAACAAAGAGTCTCTTGTGTCCCCAACACACCCAATACAATGGTAAATTGTATAGGTGCACTAGTTCGGCGAAGAGATGGTGATACAAGTGCAATATGGATGGTAGATATAGGTTTTTGTAATCTGAAAATATAAAAACAGCAAGGTAACTAATGATAAAAGTGAGCATAAACGGTGTTGCAATGCTTTGAAACAAGGCCTAGGGTTCATACTTTCACTAGTGCAAGTTCTCTCGACAATAATAACATAACTAGATCATATAACTATCTCTCAACATGCAACAAAGAGTCACTCCAAAGTCACTAATAGCGGAGAACAAACGAAGAGATTATTGTAGGGTACGAAACCACCTCAAAGTTATTCTTTCTAATCGATCTATTCAAGAGTCTGTAGTAAAATAACACGAAGCTATTCTTTCCGTTCGATCTATCCTAGAGTTTGTACTAGATTAACACCTTAAGACACACATCAACCAAAAACCTAATGTCACCTAGATACTCAATTGTCACCTCAAGTATCCGTATCCGTGGGCATGATTATACGATATGCATCACACAATCTCAGATTCATCTATTCAACCAACACAAAGAACTTCAAAGAGTGCCCCAAAGTTTCTACCGGAGAGTCAAGACGAAAACGTGTGCCAACCCCTATGCATAGATTCCCAAGGTCACGGAACCCGCAAGTTGATCACCAAAACATACATCAAGTGAATCAATAGAATACCCCATTGTCACCACGGGTATCCCACGCAAGACATACATCAAGTGTTCTCAAATCCTTAAAGACTCAATCCGATAAGATAACTTCAAAGGGAAAACTCAATCCATTACAAGAAAGTAGAGGGGGAGAAACATCATAAGATCCAACTATAATAGCAAAGCTCGCGATACATCAAGATCGTGCCATCTCAAGAACACGAGAGAGAGAGAGAGAGAGAGAGAGAGAGAGAGAGAGAGAGAGAGAGAGAGATCAAACACATAGCTACTGGTACACACCCTCAGCCCCGAGGGTGAACTACTCTCCCCTCGTCATGGAGAGCGAAGATGGCCACCGGAGAGGGATTCCCCCTCCGGTAGGGTGCCGGAATGGGTCTAGATTGGTTTTCGGTGGCAACAGAGGCTTGCGGCGGCGGAACTCCCGATCTAGGTTATTTTCTGGAGGTTTCTGTATATATAAGAGGTGTTGGAGTCGGGGACAAGTAAGGGGGGTCCCCGGACTGTCCACAAGATAGGGGGCGCGCCCAGGGGGGTGGGCGCGGCCCCCACCCTCGTGGGCAGCCTGGGACTCTTCTGGTCCATCTCCGGTACTCCTTGGGCTTCTTCTAAAAACAACCTCCGTTGAGTTTCAGGTAATTTGGGCTCCGTTTGGTATTCCTTTTCTACGATACTCAAAAACAAGGGGAAAACAGAACTGGCACTGGGCTCTAGATTAATAGGTTAGGCCCAAAAATCATATAAAAGTGTATATAAAAGCCCATAAAACATCCTAGAAGGATAATATAATACCATGGAACAATAAAAAATTATAGATACGTTGGAGACGTATCACTGAGCTTGAGCGTCCAAAACAGCCCATTCTGCAGTCATCCTACCGTTCTCCGCCGCCAGGTCTTCCTTTGCTTGTGCTATCTCCTCACGCGGTTTAGCCACGTCCGCCTTGTGTTGTTCTTGGTTGTCCGGGGTTACCTCTGTTCCCATCAGAGTCGCCAGATCCTCAAATAGATCTGTTAAGACTTGAGTCGGCGGGCGTGCTGATCTGCCCGCGCCTGCTGCTGTTATCTACGTTGCGCCGGGTGTTATGGCCATGGCGGCTGTCGAGCCAAGAACCGGCTGGGTGCCAATCATGAAGATCACCACCCTGTTCGGTGATACGTCTCCAACGTATCTACTTTTCCAAACACTTTTGCCCTTGTTTTGGACTCTAACTTGTATAATTTGAATGGAACTAACCCGGACTGACGCTGTTTTCAGCAGAACTGCCATGGTGTTGTTTTTGTGCAGAATAAAAAGTTCTCAGAATCGCCTGAAAATCAACGGAGAATTATTTCAGAAAATATAAAAAATACCTTCAAGAAGATCCACACCGGGGGGCCCACGACCTGTCCTCGAGGGTGGGGGGCGCGCCCCCGTTCCCAGGGCTGCCTCGAGGGCCCCCGATACTCCACCGACGTACCCACAGGTCCTATATATTCCGTTTCGGGGAGAAAAAAATCAGGGAGAAGGAATTATCGCGTTTTACGAGACGGAGCCGCCGCCAAGCCCTAATCTCTCTCGGGAGGGCTGATCTGGAGTCCGTTCGGGGCTCCGGAGAGTGGAAATCGTCGCCATCGTCATCATCAACCTTCCTCCATCACCAATTCCATGATGCTCACCGCTGTGTGTGAGTAATTCCATCGTAGGCTTGCTGGACGGTGATGGGTTGGATGGAATCTATCATGTAATCGAGTTAGTTTCGTTGGGGTTTGATCCCTAGTATCCATTATGTTCTGAGATTGATGTTGCTATGACTTTGCTATGCTTAATGCTTGTCACTAGGGCCCGAGTGCCATGATTTCATATCTGAACCTATTATGTTTCATGAATAAATGTGTGTTCTTGATCCTATCTTGCAAGTCTATAGTCACCTACTATGTGTTATGATCCGGCAACCCCGAAGTGACAATAATCGGGACCACTCCTGGTGATGACCATAGTTTGAGGAGTTCATGTATTCACTATGTGTTAATGCTTTGGTCCGGTACTCTATTAAAAGGAGGCCTTAATATCCCTTAGTTTCCAATACGACCCCGCTGCCACGGGAGGATAGGACAAAAGATGTCATGAAAGTTCTTTTCCATAAGCACGTATGACTATATTCGGAATACATAGGCCTAGGTTATAATTTCTACATGATGAATTGCATCCAACATAATTTCCCATCACCGATCCAATGCCTACGAGCTTTATCTATATTGCTAGTCGCTTATTTACTTTCCCGTTGCTATTATCACAAAAACTACAAAAACACTATCTTTACTTTTATTGCTGCTACCGCCACTATCATATTACTTTGCTACTAAACTATCTTGCTGCAGATACTAAGTTTCTAAGTGTGGTTGAATTGACAACTCAGGTGCTAATACTTAAGAGTATTCTTTGGCTCCCCTTGTGTCGACTCAACAAATTTGGGTTTAATACTTTACCCTCGAAAATTGTTGTGATCCCCTACACTTGTGGGTTATCAAGACTATTTTCTGGCGCCGTTGCTGGGGAGCATAGCTCTATTCTTTAAGTCACTTGGGATTTATATCTGCTTATCAATATGAAGAATTTGAAGGACTCAAAATCCAAGATCTTACCCTCAACTACGATGGGAGGTAAGGAACTGCCATCTAGCTCTGCACTTGATTCTCCTTCTGTTATGAGTAAACTTGCGACACCTACTCCTGCTATTGAATCTGATATGTCGTATGTTCTTGATGATGCTACTTCTGCTATGTATGATGAAACTACTTCTATGCCTGATACTGTGCCACTAGGTGAATTTCTTGATGAACAAATTGCTAAAGTTAGGGAGAGTGCAAATGTTGATGATATTTATGAAAGTGATGATGAAACTACTCCCAATAGATATGAATTGCCTGTTGTGCCTGAGGGTTATGTTATGGATGAGGAAATTGCTAGAGACTTTCTTGCTTGCAATGATAGATATGATCTTAAGAAGTTATTAGCTAAGCTGAAAGAAAAGTCCTTGAATGCTAGAATGAAACATGACCCTGCTTTTGCTACTTCACCTATCTGTGTTACTGATAAGGATTATGAATTCTCTGTTGATCCTGAGTTAATTACTTTGGTTGAATCTGATCCTTTCCATGGCTATGAGTCTGAAACTGTTGTGGCACATCTTACTAAGTTGAATGATATAGCCACCCTGTTTACCAACGATGAAAAGATTCATTACTACTATATCCTTAAGCTATTTCCGTTCTCATTAAAGGGTGATGCTAAGACTTGGTTTAATTCTCTTGATCCTGGTTGTATGCGTAGTCCCCAGGATATGATGTATTACTTTTCTGCTAAATATTTTCCCGCTCATAAGAAACAAGTTGCCTTACGGGAAATTTATAACTTTGCTCAAACTAAAGAAAAGAGTCTCCCACAAGCTTGGGTGGAGGCTTCTCTAGTTACTTAATGCTTTGCCTGATCATACTCTTGAGATGCATGATATACTTGATGTCTTTTATAATGGACTAACCGATGCTTCCAGAGACCACCTGGATAGTTGTGCTGGTTGTGTTTTCAGGGAAAGAACAGTTGAACAAGCTGAATTACTATTGAATAATATGTTGGGCAATGAAAATAATTGGACACTTCCTGAACCAGCCCCTAAGCCAACTCCGATGAAAAGAGGTGTTCTATTTCTCAGTCCTGAAGATATGCAAGAGGCAAAGAAATCTATGAAAGAAAAAGGTATTAAAGATGGATGTTAAGAATTTACCGCCTATTGAAGAAATACATGGTCTTGATAACCCGACACGGGTAGTAAAGGTAAATTCTCTCTATAGATTTGATGAAAGTGACATTCCTCGTTATAAGTCTGCTAGCCAATGCTTAGATGAGTTTGACAATTTTATTGTGAAACAAGAAAACTCCAATGCTTATGTTGGTAGACAATTACAACACAATGCTTATATGATTGAACGCTTGAGTGATTACCTGTCTAGTGCTAAAGATGAACTGGAATTTATTAGTATACATGCTTCCATGGTCACCACTCAAGTAGAACAAGTACTTAAAGCTCAGAACGATTTGCTCAATGACTTAAGTAGTAAGAATAATGACTATGTTGTTAGAGTTGCTACTAGAGGTGGTAAAATGACTCAGGAACCTCTGTATCCTGAAGGCCACCCTAAGAGAATTGAGCAAGATTCTCAGAGAGCTAATTTAGATGCACCTAGTTCTTCTAAGAAGAAGAAAAAGAAAAATGATAGAACTTTGCATGCTCCTAGTGAACCTGTAGCTCACCCACCTGAGAATCCCAATGATATATCTGTTTCTGATGCTGAGACACAATCTGGTAATGAACATGAACCTAGTGATAATATTAATGATGACGTTCATGTTGATTCTCAACCTAGCAATGACAATGATGTAGAGATTGAACCTGCTGTTGATCTTGATAACCCACAATCAAAGAATCAACGTTATGATACGAGAGACTTTGTTGCTAGGAAGCACGGTAGGGAAAGAGAACCATGGGTTCAGGATCCCATGCCTTTTCCTCCGAAACCATCCAAGAAAAAGGATGATGAGGACTTTGAGCGCTTCGCTGAAATGATTAGACCTTTCTTTTTGCGTATGCGTTTGACTGATGTGCTTAAAACAAATCCTTATGCTAAGTATATGAAAGATATTATTACCAACAAAAGAAAGATACCTGAAGTAAAAATTTCCACCATGCTTGCTAATTACACTTTTGAGGGCAGAATCCCTAAGAAATTAGGGGATCCAGGAGTACCTACTATACCTTGCTCCATTAAGAGAAACTATGGTAAAACTGCTTTGTGTGATCTTGGAGCTGGTGTTAGTGTTATGCCTCTCTCTTTATATCATAGACTTGACTTGAGTAAGTTGACACCTACTGAAATATCCTTGCAAATGGCTGATAAATCAACTTCTATACCTGTCGGTATTTGCGAGGATGTGCCTGTTGTAGTTGCAAATTTACTATTCTAACGGACTTTGTTATACTTGATATTCCCGAGGACGATAGTATGTCTATTATTCTTGGAAGACCTTTTTTGAATACTGCAGGGGCTGTTATTGATTGCAACAAAGGCAATGTCACTTTTCATGTCAATGGTAATGAGCATACGGTAAACTTTCCGAGGAAACAACCTCAGGTCCATAGTATCAATTATATTGGAAAAACTTCAACTATCACTATTGGAGGTTTTGACTTTGCTATTCTTACTATCAAGAAGGCATATGACATACTTATTGTTGGGGACATACACATCCCCATTGAGGTAACATAGTGTTATTCGAAAATTCGTCGGTTTCATATTACTCGGAAAGAGTTTATTAACAAGACCTGATCAACCTTGTTAATGGATTCCTTTTGATGAACATGGGATAGGTGAATCTAGATAGCACAAACCTTCTGTACCCTCTTTTACTTTCTGTTAATTAGGTTAAATAAACAAAAATAGCATTATCTGTCTGTTTCCAGACTTATCCGTGCAATAAAAAATATCCTGAAAATAAAAGTTCTCCGAATGCCATGAAAATGAAATATGATTTTTTCTAGAATATTTAAGAAAATATGGCACTGAACACACAGGGAGGGGAGCCAACACGTGGCCTCGAGGGCACAGGGCGCGCCCCCTGCCCAGGGCGTGCCCCCCTGCCTCGAGGGCCCCACGTGGCCCCCCTCCACTTATCCTTCCACCCATGCTCTTCTTCTTCCTCCCAAAAAAATCCCCAACCAGCTCAAACCCGAGTTCTAGCTCATTTTGCTGCCATTTTCGATCTCCTTGCTCAAAGCACCATTCACCGAACTGTTTGGGGAGATTGTTCCTTGGTATGTGACTCCTCCATTGGTCCAATTAGTTTTTGTTGTATTGCTTTATTTGTTGCAAATTTATGCTGCTGTGGTGACCTTGTCCTTGAGCTTGCATGTCAAATTTTCTTGGTCCCAAGTAGTTCTAATGCATGATATAGCGTCTAGGCACTTATAGGAGTCGTTGCTATCAATCTTGTTGAGTTTGGTTAACTTTTATTGTGAGTTACTAAAAATTTCAGAAAATTTCAGAAAATGTCTAGGAGAAACTTCCAAGGTGGTCCTTCAAGGAAGCAAGAACCGAGGCTCGCGTTCCGTGAGCCGAACGATGAACCACCAAGGGACGTTGATGTGCGGCCTTGTGAATGGCCGTCAGATGAATTTATGGGTCAAGCGGGCATCAAAGATGAATTTTACGCATATGTGCGCAACGCTGACCTCGAGGACTTCATGCAAGATAAGTGTCTCCAATACCGTGGCTTAACTGATAGCTTTGTGAGAAGGTTTAAATTTTCATCTTCACGTAATTCTCACACTGTCCTGTTTGACCTTTATGATAAATCTTATACCATGGACTTAGAGGATTTTAATGTTCCCTGCAAGCTCCCACAGTGGGGCAGTATGAGTGATCCTCGCAAATCTGAATTTAGAGAATTCCTAGCTAGTATTACAGTGGGGGAATCCAGGGACATTACACAAGCTAACACGAGGAGCATACATTTTCCGGCTATTCATTATTTTGCTCTCTTTATCGGTAGATGCATAAATGGTAAAGATGAGGCTTGTCACATGTGTGTCCCTGATCTTAATGTTCTCAGGAGTGCTGTACTAGGTGATAGGCAATATAACTTAGGAGCAATTGTTGCACGTAGACTACATCATAATGGTTTGTATGGAGATTTATTTGGTGGGATCTATGCTACTCGCATAGCCCGCTATCTTGGTGTGTCTGTGCATCCGTATGATGAACCTTTACCTACTGCTTATTTAGACTGTAATGCTATGGCTAGTCATCGGTTTATAGAGTGGGATAATCAAACTCTCAAATATCGACTAGTCTTTAACCGGCAGCATGCCATCCCTATTGTTTTTCCTGCCCCTACTTTGTTTAACTGTCAGGAAAAGGGAAGATACACTATAACTATGGAGGAGGCAAATGCCTATTACAACATGACGGAGGCAACCCGCCTTCGAGCTGCAGCTCAGCAGGCAGCATCTGCTGCATCTCAGTACGACCCCAACTACAACTTTGGATATCCGTCAGGCCAATACTGGCCACAGAGCAACTTAGGCCAAAAGCCTAAGCTTGGGGGAGTACGTGCTTCTCACCGACTTACATTCATGTTCACACTTATGCTAGTTGTCGGGTGCTCACACTCTTTCACTGTACCATCCATGCTTAGTTTAAATTTTCTTTTTCTTAGTCTTTTTCTCGTGTGCTAGAAAAACCCAGAAAAACAAAAATATATTAGTTGTAGCCAAGGTTGTCAGAATCGCGATTTTGAATCAGATCGGAGCCCCGATGGTAGGATCGCAAATCGTAGAATCTTCACTATCAGGATCGTAGAAACGTAGATTCTATGAACTAAAGTCGTAGAATCATAGGGCTTAGTTTGGATCGTAAGGTCGTAGAATCGTATAACAGAATCGCGATTATGACAACCTTGGTTGTAGCTTCTAGCTAGTTTACTTTCTTTGCCTGTAGTAGTAACTAACAATGAAAACCCAAAGAGATTTCCCGTTCTTCTTTTGCTTGTTGGGAGCTTTCCGGTGTAAATAATTTCTTTTCTTTTCTTTAGGGGTTAAGAGTAGAAGACCATGATTAGAATGCTTAGTGGCTCTCATATGCTTTGTTGTTGATTTAACCTTGAGCCATATTACCTTGTCTTCTCTCTTGTATCAAATGCTTGCGGATTCTAGCTTAGTCCAATGCACGTGCACTATTATTATTATCCACACCGTTCGGTCGTGCGAGTGAAAGGCAATAAGGATGATATATGATGAACTAATTGAGATAAGAAAAGCTGGTATGAACTTGACCTCTCTTGTTTTTGTAAATATGATTGCTCGTCATTCTTGATTCAACTTGTTATGAATGAAACATGCTTGCAATGACAACTAGAGATCATAGATGCTTATGCTATGCTTAATTAGCTGAGAGTTTATAATGGTATATCTTGCGTGCCAACATGATATTAAAATGGTTGCGATGTGGTATGATGGGTGGTATCCTCCTCTGAACGATTTAAGTGACTTGACTTGGCACATGTTCACGCATGTAGTTGAAACAAATCAACATAGCCTTCACGATATTTATGTTCATGGTGATTTATATCCTACTCATGCTTGCATTCATTGTTGATTAATTTTAATGCATGTTCATGACCGTTGTTGCTCTCTAGCTGGTCGCTTCCCGGTCTCTTTCTAGCCTTCACCTGTACTAAGCGGGAATACTGCTTGTGCATCCACTTCCATAAACCCCAAAGTTATTCCATATGAGTCCACCATACCTTCCTATATGCGGTATTTACCTGCCGTTCCAAGTAAATTTGTATGTGCCAAACTCTAAACCTTCAAATGAAATTCTGTTTTGTATGCTCGAATAGCTCATGTATCAACTAGGGTTGTCTATATCTTCCATGCTGGGTGGGTTATTCTCACGATGAGTGGACTCCGCTCATCATTCATGAGAAAATGCCTGGTAACCGGGATGCCCAGTCCCATGCTCAAAATCATAATAATTAAACAAAACTCCCCCAGGGCTGTTGCTTGTTTGGACGGTAACCCGTGGATTCGGCTGGCCGTGGAGTGTGCTTGTTGGTGGTTGGGGGAGTATAAACTTTACCATTCTGTTTGGGAACCGCCTATAATGTGCGTAGCATGGGAGATATCGAGATTCTTGGTTGTTATGTTGACAATGAAAGTATACCGCTCAAAATGTTATTCAATCTCTATTTAAAAATCGAGCTCTGGCACCTCTACAAATCCCTGCTTCCCTCTGCGAAGGGCCTATCTATTTACTTTTATGCAGAGTCACCACCCTCTTATCAAAGAGCACCAGTAGGAGAGCACCTCCTTCGTTGCATGTATTACTATTAATTTGCATTGAGTATGATCATGACTGGATCTCTTTTACCATGAATTACAATGTCTAGTCAGTCCTTGATCCTTAAAGGTGCCCTGCATTTATGTTTTGCGGTCTCAGAAAGGGCTAGCGAGATACCATCTTGTTATATCATATCATGATTGTTTTGAGAAGTGTTCTCATCCGAGGTTTATTATTATTGCTCGCTAGTTGATTATGCTATTGATGTGAGTAGTCATGAGACCTGAAAGTTATTGTGAATGTGGTTAGTTCATGATCTTGTTGAAAACCTGAATGCTAGCTTACATATTTACAACAACAAGAGCAAACAGAGTTTGTCAAAGTTTCACTTTATCACTTTCAGTTTATCAACTGAATTGCTTGAGGACAAGCAAAGGTTTAAGCTTGGGGGAGTTGATACGTCTCCAACGTATCTACTTTTCCAAACACGTTTGCCCTTGTTTTGGACTCTAACTTGTATGATTTGAATGGAACTAACCCGGACTGACGTTGTTTTCAGCAGAACTGCCATGGTGTTGTTTTTGTGCAGAATAAAAAGTTCTCGGAATCACCTGAAAATCAACGGAGAATTATTTCAGAAAATATAAAAAATACCTGCAAGAAGATCCACACCGGGGGCCCACGGCCTGTCCTCGAGGGTGGGGGCGCGCCCCCCTGCCTCAAGGGCCCCCCGATGCTCCACCGACGTACCCCCGGGTCCTATATATTCCGTTTCGGGGAGAAAAAAATCAGGGAGAAGGAATTACCGCGTTTTACGAGACGGAGCCGCCGCCAAGCCCTAATCTCTCTCAGGAGGGCTGATCTGGAGTCCGCTCGGGGCTCCGGAGAGTGGAGATCGTCGCCATCGTCATCATCAACCTTCCTCCATCACCAATTCCATGATGCTCACCGCCGTGTGTGAGTAATTCCATCGTAGGCTTGCTGGACGGTGATGGGTTGGATGGGATCTATCATGTAATCGAGTTAGTTTTGTTAGGGTTTGATCCCTAGTATCCATTATGTTCTGAGATTGATGTTGCTATGACTTTGCTATGCTTAATGCTTGTCACTAGGGCCTGAGTGCCATGATTTCAGATCTGAACCTATTATGTTTTCATGAATATATGTGTGTTCTTGATCCTATCTTGCAAGTCTATAGTCACCTACTATGTGTTATGATCCGGCAACCCCGAAGTGACAATAATCGGGACCACTCCCGGTGATGACCATAGTTTGAGGAGTTCATGTATTCACTATGTGTTAATGCTTTGGTTCGGTACTCTATTAAAAGGAGGCCTTAATATCCCTTAGTTTCCAATAGGACCCCGCTGCCACGGGAGGGTAGGACAAAAGATGTCATGCAATTTCTTTTCCATAAGCACGTATGACTATATTCGGAATACATGCCTACATTGCATTGATGAATTGGAGCTAGTTCCGTGTCACCCTAGGTTATAATTTCTACATGATGAATTGCATCCAACATAATTTCCCATCACCGATCCAATGCCTATGAGCTTTACCTATATTGCTAGTCGCTTATTACTTTCCCGTTGCTATTATCACAAAAACTACAAAAACACTATCTTTACTTTTATTGCTGCTACCGCCACTATCATATTACTTTGGTACTAAACTATCTTGCTGCAGATACTAAGTTTCCAGGTGTGCTTGAATTGACAACTCAGCTGCTAATACTTAAGAGTATTCTTTGGCTCCCCTTGTGTCGAATCAACAAATTTGGGTTTAATATTTTACCCTCGAAAACTGTTGCGATCCCCTACACTTGTGGATTATCATTCGGTGGCTCACGGGGGTCCGGAATACTGCTACCATCGGACCAGCCCCCAGACCGCCCGTTCTGTAGCTGATACATTGAATTGGTCTCGCCTGTGGATGATTCGCCATCAGAGTAGACGGCCGTCTCACTGCGGGTTTCAGAGCCCTCAGCCCCATGGATATAACCAACAAAGGCACACCTCATAGCAGGCTGAACTCGGGTAGGTCGCGCACGCTGAGCCATCTCGATGATGTCGGTGCAGATGTCCGTCTCAGGGCCCGGCTCACCGATCTTGCTGATGAAGACGTGCATTCCGCCGAAGGGGACCCGGTACCCAGACTCAATTGAGCCGGCCTCGGGGCCCCAGCCTGCATCGTCGATGTAGAGCTTGCCGCGACGACTCTTGGTCATCCGGCCCACAGCGTATTCCTTGATCCCTTCAAAGTTGCCCTTCAAGAACTCCAAACCACCGTGCGCAGGCCCCACGGTGGGCGCCAACTGTCGTGGAGTTGTCACGTCAGATGTCCTAAGGGAATGACTTAGTTGTGGAGCCATTGCGACGTGGTTAGCTTAAAGGGGTTAAACGGGACAAAAGACATGGGGGTTTATACTAGTTCGGACCCTTGCAGTGAGGGTAAAATCTAATCCAGTTTGAGGTGGTATTGCTAGAGTTTCGATTGCTAGGGAGCAAATACGCTAGCCTGGCTTTTGATCTGTGTTTTCTTGCCCTAAGCCGCTGCTGGGTCGTCCCCTTATATACACGGGTTGACGCCCTGCGGCCTACAGAGTCCCGGCCGGCTCATACAAACGTGTCCGGTCCGGTGACTTCTCTTTACATGCCTTACAATACAAGTCAAACATACATGGCGGTTTACACTTACGGGTCTTAATCCGCTCTGGGTTTTGGGCCCTTTATACGTCTATCTTCCTGAACCGCCATCTTCAACACGCTCATGGGCTTGGCCCATGAACCGCCATTGGGTAACCCGGCCCCTCCTGGGCGGTTCATATCGAATAGTTATATTCCCAACACCTGTAGTGCATCTTTATAATCACCCAGTTACGTTGTGACGTTTGATAGCACACAGGGCGTTCCTCCGGTATCCGGGAGTTGCATGATCTCATAGTCAAAGGAATATGTATTTGACATACATGAAAGCAGTAGCAATAAACTGTACGATCAAATGCTAAGCTAATGGACGGGTCTTATCAAATGACAACTCATGTCCATGGTTATGAAACCTTAACCATCTTTGATTAACGAGCTAGTCTAGTAGAGGCTTACTAGGGACACGATATTTGTTTATGTATTCACACATGTATTTAAGTTTTCGGTCAATACAATTCTAGCACGAATAATAAAAATTTATCATGATTAAAGAAATATAATAATAACCATTTTATTATTTTCTCTAGGGCATATTTTCATCAGAAGGTGTGGACGTCACCGAGCTGAACGTGTGTTGAACGGTGCCATACGTTCGGTACTCGATCGGTTGGATCGCGAAGAAAGTTCGACTACATCAACCGCGTTGTCAAACGCTTCCGCTAACGGTCTATGAGGATACGTAGACACATTCTCCTCCTCGTTGCTATGCATCTCCATGGATAGATCTTGTGTGTGCGTAGATTTTTTTTTGTTTTCCATGCAACGTTTCCCAACAATGTCGTCTTTTGTGTTGTCCTCGCGCAGACGTCTCCTGGTGATTCATTTCTCCTCCATTCTCCTTCCATTGCATTTCCACACATGATTTATTCCCTTTTTAGCCCATTTCCAATGGAAACACATAGGATTTGTGGAATCTTTTGCATTCATTAGTTATTAGTACCAATATCAGAGTGAATATTTCTTTTTAATTGAAATATCTCGGTTTAAACAAAGGTGAAATGAATGTAAAATATCACTCATCAACTGTCACTAGGGTTATTGGGTGGGCGCTCCATTTG